>JAVYIG010000263.1:0-705230 GCA_035222895.1 Strongylocentrotus droebachiensis | reverse complement strand
TTTTCTTTCACAGACCTGATCAATGAAAGATCAATCCAAACACAATCAACATACGACATCAAAAATTGTGCCGTCTTCCCAAGAGATCCTCTTCGAATATCAGCTTTGAAGCTCTCATAATTATGACTCTTTCAACGCCTTCAGATCTTCATTAGCCACAACCTCAGCAAGCCTCTCCTTTGTTGGTGATCGAATTAGCTCTTAGAAGATATTCTTTGATTAATCAGCTATACCAACAAGTGCATCATCTTTTCCAGTCATTGACAGGAACTCATAAAAAGGACCCTTTCTAAGCACTCCACCATTGTCTTGTGACAATGCAGACTCCTGTCGCAGTTCTTTCCTGTTATGACGTCTTTCATAGACCCAGAAGACATCAGACCAGCTTCCAGAGGATATCTTCAAGTCCGGATCCTTCCATTTTCTTTCCAAGCATCTTGGAGTATGCACAAATCAAATGGGAAGTGCCAATCAACACAATGTGTTTCTTGTAATTCTATGGATGACTCCAAATGAAAGGATATGCCTTCATGCACACGCCCAAGTCAAATGTTGTTATGACATAGTCTTGGCCAACCTCGCGGCTTGCTTCTTCTGCAGCTCTCGGGCACTCTTGGATTGTATCGAATTCTGTTATGGGATATTTTATAACAGGATAGTAATCTATGGTAGTCACATTTGAAGACACCTCCCATACAAATCCAGCCCAACCAGGAAGCTCTTGACCTGTCTCTCCACTACTTTTTCGGACAAGCATCCACGCAATATCATTTCTGGCACATTGTTTGAATGCTTTATATCGGTTGACACAGCAAGGTGGAAGAGGACCTTCATGTTCAATAGCCAAGGAACGTTCTTTGGTTCATTTACGCGCTTCTGGGGGTACTGTGCTATTTGAAGATTCAACTGTCTCATTGTTAGAAATCTCCTGCAGCATAATCCCATGTGCTGTGTGGACAGAGCCAGAACCACTTAAGATTGAAATGTATTGGTTGAAATCGTCAACGTCTGAATGGAAGACTGATGGCTCCACGGGACGGCGGACTACCTGTCTAGATAGAATACCGAAAGTCTACTGTAGCGATTGTGCTATGGCAGATTCAAGCTCAAGTGAAAATTAATAGCTTTCTGAAAGAACAAGGCGATTCATGAATGTGATCAGTTGAGCACTGCGTAAGAGATGTCTCAGAGTCATCCATACCAGATGCTTGGACATTTTCCACTTTCCATTTGTGGCTGCCCTACATATATCTTGCCCAAGAGATATGACAAGTCTAGTCACTCTTTGTGATGGTCGAGATGGACTTCCACTCACAAATGGTTCAGAAACTTCTCTAGCTCAGTGGGAATCTGGTCATCTATATACAGGCAATGGCTTTTGCGGTTGAGGGCCAGGTATTTCATCATCTAAAATTTAATCTACATATGCTGGCAAATGCTTTCTTGTGGGCTACTTTCATTGTTCTCTGTTTAGCTACTTCATCGTACTTGTCACTTCTCCATTAATCTGGTTCTTAGTTCGCCACATATTTCTTCAGACAGTTCTTGTGATATCTTGCTTTTGCAGCAAACAGATAAACTTCCATGATTCTCAAAAGTAGGTTTTCATCACCAACTCTCCTCGCAACATCTACAACATTTTGCCACCCACCAAAATCTAACATTGGTGACTTTCTGTTGTCCAAGAGCTTTTCACTTTGATTTATTTTGGGCCTTCCTTTTTACAAAACATACAATCAGGATTGAAGATGACTTCATCAATTGACAATCTGGGTGGACGGGATGTTGAAGGTTCTGTGGCATCAGAAAAGATCTCTGACAGTCGATTGAGATTCTTGGTAAAAAGTTGGTAGCACTCCCGATGATAACCGTGCACATCTGAAATGTCTTCAAGAATGAGGAGGCATGCTTCTTCCATTGCTAATTGTGTCAAGTTAGTTGAAATTCGTGAAATTGCACCCCGTATACGTTTGATCATTCATTTGTATAAACAAGAAACTATATTATAGCATATAATGGGATTAATGACCAACTGCTGAATCAGTTGGCTCTGTCTGATACCTCTTCAGGCTGATACTATAAAGGAAACAATGATGTATGTGGTTACTCTATTTGATTTAGTTTGATGTTAACAGGCTAGCCCCAATAGTAATTTAAATACTGCTAAGTTGTTGAGCTTTTGTTTTTTAAACAGGAACTTTAATTGAATGTACATTATATATACAGAATGTATTCATCGTAATATGCGGGGGGAGGGGAAACAAAATTTGCGGGAAACATCAGATAACATATCAATGAATAATATTACACCAAATTAGGGGGCTACAAAACTTATTTCATGATAATAGCAGACAAAATACAACTTTTAGGTGATTTTGACAGGTTTTGAGACAGAAATTTGCATATTAAATATATGCAAATTTATGACGTCATTAATAAATGAAGACAATAAAATAAATTAAAATAATTTTGTGTACATGATGTTGTATGATTTAAAAAGATTGTTTATTAATTTGATGGAGGTTAGACTTATATCTGCTGAGAAACAGGGTAAAGTGTAAACACATAATTCACAAACCCTAAGAAAATGTACAATACAAGGAAAACTGATATGTTACATACAAAATAATGGAGAAAAAACAATGTCTACATGAGTTGGCTGAATTTTGTTTGCAGGAAACATCAGATAACATATCAATGAATAATTTTACACCAAATTAGGGGGTTTGAAAACTTATTTCATGATAATAGCAGACAAAATACAACTTTCAGGTGATTATGACAGGTTTTGAGACAGAAATTTGCATATCAAAATATATGCAAATTTATGACGTCATTAATAATTGAAGACAATCACATAAATTAAAATAATTTTGTCTACCTATTGTTGTATAGTTTACAAAGATTTCTTATAAATTTGGTGGAGATTAGAGTTATATCTGCTGAGAAACAGGGTAAAATGTAAGCACATAATTCACAAACCCTAAGAAAGTGTGCAAAACACGAAAAACTGACATTTATACATATCTTCACAAAAGGAGCAAAAAAACAGTGTCCAAATGAGTTTTTTTCTTGGGAACATCTTTTTTCTTATATTATGGATCCCAATGAACAAAATGACACCCAAAAAGTAGGATCATAGGGGGGGTGCACGGTAGCCCCCTCTGGCCCACGGACTAAGAATGGTACAACGAATCGTCTTCTTTCTCTAATAATTTAATGAAGCGTCAAAGCTTACGCGCTTTGCGCGGGAGGGGGGGGGGAGGGAGGAACTGAATTCAAACAAGTATAAACAGTCGAGAACGGTACACCGAAAAGGCTTCTTTCTCTAATATTTTTATGAAACGTTAAGCTTACGCGCAAAACGCGGGATGGGGTCAACTGAATTCAGGCAAGGATTAAGAGTCGAGAATGGTACAACAAATCGTCTTCTTTCTCTAATAATTTAATGAAACGTCAAAGCTTCCGCGCTTCGCGCGGGATGGGGGGGGGGGGCTGGATTCAGACAAGGATTAAGAATCGAGAACGGTACAACGAAGCGTCTAATTCTTTCTCTAATAATAATTAAATTAAAGTTTCCGCGCTTCGAGAATGGTACAACAAATCTTCTTCTTTCTCTAATAATTAATGAAAGGTCAAAGCTTCCGCGCTTCGCGCGAGGGGGGGGGGGAGGAACTAAATTCAAACAAGGATTTAGAGTCGAGAATGGCTCAACGAATCCGCTCCTCTAATAATTTCATGAAACATCAGAGCTCCTGCGCTTCGCGCGTAATTGGGGGGGGGGGGGGAGGGGACAGCGAGCTGCCCGAATATGATTTTTGTATATCTTTTCTCGTATATTTTTGTGATAAATAACACTTTCACAATATACATATTATGCTCACATTTTTGCTCGTTCGCTTCGCTTACTAGCCGAATTGTGAAACCAGGAATTACTTTTTCGGGCAAGAGGCTATAGCCCTCCCTCCCCCCCCCCCCCCCCCCCCGATGGAAATGTCAAAAATTGTACCGGTATGGTGCTTCTAATATGACCTTGTAAGTATTGATATGTTGAGTTTTAAAAAGAGGTCTGCCCAATTTTCAAATTTCCGGCCCCCCCTATTGGAAAATCCTGGATCCGCGCCTGAATACCTTAGCATTATGAAGTATACCCAATAAACAAAACACTAAAAAGTAACCTCTTTTGGGAGTGTAATTTAAGTGATTTTAAAGTATGGTGCCTTTTGAACTAGATGTAAACGTTATCGACACGTGCCTTCATTTAAACAAAAAAGGTACTCCTGCTCACGTTTTCATTTTACCTAAAAACCACCAATTTATCACGCGACTGGAGTAACGTGATTCCACTTACCTCTGTAAATCAAGTGTTTATGACCAAATAACCACTTGACCAAGCAACGAGTTTTTTGTCCGTTAACCGATGGTGGTGATAAATACGTAATTATTTGGTCTTGTAAGCACCTTTATTGATTGGTTTCACAGGTTATCCAAGGTTGATGGTAATAATCGCGTTACTTACACCGGCTAATCGTCTTATTGTTCTATCCGTGAATCTCTGGTTATATTAGATAAGTAATTCTGAGGTGTCTTACACACCTCTTTAAATGGTTTCAAAGTTACCATAACTTTCTTGGTGATGATCACGTAGCCAAAACTGATTACTAATCTAAGCTGTGAATCCGTGATATTTAGGTGTGAAAAATGAGTAATTATTAGGTGTCTTAAAACACCTATTTAAATGGTAGTCAAAGTTGCCAGCAGTTCCGCGGTGATGATCTCGTGACTCAAACGGATTATTAATCTAAGCTGGGCATACGTGACATTTAGGTGTGAAAAATTAGTAATTATTAGGTGTCTTAAAACACCTTTTTAAATGGTTTCAAAGTTACCATAACTTTCTTGGTGATGATCACGTAGCTAAAACTGATTACTAATCTAAGCTGTGAATCCGTGATATTTAGGTGTGAAAAATTAGTAATTATTAGGTGTCTTAAAACACCTATTTAAATAGTAGTCAAAATTGCCAGCAGTTCAGCGGTGATGATTTCGTGACTCAAACGGATTATTAATATAAGCTGGGTATTCCGTGATTTCCAGGTGTGAAAAATGAGTTATTCTTGGGTGTCTTGATGGTTTCACAGTTACCATTTAAGTTCCGTGGTGATAATCCCGTGACTGTGTGCATATTTCCAGTTGCACCAGTTGATGACACTGACTGTTGGCATATTTCCAGTTGAACCAGCTGACACCAATTAATTTGCATATTGAATATGGGGTGCGTGCAGATCTATGTTTTTTAAACAATTTATTTGAATTTAAAGCATATTTCTTAATTACTGATGATTTAGTTATATGCAATTCATTTCGAAAATACTACAAATATAAATTACCAGTTATAAGGAAATTTCGCTACTTCGTATAGATTACATTTAATTAAACATGAATAAGGGAAACATTAACTATGAACTAAAATAACTTCAATAAAATACAAGTATATGAACAAATTTCGATTAATTAAATTATGTAAGTCTACTTATTACCAATGCCTTTACATTGGAAATACAGACGTACCAGTATTAAAGTGTTGTTGCCGTTCAACTGGTTGGAAGTTTTACCAAATGGTTCTAATGGCTCAGCTAGACCAGTTGAATTCTAACTGGCCTGGATCAACTGGATCATTTAGCCCATTTCAATTTCCAGGGTTACCAGTTGGCATTAACTGGTTCATCAACTGGACCAGTTGCAACTAGCTTTCTCTTCTGGGATGGTTGCACCCACCCGCTCTAATCCCAAACTGCTTCCGGCGCGCCTGGACGTAATTAATATAAGATCCAAAATACGATGTTCAGAAACGGGATGAGACCGTCATTATTTTGGTTCATTTATTGTGTAACATTTGCGTAATTATTAGGTTGAACGCGGGTTACAGTGACATATTTCCTCTTCGACGTAAATTTCACGTGAATGAAGAACATGATTCATCTCAAGTCAGCCTCGTAATATTCACGTGAATTTCACGCAGATATTTTGACTAAAACTATCACTAACGCTTCACGTGATTATGTGACGCGATAATTTCGTTTATGAAGATGTAATTTCATAACCAAACAAAGACGGGAGTATTAGGTTTACAAACCATGGTCTCCAAGGTAGGGATAATCACGTTATTATAATGGTGATATTGCAGTGACAATTGCGTGATTTAGTGAACGTGTGTTTTAGGTGACCTAGTGCAATAAACGTATTAACATATTTACGTAAATGTCAGGTGTTTGAAGAACGTAACTCTCCTCCAGTCGATAACTTGATATTGACGTGATTTTCACGTGATTTTGTTTATTGGGTAAATACCTATGACATTCCCTAACCCATACACTGTAAAAAAGAATTTGTTCATTGGTAATTTTTACGTATTTTTTCCATGTAGAATTTACTTGAAAACATTAGTTTTGCCACTTACGCACTAAATTTAAGTCTTGCTAACTCAAACTTTCAATTTAGTAGAACATACGTGGAATATTTAAGTAAAATCAAATACATAAGAACTTTAAGTAGTTTCAGCTTGTATTAATTTAGTAATTTTAACTCAAAATCAGAAATTATACGTATTACTCAAACAATTTATGTTGATTATTCTTATCTTTTTAAAGTAAGGACCGATGCAGTGCGTAATAGAAATATTTACATGATTTATGAATATTCATTAAGACCAAATTAAACTCTTTTTTAAATAAAACAATTCTTTTTTGTGGTTGAATGAAAATGTAAGGACTTTAAAACATTTACTAATTCATTTAACATGGCTAAGCAAAGACAAGACAATTTTTAATTGTTACCCAGTTCAAAACAAATCAAAACTTGATATTTCAGGAAATTGTCAACCAATTTTCCTTTTAAGATGCTACGATCAAGTATATATAAAATTTGGAGCCTTTCAATATGTGTCGAATTGAAGCGTATGTAATAGTTTGTGATGGTGGTAGATATATATATACGGTTAAATCTTAAATAGAAGTAGTGTTAGTGATTAGTGATTAATCTTATATAGAAGTAGTGAATGATTAGTGGATGTTACTTGTTAGATTAGATGGGTACCAAATCGTGCAATATGTAATCCTATCATAGCTTTTTTTTAATTATCTAAAATGATTACAATACTTAAATTATTTACGTTAATGTAACTCGATTTAACTGAGTAAAAATGTATTCAGCAAAATAAGTAAATTCTACTTAAGATGCCGTAGGTAATATTTACTTAATAAAAATAAGGCAATTCTTTTCCTCAATTTTATTGAGTTATTTCGACTATTTTTTTTTTTACAGTGTAGCCTGTGTAGAGCAGGGGGGGGGGGGGGTTAAGCTACGCATTTAGTCTAATCCTAAATGTCATCTAGTAATTAAATGTTCTTCTCTTTCTGAAATTGACGTTTGAAAAAAATTAAGATAGACAAATGTCAATAATACATTATTTGAAGTCATTTTCTATGCTCATATACAATTTATTCAGCAAAATGAACGGGTCCATAAGCTAAGCACACATGTAATAAATGTGATTGTTGCCTCTATGACAAGATGACAGAAAATAATCGAATAATTTCTATAATAATAAACTCTACCAATGAAAGTTTGTTACCATACATCAGTCTCAACTTCGTTCTGAGAGTAATCTTGACAAAATTTAATTTCCTCTGTTTCCGATTAAACCTTGTACTAAATTCTCTTCCGGGAGGCTTTGCGACCGACCCCAAAATGTTGAAATATAAGGTCGGCATTTAATTTGTTTACATTTTTTTAAAACTGTTTTTAGAAAGAAATGTATTAAAGCATTCAAATCTGACAAATATCAGCCCATCGACCCATGTTTTTGCACCTAAAGGGCAATATAATTTTATTTGTTTAGGCCTTAGGGGTATATTCATGTTCTTTTACTTTCTCTTTTGGTCTGTATTCAAATGCTCAAATAAATACGGCAAACTCACATAATTTCTATCTTGTATGGAAATGTACATCTGAAGAAATATACTTAATAAATTCGTTGTTTTTTAAGATTTCTATACCTACTGGTTTCTTATCAATTTACAAGCGACGTGGGCGTTTACAAATATCATATTGATAGTTTCCACTTGTGTGGAGCCAAGATTCTGGATGCAGCTTTTCACTTTCCCTTCTACATTCTCAGTCCTTTCTCTTTTTCCCCATACAGCAGGAGATTCAGCTTCCTGTCATGTAACTCTAGAGCTTAGATTGACTCCCTTATTTCCGCTTCCATACCATTTCTCTCATTTCCCACTTTCGGGAGTGCCTGATTTTCTATCGCACTGAATCTGGCGGCTGAATCAGCCGCTGCTACTAGCGATTCGGCAAGCGAAGCATGCATTCCAGAAATGTCTTTCTTGATAGCCGTCATATCGACCTAAGGTATATAAACGTTGTAGATATTTGTTAGACAATTTCCAAGTCTGAGCATGCTACTGCCGACTTATCATCTACCAATGTGAAAGGCCCATTTGTAAGCATGTTTGAATCTCTTGTTACAAAATTCGCGATACCATTTATTTCCATTAAATGCGCTAACTATCTGCAGTCCATTTCTTTGATTTCGTAGAATTTTAAGAAATTATTCTTTAGCTCTCAATGTTGTGCTACCGTCGTTCCCCACGGAGTGACGTCATCCTATTATTTATGTGTTATTTATTTATCTAAAGCATATGAAAAATTCCTCTGAAGTACTTTCATTTACTTTCTTTCCTGATGACTCCAATATTTTGTATTACACATCACGATCCTATCAAGCTTTTAAACACAATGAATAATGAATTTTAAAAAGTGACGAATTTGATTAAAGCCAAGGAATAGACCAGATTAAATATTACTGCTCCAGAAACAAGTTTTATCGTTGTTATCAGTAAAACAGTAACAAATCAGTAATACCTCAGTCACACGGCCGAACCGACTCCATCCCGAAGCCGATTTTCATTTTCCCCGAGAATTCAGAAATACCAACACTCAGGCCAGACGCGTACGCAGGGGTGGGGGGGGGGGGGGGGTTGGGGTTAAACCCCCCCCCCCCCCCTTGAGTTTTTATGTGTATGTTTTTTGTGAAAACCCCCCCCCTTTTGAGTTTTTTTTCTTTTTTCTTTTTCTTTTATTAAATAAAAAAAGAAAAATTATGCCAATGGCTGACCTAAAAAAGTTTCCGCTTACCCCCCCCCCCCCCCCCCCCCCCCACTGAGCGACTTTTCGGCCGGCACGATTTCAAATTTTCGGGAGCAAAATAATAAAGCTGAGTCGTTGCGAAATTTTGGGCCCGATTTTAAAACCCCCTCCTTGAAAAAATCCTGCTTACGCCACTGACTCAGGCAACCGTCACCTCGTATGGAGGATGCCTCCGGATATGTAATTTCGTCGGCGTACGAGGCGTGCGGGGAGGGGGAGGGACGGGGAGGGGGTGGGGGATAGGGAATATGGGCAGGATCGGTGGTAGGGGTAGTTACGATATTCGGGCAACCCATCAAATTCGGGCAGCGAGTTGAACGAATTTATAATTTCTGTAATTTTCACTACAAAATGTGGAAAACTAGGATGCTGAAGAGTTGATATTCGGACAAAAGGCGTCAGCTCCCTTCTATGCATCTATGTGTAAATTATATATCTTACTGAGTCTATTTCTGTGATGAAACGAAGATGTCTTTTCAGAAATGAAAAGTTGAAATTCAGAAAAATGAGCAAGCCCCCACACCCCCGGTCCCTGTCGAAGATGTGCCCATTCGCTGACTTGCGAAGTTTTTATGAACTAATTTAAAATAATTTATAATCACTGTCCCGATTTTTTCCCATATTCTGAGAATGAGTACAAGGAAATAGAATTACTTGCATTCGTCACGGCTTGTTGTACTTGAGGAAGTTTACGGATATCAACTCTCTTTCTCTCTATGTAATACAGGAGTTATATGCTGGTAGTACTCTAAATGATGGTTTCTCGATTGATTGCAATATTTATAGTAAATTTACAGTCATCCAAGGAAAGTCTTTCTGTTATAGGGACCACTTCATTGTTGAATCTTAAAAGTCACCTAGCAGAATATTTTCAGACAAAATAAGGTAAGTTGAAACTCCTTTGTTGCTTTAATGTTGAAAATGTTGAATGTTTCTGAAATACTTTGCTATACTTTTCAATACTTTAGGCCAATAGTGAGAGGTAAAAATTATCAAAACAAACTGTTTTATTTAGATATGTTATGAAATTAACAAACTCCACTCTAGCATAAGAGAATAACACTTCATATTTTCACAACAAACTTCCTTGTGTTGCCTTTGTTCAAGAAATGTTGCCGTTCTGTATCCGATGTATTTGAGAAATCCGAATTAAGTCATGTGGAAAAGAAAAAAATAACTACATCATAATTATTTCATTATTACAGTGGCGCAAGTCATTTAATTGCTTTAATAATAATGAAATAATAATTATATTTAATCATTATAAGTCTTGATGCGTTTAAGCGAAATCATTTTTTTGGTAGGTCGTACAGAATAAAAGCTATGTAGGTCCAGGTTTTCCGTACTTCTTTTATTAATGCTCTGCCTTGTTCTTTAACATGTATACATATTGGGTGGTTTTGCTGCTTAATTTATTAGTTTTTCTATCAAATATTATCTTATCTTAGCAACTGAATGTGTGTACGAATTCTCTGAAAAGCAATTCATGAAAGTTATCGTTGCATGTTTTGTGTTTTAATGTGTGTTAGTGTAAAACGGAACTAAACTAAAAAAATAAGACTCACTAAAATGATAAAGAACAAATGATGGTAGTTACCAACAAGACGAAAGGCTCATATATACCCGATATATATATGTCGAAAGAACTCGTGGAAAATTGGCATGCACGTCATACAAGCTGCTGGTCAACCAATCAGATATCGCGAATAAATGGGTTGATGTTTCATATATTGCTATGTAGTACCACTGTTTATTAATTTACAACAAAAATGCAATCGGATGAATAACAAAACGACTCATCAGAAAGTTGCTGATTAAATCACGTTTTATTTAAATTCCCTTGACCGGTTTCTTGGCTCAGTGATTGTTCGTTTGGTGGATCATTTTCGTCTCAAGGATTATTACCAAATCTAGACTTCTCCTTCACGATTGACTTTCTCGGATTACGTGACTCCTTTAATCAATGGTGAGCTTCATTTTTACAATAAGACCATCAATGTATTTGATATGCACTAATTATCAGTATGTACTCCAGTGTATGGTTGTAATAGCTTATTCCATTATTTGCTATATCGTGATAGAATACAGAACAAATATTCAACGGCCAACATCTGCGAATATCTTATTATAAATGTATCGATAAAGAGTTAAAATTAAAATGTACGTATAAGTCAATAACTACATGTATAATGTTGTTATGTGTACAACGTACAGCAAACTAAAAATCACATCATACTTATCTTCCACAGGGTTCCTTTATTTATTATCAACATATCGGTTTTCACGAAGTATCAATACATGCACTATTCCATGACTTGTCATATAGGTCCTGCAGTCTCCATCAGTTATATTACCTTCAGAAAGGCCTTAAAAAACATCTTTTGTGCAGTTTGTAGATGCAGTTCTTATTATATATGTATTTAAGTAATTTTAATTTTCATTCACTCTAAGCGATTTGGGCCTTTTTGGAAAAGCGCGGTATAAGTAATAATAATATTACAAATATTTCAAACTTGACAAAATGTAATGTGTATACAAAGTCGTTAACACAAAGATAAACAAACAAACTGAGCAAAGACACTCCGAAACATTTGTTAATTTTCTTGAAGATTTGTTTCTGTTGTATATCTTTCCATATCATAATAAGTTTCAACAGCTGACATAACTTGTCAAATAGTGGTATCTGATTTTCGCATTGGCTGAATAGATTTATTTCTTACAATAATGAAAGTTACAATTCAAAGCGTTGTTATGACTTCCTTTCAAGCCAAACGATTCATTTTGGTTTGTGAGTTTGACCTTTTTACAATATTGGCCAAACTCACAAACCAAAATGAATCGGCCTTTGACAATTCAAACTTTCCTGCCATTTGCTTATTTTAAATTTTAAATCTTTGGGCTTGGACGGCGGTCAGAAATAGTCCATCATTCGTAATAGAGCAATGACTTAAATTGTTTCCAACTCTTTACAATAAGATTAATCGAGCCACAAAGACACTAGACTCTTAACTGTTGTTTAAAGTAGTGAGAAGATACCTTAAATATATACGTCCGCCATGTGCATTATATTTGCAATTAACGATTTAGAAGTGAAACAATTTTCTAGTCAGAGGCAACTGTCCACAACTTTGAACGAAGTAATTTTCAATATTGCATGGAAACATTCGGTTGACCCGCATTACCTTGACAATTTGACAGAAAGTAAATTGATATCATTTAAGCTCTGTGTAAATGGTATACGTTCTTTTCTTTGTAATTTCTTTTCAGAAAGGTTAGCTGATCGCAGGCTCAAGATGGCAGATGAAAGCACTTTTCCTACGTCGGTATTTGATCCAACAAACGGCAGTCTTCCAGGCGGTTATTATGATTTTCAGTCTTTAGGCGTCGCCCAACGTGTTTTTTTTCGTTATCCTCCTCCTTATAATCAGCATTACAGGAATCATCGGAAACTCCATCGTGATCCTCGCCATTGTTCTCTCTCGCAAGCTCAGATCGACCTTTAACTGGTTTGTCCTGAACCTTGCATGTGCCGATCTGTTGATGTCGATCTGCCTTCCATTTTATGTTGCAAGTTTGCTGCTCAGTCAGTTTGAATGGACCTTTAAGTTTTGGCGTTTTGTCATATTGGCCTGTGTTGGCGTAAGCCTTTCGACCCACGCTTTCATTGGCTTCACCAGTTGGTATCTCATCACGAGAAACCAAGAAAAATTCAAGAAAATTTACACAGCTCGAAATTTATGCCTCATGATTGCTTTCACGTGGGTGTTTAACTTTTCCTCGCTCTACTTAATTGCCAGACTAGACGATGAAAAAGCTGTCTTTGCCATAGCCGTTTGGCTCTTTGGGCATTTTGCAATTGTTGTCACTGTGTACCTAAAACTATGGTGGTTCGTCGCACATCTAGCAGAGAAGATGAAGCCAATGAAGAAAAACGACGAAAAGATACAGAATGAGTATGCATGGACACCATATGCCCAGATGAAAACCAAGTTACCCAACAAGATGGTTTGGTCATTGAGAATACTGTTTTGAGGGTATCCCATTCGTCCGAGCATTTAGGAAATCAAAACTGCGAACTGTCAAGAGGTGAAAAATCTGGTCAGCTGAAGAACCCCATGCAGGATGCGAAGATTTTGACGGTATCCCCATCTCTAGAAGTGATAGAAAGCACAGGTGGCGAATCTGACATAGGAGCGAAAGAAGTACCAGTATGTGTCGAGGAATCGGAAACCAAATTACCTGTCAAGAAACAGGCAGAACCTAAAATTGACAAGAAGCTTCTTGCTGTAACCAAGAATCTGTTGGTAATTCTCGTTGTTTTTGTGATCTGCTTCATTCCCTACGCTGTATGCCTATCTTTACCGGCGGTATTTTACAGCGCACGTCCCTGGCTTTCGACCCTAGTATTTTTTAATAGCTGTATTAATTCCATCATCTACGCCAGAAGGATTCGAGTTTTTAGAAAGGTGATGGTGTGCATCATACGATGTAGATTTGGGAGCATTCCTATGCCCATAGACTTGGTACGGAAAATGAGAACCACTGGCTAAAAAAATAACTTGCAAACGCATAGAGAAACTTAAAGCAAGGACAAAAGCAAAGTGTGGACAAGTTCCCCTAAATTATCCGCGGACAATTGAGACCCGGTACATTTAACCATACAAATAATGAAAGGCGGACAAGTATCCTACAATTTCCTTGCGGACAATTAAAAACTGGAAGCTCAACCATGGATAAAACCATTAGGTGAAAAAGTTCCGCCAATCCCTCTTCCGCGGACAGTGAAAAGACAGTAATCATGAGTAAGTATTCCAGATTTTGACTGGCTTGAAGCAGTCGTACGGAATAATGCGATAAATCACAATAAAAGTCACTAATTATTAATCAATTACTTGGAACATCTCATCAATCCCATGGAAAAACTCATATTTGCGATTCGGTATAGTAAAATGTTAAAAAATATAAAAGTCCTCTTTCTTAGAGTATGCAGTTTTATTTTGAAAATTGAAGCAATGCTTGTTTTTTGGGGATGACTAATATGTACTGCGGTCAGGCGCGTACGCAGGGGGGGGGGGGGTCGGGGGTTGTATTTTGTATGTGTGTATTTTGGAGGAAACCCCCCCCCCCCCCCCCCCCCACTTTGGTATTTTTTAATTTTTAATTTTTTGATTAAACAAAATAAATAAAAAATAAAAAATTATACCAATGACTGACCTAAAAAAGTTAACCTTACTCCCCCCCCCCCCCCCCCCGCTTATTCAGCGGCTGGCTGAGTCGTTGCGAAATTTTCGACCCGATTTAAAAAGGTTAAAACCCCCCCTTGAAAAATCCTGCGTACGCGCCTGAGTGCGATAATATTTTCCTATTATGTAATTGTGATATATTTTAGTCTTATACATTCTGAAATTATGAACAATGAATTATGTTGTATTTATGTTCGTTTATTAAATGATGAAAAGTCTTAGTTTTAATATGTTGCAGTTTGTGTAAATTAGAAGTATTAAAAATACTTTGCTTCTTTGTTATGTGCAAAGAGGAATTGGAGTTTTGATAAATGAATTTAATAAATACAACAACAAAAAATCCTTCAGTGTGTACCAAAGCATGTAAATTGGAGGTGCCGTGGTATGGTGATTTATTCACTAGAATCTCAGTCCAAAGGTTCAGGGTTCGAATCTCAGCGTTACATATGACACTCTCCATCCGGGTGTAAAGAGGTAACTGGCAATTGCTGGGGGACAATAAGGAAAGAGCGGTATTAATACTGATTAATACTGTATTACTAATCAATATTCATCATTTCCTTAAGATCCTTTGATATATTATATCCAGTTGAGTATCCAGCATTATACATGTAAGATGGAGCCAGTGTTTACCCTCTAAAAGATAAAATAAATTATAAAATACCCTTTTATAACACGGGGTGTTATGGGCGATCACACTCCGTAAGGTTAGGGTTGCCTATTACACATTATGCTGCCATTGGCAGTGAAGGTACATTAAGTATTAACCAATGTTCTGAATATACCAATAATTTATGTGTGTATTTACAATTTGTATTTGTATGATATCTTAATCTTAGAATTAGATATTAGTGTTTTTGTATATATATAATTAAATATGTACACGTCAATAATGTCAATAAACACAAATGATTGTATGTATGAATGTATATTTTATTTATTCACCGGTTTAAAACAAAATACAATAATTGTGCCCGCATTTAGCAATTACTGTTTTTCAGCGAGGCCGCAATTACATAAAATTCGAACAATAGAATATAGGACAATGAAAATACAATTTACAAACAAATATTATTAATTACCAATGATTTATGTGTGTATTTAAAATTTGAATTTGTATGTTATCTTAAATGTATTAGGTATCTTTATAGAGTTAGACATAATTGTTTTTGTATAGATATAAGTAAATATTTACACGTCAATAATGTAAATGGACACAAATGATTGTAATCGTGTACTGTATAACAATGTATTTTGCACAACTTTCATCTCATATTATCGAACACAAAAAAGACATATCATACTACATTATTATAACTATACTAAGTCTAGTGAATAGTTTGCAGGATGAGATTTTGATGAGAAGTGGAAACACCACTGCAGATAGATAATTGTGTATTTGTGTATATACTATAGTATTATGGTTGGTTGTCAGTTTGTTTGTATTACATGACTACTAAGAAAGCATGGGCATGATTGTAAGTAAGCTCCCAGTGACCAATGCTGCGGCTGTAAGTCCCTTTAGAGGGTCTTGGTAATGATTGCTGCCCTACCAAAGGGCACTGGGACATCGACTTGGTATTGAACCAGAGACCTTCCGGTTTCGACACCTCTGCTCACCCCTTAATACTCTTACCAAGTCCCTCATAGATGACTTAAAGGCCATCTGTACTAGTAAACTGGAGGGATTAGGCCACCTTGCAAGGTCACTCGACAGGTGATTATCTCATCAAATCAGCTCTCAATTGACATAAGAAAACGAAGATCATGGGGGACCAATGGTCACCGATAAGGCGTTGTTTTTTATACAGAGGGCGCAAGTAGCTGTAAGTAGTGCAGTGTGCCTTTAAAGCCATCGGTCCCCTATTTGCTTACTTAGAAGCCTACAATGCTTTCTTAGCAGTCAGGTAGGACAAACCAACAAAATATTTGGAAGGGTTGAAGGGGAAAAACTTACATACTATCACATAAGTGTGGAAACTTTAGGGAATCAAATTATTTAAAGAGTAATAGCCTGGTGATTATTACTTATGTTCTACGTATGAAATGACAAATGTAAGCAATGCATACTTTAAGCAGACATCTTTGAAAAAAAATGAAGTGAATGAAATATTTAGAATTTGTATTCGAGCTTAAATGTAAGATTATACTTAAATTTTAGTAGTTTCTTGGTAGTATCTTTGTAATCTCTGTAGTAGTCTCCTTTTGTTCATTCTTTTCTCACCCCGCATTAACAAAATATTCATGGGTATGAATAGACCTGTACACTAATTTTGTGAATACTTTTTGTACCAAAGTTTCTCTTGACGACTTAAGAACCTTGTCAGGTTTTTCCGACAAAGCAACGTTTAGTGCATGCAAAGTGAATACCATCCATAGAGATGCCATTTTGCATAGCTGGTTTATCAAATAGTTGGTAACCAAGGAATCGGGGGGGGGGGGGGAGGGGAGAAACATGCATTCATTGAAATTCATTATTAAACGGGTCTAAAGATTAAAGTACAGGAAGGAAAGACCTCGCAAAGTAATAAGTTTGTGTTGGGAATACCTGAACAATGTGCATAATACATGTACATATATGGGAGTGATAACGAAATTTTGGAACAGAGAAGAGAAGAGAGGGATAAGGAAGATCAAGAAAGAGAATAAAGGAGTGGTGGAGAGAGCGAGAGAGAGAGTGAGATGTGTAAGGGAGGGAGAGGAAGCGAGAGAGGAAGAGAGAAAGAGAGAAAGAGATAGAGAGAAAGAGAGATAGAGTGATAGGGGTGATGGTATTGGTTGTGGAGAAATAGACTAATTTACTACCGTATTCAAATGCCATGCATACTGTTTAAAGAAAGGTTGTTTTTGACACCCCGACAGATTTCCATTAACGTAAAGCCGTCGGTCCCCTATTTGCTTACTTTAATAGAAGCCTACAATGCGAGGCGACTTCCCCGCCCCTCACCCTTAAATTTTTTTTGCCGGGATCTCCTAGCCTAATATCTTTAGTAGGTCCTAAGGAAGCCGTTTACCAAAAATGGTGCTTTTATCAGGCAAGTAACGATAATCGATAAATTTGACGCTAATTTGTAATACTATGAGCGGTCCCTTTCTGTTTCTCATCCCCTCCCATGATCGTACTATATCCAACCGTCACTCCATGATCGTTCTGCTTTAATTTCTTGCAGCGCCATCTCGTGTTTCGAATTCAACTAAGGGTGTTGTTGCAAGTTGTAATTTCTTTTTCTCACTCTCTCCCTCCTCCCCTCCTTTCGTTCTCGAGGGTATTTAGTTAATTCGTTAGAACAAGGCTTGACTAGCATTTGTGCTAACTTCTAGTTCTCATTAACAACTTTACCTAATACACCTATGTATGTGTATAGCTTGTACATTATATAGTATGCAGATCTATGTCTAAATATTGTTCCAAAACTATTACTGTTTAATCACAATTCTTCTTCTGTTATGTACAGTGCGTCCAAAAAAAAACTTTACCCAACTTTTGTAGCTTCTAACTGAAGAGTTATAATCTGTGTTACCTTTAATCATATGTTATTGTAATGGAGAACTTATGCCCTGACTAATGATACTATTTTCATACTTTTGCTGCCAAGGATGACTGAACAGCAGGATTTAAAAAAAGTATTGTCAAAATCCTCTTGTACCAAGTTTGGGCTGAAGCAATGAATGATGGTCAAAAACCATTATTGTGACGTGTTGGTTGTTATATAATGAACTAAAGGCCCGGTCCCACTGCACTTACGGATGCAAAGAGGATGTAAAACGTAACAAAATCTTGCCATCCGTTGGAAAAACGCTATACATCCGTTGTGTACTCATTGCATACGTGTTTCATACGCTCTATCCATCGAGCATCCGTCCACTGTGATTTCATCCGCGCAAGAAGTTTTGAGCTGCACAAAACTTTTAGAACGGATGAACTTCCGCCGTGTACGATGTAAATCCGCGACAAATACGAGCAACAAACGTTATATGTCCGTTATCATCCGTTAAACGTCCGCTGTATCCTCTCTGCATCCTCTGGGCATCCTCGCAACTCACATCCGCTGCAGCTGAAAACGGAAAGAGGGAGGAAAGATAAGGTACATGGAACGTCTATACATCGTTAGTAGCACGGAAATAGAAAGGATGTAAGCGTATGCATCTCGTATATAAAGTATTCAAAGCTGTCATCCACTTCCATCCGCTTTCATCCGCTAGGCTTCCGATGAACATCCGTTTAACATCCCCGCTACATACTACCCACGTCCGTTATTTTCCGTTTTGTTTTCGCAAATTTTCGCCAATTTTGTCCATTTCTTGAGCGGATGAAAACGGATGAAGCCACCCTCGAAATTTTGCTCGTCCGCTGTGTCCTTTATGCATACGTTTTGTGTCCATCGGCCAGTGGGACCGGGCCATAAATAAAAAATAAAAAATTAAAATCAAATTCAATACATTTATCAATTTCAAATTTTATCTATTGGAGCCTATTCAATAACATAATATAAAAGTATAAAATGCATATACCATTGAATAAAACAGAGCATATAGGCCTGCAATTGAATAATACAAATGGTCAGGCGCGTACGCAAGGGGGGTGGGGGGGGGGGGAGATTAACCCCCCTCAAATATTTTAAACTGTAAACAAACCCAAAAAGTGTTCCCCCCCCCCCACCCAAGTCCCTGAACGAAATATCTGACGACATAATTTTCCAATTTCCGGGACCACAACCCCCCCCCCCCCCCCCACACACACACACACTCACGTTCCCGGTTTAGTATTTTTTGAGCGACAGTCGCTGTTTTCAGGGGGGGGGGAACGGAGGAACAAAAACAGACATTAAAAAAAAGCCTTATTCGCTGCAAACGGAAACGATTCTTCAAAGGAATGAGGATGCAGGACGCCATTATAAAGGAGGCATGACGTCAGTGGAAGGCTGGGCTTGAGTATTAGGATCGGGTAGAGGAGGGAGAGTCACCACGTACGGATGGCTAATGTAATGACTGTCGTCGTCACAGGTCGTGGCGATTGGCGGATCTGAAAGACTTCATAGAGATAAAAATGCAAAGTTATAATGGCTATGATGATAATAATGATGATAATAAAAGTAGGTTCTTGAATATCGCTCATGTTTGTCAGACTACACGCATGGCGCTCTACAATAATTTCCTCGGTTTTATTAATACAAATTATATATATTTTTTTTTAAAGAGGGGTGGGGGTGGCTTGAACCCCTATATTTTACGGGCCTGAGTGGTACATGAATTCAAATAGCTCATTATACATGGATATAAAGACCGTTGAGATGTCATCCCAACGTCAGAGTAAGTTTTTAGTCTTCAACACAAAGCTCAACACAGAGGCCTCGGCCCCCCCCCCCCCCCAAAAAAAAAAACCAATAGATTAACACCTGCTAATGCCGCCACTCCGCATTGTTTAGATGATCGGTCAACCACCGGTTAGGTTTTTTTTTAAATTTCGACCTATGACTTTCGGTCTCCTAGTCCTATCGGTTTGCAGTCGGTCCACTATCGGTAAAGCCTTTTTTGGGGTGATGTACCCTTGGCATACATTATAAAGCCAAAAAAGATCCCTGAAAAATGTTTGGGGTTAAAAAAAGGTCACTTGAAGCAGGGTCTAAACAAACTGTTGGTAAGGAGAACACAAACACATGTTAGGGCCCCGTTGCATTAGACTAACCATTGATGGTAACTTTGCCGTCACTTTTAACTACCATGTCAACATCACCCAACAGCCAATAAAATCAAGGTTTCCTTCCAAGTTACCTTTAGTGACAAATTTACAATCGATGGTCAGTTTTATGCAACGGTGGCAAGATATTGGTACGAAGCAAAACTGTTGGTTAAACAAATGTTTTTAATTTTTTTTGTTATCGAAGTTGGTCTCCTTTAGCTCCGCTTAATGAAATCCCAGCATTGTTCAATTATCTAACTCGATTATTGAACCAAGAGAAAAACAATATTCCTTGTAGTTTACTTTCATGAGGCTATTCGGGCAACTTGTTGCTCAAATATGGAGGTATTCAAGCACTTCACTGCCCGAAAGCGTCATGTTTGTAAGGGTTGCGAGCGAGCGAGCAAGCGAAGCCAGCGAGGAAGAAAAACATGTTATCATCTTTAAAATGGTATTTCCTTATGAACATGTATGTACCCAAGCATTTTCTCATATTTGTTTTTTATGAAATCGATGATATTCCCATTTAATTATAACTTTAAAAAAAAGTTTAATTGATTTATATAATAATTACTTAAATTCTCTCGCGGCACTCTAGAGTTGTCTCGCGGCACCCGTAGGTATATCCTGCGGCACCCCAGTGTGCCACGGCATCCCGGTAGGAAAACGCTGGTCTAGACTATATTGAAACATGTATTTAAAACAAAATGCATCGCATATGTGGAGTTTCTGACAGCAGGAATTAAAATAGTTCCCAAATGTAGGAGTTTAAGACGAATCAATGAATATATCAAATTCAAGAAAGGAAATTATGATATTATATTTGTGATCCCTTGTACAAGATAATGTTTAACATAGTAATTACTTCATTAATTCAAGTATTTTCAAAAGTTAGAAGAATATCTATTTGTCATGGTAAACACAACTTATTTGATTACAAGAATTTCATGTGAGTTAAAAAAGATAATAATTAAGTTTTATTATGAGGGTTTCTTTACGATCTTTGAAAGAAAAGTGTATTCATTTTTTTTTTGTAATATTTTTTTCCCCCTTCCACAGGGTTCTTTTTATTTTCAAAACAAATTCCATCATATATAGTATATCCATATATCATATACAAATGATTAAAGAAATAATTTCCATACATAATGGCTTGACACAAATAATAATCATCACGGCCGAAAACTTTTGTGGCAGATAAAAACAAACATTTATGACAAAATTAGTACTTTAAATATATAATTAAAAAAAATACCAAACATAAAATACATGATCATGTTTATGTTGGCACATTTCCAACACTCTCAAAATATTTTCTAAAGTAAAACCATTTCTTTTTCAATTTATTCTCTCTGAGATTCGTTTGGTATATATATTTTTCCATTTCATAATAACGTTTTACAGCTGATAAAATTATATCAAATGATGGTAGTTGATTTTGTAGTTTAGCTGAAAATATTTCTTGTCTTACAACCATCAGAACACAGTTGAGTGCATTATTATTGCTACCGCAAAATGCAAACAATTTATTTTGATTTGTAAGTTTGATCCTTTCCCTCGTATTACGAAATATCCAGAACTCTAACTTCGACCATACTTCATTAGAATAGTTACAAAAGCAAAAAACATGTATGATAGTTTTATTATTGTTACTACAAAAAGTACACTTCTTGTCATCCACTACACCAAATCTTAACAAACTGTCGTTCATATATAATATTCTATTTAAAATATTGATTTGAGACCACCTCATGTTGATATCTATTGTTGACTGAAATGGAATTTGACAGTACATACCCCAAGTTACATCTTGAAAATCTAAACACCTTTTCCACTTTGTAAGGTTTTTTTTAGAAAAGAGTGATAAATATGTGAACAACCAACATTTGTTTTTACCAAAAGGTGCACGGCTTCCGGAATGATAGGTTCTAAGGCCTTACTAGGAGTAGGGTGATCACACTGCCTGTGCACACAGTACGCCCCATGCACACACACACACACACACACACAACAGCAGTCAGTTGGTAGAAATAGCAATCTTCGTAAATTTACTCTAAAAAAACTGAACAATATTTTTAAATTTGTATTACACATGTCTTTCAAGCATACCTTTAACTACAATTCTGAGTAGTTTAATTGTTATAGGCATGTGGGAAATATGTTAAATTATTAATTAGAATATTGTCTTTTCAGCCATGTGTGACATGGCCCGCTGATCGCCCATTGACTGTTATTCTGCGTGGTGAAAATGCACCTCAATGTATAAAACTCCCCTACAAAAATGCAATATTCTCATGTGTTTCACTCATTAAATCAATTTGTTGTTTACACTCAAGGTAGCCAAAACTGTACTGGGATCACCAAACTTTGTTTTTCTCTGAAATCCATCGCCATATTTTATTGGCATTGCAAAAATATTTGGAATTTAATGTTAATATTTGGTGTAAATATGATCTATAAATTTATGATTTAAAAAATGCCAACAAAATGAACAGTTTGACTTTCCTATATATATAATTAGCTGAAATGACCTAATTTGCATATTTGATGAATATTCATAATTTTTTTTTCTTCAATTTTTTTTTGTTTCCATACCTGTCTGATATACATAGGTTTCATTGATGTATCATGTTCGGTTTTGATTTGATTACATATGCGCATATTAATTAGGCGGACTTAGTTATTTTCACAACTTTTTCATATCTGCAGATTCGCAAAAATGGCAAATTGCTTCTGTTTTCAAAACGGTAATAGATATATGAATTTTCTTTTTTGTATTTTTTACCACAAAGATGATATTTTAGTGTCTGATAATTTAATTTATTATTTGTGTCCAAGAAAGTGATGAATTAAGTTGTCAACTTTGTCGAATTTTGCAATTTTTGCCAATTTGACCATTTCTGGCAGGTTTTTCGGTAATTTTGCGATATCAAAAACGCATTGACCAATTTCAATTTTGTTTTTTGTTTCTTGAAGCTTTCATAAAGCTTGATCATTTGCAATCATCAAATAACATGTGTTTGTTGTACTTATTTTTGGTGTGCTATACATACTAGGAGCTACATGTGTAGTCATTTTATAACCTGACCGAATTGCATTACAAAGACCATAGAACTGGAGGAAATTTGTTTGTATGTCAAATCTCCGCTGAAACTCAAAATATGAAGAAAAAAAGAACCATCTATTTTTAGGATGTCATTCACAAAACGTATTCCTCGTAAATTCCAAGCCCCAAAACATACCACTTTGTCATTCATTTTAATGTGGGGGTTATTCCAGAGAGGTTGACGTGCAATGTCGTCAATAAGAAGTTCGACCAAGTCTGACCAAGCGAAAAGGACCTCTTTCCAAAATGGATTTGGAGTCAAGTCTGCTAATTTTCTAAAATAATGTGAGCCCATATACAGGTGAAAAAAATTGGTTTGGGGCAAGAATGAATTGAACATGTGAAAAGTGAAACTTTCTATCTGAGAATCAGTTACAAATCTTCTAATCCATGATATTTTCAGGGATTTAGCATGAATGTAAATATCAATCATCTTAACCCCACGTTTATTATACAGTTGACACATTTGTTTTCTATTGATTTTATCAGGTTTGTTACCCCATATAAATGCATAAAAAGAATGATTTATATTTTTCATAATTTGCGAATTCGGTTCTGGAAGTGAAAGCAATAAATAGTTCAATTTTGGCACCAACAAAGATTTGACTGCAGTTATTCTTCCGAGGACAGTTAAGGTTGGTTTAGACCATGAAATAATTTGGCGTTTTATATCTTTGATTTATTTTAGTATAATTATGATTTACCATCTCTACTAAGTTAACCGAAAAATCTATTCCTAAGTACATGTATCTCGAATAACCTTCTGATACCCAGTTTAGTTTGTGCTCTGGCATTAGCTGTTTTTTCGCAGGCTCTATTTTTCCCAATCCATATAACATGAGTTTTTGTAATTTTGATCTTTAGGTTTGACATTTCTTCAAAATCACCCAACATTGTCAGTGAGCTCTGTAAATCTTCTTTTGTACCGTTAAGTGTAAAAATGGTGTCATCTGCGTATTGTAGTAGTTTTACTATTTTTCCCCTGTAGATGCAAGCCAATTAAATCATTGGAATGTCTAATCAAAATTCCTAATATTTCGCTAACAAGTAAAAACAGGTATGGAGATAATGGGTCTCCTTGACGACACCCTTGTCTTATAGTAAATCTTTCTGTATTATAGTATATCATTAAGTTCGGTAATATATCATAAAGTAGACGGATATTTTCTCCGATAAAACGGCCTTTCAAAAATCCTTTTTGATTCTCATGTATCAAGTGGGGCAATACTTGCTTTAATTGATTAGCTATGCACCCATATGCTATTTTGTATACAACATTTAAACGTGAAATAGGACGCCAATTCTTTAATAAATGTCGAGGCTTGTTTCCTTTAGGAATTAGAGTAATTATACCTAATTTTTGTGACTGCGACAATTCTCCTGTAAAATAAGCAAAGTTAAAAGATCTGATCATGAACGTTTTAAGATAATGCCAAAAGAAACGAAAATATTCAACGGTGAAGCCATCTTGCCCAGGGGATTTATTATTTTTCATACTTTTTAGCATTAAACAAACCTCACTTTCAATCAAAGGACCTTCTAATAATTTGGACAATTCTGGAGTTAACTTAGGAATATCTGGATAGTTTAATGATGTGTCTATATCTACCTCTTCAGTGTCTTTCGTCTTATATAAGTTTGAATAAAATTTAAAGATTTCGTTTGATATACCATCTTGTCCACTAATAACATCTCCATTTTCTGTTGACAATTGCCGTATTTCTTTATTTACTTTATTCTGTTTTTCCAAGTTTAAAAAATATTTTGATAAACTTTTTCCTAGCTCCATCCATTTGATTCTAGATCTCATGATAATTCCATCATTTACTTTCAAGCGATAGGTTTCAAGTTGTGACTTTTTGTTATTTAATTATTTTAGTAATGCGGTCTTATCATTCGATGTCACTAGTCTTTGTTCCAGTACTTCGATATTTCTTTTCAGTTCCTTTTCCCGACTGATGTTTTGTTTCTTAATGAACGAGCCATAGGATATAGATTTACCCCGCAATAGCATTATCAAAGTTTCAAAAAATAATTGGTCATTGATAGAAAATTCACAATTTCCAACTATGTTATCGTTTTCAATGAACTCTACCTCATCTTTTGCATAAAATGTAATTGTCTCTTTTATAGTTTTTATAAGTTTTGACACAAAATTTTCATCTTTAATAGACTTGACTTGACTTAGGTGCATAGGACGGTGTGTCCCTTTGCTCCCCTACGAGAAATCATGCTCCAGTCTGATCTGTTCTGGGCTCGTTGCTCTGCCTCTTGTGTGGGTAATCCCACATCGTATTGGACCTGGTCCTTCCATCTCTTTGGAGGGCGTCCCCGAGGTCTGCGTCCATTAAAGTCATTTTGGAATGCTTGGTATGGTAGGCGGTGATGCGGCATGCGTAAAACATGGCCAAACCATTTTAAGCGACGTTTGATGATTTCCTCGCATATTGTGCTTAGGATGTTCAGTCTCTGCCTGATCTCTTCGTTCCTAATCTTGTCCATTAGGTGAACTCCAAGGATGGTCCGGAGACACCTCATTTCAAATACTTCAAGCTTATTTCTATCAGATTTTCGGAGAGTCCAGGATTCTGCTCCATATATGGCAATAGGGAGGATAAGTGCTCTGTAGATCCTGCCTTTGAGTCTCCTAGAAATATCTTGGTTGGTACATAATAGAGAATTATTAAATATCCAAATTCCCGGACCCCGTTTAATTTCATTTACAGTCAAGCTCAGACGAACTAATGAGTGATCTGTTCGATAACCATATAAAACATCAGATTTATGAACTAATGATAGTAATTCTGATGATATAAAAAAGAAGTCTAATCTACTTTGTTTAAAAGGGTTCGGCTGGCGCCACGTGTAATATTTATTCACAGGATATCTAATTCTCCATGGGTCACATAGATCTAATTCGTCCTTCATATTTTTAACCTGCTGTCTCGCCTTAGGATTATTTACATGGACTATCAAGGGTCTGGTCCTGCACTAAATTCCAGTCTTCACAAATAACAACATGTGGATTTTCGAACTCTGTTATGATACGTTGTAAATCAGTATAGAAAGTTGGATTATCAGTGTTCGGGCCATATAAAGACGCCAGTGTAATGTCGTACTCATATAATGTCAAATCTAAAACTACTAAGTTTCCACCATTGTCTATTCTACTTTGATTAACTTTGACCGGAATAGTATCCTTAAAAAAAATGCTACTCCTCTAGAGCTGGATGTATGATAAGAGAAAAAAACTTGCCTCCCCATTTGCGACATATTTATGTTTCTATGTCAGGAGTGAAATGAGTGTCTTGAATACAACATACATCATATTGTTTAGATTTCAAATATAACAAAACATCTTCTCTAATTTTCTTGACATTTGCTAGGCCGTGACAATTCATTGAAATAAAAGTAATGTCACCCTGCATCAGACGAGAGTACTGGGGCGAAAAAAGACGACGAACTACCTGTGGAAGATTTTTTCAATATGAATACAACTAACACACACACAAAACACAAACATCAAACACAAAAGTCGAATAACGACACGCCCGACTATAGCCACGGGCAACAGCATTGTGGCCAAAATATTCATTGTTAAAACAGCCATACGACGATTTCCAGATGAAGACCCTCCCTAGTAAACACTCAGTTCAAATGTTATTATCAGTTTCCATTCATTAACCGATAAATTATACCATAATGTCATATAAAAGCACTTGATTGACATGCATGATTGAAAGTAATTACTTTTGGTTCAATTAGTTCAAAACTTTTTTTGACTGGACGTATTCATTCATGCAGAAAAAAGGCCATTATGAAATTTAAAAGCACGTTTTTGACATGCAAGATTGAACAATACATTTTGAAACAATTACTTCCAACCTTGTGTTGACAGGAATCACATTATTATATGATTTATATTTACATGACCCCTGTCGAAAATGATTGTTTTCAGTTTCCATTGATTAAAAATAAAGTTGACTTTCGGTCATGCGATTACATCTTGGACATCTTATGTTGTTGCAAGATTGGTTATGTAGTACAACTGGTGTATTTCCGAGCTTTTTAAATCCTAAAAATGATAAGAAATCGACTAATCGTGATAGAAGTCAGGTGCTCTGCACACATAATAAGGTTTACTCATACATGTGACGTCAGCGTTTGGTCCAAGCCTTTTAGCTATTTATTGTCGTAATTCGAATATGGTTTTCTAGCCATAAAGATACCAATACATTGCACCCCTTACCCAGTAAAAAATCAATTGAATGGATATGAGCAGTTTTCAGTTTCCATTTCTTAACAAAGAAAGCTCTCCATTATTCTTTACAAGGCTTAAACATCTTCTGCTTCAATGATTTAGAATCTGGTGTCTAAAGAAATTGTGGAAAGCAATGGCATACATGTCATAAAAGCTGCCGATCAACCAATCAGAAATCGCGAATAAACGGGTGGATGTTTCTTAAGTTGCTATGTATTTCCATCGTTTATCGATTTTCAACAAAACTGAAATTGGGTGAATAAAAACACGCGACTGATCAGAAAGTTGCTGATGAAATCACCTTTTTAAAAATTCTCTTGTCTGGATCCTTGGCTCAGTGATTGTTCGTTCGGTAGATTATTTTCGTCTGAAGGATTATTACAAAAATCGAGACTTCTCCTTCCCGGATTATCTGACCTCTTTAGTCAATGGTGAGCTTCATTTTGACATTACGATCATCAATATATTTGATATGCACTAATTACCCATTTGTACTCCAGTGTATGGTTGTAAAAGCTTATTCCACTATTCGGTATATCCTGATATAATACAGCAAAGATATTCAACGGCCAATTTCTGTTGATATCATATTATAAATGTATAGATAAAGAGTTAAACTTACAAAAAAAAAAACTAACGTATTAGTAAAAAACTATATGTTTACTTTTCTTATGTGTACAACAAAATAGGATTCATATAATTGTTGTTATTCTATTTACCGTTGCACACCGTTACTTTATTAATATTCAACATAATAATTTTCACAAAAGATCGATGCATGCATTTTTCCACGAATTGTCATATAAATATTTCAACAATAAAATATTAAAAAATAACCTCAGCCGCACAGCGACATATAAGATATTAAACTTGACAAAATATAATGTGTATATATATACAATGTATATATTACATAAAAAAACAAGCATACTACACATAGACAATGTGAAACATTTGATGAAATGAAACCATTTTCCACTAAATTATTTTCTTTAAGATTTGTTTTTGCTATATTTTTTCCATATCGTAATAAGTTTAAACAGCTGACATAAGTTTTGAAACAGTGGTATCTGATTTTTGCATTTTTCCCATTAATTAAGATACAATTAAAAGCGTTGCTTTGTCCCCATTTTTAGCATAAAATTTATTTTGGTATGTTAGTCTAGCCTTTATATTAGTCTTACTGAAAAATCATTGCTCAAGTTTTGACCATATTATATTCGAATATGGACAGTAACAAAAAAAATGCATTATTGTTTCTCCACTGCCTTTACAAGATGTACAATGTTTATCAGCAACTACTTGAAATTTCAGCAATTAATGTTTCATTTGAAGTATTCTGTTTAAAATCTTAAACTGAAACCACTTCATATGTATATCAAGAGTTGACTGATAAGGTATCAGTCAATACTTAAACCGTGATTTATCTTCTAGATCTAAACCAGGTTTCCATTTGGTAAGGCTGTTACATTCTTTCACATTATGTTTTAAGAAGGACTAGTAACTTTGGTGTAACTCTCTCTTGAAAACCGGCCCAAATAACATCGCATAACCCATAATATTGAAGGAAGTTTATTTGTATATCAAATTTACGTTGAATTTCAAAATACGAGAGAAACGTAACATCCGTTTTCAAAATGTCATTGATAAAGGGTCTTTCATACACCAACAACTTAAATATATTGTATTATTATTCACTTTCATCCTGGCATTATTCCACCAAAAAAGGTTGACATGCAATAATATGTACATTGATTTTAGCCAGATCTTAAAAGGCAAAAAGCACCGCTTTTCAAAATGAATTTGGCGTGACAATGGCTCATGGTCTGTAATGTTTGGATCCTATATATAATTGGAGAGAGTATGACTGAGGCAAAAACGAAAGAAACATAGGATAATTAAACATGTCATATAATGAGTCATTAATAAATCTTCTGATCCATGATATCTTAAGAGAGTTCATATGAATGAAGGTATCCGTCATTTTGTAACTCCACCATCCTCGTACAAATAACGCATTTGCTTTCTTATTATTTGTCAGGTTTATTACCCCATATAAACGATCGATTTACTTCCCTACATATTTGTGAGTTTGGCTCTGGAAGTAATAGAAACAGGTAGTTTAACTTCGGTATAAATAACGATTGAACAATGGTTAATCATCCTAAGGGTTCAATTATCTTTTCAACATGTAGGGGGTCATTTGACTTTAAATTTCTACGATCTGTTCACAAAAAATATTTTCAACCATCTGTGATAAATAAACCGAAAAGTCTATATCTAGGTTCCTATAACCTCCATAAATAGTTCAATTTGTATTCGTGTAAACTTTTTGTATTAAGAGACCTGTGCCTCCCGATCCATATAACTTGCGTTTTAGCTATGTTGATTTTGAGATAATACATATTTTCAAAGTCAGCAAATATTTCAAGGGCACTTTGTAAATCTTGTCTGGTACCATTGAGTGTAAAGGGGGTGTCATCTGCATATTGCAACAGTTTGAGTGTTTTCCCATTTATATGCAATCCAATTAAAAAATTTGAGTGACGCATCAGGATACCAAGTATTTCACTCACAAAAAACAGGTACGGCAACACCTGATCTCCCTGGCGATACCGTCGCCCAATTTTAAATCTATCTGTACCGTGTCCGTTAAGTAGGACACACGAAGAAGCGTTTTTACCAAACAATTTTATCTATTTATGAAAAGATGGGCCAAATTGAAAGAAATTCAATACTTTATAGAGAAATTGACGCCACGTATAAGATATTTTACTTTAGCTGGAAATTTAAATCTCCATGGATCGCATAAATAGGTGGTCTGTCAGTGACGGACTACCTATTGATTTCGTCAGAAATTTCTTTCTTTATTTCTTTTTATTTGTTTCTCCGCACTTTTTTGTGTAAAGGATATTAAACTCAAGATCGGTACAATCAATTTCTTTCAAGTTTAGCACAGTTATATGTCATTGTTATAAGATATTAAAGCTCCACTGTACTACTTGTAGCTACATGTACTTGTTCCCTCTATATAGAAAACAATGACTAATAGCTGACCATCGGTCCCCCCATGGTCCTCTTTTTCTTATGTTAATCGAGAAAGCCACCTGTCAGTGAACATCCTGGGTGGTCTAATCCCTTCTAGCCAAACTAGTACAGACGGCCTTTAAAATAACATTTTCAAGGTCATCACATTATCGAGACGTCATCCAGGCGCCATTTTGTGAAATTTTCTGAAAATGAACTCATGATCATATCTTCATAACAGAAAGTCAATTCTCATTCATATTTATCATGATTAAGGTCAATATCCGTCCGGTCAATTTCAGGTCAATAAACGCGCGCCTACGTGCGCAAATTTCAAAATCCTCTAAATCGTCTCAAATTCTTTTTGCATAAGTTTCAGGCCATTTAGAGCATTTGTCCAAAAAAATCAACGCAAAATTAATCCTCTTTTTGGGGAGAATTATATTTTCCATTTTTTCTCGAACAATTTTATACTATGTTTATCTCTTTATGACCATTAATAATGGGATGAGCGTTATAATTATGATTTCTTTAAATTGAGTCTCTGAAAAGCTTTTGCAAAAATAGGGCAATTTAATTGTGCATGAGCGTTTCCATCCTGTAGAGTCAAATCAAAAACTAAGCAAAATATGATCACGAGAAACACGAAAGGAGAGGCATTGTGACCATGCTTGTCAAAACCATGTAGTCCTGAAACTACAGTTGACATCTAGAGTACAAACTTCCACGTTGTTTCTCATTGTCGAACAAGAGTATCTTTAACATATGCACATGCTTAATAACAACTGAATGGCTACTTGCTCTATTTTTATGCAATTTTCTTATGTTGGCAGAGTATTAATTTTCCTTTAATTTGATATATTTTGTTATAATTATTGACAGTTTATATAACATTTGTTTGTTATGAATGTATCCTTAGTTCGTTGTTAGCATTGATTTCTGCATCAAGAAATGTTGTTGTTCTTTGTGTACAACGGAAAATAAATTTAGTTTAATAGGTAATAACTCTTGCGGAGTACTGTTTGGGAATTTATCGTGTCATGAAAATCCAGAAGTCTTTATCAAAACAAACCCGATTAAAAAGAGGTGGCATAGGAGTCATGCGAATTTTTAAAGTTTTGTTTTTAAATGGGCATCATTACATGAATTTATATGGTTATTCGAGCACATCTTCAACAGCATGCATCTATAAGTTTTGTTTAGGCACCGGAGCGCCCCGCCTTCGTTTCGAAAATCTAGGTAATACTATTGTTTTATAAAAGCCTTAAACATTTGCTAGAAATTACGCGAAAAACAACTTACAGGGTAAGTCCAACTTGATGTCAAGTAGATTTTGATAGAAGCAGAAACATGAGAAAACAGGTCAGTGAGTGAAAGTTTAAGGAAAAACCGATTAAAAATACTGAATTTTAGGACGTGCGATCAAACAAACATAACATGGTAACTCTGTTTCGTATCTTGCGAGCTTCCCTCCCATTTGCCCTGTACTACAAAAATTCAAAAATTATGTTTTTGGCGGATTCATCAAGAGGACATCCTTGCCAAGTCAAGCTTTCCTGCCATTTGCATATTTTGAATTAAGGAAAGAAGGCTGCTTCTGAATCTTTGGACTAGGACGGGGGTCGGAAATAGTCCACCGTGCGTAAAAGAGATATGAAAATTTGTTGTTTAAGGTAGGTTAGTAGATATGAAGCATTTAAATAACTTCTTCAACAATTCCTTATTTTTTACCTATATACGTCATGAAAGTCATTTACACCATGTACATTACATTTGCAATTAACGATTCAGAAGTGAAGGTATTTTTCAGTCACAGGCAACTGTCCACAGCTGTGAACGAATTAATTTTCAAATATTGCTCGGAAACATTTGGTTCACCCACATTACTTTGACAATTTGACAGAAAGTAGAATTATATAACTGAAGCTCTGAATAAATGGCATTCGTTCTTTTCTTTGTAAATTCTTTTCAGAAAAGTTAGCTGATCACAGGCTAACTATGGCAGATGAAAGAATCCTTCCTGCATGGGTCTTTAATCCATCAAACGGTAGTCTTTCAGGCGGTTATCATAACTATCAATATTTAGGCTTCGCCCAATCTGTTGTTCTCGTTATCATCCTCCTTATAATCAGCATCACCGGAATTATCGGAAACTCCATCGTGATCCTCGCCATCGTTCTCTCTCGCAAGCTCAGGTCGACTTTCAACTGGTTTATCCTGAACCTTGCATGTGTCGATCTGTTGACGTCAATCTGCCTTCCCTTTGAAGCTGCAAATCTCCTTAGGAGGCCTACAATTATGTGGGCCTTTTACTTTTGGTAATTTTTCACATTGGCCTGTGTTGGCGTAAGCCTTACGACCCATGCTTTAATTAGTTTCACCAGTTGGTATCGCATCACGAGAACCCAAGAAAAATTCAAGAAACTTTACAAGGCTCGAAATTTATGCCTCATGATTGCATTCACGTGGGTGTTAAACTTCTCCTCGCTCTGGTTATTTGTCAAACTGGACGAAGAAAACATTCTCTTTGCCAAAGCCTTTTGGATCATCGGGCACTTTGCAATTGTTGTCACTGCTTACCTCAAACTATGGAGATTCATTGCACACCAAGCGGAAAAGATGAAGCCGACGAAGAAAGTCGAAGGAAAGACACAGAATGAAATATGCCTTGACACCATATGTCCTGATAAAAACAAATTAACCCAACAAGGTGGTTCGGTCAATGAGAATACTGTTTTGAGGGCATCCTATTCGTCCGAGCATTTAGGAAGCCAACACTGCGACCTTTCAAAAGGTGAAAGACTAAAATCTGCTCACCCGGAGGACCACATGCAGGATGTGAACACTTTGACTGTATCCCCATCTCTGGAAGAGATAGAAAGCACAGGTGGCGGACCTGACCTAAGAGCGAAAGAAGTACCAGTACGTGTCGAGGGATCGGAAACCAAATTACCTGTCAAGAAACAGGCACAACCTAAAATTGACAAGAAGCTTCTTGCTGTAACCAAGAATCTGTTGGTTATTCTCGTTGCTTTTGTCATCTGCTTCATTCCCTACGCTGTATGCCTATGGCTACCAGATTCTTACAACGCACTTCCCTGGGCTTTGGCCGTTCTATTATTTAATAGCTGTATTAATCCCATCATTTACGCCCGAAGGATTCGTGTTTTTAGGGAGGTGATGGTATGCATCATCCGATGTAGACTTGGGAACATTCCTATGCCCATCGATTGTGTACGGAAGATGAGAGCCACTGGCTAAGAAAAACATAACTTGCAATCACCCAGTGAAACTTAAAGCAAGGACAAAAGCATAGTGGAGACAAGTTCCACACCAATTATCGGCAGCCAATTGAGACCAGGAACATTTAACCATAGAAATAATGTAAGGCGAATAAGTTTCCTAGAATTTCCTCGCGAACAATTGAAAACTGGAAGCTTTAACCATGGACAAAAACATCCGGTGAACAAGTTCCCCCATTCCCCCGTCCGCGCATAATGAAAAGACAGTGATCATGAGTAACTATTCTAGATTTTGCCTGTCTTGAAGCAATTGCACGGAATAATTTAATACAAATTACACAGATAAAGATCACTAATTATAAGTCGATTACTTGGAAAATTCAATCAGTCCTATGGAAAAGCTCATATCTTAGATTTTGTATAATAATATGTTGAGGAATATGGAAGCCATTTATTCTGTAAAAGTAGAAGCAATGCTTGTTTTAGCTTTTTTGGCATGAAATAACTGTGCAGTGCTGTAATATGTACTTATTATGTAGTTGTGATATATTTCAGTCCTATACATTGTGAAATTATGTAAAAATAATTATGTTGCATTTATGTTCGTTTATCAAATGATAAAAAAGTAATGTTGCAGTTTGTATAAACTAGGACTATAGAAAATCCTTTGCTTGTATATTATGTACGAAAAGGAATTGGAGTTATTAGAAATAAATTCAATGAATACCCCCCAAGAAACCTTCCTTTAGTGTGTACCAAAGCATGTAAATTGGAGGTGCCGTGGTATGGTGATTCATTCACTAGACTCTCAGTCTCAAGGCTCAGGGTTCGAATCTCAGCGCTACATATGACACTCTCCATCCAGGTGTTAAAGGGTACCTGGTAATTGCTGGGAGTTATAATAGCTTTAGGGAAAGAGCGGTATTAATACTGTATTACTAATCAGTATTCATTATTTCCTTAAGATCCTTTGATATATTATATTCAGTGGAGTATCCAGCATTATACATGTAAAATGGAGCAAGTGCTTCCCCTCTAAAAGATGAAATAAATTGTAATATACATTTTTATAACACGGGGTGTCGGTTAGAATTCAGAAAGAAAAAAAAGAAGTTTCAATTTAGGCGATCACACTTCCTATGGTTAGGGTTGCCTAAAAAACATTAGGCTGCCATTGGCAGTGAAGGTACAATAAGTATCAACCAATGTTATGAATATGCCAATATTTGTATTTGTATGATATCTTAATCTTAGAATTTGATATTAGTGTTTTGTATAGATATAAGTAAACATGTACACGTCAATAATGTCAATGAACACAAATGATTGTATGTATGTATGTGTATTTTATTTATTCACGGGTTTAAAACAAAATACAATAATTGTGCCCGCATTCAGCAAATGCTGTTTTTCAGCGAGGCCGCGATTACATAAAATTCGAACAATAGAATATAAGACAATGAAAATACAATTTACAAACAAATATCATTAATTATTACCAATAATTTATGTGTGTATTAACAATTTGAATGTGTATGTTATCTTAAATGTATTAGGTATCTTAGAGTTAGACATAAATGTTTTTGCAAAGATATAACTAAATATTGACACGTCAATAATGTCAATGGACACAAATGATTGTATTCGTGTACTGTATAACAATGTATTTTGCACAACTTTCATCTCATATTATCGAATGCAAAAAGAAATAAAACATATGATACTACATAACTGAACTGAGTCTAGTGAACAATTTGTGGGATGAGATTTTGATGAGAAGTGGAAACACCACTGCAGATAGATAATTGTGTATTTGTGTATATATACTATAGTATTATGGTTGGTTGTCAGTTTGTTTGTATTACATGACTACTAAGAAAGCATGGGCATGATTGTAAATAATGTGATCAGCATAAACTGATCAGCACATTTTGGGAGAAGCAAGAGTTCGAATCAGGTCAACAAACTTTGGGGTCAGAAGTATCAAAACATGCGCGTAAAGATCCGACTCATGTGGTGTGCATGTGAACATTTTCTAGTGCGGAAATAATTTGGCAAAGTTATGCGTGCAAATGAGCGCGCTTTGAATAGCCATTCTCGCTTCATTTTCCGTTCAAGGCAGTCGATTGTTTTAGAGCTGCAAAAAATAAAAAAATAAAAAAAAAACGATTCTGTCATGAGAATGGCTCCCCCCTTACAAGGTACCAGTTCAGTGCAGTCCTGAAAAAGAACATTCAGCAAATTGGGGCGAATGTTAGTCGGTATGGGACTCACTCTTTCCGAATTGAATGGTGTGCCACCAGAACAAATTAGGAAGATGGGTAGGTGGCGCAGTGAAGTTTATTTGCGCTATATAAGATAAGTTATATTTACTCCATACTAAGTACTAGGGAGTTATTACAATTATGAAAATATAGCTCACAAGAAAATTTTATATTTTGTTCTTCCCAAATATATGAACATGTTACTTTCGGGAGTTTAACTATTTTATTTCAGGACGAGTACGCAACCGAGTCTGGATATTGGGGGACAGTATCGTAAGAAGGGCCAAAGAGCGAGCCACTGCACAGAACCACCTGCACATGGGAGCAGAGAAGGGTGCAGGACAGTGGCATGGTCAAGGAGGTGCTACTCTCCATGACCTCCCCCGAATGGTCACAAATAGGTTGAATTACAACGCACCACCTGCACTGGCGATCGTTCACCTGGGAACAAACGACTTGGGTCAGAGAGATGCATGCCGTTGCAGAATCGCAATCGATACAGCAATTCAAACTCTACGAGCAAGAATGCCAGGAACCCACATAGCCTGGTCTGGTTTTCTTCCAAGATGGTTTTAATGGCTTTCATCGAAAGGGTGCGGTGCGGTGCGGCGCGGTGTGGTGTGCTCAACGCACCCATTCGATAAAAGAGGGGGGGCTTTTCTCGAAAGGGTGCGTTGAGAGCGGAATACCGTTTTAACACACCCTTTCGATAAAAGCGGGGGGGGCTTTTCTCGAAAGGGTGCGTCGACTAGTCTTTCGCATCAGTCGTTTAAAATGAGGATCTGGGACAGAAGGTAATAGTTGCCAATTTAAGTATATCGAAAATGTATTAAATAAAATGGAATGGTCTTGATTACAGAGTGGTCTCTTTCGTTATATGTTGATGGGGAGACAGAGAGAAGGAAAAAAGGGAAAGGGAAAGGGAAGATAAAAGGAAAGAAAGAAGAATAAGAAGAAAAGAGGGAAACGGGGGGGGGGGGCGAAGGGCTCTTGCCTCCTCCTCACCCCCCTCCCCCCCCCCCCCGCCAAAAAATAAATAAGAGAGAGAGAAAAGGGAAAGGGAAATGGAAAGAAAATATAAAAGGAAAGAAAGAAGAGGAAGAAGGAAAGAGGGAAACGGGGGAAGAGCGAAAGGCTCTTACCTCCCCCCCCCCCCCCTGCCAAAAAAATAAATAGGAGAGAGAGAGAGAGAGAGAGAAGGGAAAGGGAAAGGGAAAGAAAAGACAAAAAGAAAAAGAAAAGAAAGAAAGAGAAAAACGAAAAAGAGGGAGAATAGGAAAGAAAGGAAAAGAAAGAAAAGAAAGGAGGCAAGAGCCTTTTGCCCCCGTTTCCCTCTTTTCTTCTTCTTCCTCTTCTTTCTTTCCTTTTATCTTCTCTTTCCCTTTCCATCTCTCTCTCTCTCTTATTTATTTTTTGGCGGGGGGGGGGAGGAGGCAACAGCCCTTCGCCCCCGTTTCCTTCTACTTCCTCTTCTTTCTTTCATTTTATCTTCTCTTTCCCTTTCCCTTCTCTCTCTTATTTATTTTTTGGCGGGGGGAGGCAAGAGCCCTTCGCCCCCGTTTCCCTCTTTTCTTCTTCTTCTTCCTCTTCTTTCTTTCCTTTTATCTTCTCTTTCCCTTTCCCTTTCCCTTCTCTCTCTCTCTTATTTATTTTTTGGCGGGGGGGGGGGGAGGGGGGTGAGGAGGAGGCAAGAGCCCTTCGCCCCCCCCCCCCGTTTCCCTCTTTTCTTCTTATTCTTCTTTCTTTCCTTTTATCTTCCCTTTCCCTTTCCCTTTTTTCCTTCTCTCTGTCTCCCCATCAACATAATTATAACGAAAGAGACCACTCTGTAATCAAGACCATTCCATTTTATTTAATACATTTTCGATATACTTAAATTGGCAACTATTACCTTCTGTCCCAGATCCTCATTTTAAACGACTGTTGCGAAAGACTAGTCGACGCACCCTTTCGAGAAAAGCCCCCCCCCCCCCCGCTTTTATCGAAAGGGTGTGTTAAAACGGTACTCCGCTCTCAACGCACCCTTTCGAGAAAAGCCCCCCCCCTCTTTTATCGAATGGGTGCGTTGAGCACACCACACCGCGCCGCACCGCACCGCACCCTTTCGATGAAAGCCGGTTTTAATACGGTAGCAGACCAGGCCCAACATCACAAGAGGCAATGGATGGTGTGCGGAAGTCACTTAACAAATTCGCAAAGAGGAGAATCTCCCAGATGGTGAACACATCAATAATAGTGCACAATATAGATGCCAAAGAGCACAGTCTGTTCCATAGGGATGGAATTCATCTCTCAGATGTGGGCTCGGACATGCTCATCGATAAATTCGAATCTGCAGCCAAGGACACTGGCCTTCTCTGAACAGATTCAGCCTAATGTCAATAGTGTTCTATGAAAACCTAAAGTGAGCGATAAAAGTCAATTAGTTGAATTGAGTTATATTTGGGTTATTCCATGAGGTTGGGTTTGAAAATATAAGATGATATCCAGGTAACGGGAGGCATGAGAAATACTATTACACACTGAAAAGTAATTCAGTCGTGGAAGATTCTGATACATTGAATATATAACTCTGTACTGTCAAGTCATGCTTGTTTCAATAAGTAATCTATAAAAGATATATACTGTGACACAAATTTGTTTACCTCTGAGGATAAGGCAGTCAGTGCGCATGTAAAAGGGTGATGTATGATTCGTCAATGTAAATGTATTTTGGCTTTGTTTACATTATGAGGTGGAAATGTTTTGATTCTGAATCTGGAAAATCTGAAGTCACATGGCACTACATTATAATTGTCTAGTGATAAGGGAGCCTGAGTCTGCTGGCAAGGACTGGAGTCAGTAAGACTTGGTCGCACTAAATGTTTCAGGAACCAGTGGGCCATAGGGGAATTTTCCCGACTACGAAATGTAGCTAGCTCGACGGATCTTTAAGTCCGATCACAATAGCCGGTTTTGCCCCTATCTTTCCTCGCGCAGCAGGAGTAGCTCCAAACAGTGCAAATGCATTAACACCTCAACATGAAATGTATAGTTACCCAACTTTAATGCATGACACAAGTGTAGAAGTGAACGGCAATGAGCATAGTTCATATGATGACATCATAGGTGGATGGTTAAATAGGTCAGGATGAATACCTACAGCAACCGGGGGAGAAAGTAGGAGATCTCAAGAGATCTGTATAAAAGCTGAATCTAGTTTTAAAAAAATAATAATAATAATAATAAATTAATTAATTCATCACAAAAAAAAAAAAAAAAAAAAAAAAAAAAAAGGTATTGGGTGGAGGTTTGAATTTTATATAATTTAATTTGAACACGCGGGACTGCCAATATCTTTGGCCAAGCAGGCCGGGATACGCGTCCGCGTTTAGGAGTGATGAGGGGGACAGGTACCCCAAGAAGAGGGGGATATCAGCGGGAGTTACTATCCTGCTGGTGGATCACGTTCAGAGCCCCATGAATTGGGGGGCTACCGGGAGGAGCTACTATCCTTTCTGGTGATCACGTGACCAGAGATCCTCAGGATTATTCTGAAAAATTAATTCTCACAGTTTGATATTGCAGATAGGATTATATTACATGTATTTTGGTTTTGAGTTTCGCAGAATTATGTTCCTGAGTTTTCATGTTCGTACATAGCAATTTGCATCATGTATGTGTATTGGTATTACAGGCAGATATTGCCTATTTTAAATGTTAACGCCTTGAAGCGGAAATAAATGTCGAGCAATTGCAATTCATGTTCGTACAGTTGCTTTCTTCACAAAATAATGTGATCAGCATAAACTGATCAGCACATTTTGGGAGAAGCAAGAGTTCGAATCAGGTCAACAAACTTTGGGGTCAGAAGTATCAAAACATGCGCGTAAAGATCCGACTCATGTGGTGTGCATGTGAACATTTTCTAGTGCGGAAATAATTTGGCAAAGTTATGCGTGCAAATGAGCGCGCTTTGAATAGCCATTCTCGCTTCATTTTCCGTTCAAGGCAGTCGATTGTTTCCCCCCCCCACCCATTCCCAAGTGATTATTTAGGGTTCACACGTTACGAGGTTGTGTAACAACGAATGAGGAATAGTTAGTGGGGGTTTGTTACTCAGACATGTTTGAAACAGTTAAAGACAATGATGTATTATGGTTGTTAAGGGGATATGATTTATGCACACATGTTGCTCCAAGGCCAAAGATTGGGGAGCGAGGTAGTTGCAAATTCTTGTACATTAAGGTGGATTTAATTGGGCATGTCTGAAAATAGGAAATAGTCATAACCTTCTCCATAAGTTGGTACATAGTTCAAGCCTTAGTCCCGAGTCAAGAACCACAAAGGATTTAAGCTGGAGTTATGTTGGAGTGACATATATTAGGGCAGAGGTCACAGTGGTTATATTGCCTGCACTGGCTATAGCCTGCCTTAAGGTTAGGTGGTTAGGAGAAAGGTATGGGGCAGGTACTTTGGCACAGGAATAGTATTAATATTACAAGGTGGCAAAGTTCAGATATGGAGATACTGGGCGTGGAGGTTATGCTGCATATTGTGTATTGTTTAGCTTTGATTATGCAGTTAGTTGGAGGGCCGGGCAGGAAGTGCCCAGGGTAGGATGTATGTGTGCAAGGCTCAGATCAAGGGTACACTTAGATTGAACACTGGGAAATTGTTCAATTATCCAAAACCATGAGACCCAGACACAAATTAGCATTTTTATATTACAAAGTATCATTTGGGGAAGCTCAAAACAAGGTTTCAGCTTCATTGAGTTCAAATTAAAGATTTTAGAGCAATTTTATGATGAAAAAAGGCCTATTTTCAGCACTTTTAATGTTACATTCAAAACATGCACTAATTGGTTACCAGATTTTTACTAATAGGATGCAAAACTTATGATTTTTTTTTTTCATCTTGATGTAGAATCTATGTAATAATTAACATTTCTGTTGAGTTAATTCCTTGTATTTTACTTTCTTATTCTATTTACATGTGATACAATTTTTGTGATTTGTACATAACTTTGGTGTCCTGCAAATTTCAAACCTAAACTGAAGAATGGCGTATAAATAATTGATTTATTTACAAGCTTGCAATGTTATAATGTTTAGTTTCACTTTATCTTTGATTTCCAATCAGATCATCTCATTCTGGGTCATGGTTTTAAAAATATTTAGATGTCTGTAAATGGAAAATGTTTGGTGTCCTGCAGTTATGTACATACCAGTGCACCAGAATCTATACAAAAACATATTGTATACTTTCAAAATGACAATGTAATGGTGTATATAGGTGAATGAAGAGCACTGATAACATTGGATTCCGCATTTTAACTTGTATGTGTTATTCAATCAACAATGAATGTGGACACCGAGTTATGTACGTGACAGTTATGTACGTATTCCATGTTTTGTTTTTCCAATAAGACCACCTATATTTAGTTATTTGTCATGGTAAGGTAGTAAAAAATGTATAAGACATACACACATCTGATTTGGTGAGAAGAATATTACAAAATATTGCAGTTTTAACTTTTTCATGTCATGTACTTAACTAAGACACCATTATGAAAAGACACCGAGTTATGTACGTTACTACCGATCAAAAATTTGAAATAATTATCATAAATAAATTTATTTATTCCATACAGCATGAATTGCACCCTTCTGCATTTTCATTTAAACAAACATTTATCGAATTTAAGGAACAAGAAGTTATTATTTGAATGTAAAACTACTTACTTTTGGTGTCCACAGTTATGTACGATTAAGTACAGAAATCTTACATTTCAGTCCTGTAATAGTAGTTTACAAACTATTTACACATTGCAAATTATGTTTCATTCAGGAAACACATCATTCCTTCAATTGAAGTCGTTATCAGACTAATGCAAAACCTTATCTGACAATGAGGCAAAGAGAAAGCATGTATAGAATAAGATGTACTGTACATAACTCGGTGTCCACACTTGTTTTGGCCACATTCTAATAACTAAATTGAAAAAAGTTGATATGGCAGTGGTTTTAAGTTTTGTTTACAGTATGTTTTAACATCTAATGTACTTTGTCAGAAAAAGTAAAATTATAAGGGAAATATCAGCATGAAGTGGACACCGAGTTATGTACGTAACATTTTTGATGATGTGATATTTAGCTACTGATTGCCACTTAACGGCAATTTGTTAAGGTCTGATTTTTTTAGCTATATGTTGCATAATGTTTGCAGATTACAAAAATAATGTTGCCACAGTCTATAATTGACTTTTAAAATTCACTTCATATGTAACACTTTTGTGCCCTTGATCAGAGCCCTGCACACGTGTATTTAGCACTATGTTAGTGTAAACACTTTGAGTAAGGTTCTGGTGGTCTTGAAGTCTTAAACTGAGTCTATTACATTTTATTAGTGACACCCTGTTAAGGTTGGGAGGTTGGGCTGCACGGGGAGTTAATCCTGTTCACAGGTCATTGTCACACATCGTTTTAAGGTTGGGAGGTTGGGCTGCACGGACAGTTAAACCTTGTAGTTATCTACAGGATTTTTTCACATGATTTACGGATGGGAGGTTGGGCTGCATGGACAGTTAAATCCTGTATTTATCTACAGGTCATTTTCACATGATTTACGGATGGGAGGTTGGGCTGCATGGAGAACTTAATCCTGTGTTTATCTACAGGTCATTTTCACATGATTTACGGATGGGAGGTTGGGCTGCATGGACAGTTAAATCCTGTATTTATCTACAGGTCATTTTCACATGATTTACGGATGGGAGGTTGGGCTGCATGGACAGTTAAATCCTGTATTTATCTACAGGTCATTTTCACATGATTTACGGATGGGAGGTTGGGCTGCATGGACAGTTAAATCCTGTATTTATCTACAGGTCATTTTCACATGATTTACGGATGGGAGGTTGGGCTGCATGGAGAACTTAATCCTGTGTTTAATTACAGGCCATTATCACATGTCTTACGGTTGGGAGGCTGGGCCGCACGGAGATTTTAATCCTGTGTGTCAAGTTACAGGTCATTGTGACGTGTTGTTTTATGGTTGGGAGCCCTGATAGCAGAGACTGGTAAATATCACGTCATATTTACGTCTTGTACTACGTCTTTAAGACGACATAACAAGACGTCAAAAAGACATGATTTTGCACCCGCGCACGTCGTCATGAGGACGTCATATTTTGACGTGATTTTTACGTCTTATTAGTCAAAGAAAGACGTCTTTAAGACGTCAACTTGTACCATATGAAGACGTCATATGGACGTCATATTTACGTCTTTTAGTTAAAGAAAGACGTCTTTAAGACGACATAACAAGACGTCAAAAAGACATGATTTTGCACCCGCGCACGTCGTCATGAGGACGTCATATTTTGACGTGATTTTTACGTCTTATTAGTCAAAGAAAGACGTCTTTAAGACGTCAACTTGTACCATAGGAAGACGTCATATGGACGTCATATTTACGTCTTTTAGTTAAAGAAAGACGTCTTTAAGACGACATAACAAGACGTCAAAAAGACATGATTTTGCACCCGCGTACGTCGTCATGAGGACGTCATATTTTGACGTGATTTTTACGTCTTATTAGTCAAAGAAAGACGTCTTTAAGACGTCAACTTGTTCCATAGAAAGACGTTGTATGGACGTCATATTTACGTCTTTTAGTCAAAGAAAGACGTCTTTAAGACGTCAACTTGTACCATAGGAAGACGTCGTATGGACGTCATATTTTGTCGTGATTTTAACGTCTTATTAGTCAAAGAAAGACGTCTTTAAGACGTCAACTTGTTCCATAGAAAGACGTTGTATGGACGTCATATTTACGTCTTTTAGTCAAAGAAAGACGTCTTTAAGACGTCAACTTGTACCACAGAAAGACGTTGTATGGACGTCATATTTTCTCTTTAGGTCCTATTGGTTAAATAAAGACGTCTTTAAGACGTCAACTTTCACCCAAGAAAGACCTGTATACGTTGTATGGACATCAAATTTTGACGTGATATTTACATTTTACTGGTCATTTCGATGTACCTTTTATCCTTCCATGATCTATACGTCTTTGTTGTCCTCTAAATAACATCTATAAGACCACCTAATCAAGGAAGAAAGTGTCAAAGTCACTTCATGTACACATTCTGAACAATCACACAGTAAAATCAAAGCAAAAAAAAAAACATCACATAATATATATATACATGCCAGACAGAAAGTAATTTTCATATTTTTAATGTACACGTATATGGTATGCAAATGGATAACAAAAATATAAAATACGTATTTCTATACCTTCTTATTCTATCTAACTTGGCTTCCATTGGTACACAATCTTTTCATCACTATCCTGACACTTCTTCCAAAACATGCTGTATAGATACCTAGTGTATTTCTGTCAGTCTCATAATTTATTTAAGAAAGTTAACAGGCCATCACAAAGATATCTGTTTCGTTATAAATTGTGCTACAAGAAACTATGACATATTGGCTAAACTTATAAGTCTTACGGTTGTTGGAAGCAGGTTAGCAGCATAGAGACTAGGTAAAGCTACACTGATACCCGCAGTATTTTAGTAGACAAGCAAACAGCACACTGGGGAAGTTCCTCATATTCAGCAAAACAGCATAGTGGAAAGCTAGGCATTCATCAGTGCAGCTCTACCTTGTCTCCATGCTGCAAAACCGCTCCTGACAACCCCAAGACTTTAATGCAGATAAAGACTATCATATAAAACAAAAGGTTGTTGGAAAGAATTTCTGTGCATGAAAGATCAATTCTTGTTACATACATGGGGAATATCTAAGTTCATGGCAAGAATTCAGTATAAAGTATAAAACTATACAATCTAAATCACACACAGGAGAAAAATGGCACAAATGATAAACACATGGCTTAGCTAAGTTATTTCTTACACTCAAAAGGAACAAGTTGGCAGCAAGGGGAACAGGGAGAGCTTCACTGATACCTGCAGAGTTTTCTGATGATGGTTGCTTGCCCGTTGAAACCACGATGTTCACATTTGGCGATACAGCATATTAGAAAACTGTGCAGAAATCAGCTCAACTGTACCTATTCTCTGTGCTAGAAACCTGCTTCTTACGGGCACATGACTTAAATATAAGAAAAGGCATTAGTGGCAACATTCATATTTATAAATAACAACAAATTAGTATTGTTGCAAATACAGAAGCTGAAGTTCAAGTATAAAAATACAATTTATATCAGATAACATTCCCGCCAGTACGATTGGCTCAGTTGGGCAATTCCAAGGTGACTGTGGAATAATTATTCAGAAGATATTTCCCAGTTTAAGATAAAATAGCAAACATGCTGAAAAAGTTTAGCACAAAGAGATATATTCCATTGCTTATGTCACAACATTCATTTGGCAAGTCCCAGGAGTTTCACAAAAGAATTACAATCTAACTTAAATTTTAACAGCGAATTCAATATACATGTAGGTAAGCCATATTGTGCTTTCTAAATCACAGATACAATCCAAGAATGTTATACTTTTAACTACCATTTTTTTTTCAAACCACAAGATATTTATGGTTTTCATTGAAGGCGCTACTGTGTGTCACTCTTTAACAGTTAATTCTCCCAACAAAATTTTGAATTTTCCCCAACCGTTTTTCCATGAAAATAAGATATAAAACAGGCCTTTAAAAATCTTTCAACGCCTAAATTTGGAAAAGGTATTGGAGCTAATTCTTTGCTTTGTGATGATTTACACTCACTTCAATTTAATCAATTTATAAAAATAAAGTTGGGAGAATTAAGGAATGGATCAGATCAGTTTTCCCAATTTTTATCATCAATAGTGGTCTATTTTTAACTCAAATGTTCAGATTATCTTTAAGTGTACATACAGTATAGCATTGAAGTCAATACCTTAGCACCATTTTCTCTCATCTGAACAATGTTACCAAGTCCCTTTAAGGCTCGTTCAGAAATGATGCTGCAAAACAGTCAAAATCGCAGAGTTTTTTAAATGTTGACATAGAGTTCAATATGCTTTACATTTCTGTATATTATAAAAAAAAGAGCTCACTGAATATGCGCAGTCCAAAACATACAAAGACTTGTTGCCATTCGCTTTACACATAAAACCAAACTGCATCATTTTCGAAAATTGTTGGCGGTTCACGTTCCGTATCTGAACAAGTCTTAGTTGCTTAATAATGGAATCGATTTGTATTGTATTTACCTCACTCAATTTTTCTCCATTACCAACTTATATATAATTTGCAACAGGTTTTAAGAACTGATACGAAGCGGATGGGGGTGGGGGTGAGCATGAGACTGAGCATATCAAGTCTACTACATAAGCATTATGAAACAGGTCAACTTCATAAATAGTAATTACAAATATATGCAAAATACTGGAATCTTTTACTCAAACTGTTATGTCAGTTTGTACACCCTGTAATTCATTAAAATTGTAAGTGACATGAATGGGAATTTCAGTTCCACAGCTTTAAGCCATTCAGGTTTGTGGCTACACCTCACCTCTCCCCCTCCCCCAATCTCTCTCTTACTCTATAAATTATAATGAAGTAAAAAAATAACCTTTTTTCTAGCAGTTAAACTATCGGGTGAGTGTAGATCTACATGTAATTTTGGAAATATTCCTCTTCAGCTTGGACTCATGGGTTGGCTTTTGGGTGGAATCTCTGGCATTATGCACTGCTTTCAGATCCAGGGAACATAGACGCAAGGAATTCTAGTGCATGAATAAAGCAAAAAAGAAAGGAATACAATTTAAGACAAACTTTTATATATTTTAAAACTGGAACGTAAACAATGAATTAAATAATGAATTATGTCAGAAAAATACTGCTTGGTAAGATTTATCAGAAATAATTTCTTATTGCTCACAAACATAAAGTCAACACACCCTTCGATTTTAAACATTTGTGGGCAATGCAAAACCTGATTCAGGATTTCGTTTGGTAAATTATCAATACAATTGTAGTTTGCTGATGAGGGCCATGACTCACCAATCAGGTTAGTGGAGCCATCGATTTGGAAATATTCCTCTTCAGCTTGGACTCATGGGTTGGCTTTTGGGTGGAATCTCTGGCATTATGCACTGCTTTCAGATCCAGGGAACATAGACGCAAGGAATTCTAGTGCATGAATAAAGCAAAAAAGAAAGGAATACAATTTAAGACAAACTTTTATATATTTTAAAACTGGAACGTTAACAATGAATTAAATAATGAATTATGTCAGAAACATACTGCTTGGTAAGATTTATCAGAAATAATTTCTTATTGCTCACAAACATAAAGTCATTATGGGCAATGCAAAACGTGATTCAGGATTTTGTTTGGTAAATTATCAATACAATTCTAGTTTCAGGGATGCCAGTTAGAATTGATCAGAGGGCCTGAAAAATCACCTAGAATGAGCTAGCTTGTACACAAAAAACCTAAACTATGGTATGAAAATAACTCGCCAGGGCCTGAATTCAGGCTATTGCCTGAAAACTGGCATTCCTGTAGTTTGCTGATGAGGGTAGAATGAAAGCTCCTTGACCTATGCTGAAGGGTAAAAAAACACTGTTTGAAACACACATAATATTGTCGGTTATTGCAACATACCTGCAGGTTTTAGTGATCTAAAATTAATTGAATTATAAATATATTTGAAACTTAGGACAAATAACTGAAATAAGCCTTTCAAATGAAATGAACCATTATGAAGTGTCTAATTGGTCAGTGTCTCAGTGATCATGCACAATATGACAAATAAATGTACAGAAATAATACAAGTACATGTACACATTTACCGATAATGGCTTCAACTGTTTCAAGAGGCTGCTGATCCTTAGGGAAATAGGGAACATCCACAAGGTTGAGAGAGAGTAGCATTTTCTGCATGGTTTCACATCAATATACTGAGGCCACAATGTGCTTTGAATCCACTTCTTTGACGAAAGATGTTAAAAAAGGATGCCTACAAATAAATGAGAAAATGAATAAAGTTAAAACAAAATGAATGGTTGATAATGTATGTACCGGTATGTGCAACACATATACTACAAACTTCTTTGAACAGCCTGTGGGGAAAGAATTTTGTTTACCATTTACAGGTCTAACCGATTATTTCCAGATAAAGATTTCTGTATACGGTAGCCTATAAGATAAATTTGCTGTCTAAAGATAGAAACGACTTGTTTAAGGTTACATGTTTGTGACACAAGTCACTGCTTTATTCCTCTACGTATCGACACGTAATGCTCAATTTCCAGACATCTGGGCCCGGGCCGGTAGTACACTTTCTCACAGGTTTCACTGCAAACCGCTGCACATTACAAGTGCATACCGATGGTGGTTGCGGGCGGGCGCACGCCTGTGTGAAGTTATCTACCATACAATGTAGGAGGACGTAGATCACTTCACGCAGACTTACGTGCCCCCGCAACCCTCCATCTGTATGCACTTGTATTGTGCAGCGGTTTGCCGTGCAACCTGTGAGAAAGTGTACACTACTATCAACGTTTTTCCGAAAAATAGTCCCCCCAAAATAAGAAAATTGACCAGAAACAGGTTAGAAACATAACGACTTTTAAATCATGACCGGCAATATTTGAACATTTCATGAATATTTGCTTGATTTGGGCTAGGCCTAGATCTAGACCTATGTTTTAGATTTTTAGGACTCTCTCCACACTAACTCCGAGAAGCTCCAACACCTGCGCCGCGGGCGTCGGAGCTAATTCGGGTTTGTGCATCAAAAAACATTCTAACAGCGGGTTGGGTAACATTATCTCAAAATATGCAAAGGGAGTAATTACAATTTTGACTCACTAGGTTGCTCGACTCCTCTGGGCATCTAGGCGGCAACTTGAAATTATAATTTGAAGAATCACCCCCTTTTTCCCATCGAAGACTTCTTCAAGTTATAATTTCAAGTTGCCGCCTATAGATGCCCAGAGGAGTCGAGCAACCTAGTAAGTCAAAATTGTAATTACCCCTTTGCATATTTTGAGATAATGTCACCCAACCCGCTGTTAGAATGTTTTTTGATGCAAGCTAGAACCCTTCGGCATCGGCGTCGGAGCTTCCCAGAGTTATCTCTCCGCGCCAGAGTTAAGGGTCACTGGTAAAAAAGTCTGGATATGATTCTAAACTAGTAGTAGTAGTAGATCTACAGTATTGCTTGGAATAAAGTAGACACTCTCACACTGTGTCACGCGTGACTGCATGTATTATCCTTCTTTGACTTCTTCTTCAAGATAATCTGCCTCCTTCAATACTGAAGATTCTTACAGATGCCGTATACTCGGCCTGATTGGGGTGTGCAGGTGGACCATTACACCGGGTTTTCCCCCTACTCTTATACAAAAAAGTGCAATGGGTTCTTAACGTGCAAGGGTGGTGACTCTCCTGTACACGGGGCCTCCATTTAAGGTCCTATCCGAGGGACGGAGTGTTTTCCACTTGACATAGCCTGCGTCTATGAACAAGGGAAGGGCAGTAGATTCTAGACCTAGTGCCAAGACTTTCATCACAATCAGTTTGCTTCTCTTATTTTTCTGCTTTCTTTTAGTTTTAGAGCAGTTGTATATTCGAGTTAGATTTCCCTTTAAAGCCATGCAGCCCATGTGTAGGCAAATGAGTAAACTTTTTTGCTTTAAATGATGCCCCATGCCATGCATACCTTCAATCAAGACCCTACATAAAAATACATATATGGGATCATACATTCCAAATCTTGTCAGCAAGTGTTGAAAGTCCGAGCTCACTATCACTGACATAAGATCATACATTACAGTAACATAGAGTCTACATATCAACTTTTCAGAACGAAAAACAGTAACTATAGATTTATGTACTTTTTGTAAATAAATTAGGTAATTCTAGGACTTACCCATACTGTAAATTTGCAGGAGAAAACGAAAGTATTCAGGAGGATGTACTTCATGCAACGGCTTTTTCACTCTGAATTCAAATACATTAGGCGGCTACATACACATCGCATATAGTGTAGTCCTACGCCTTGCCTTGAGTACTGTATGCGTACACACACGTACTTTACACACTCCCGTTTGTACTAGATGCGAGCATGTTTAGTCTTGATCGATATTGCAGACCTTGGTGCACAATCTGTAAATTGGTCCACTATTAATATAATGACTAATGACATTTGAGGGGGGGGGGGGGGGGCGGGGGGGGGGGGGGGGTTGTTGCCTATTTTCAATTCTGATAATTGCCCTATTTACTTTGACTTATGCTCATATTAGATGTTGTAGTCTTTACCCGATTATTATCTTGGAAAAATTAGGTTATTAGAGACGTCATAATGACGTCGTTATACGTCGTCCTTACGACAAAAAATATCTTGGAAAAATAGTCTTTAAAAGAGGTCATAATGACGTCGTAATGACGTCGTAATGACGTCGTCAATACGACAACAAATATTTTGGAAAAGATAGTCTTTTAAAGACGTCGTAATGACGTCGTCGATACGACAACAATTATCTTGGAATAAATAGTCTTTAAAAGAGGTCATAATTACGTCGTTATCACGTCGTCAATACGACAAAAATAAGCTAGGAAAAAATAGTCTTTTAAAGACGTCAAAATGACGTCTTAATGACGTCGTTAATACGACAAAAATTATCTTGGAAAAAATAGTCTTTTAAAGACGTCATAATGACGTCGTCGATACGACAAAAATTAGCTTGGAAAAAATAGTCTTTTAAAGACGTCATAATGACGTCGTTATCACGTCGTCAATACGACAAAAATTAGCTAGGAAAAATCGTCTTTTAAAGACGTCAAAATGACGTCTTAATGACGTCGTTAATACGACAAAAATTATCTTGGAAAAAATAGTCTTTTAAAGACGTCATAATGACGTCGTCGATACGACAAAAATTAGCTTGGAAAAAATAGTCTTTTAAAGACGTCATAATGACGTCGTTATCACGTCGTCAATACGACAACATTACATTGGAAAAATAAGTCTTTAGAAGTCGTCATAATGACGTCGTTATCACGTCGTCAATACGACAACATTACATTGGAAAAATAAGTCTTTTAAAGTCGTCATAATGACGTCGTTATCACGTCGTCAATACAACAACATTACATTGGAAAAATTAGTCTTTTAAAGACGTCATAATGACGTCGTCGATACGACAAAAATTAGCTTGGAAAAAAATAGTCTTTTAAAGACGTCAAAATGATGTCTTAATGACGTCGTTAATACGACAAAAATTATCTTGGAAAAAATAGTCTTTTAAAGACGTCATAATGACGTCGTCGAGAAGACAAAATATATCATGAAAAAATTAGTCCTTTAAAGACGTCATTATGACGTCGTAATGACGTCGTCAATGCGACAAAAATTATCTTGGAATAAATAGTCTTTTGAAGACGTCATAATGACGTCGTAATTACGTCTTCCATACGACGTACGACGTGTTTACCACTTTACGACCAATTTATGACGTCTTTAAGACGTCAGTCTGCTATCAGGGAGGTTGGGGTGATTGGAGAGATCGATCACGAGTATACATGTAATTATCGTTATATGTATGTTTTTGTAGATGTTTTCAAGGTTAGAGAATACATATTCATTCAGAGAATAAGGATGGTAGTTTAAGTCAGTTACGGTATATAGGTTTGAATTTTATATAATTTAATTTGAACACGCGGGACTGCCAATATCTTTGGCCAAGCAGGCCGGGATACGCGTCCGCGTTTAGGAGTGATGAGGGGGACAGGAACCCCAAGAAGAGGGGGATATCAGCGGGAGTTACTATCCTGCTGGTGGATCACGTTCAGAGCCCCATGAATTGGGGGGCTACCGGGAGGAGCTACTATCCTTTCTGGTGATCACGTGACCAGAGATCCTCAGGATTATTCTGAAAAATTAATTCTCACAGTTTGATATTGCAGATAGGATTATATTACATGTATTTTGGTTTTGAGTTTCGCAGAATTATGTTCCTGAGTTTTCATGTTCGTACATAGCAATTTGCATCATGTATGTGTATTGGTATTACAGGCAGATATTGCCTATTTTAAATGTTAACGCCTTGAAGCGGAAATAAATGTCGAGCAATTGCAATTCATGTTCGTACAGTTGCTTTCTTCACAAAATAAGCTCCCAGTGACCAATGCTGCGGCTGTAAGTCCCTTTAGAGGGTCTTGGTAATGATTGCTGCCCTACCAAAGGGCTCTGAGACATCAACTTGGTATCGGACCCGGGACCTTCCGGTTACGAGACCTCTAGTCACCACTGAGACATGTTATCACAGTGTTTTATAAATATGCGTTTTGTGCACTCTCTGATTGGAATTATAATTACTAAAGATGCAACACATTATACGAAAGAAAATTGATGATGATGATGATGAATATTATTTTGTTCACTGACTCCGATGAGTGCCAGACGACGAACTTTAGTATTTCTGTATTTGTTGCTATTCAATTATAGAATAAAGGAATTGAAGTATAAAAGAAAAAAGACAGCGTGAGGTAGTAAAGAAAGCGAAATAAAATATTTGAGGAGGCTTAATGGCTCAGTGGCAGAGCAGTGGTCTCGTGTAACCGGGAGGTCCCTGGTTCGTAACCAAGTCGATGCGCTAGTGCCCTGGGTAAGGCATTAAAACTCCTACCAAGTCCCTCGGAGATGACTTAATAATAATAATAATAATAATAATAATAATAATACATGAGATTTATAAGGCGCCACATTCACTTGACAGTCAAATGCTTAAAGCCGTTGGTCCCCTATTTGCTTATTTATAAGCTTACAATGCTTTCTTAGCAGTCAGGTATATTTGAAAGGGTTGAAGGAGAAAAACTTGCACACTATCACGTAAATGTGGAAACTTTAGGAAATCAAGTTATGTAAAGATGGTTATGATAACATTATGTTCTGCGTATGAAATTAAAAATGCAGGCAACATATACTTGAAGCAGACATCTGGGTAGAAGAAAATATGAAGTGAATGAAATATTTAAAATTTGTACGTGCGCTTAAATGTAAGATTATACTTAATAAAATTCTTAAATTCGTAGTAATTTCTTGGTAGTATCTTTGTAATCTCTGTAGTAGTCTTCTTCTGTTCATTCTTTGTTCACCCCGCATTGAAACAAAAATATTCATGGGTATGAATAAACTTATACACTAATTTTTTGTACCAATTTTTTTTTTTGACGACTGAAAAGCTTGTCGGGTTTGCCCGACATATCAACGCTTAGTGCATGCAAAGTGAATTCCATCCATAGAGATGCCATTTTGCTGGTTAATCAAATAGTTGGTAACGAAGGGTTCGGAAGGAGGGGGGATATGCATACATTGAAATTCATTATTAAACGGGTCTAAAGATGAAAGTACAGGAAGGAAAGACCTCGCAAAGTTAGAAGTTTGTGTTGGATATACCTGAACAATGTGCATAATACATGTATATTTATGGCAGTGATAACGAAATTTTGGAATAGAGAAGAGAAGAGAGGGATAAGGAAGAGCAAGAAAGAGAATTAGAGAGTGGTAGAGAGAGAGAGAGATAGAGGGAGATGTGGTGAGAGGGGGGGGGGGAGGAAGCGAGAGAGGAAGAGAGAAAGAGAGAAAGAGAGATATAGTGATAGGGGTGATGGTATTGGTAGTGGAGAAATTTACTACCATATTCAAATTTCATGCATTCTGTTTAAAGAAAGGTTGTTCTTGACACCCCGACAGATTTCCATCAACTTAAAGCCGTCGGTCCCCTATTTGTTTACTATTTGCTTACTTAGAAGCCTACAATGCGAGGCGACTACTCCGCCCCACACCCTTATATATTTTTGCCGGGGGCTCCTACCCTAATATCTTTTATTAGGTCCTAAGGAAGCCCTGTGCCAAAAATGGTGCTTTTATCCGACAAGTAACGATAATCGATAAATTTGACGCTTAAAGCCACCTGACTATGAACGGTCTCTTTCTGTTTCTCATCCCCTCCCGTGATCGCACTATATCCAACCCTCACTCCATGATGGTTCTGCTTTAATTTGTTGCAGCGCCATCTCGTGTTTCCATTCAATTAAGGGTTTTGTTGCAAGTTTTATGTATTGATTATGTTATTGTTTGTGAAAAGCAATGGAGAAAATAAAATATCATTGAAAAAAAAAAGTTGCATTTTCCTTTGCTCACTCTCTTCCTCCTCCCCTCCTTTCGTTGTCGAAGGTATTTAGATAATTTTGTTAGAACAAAGCTTGACTACCATTATTTTGTGCTAACTTCTAGTTCTCATTAACAACTTCACCTTGTAGTAAGCGTTATATAAAAGCTAAATATTATTATTATTATTTTGTGTATAGCTTGTACATAAAATAGTATTCAGATCTATGTCTAAATAATGTTTAAAACTTGTACTGATCAATCAAATCTGCAACTGTTGACCAGGTGGTGAGATAAAAGAGCGCATGAAATTTCAGGATTTAGAATTCCTACATCATAAAATGATATCACAGCAACTGTTCGCTGTCCCTTCCAATGATTTCTCATCCATTGTTGAATGTATAAAAAGTAGAACAAGCGAACACAAACTTGTGTAATTTCATCCTTTTTTAAACTTGAAAAATACAAAAAACACGCGAAAACACGCATTAGCAAACTTAATGTTATTGAAGATTGTAAATCATGGATCAAATAACGGGACTTTAAAGCATGCACAAATTAGCGCATCATCCTTAAATATTGAGTTTTTGACAGGATGTAATTTTTCTTTTACCAACTCTGGCACACAAATTAAAGGAAGGACGGAGTTCTAAATTTGAAAAATTGTTTGATGCACTATTCCCAATAAAATCCCCATATAAAGTTTTTGATTTACACTGAAATTTTGCGGGTAATTTAATATTTTGTAATAAATGTAAAACTGGTGCCTGGCTTCCGAAAGTCCCCGCAGTGGAAGCGCGGTTCGGAGCATGGAACTTCAAAACCAAGTGGAATGTTACACATCCCATTGTTACGCTTTAGAACTCAAGAATGCGTTTGAATAAATTACAAGAGTTTCGCCTCCTTTTCTTTCACCTCCCTGATTGGACAGAAAATAAGTTACTGTCTATCATGAAAGCAATTTCAAAGTCCTATCGTTATGACTTTATAATTAGGAGCTACCAAAGTTGGGTCAATTTTTTGTTATTGATGCGCCATGTATACATCTATCAGTATTATTCTTTGTAGGGAATGATTGTTCATATACTGTTATTATTGTGACGTGTTGGTTGTTAATAAATTCAACAACAAAAAAATCTAATTCAAAACAAAATTCAATTACATAATCTTATGTGGAGTACCCTACGCATATTCACAATGACTTTGCAATAATTAAGCTCAACGCCTCAGCTATACAGTGCGAACCAGAAAAAACGAAACCGAGAATTATCGATGTTTTATCATAACTTAATCACAATTATAATTAATAAATTACACATAAAAAAGCTTAGAGCCTCCTCTTTAATTTGATGCAACTCATATGGGGCCTGTCACCACGAAATGAGTCCAGTGTCGCAAAAATTTTATTCCTGTTTTTAAGTATTATATGAATCTACATTAAGTAAGCTTTAAATTAAGGGGTCACACATTAAAATTGATAAATTATATCCAGAAATATGAACAAAAACCTAATTGGACTTTATAACAATGGGATTACCCAGTTTTGAGATAATTAGGTGTAAAGTTAATGATGCGTAACATATTATAGTCTGGTCAACAACAACATAGCAACAACACACTTCCCATCATTCGATTTCAATGAAACTTTCAACAAACAAAGAAATAATAAGTAGATTTTTGGAAAAATCTAAAATGTGGTAGGTGGGTCAAATTTCAGTACATACACACTTTACATCGCTATTACTACGATTGAGCTAATGCGACACTGGACTCATTTCGTGGTGACTGGCCCCATATGATGCATATTTCACGCATGAGTGAACTAACGAAAGACTTAACTCCGTTTCGTTGACAATCAACCGGATAAGGCCCGGTCACACAGAGGGGACGCATGGGGAACGCACGGCCAGCGCATTGGAAATTTGCAATTTTGGCCAGTGCGTTGTCGTGCGCCCAACTTTTGTCGTAGCTGACACCAAATTCATAGCGTGTTGCTAGCGCGCTGAGCGCATACAGGGCGCATACAGTGCGCATACAGACCGTACCCAGAGCGCACATGATAACAACTTCCACGAATGCACAGCGTGTTGCTAGCGCGTTGGACGAATGGTCCACGCATGCACCGCGTTCTACGACGCACGGCCAGCGCATTGGAAATCGGAAAAGGCCGTGTGCCTAACTTTTGTCATGATTTTGGAAAAGCTAGCGAGCTGACACAAAATGCACAGCGTGTAGCTGGCGCGCTGTGCGTATACAGGGCGTGTGCTCCGCGTATGTCTGGCGCTGGTCTAGCGCGCTCAACGCACGTCTGGCGTGCCTTTGGCGTGTACATTCATGCGTCGAGCTCCGCGCACACTTTTGAGCATGCTCAAAAAATCCCGACGCACACAGCGAATGACGACAAATGCATAGCGCTGGTCCAGCCTTGGTCCAGCGCGCTCGACGAACGAGTAACGAGTGATGACGCACGTCTAGCGAACGACAACGCACTGGCCAAAATTGCAAATTTTCCATGCGCCGGCCGTGCGTCCCCCATGCGTCCCCTCCTTGTGACCGGGCCTATACGAAAGACTTCATGCATAGCTCATTGTCAACGAAACGGAGTCTTTTGTCAATTCTGCTTGTTGCTACGGTAGGCAGCCAGTGAAACCGAATTCGTTTGACAAAATTATGGAAATACAAGCACTACTTTAAACAAACAGAACTTTGTCATTCTTTGCTCATTTTTCCTGATTGAGGTGTCATATGAAAGGGCGCAAACTCAACTTTCTAGAAATGTGGTTTTCTCTTTGAAATTCAGATACCGTCCGCCAAATGATTTTTTTTTCCCTCTCTTCATATTCTTTTTAATCACTCATGCGTGAAATATGCATGATATGAGTTGCATCAAATGAAAGAGGATGATCTAAGCTTTCCAAATATGTGTCATTTATTAATTATAAATGTGACTGACTTATGTAATAGAACTTCGATAACCCAATAAACAGAACACTAAAAAGTAACCTCTTTTGGGAGTGAATTTTAAATGATTTTAAAGTATGGTGCCTTTTGAACTAGATTTAAACGTTATCGACACGTGCCTTCATTTCAACAAAAAAGGGACTCCTGTTCACGTTTTCATCTAACCTAAAAACCACCAATTTATCACGCGACTGGAGTAACGTGATTCCACTTACCTCTGTAAATCAAGTGTTTATGACCAAATAACTACTTGACCAAGCAACGAGTTTTTTATCCGTTAACCGATGGTGGTGATAAATAAGTAATTATTTGGTCTTTTAAGCACCTTTATCAATTGGTTTCACAGGTTATCCAAGGTTGATGGTAATAATCACGTTACTAACACCGGCTAATTGTTTATTGTTCTGTCCGTGAATCTCTGGTTGTATTAAATTAGTAGTTTTGAGGTGTCTTACACACTTCTTTTGAATGGTTTCAAAGTTAACATAACTTCTTGGTGATGATCACGTGGCTCAAGCTGATTCCTAATCTAAGCTGTGAATCCGTGATATTTAGGTGTGAAAAATTAGTTATTATTAGGTGTCTTAAAACACCTTTTTAAATGGTAGTCAAGATTGCCATAAGTTCCACGGTAATGATCTCGTGACTCAAACGGATTATTAATCTAAGCTGGGCATCCGTGATTTTTTAGGTGTGAAAAATTAGTCATTATTAGGTGTCATAAAACACCTTTTTAAATGGTTTCAAAGTTACCATAACTTTCTTGGTGATGATCACGTGGCTAAAACTGATTACTAATCTAAGCTGTGAATCCGGGATATTTAGGTGTGTAAAATTAGTTATTATTAGGTGTCTTAAAACACCTTTTTAAATGGTAGTCAAAGTTGCCATAGGTTCCGCGGTGATGATCTCGTGACTCAAACGGATTATTTATCTAAGCTGTGAATCCTTGATATTTAGGTGTGAACAATGAGTTAATCTTGGGTGTATTGATGGTTTCACAGTTACCATTTAAGTTCCGTGGTGATAATCCCGTGACTGTTGGCATATTTTTATTTGCACCAGTTGATAACTGACTATTGGCATATTTTCATTGCACCAGTTGATAACTGGTCTGTGTGCATATTTCCAGTTGCACCAGTTGATGACTGACTGTTGGCATATTTCCAGTTGAACCAGCTGACACCAATTAATTAGCATATTGAATATGGGGTGCGTGCAGATTGTATTGTATTGTATTATTTATTCGGCACTTTCAAGAAATATAACAATTAAACAATATAATCATGGTAAATACAAAATTGGAATGACAAAAACTGTGCAAATACAAATTTTTGTAGCAATATTCTGAGTGCAAAAGATGGCGGCCAGGGAAGAAGAGAGCAAACTTAATTACTGTAACCGTAAAGGTCCCTCCGCCCAACCAACTGATGCATTCAGAAGACTGGTAAAAATATATCATAAGGACAAATAAGAGAGTAACAAATCAAGGATAAACAATACGAATATAAAGAAAGGCGAGGCACGAGCATATGTAATGCCAACATAGAAATTATATATAACATATTAGAAAATTTTCAATTTCAATAACATAATAGCATTGTCTCTCCATAGAATTATGATGTAACTAGCATGTTCAATATTTATACCGGGGTTTTCTTCACCTGATTAAATGCTATCAAAATATTACATGTATATTAAATAACTTTGAAATAAAATGAAACTATTATCCGGACTTATGTCACATATCTGATTGATCACATATTATATAAATGAAATTGAGATTGAGATTATTGAATTGGAAATTGAGGTCCAACTGAGTGCAGAAGACTGTTACAAAAACCAGCATACGGATAAATAAAGAGAGTAACAAATCAAGGATAAACAATAAAATAAAAAAAGATCTATATTTTTTTAACAATTTATCTGAATTTACAGCATATTTCTTAATTACTGATGATTTAGTTATATGCAATTCATTTCGAAAATACTACAAATATAAATTACCAGTTATTAGGACATTTCGCTACTTCGTATAAATTACATTTAATTAAACATGAATAAGGGAAACATTAACTATGAACTAAAATAATTTCAACAAAATACAAGTATATGAAAAAATTTCGATTAATTAAATTATGTAAGTTTACTTATTACCATTGCCTTTACATTGGAAATGCAGACGTACCAGTATTGAAGTGTTGTTGCCGTTCAACTGGTTGGAAGTTTTACCAAATGGTTCTAATGGCTCAGCTAGACCAGTTGAATTCTAACTGGCCTGGATCAACTGGATCATTTAGCCCATTTCAATTTCCAGGGTTACCAGTTGGCATTAACTGGTTCATCATTCAACTGGACCAGTTGCAACTAGCCTTCTCTTCTGAGATGTTTGCACCCCCCCCCCATCCCCTCTTATCCCAAACTGCTTCTGGCGCGCCTGGACGTAATTATGGAAGATCCAAAACACAATGTTCAGAAGCGGGATGAGAACGTCATTAGTTTGGTTCATTTATTGTGTAACATTTGCGTAATTATTGGTTTGAACGCGGGTTACAGTAACATTTTTCCTCTTCGACGTAAATTTCATGTGAATGAAGAACATGACTCATCTCAAGTCAGCCTCGTAATATTCACGTGAATTTCAAGCAGATATTTTGACTAAAACTATCACTAACGCTTCACGTGTTTCTGTGACGCGATTCTAAAACTTGTAAAGAATGTGATAATTTCGTTTATGAAGATGTAATTTCATAACCAAACAAAAACGGGAGTATTAGGTTTACAAACCATGGTCTCCAAGGTAGGGATAATCACGTTATTATAATGGTGATATTGCAGTGACAATTGCGTGATTTAGTGTACGTGTGTTTTAAGTGACCTAGTGCAATAAACGTTAACACATTTACGTAAATGTCAGGTGTTTGAAGAACGTAACTCTCCTCAAGTCGATACCTTGATATTGACGTGATTTTCACGTGATTTTGTTTATTGGGAATTCTCGGTTTCGTTTTTCTGGGTCGCACTGTATAGGCGAGCTGAATGTGTTTACATGTTACGTCATCACCGTGACTGCGGCAAATTTGACCCCTATTGACCCGTAATTTGGAGAGGTGCGGAAAATGAGGTTTCAATTTGCTTTTGTGAAATACTGAAAGGGACAATATTTGTAATTCCTTAATATTTGTATTCTACTTTCATTCAGTTTTCCATTGAAATAAAATTGTAGTTTCTTCGGATACGGTCATAAGGAGTTACAAAAAAAGTGCATTGCCCTTTGCGACCGACCCAAATGTCTTAAAATCTACAGTCGGCTTTCTAATATTTTATTTTATTTTTACCGTTTGATCGTTAGAGAAATGTTTAATGAATTACAAAAATAGGTATTTTGTTTGTTTAAATGGGATATAATTGCATCAAATCATCAAATTATTCCCAAATTCTCCCTCATCTTCTGCCCTAGTTTCGAAATCCTGCTATCCGATAACTTATTGTCTCAATTATCTCCATCGAGGCATTTCAATACCAGAGCACTTCTCATGTTGATTATAGTGTCCGTGTGTGAAGAGTGTGTACGTCTGTATTGTGTGTAGGTGTGTATAGAGGTGTGTCACGTGTATGTGCATGTGTGTGCATGTGTGTGTGTGTTAGCGTTTAGGTTTAGGTCACTTTATCAAACAGACTTTCACAACGATTAGAAAAATTCCCATTTAATGGAATAATACTGAATTTACATGTATTTGGCGTCAACTTTGACAGGTTGCAGATTCACTCTGCAACATACTTTCTGCATCTTTCCAATTCCTTTTTCTCACAATAACACCATAGGCCTGCCAACAGTCACTGTCGTTTAGTATCAACCAAAAAACACCTTAAACATAAAGACTAATAATAAAACTAAAATAGTTAATTGAGTGAACAAAATTTGGTTTATTGCTCTTAAATGTAACTTTAAAAAAAAAAGTTATTTCCTCTAGTTTGTTCAAAAATTATAAGCCTTCCCTAAAAACCATGGAGGTGAGACGAAGAGTCTCACCTTTCGCGATCCTTCGAAATTATTTTGTCATGTTATCATGTAAGTTTTTATTAATTGTCTCTCACGATATTTTGGTCGTGTTCAATCACGTCAATATTCAATGTGACGTTGAAAAAGTTTGGTGATTCCTGCTCGAAATCTAAGGGGTCGATTGTGGAAGCAAAGCGCCTATTTAAACAAATTAGTGAAAGTTTGAAAAATTGAATGATTCGGACAAAGTTTGAAAGTATGACATTTGACAAATCCGACAAAGGGGAGAGTAGTTCTGAAAAAACTTATGAAACGTAAAATATATATTCAAATATGTATATAGATATTAATAAAGGCGTCATTAGAGGGACATTTGGAGTGAAAAAATGATTCATTATTGTCATTAGGAGGATAATTTGGTGTCCACTTAACGTTTTTTACGTTTTATTTCTCATAGAAGGCCCAATTTTAATATATCTCTCTCTCTATATATGTAATTTTACTAAAGGCGTCATTGGAGGGACATTTGGAGTGAAAAAATGAGTCATTAAATATACATTAGGGTTAGGGTTAGGTTTAGGGTTAGGTTTTAGGGTTAGGGTTAGGATTTTTATAATTTCCACTTAATGTACCATGTAGGGTTATTTATGTAAAACTAGTGCTACGCGGACATTCTGTCGGTATATCCCCGTGCTACGGGGACTTGCCGCGTTACGGGGACTCGTATATGTCCCCGTAACACAATCCCTTTCTGACGGCTCCAATTCTTGGATTTATTGATTGCCCTTTTAAACCAAGTTAGCAGGAGTAAATTGTGATTTAAATCCGCTGGAAATTTTACTGGAAACGCATTTTCCTGTTTTTAAATAAAGTTTACAAAATAGTATTGATCTTCCCAAAGATCATGACGGACTCTCGATTTCAAAGGCAAAAAGCGCCAACTTGCGTTGAAATGTGAACAATCTAGGGTTAGCTGCCTAGGGCTAGCTAGCTAGCTAGGGTTAGGAAAACTCTAACATTTTCGTACAGTATTGATTTTCGCCTGATCGAGCGACCAGGATATCCGACTGCGATGCGCGCCTCCTTGGCCGGGCCGGCCAGCCGGGCTGGTCGACTCGCGGCTCGTGAGGGTAGCTAGCTCTAGCTACTACTAGACTGGACGCCAAACGGTGACGTGAATGCATGCACATTTTTGCAGGATCGACATGATTGCTGTCGACGTGGATGTCGAGGCAGCTTACTCGACGAGCTGGACGAAGGCTGGTATGTAATTTACCCTGTGTTGTTAGTTTAATCATAGACTAGGACGGAGGATAAATTAGAACTAGACTCGAGTCTAGGCCTATAAATCTAGTATTGTTAACAATGCATGGCCTCTTTTCCTTTGCCTTTGCTTTTGGCTCTTAGTCTTATGAGTTATTAATATTATTATTTTAGTGTTTTTTTGTGGTGAATTAGATTTAGAAACGGCCAAACTGAAAGACTGCTGCTGCAGTAAATATGAAAGAGGGGCCATATGAAAGCGATAGATTTGTCGATCTAACTTTAAATTCTTTATAGAACTCCATGGCCAGGAAGCTCCGATGCCGACGCCAAAGGCGTCGAAAACAGGAATAGACTACTAAACAATACTAGACTAGATCTAGATCCATCTAGTACTACTACTAGTCTCTAGATCTAGTCTAGCTAAACTTGCAGTTACCGGCGTGTTGCACTAGCCGTTGTAGACAAGCGCGTAGCCAGGATCTAATTTTAGTGAGCACGCGAAGCCTGCGAAACACAGAGCGCGCGTAGCGGCTCCCTAGGGGGGTGGGTGCAGCTTTGACGTTTCATTAAATTATTAGAGAAAGAAGACGATTCGTTGGACCGTACTCGACTCTTAATCCTTATCTAAATTCAGTTTCTTTTGACGTTTCATTAGACTTTTAGAGAAAGAAGAAGATTGGTTGTACCGTCCTCAACTCTTAATCCTTGTTTGAATCAAGCTCCCCTTCCTCTGCGCATAGCGCGGAAGCTTTGACGTTTTTAATTAGATTATTAAAGAAAGAACACGATTTGTTGTACCGTTCTCGACTCTTAATCCTTTTTCTTCCTACGTCCACTTCCTTTCTTCTTTTTTTCTCTTTTTCTTTTTTTTTTGGCCGGCGTTTTGGGGCGACTGCCCCCCCTGGCTACGCGCATGGTTGTAGAACTAAAAGGTTAACTGCACTAGCAGGCAGTAGTAGCACATACCCGTCTTATACTATTACATTAGGTCTGGATCTATGACTGAGTGCATGCCCCCCCCCCCCCCCCCCTGTACTGTAGACCTGATTTTGCACATCATGCAATTGATTACAAAATTTGGCCTTGGGCTTGGCTGACACTGTACAACTACAATGTACATGCTTTAAGAAACCATCGTCTGAAATCTGAATACTTGTAGACGCTTTGAAATCAGTGAAAAGCTTTTTGTTCGACCATTGGCACATACAGTACATGTACGTCAGAGTTTGCAAAGCATGTCAGGTAATTTACAAGAACATGGCCACTCCCATCATCTTTTGCCGCCATAAGAATTAGTAAAATGTGGTTATGTTGCTATGTTCACGTAAGGATTTATTGGATCCAGGAGGCCACAATTACCAAGTTATGTATTAAATCAAATGTCTGTTCACCCTCTAAACAATAATAATAATAATAATAATAACCGAAAGCCACAGTTTCATTGCCCTTTAAGGTAAGGTTGATCCAGGCCAGCATCCCATACGTCCCAACACAACATGTAAATCGCTTAAGTTATAACAACAATTCCATGGACGTGGATATATAGATCTACAGTACCATACAGTAGTACTATACAAATTATGTAATTGGGTGTATATGGCCCCTGATATCTCGGAAACCTAAATCTAAGCTTATACGGGAGTTTGCTTAATTACAATTTGGACCTTGAAAACCCTGGGAATGGAAAAAAGCTAAAATGGCCCTATTTTGAGAAACACGTACCCCTTTGCCAAGCTAAGGCTAGAGAGTTTGGTAAAGGCAAGCGCCCAAAGTAAACGTACATTGTGTGTGCGCCAATTCTTACCTGCATACATTCAAAGCATGGTAGATGCGTACATCCTAGACAATGGACTAGTCTCTATCTGCAGACCCATGAACGATTACTGTAGTATTGTAATGGGTATTCAAATTATACAATTAGTCTGGAAACTATTTTTTCTGAACTTATTAGTGGAATGGACTGGACTACTAAAACTCATTTGTAAGATTATCGATTACGGGTGGTGTTTCCGTTAAAAGTAGAGACCTGGTATACTGACAAGATTTGACTCAAGTGGTGTGCTACCCTTACAGGTGCACCTGGAAATTGTCAGGTATCGCCCAAAATGACATTTGAGTCTTTCATCCCATGCCAAAATCATTGTTAGATATGTCCGAATGATGTATGAAAGTTTCATTGAAAAAGAACTCTGCTTTCCTGGTTAAAACAGCAATAATTTGTGTCAGATTTTACAACAAATTACTGTATGACGTGTATGCGGTTTATTTGACACATGGTACACATGATTAATTCTTCTCGAAAAACTAAATTGAAATAGAAAGACAGCATTGTAATAGCCAATGAACATGTGTCAAATTTAACATCTTGATCTTTCTGTACTGTAAGAGAAACCAGTGCTCATATTAAGATAGCAATGAATGCAGAATGCCATTTTGTGTATTATATTTTTTTGTTATTATGTATGTCTTCTTATTTGATTACTACAGTAACAAACCTGTGCAGCATTTGATCGAGAGGCTGTTTGAACAACCACATACTAGACCAGCACTTCGACCAGCTTAGCATCAGGATGCATGTCAATGTGAAGAGGCTGTGAAACCTCTCCAAATGCAGGGTAAGATTTTCAAAAATTGTACCCCTCCTTGATTTTGTGAAAACACTGAAATGCATCTTATCATCCTCACATCACTTGGTGCCATACACAGTGACTCGTTTCTCCCAGAATGTCATCGTCTTCAGCAAATTCTTTTATTGTGATGTTAGGAAGGCCAATCGACTAGGTCGTTCCCGGCCGCGTCTTATTTTTTCGTACCCCAGCGAGCCCAGATTCCAGTATGAACTGTTCACATATTCACCTATTCACCTATTGTTAGATATGTCCGTATGATGTGTGAAAGTTTCATTGAAAAAGAACTCTGCTTTCCTGGTTAAAACAGCAATAATTTGTGTCAGATTTTACAACAAATTACTGTATGACGTGTATGCGGTTTATTTGACACATGGTACATGTACACATGATTAATTCTTCTCGAAAAACTAAATTGAAATAGAAAGACAGCATTGTAATAGCCAATGAACATGTGTCAAATTAACATCTTGATCTTTCTGTACTGTAAGAGAAACCAGTGCTCATATTAAGATAGCAATGAATGCAGAATGCCATTTTGTGTATTATATTTTTTTGTTATTATGTATGTCTTCTTATTTGATTACTACAGTATTACAAACCTGTGCAGCATTTGATCGAGAGGCTGTTTGAACAACCACATACTAGACCAGCACTTCGACCAGCTTAGCATCAGGATGCATGTCAATGTGAAGAGGCTGTGAAACCTCTCCAAATGCAGGGTAAGATTTTCAAAAATTGTACCCCTCCTTGATTTTGTGAAAACACTGAAATGCATCTTATCATCCTCACATCACTTGGTGCCATACACAGTGACTCGTTTCTCCCAGAATGTCATCGTCTTCAGCAAATTCTTTTATTGTGATGTTAGGAAGGCCGATCGACTAGGACTTTCCAGGCCGCGTATTATTTTTTTGTACCCCAGCGAGCCCAGATTCCAGTATGAACTGTTCACCTATTCACCTATTCACCTATTGTTAGATATGTCCGTATGATGTGTGAAAGTTTGATTGAAAAAGAACTCTGCTTTCCTGGTTAATACAGCAATAATTTGTGTCAGATTTTACAACAAATTACTGTATGACGTGTATACGGTTTATTTGACACATGGTTACACTTGATTAATTCTTCTAGAAAAACTAAAATTCAGTGTAATAGCCAATGAACATGTGTCAAATTAACTTCTTGATCTTTCCGTGCTGTAAGAGAAACCAGTGCTCATATTATGATAGCAATGAATGCAGAATGCCATTTTGTGTATATATTTTTGTGTTATTATGCATAAATGTCTTCTTATTTCTTTACTACAGTAACAAACCTGTGCAGCATTTGATCGAGAGGCTGTTTGAACAACCACATACTAGACCAGCACTTAGACCAGCTTAGCATCAAGATGCATGTCAATGTGAAGAGGCTGTGAAACCTCTCCAAATGCAGGGTAAGATTTTCAAAAATTGTACCCCTCCTTGATTTTGTGAAAACACAGAAATGCATCTTATCATCCTCACATCACTTGGTGCCATACACAGTGATTTGTTTCTCCCAGAATGTCATCATTTTCAGCAAATTCTTTAATTGTGATGTTAGGAAGGCCAATCGGCTAGGTCGTTTCAGGCCGGGTCTTATTTTTTCGTACCCTAGCGAGCCCAGATTCCAGTATGAACTCATTTTCATACATAAAAAGAGGTCATAAGTAAAAATTGGACTTCGATTATTTAATGCTTTGCCCCACTATTTATAAAGGCAAAAAACTGAATAAACTGAGATTCGAACCCTCACGTCAAATCCAAGGTCCTATTAGTAACACGCTGTCCTTACCGATTGAGCTGACGATGAGTTGATGACAGATTGATTTGTGGGATATGTATGAAAAAAATATTAGTCTTAAACATATTATCAAATACTTCAGGGAGGATACCCCTATGAAATTTAAACATAACAATTAATATATTTAGTTTTACCAGATGAAACAAGGAAAGAGTTTTTAACTTTACAAAAAGGGGAAGTGAGTGGGTATCAAATTTACTGTTTGATATTATACGTATGGCACGTTTCTGGAGCAAGAATCATTTTTTATGAGCTTTGTATGTATTTCCCCATATTTCATTGCAATAATTTAAATGTGTTAATATACTCGCGTTATAAATGTAAAACAATATCTTGAGATGTAAAAAGTTTTTTAATTTTATACAACTCACCTATACTTCTTGATAGCTTAGAGGAAATATATGTTTATGATAGCAATGCATAAATGCAGAACGCCATTTTGTGTATGTTTTGTTATTTTTGTATTATTGTCTTCTTATATGTATTTGTTTACTACAGTACCATACCTGTGCAGCATTTGATCGAGAGGCAGTTTGAACAACCACATACTAGACCAGCACTTAGACCAGCTTAGCATCAGGATGCATGTCAATGTGAAGAGGCTGTGAAACATCCTTTAATGCTGGGTAAGATTTTGCCAGATATATCTCAACACATGTGTCGGGACCCTTGAGAGATTTTGTCCCATGAAGAGTCTTGTGATATCTTAGAGCACCTGTTGATGGATCAATTTGTAACTTGGTATGTTTCCACATTGTGGGTGACAATGATATGATTGATATTCGGATCATGGAATAAAAGGTCACAAGGCTTTATGATAACTGCTAAGGTGTACAATATGGTCATTTTCACAGTAAAGGGTGTAACTCTGAAATTTGAACATTTTTATCTCTAGTGATCTCATAAAGCTACAGAATTCAAAGATATTTTGGCATATGAGTAACCTACCTGAGTGCTACCTTGGGTAGCATAGACATCTTCAGGGATTACTTCGTTAAATTTTGGCAGGCACTTAAGTACCCTAAATATGACCCTTTTGGTGTACACAAAATACATAGACATTTTTGTAAAGCCCTGCATTTTTTTCAGGAACAATGAGGATTGTTTTTGTTATGCAGAATGTGAAGTTAGATGTTCAATGAAAAGTGCCAAAGAAGTTTAAACTGTAACGGCTCATCTATTTTTGAGAACAGAGTGTTGTAATTTGTCGTTTCGGAGACTTCATTTTCCGTTAACAATAGTTAACAAACTTCATGTGAAGAGCTCTGGTTTGAAAAGTGCTTTCTATCATTTCTTTTGTTCTTGATATAACACTTGATATCTATACTTCCAACTAATGACAACATTTGTCTGATCATGTTGCTTGTAAGAAATTTTTTCAAGTTTGACTGAGACGACCCAATTTTCCGTTAGCTGATTTGAAGCCTCCGAAACAAACTATTCAGACAGCTTGTACAAATGGGTCATTTCACGTTAAGTGTACACTTTTTTTCTCACTGGGGGTCAAAAATGAAAATTGTTGTTAGAGCAAAAGATGCACAGATTCTGAAAGTTTGGGGTATATGTCAGAAATGTGTAAAATTATAGAGCGTCAAGTCCATGTTTACATATAGAAATATTCGATTGAAATACAGTAACAAAAATAGGCGTTTGGAGAGGACATTTTGTTTAACAAAGAAAACATCAGCTTTATTATACCTGTAAATGGTATACACATAGTTTTCTGTACTTTTATATGCCTTTTTATACTTATCAGATGTTGATGCACTTATTTCCTATTCACTTAAGCCATATTTTGCCATAAAATTAGTGTATTTTATAGGAAACTGAATTATGGGGAGGTTGAATTTATTTAATGACATGAGAATTTCTTGTCCTTCTTCTTATATAGACTTCAAATTTGGTATACAGTGTTGCATTTATGTCTAAATTATTTGATGCTGTGTAAAAAAAAACAAGTGAATGCAAGTTTTAATCAAATATGAGCTTCCAAACTTAATTCATTGACGTGTTTTGGAGAGGACATTTGTTTTACAACAAATCTTAGCAATATGAACTCTTATTATATTAGTTGATATGTAAATTGCTATGCATCACTCATTTCTAACATTTCTGTAAGAACATGCCAATAGATTATTGGAACATTATATGAGCCAAGTGACATATATTGGAGAGGATAAACTTCAAATTATTCACCATCATTACAACTCCAACTTTATCTCAGAATATATGGCGTGAAAGTTTTGTTATTCATACATTGTTTCATGTTATTTAAACAGTATTTTACAATAAAAACAATACTGATATTGTCTATTGATACACCAGTTTTTATATACAAGTCTTATTATTTATTTTTTCTATAATCCAAACTCTCAAAGAGTGACTCGTTGATATACATTGTATGTTATGGAGAGGACACTTTGTTTAACAGTGACATCTGAATGTTTAAATGCAATTTACTTTTTTTGTAATCAATACATTCACCAGTCTTTATTTTTGATTTTCATATACCAAGTTAGATAACGCAATATAAGGTAGGAAATGTCCCGATACCATGCATATTGTCAATTAAACTAGTATTTATAGTGAGTAATAAGCAAAAAAAAACATCTTACTTTAAATTCCTGCAAAAACAATATGAGAATATAGGTTTCCATAATTGTTGGTATAACTGATCAGAAAGTCCTAACTGATAAATGAATAACAGGTACTGTAACAAGTTACTTGCTTGTCTTTAAAACCGTTCTATTTCTCAACAGTAACAAGACACTTCTTGTCTTTAACAACTTTTTTTTTCTTAACAGATAACAAGGCACTTGCTTGTCTTTAACACAGTTCTTTTTTAAACAGATAACAAAACAATTGTCTTTAACAACTTTTTTTTCTTCACAGATAACAAGGCACTTGCTTGCAGCAAGTGAAAACGATTTCGTTTAATAACATTATGGAAATGCAAGCATTTAATTAAACAAACAGAACTTTTTTTTTATTCCTGGCTCATTTTTCCTGATTAAGGTTTCATATAAAGAGGTAGAAAATGAAATTTCTAGAAATGTGATTTTCTCTTTGAAATTCAGATACAGTTCGCCAAATGATTTTTTTTTGGTAACCTTTCTTCAAATTGTTTTAAAGCGCTCGTGTGTTAAATTTGCAACATGTGAATCAAATGAAAGAAGGGGATCTCAGCTTTACAAATATGTGTCATTTATTAATTATAATTGAGATTAAGATATGATAAAACATCGACAATTCAAAGTTTCGTTTTTTCTCGAACGCACTTTATTTGTAAAGGTTGAGAACTGTTGAGAACTGATTTTTCTATAAACAATTGTTTGTGATGCGAAACGGTTACCATGCGAAACGGTGCGAAGCTCTACACACAGACAGCGTATTGCTCTGATTGGCTGTATGCAAATGAGTGCATACTGTACTGGGATCTGGGACATTCACCTAAAATCACGTTCGCCTCAAATCTAAATCGGTCCTTGTGAATTATTATTACTCAATATTAGTACTCAATATTAGTACTCAAGGACAACAAGACGGTACTTCAACGGGGGAATGAAATTCAAAATCATCATTCCGTTCACGATTTCATTTGATATTTCTTCCTTTTATTAATGCCGTACCATAAATTCTGCCATTTCGTTTTCCCTTCGTTCTTTCTATACAACAGTGCAGTTCGAGGGGCAAGGCAGGTGCGCTAGTACAGTTGTAGGTTAGTAGACCCTATCGAAGCTAGCGCAGAGGTGCAACAAGAGGGCCGGCAATAAGCCCTATCGGACCCAGGCGCAGGTGCGATAAGTGCAATAAGTGCAATAAGCCCTATCGGACCCAGGCGCAGCTATCGCACTAATGATGACTAAATAAGTGCAATAATGGGCCTTTTAACGCGCACCTGCGTTTACTGCGCTAAACGTTACAGCGAACATATAGTTTATTTTGATGGATATTGTATATGGGGCAAAGGTCAGAGGATTTGTTTTCCCTACTTGAAGTGCCTGGTTAAAAAAATGTGTCCTCTCCTTAACAACCTAATGGCATACATTATATTGCTACCAGGGTGGTAAATGATTGCAATGATCAGTAGATTTTGTCAGTTACACACTTACAAATATTGCACTTTAAAATGTATTTAATATCAGACTATGTTGTGAGAATATTTCTGTCTTTGCATTCAGAAATTACCCAATTACATAGAGGAATTAATGAAAATCAATACCAAAATAAAATTATAGCTGTTGACATGATATTTAATGAATTCTTATACTGAGTGGAACAACATATCAATGTTTTCTTACATGAAGGAAGTGATTATACTATAAAAAAATAATTGTTTCTGTACATTGTTAACAATGGGTAACTCTGTTATGGAGAGGACATTCAGTTTAACATTGCATTAGTGTGAGATACTGACCATCTATAGATATGTAGATGGAAAATCACATTTCATGATATTAAATGGAGGCATATTATGATTGTATACCAGTGCCATAGATAGTGCAAGCCTCAGTGCTTTAATATATGAAGAAAATACCTGTTATGGAGAGGACACACTTTTAACGGAAAATAAAGTCATCAAATTAACCAAGCAATAAAATATATATCACATATTTTGTTCATTGATTTGAGACATGTCCTCATTTTCAAACATTCTGAAGATTATTTAAATAGAGTTTAGGCCCATATATATCATTTTAAGTCACTGCTGCTGGCCTCAATGTTATGGAGAGGACATGTTTTTTAATTTTAACGGAAAAGATGCCTTTTACAAAAATATTCATCATTTTCACATTTATTGGTCAAATTTGGTCAAATAAGTTTTATGATGTTACATAGTGGCTGTGCTGACACTAAAACATTAAAATTTTACACAACTCTCAATAGATTCATGTAAGATATCAATGAACATTATCAAAATTATGAAATGAGAATCCCTTTTCCGTTAAAAATGCACTAAAAATGCTGAAATTAACAGAAATAATGTTTGCAGTGTTATGAAAATTGAACTGTAGGTTGCTGTTGATAAGGTCCATCAAATAAAATGGCCAACATAAAATAATAATTGTTTAAAAGATGCCAAAATGGGGAAAACCCCATTTTTCAAAAAGTGTACACTTAACGTGAAATGACCCAAATATGAATGTAGGAATTTATCCAATCATTATATCAAAATGTAGCATAAGGACCCCTAAGTCATTTGTCAATAAATAGCTTAGATATTCCCAACTATTAGAAAATAATCGACATTACAAACTTTCCGTTAGCACTTGAAGCCTCCGAAACACTTGAAGCCTCCGAAACAGCAAAAAGATTATTTTTCATTTTTTAAATACCTAGACCGATGTGTTTCATGTTAAATCTGCATGGCAATCATAGGTTAGGATGTGCAGGCTCCCTTGAAGTTGAAAGTAAATAGATATCCAGTTAATTTTTTTCAAAACTTACTAATAACCAAAAAAACTTGTTTCGGAGGCTTCAAACTGTAGTTAACACCATATTTTTTGCTATTGTGATTTTATAGATAGGGGAATGTTTACAGTTTTCCTATTTTATGTTTGGTTTTGGTCTAATAAAGTACAGGAATGTGTTATATGTTATTGGCTTTTTATATTTTTAAAGATTTACAATAGTCAGTATTTCAGAAAGATATTTTACACCAGTGCTAGGAGTATTCACCTGTTTCAAACCTTGGTAATGTAAGAATTATTCACCAAATAATAAAAAAAGTTGAAACATATAAATCTTCCAAGCTTAATGAATATTTTAATGTATAAAATATCAAAATAAATCACTATATTTTCCCAAATTATAAGACATCCTCAACATTTATCCAATTTGTTTCGGAGGCTTCATTTAGTGTTAACCACATTTATTATGCTCTTTGCCAACCCCTTAGGATCAAATAGCATAGGCCATGCCATCCAAAGACCATTTGTAACAGTAGGGGAGAAATTTGGTGGGCAAAGAACCCTCTAGAATTGTTAGGGAAGCAGTGTGTACAACCCCTTTTATGACAATGGAATAATAATAATAATATTTGGTTCTTTTATAGCACATATTTAACGTCTCTATGCGCTTCCAAATTTGAAAATTATTACCCCGGCTTTAGCATGGCTTCCATTACGGCGCTTAAGCATTTCAAGGAATTAATTCCTGCCCGGTAGCCGATTTACCTCACCTGGGTCGAGTGTGGCAAATGTAGATTTCAATGTCTTGCCAAAGGACATTAGTGCCGCGGCAGGACTCGAACTAATAGACCATGAAGATCTTGAAGATATTGACAAGGTTACAGCAACATGTGCTAGCAACTTCTGATACTAGTTAGCATCTCTTCCAGACAGGCATGAACACTGCAGACAGTTCTCTCATTTCCTTACTGTTATCCACAAGAATATAGAGGTAAGAACTGTATATTTTGTCCTTTAATTATTTTACTTGTACTTTTTTTAATGTGTCATTGTAATGGAACTGATGTGTGAAAGTTTTTAAAGTTTAGATTTGTCACTAAAAATATAGTGAGGCCTAGTTAAGATCTGTATTGTACATTGTACACGTACCTTTATCATACTCAATTTTTGTGGTTTTAAAGGTTGGGTGACATCCAAATATAGTTTGATTCCTGTTGATGTGCAGCCTAAAAAAAAATGCTCCAAATCTCATTCGTCTTGTGACATCATCTGTAAATCATTAGTGAGCTAACAAGAGACAGTGGTACATGTATGTATAATAGCTTAACCAGAACTGATCACCTGTTTACAATAGACCATACAATACCAACATATGAGTTGCTATGTCAGAAGTGGTGTAGCATCACCAGGAAAAGAAAGGTAATGTGGAGGTATTTGCGAGCATGTGCTGAGCTGGAGAAAGTTACATACCAATTTCTCTTGTTAGCTCACTAATGATTAACAGATAGATGAATGAGATCTGGAATATTTATTTAGGTGGAGCTTAGCAGGTCTGAGAAAATTATTGTACAATATTTTAAAATCTATGAAATATATTTATAACAAATTATTAGTTGTATGCAGCCCTGCACATAAACATGAATCAATTTATATTTGGATGTCACCTGACTTTTAAGGTTTGCCTCAGTACCAAATGTTTAAATTAGACTTCTGATATACACGTGTGTACATATAGGTCTATGGCTATGCACAATGGTAAACCAGTAACAACGAATGAAATCCTTGTACATATTACAATTTTGAACAGGTTATTCCTGCAAATCCATGGGCAAAACAGATTAAAACAAGTCTGTCATTAATTAGTACTTAAAGATTTGTGCAATGTACACATTAAGCATCCTTAGTGATGGTGCCCATATAGACTACTGAACTAGTTCTTAAAAAACACATGGATAAATAATAAAATATTATGTAATGCACTATGCAAATCTACATTCAAGATGTTCTTTTAAAATCAAACAAAATTATTGTTTTTTAGTGTCCAAGCTCAGATATACATGTATGTATGAACATTGTTCTGTGCAGTACAAACTGCTAATTTCCTATTTTCTTCTCCAATTGCAGCATCAATGTGAGCGATTATGTTGCCATATATTTTGATGCACCTTCATCTAGCTGCAGGATTACAAATGGGGTGGTTTTCATGGCTCTCGTAAGTATTACCCTTGTTAGATCTCAGATTATTAAAAAAACATTTAACAGCCTGATCAACTTTCTGAATGTGAGAAATACTTAGACAAAAAGATTTTTCTAAAATGTATATGAGCAGGTGTTGTGGTACTGAACAAAGTTAACAGGGTGAATTAAAATAAGGGACTGTGAGATATTTCAAAGAAGTGAAATGGATTCTGAAAGCTGTTTTTCTGTGTTTTAATGAAAGTTTGTATTTACTATATTCTTATTTTGCTACTACATGTAGGTAAAAGCTGTGATTGATGACAATGTCAAAGTCAAATGCATGCGCCGAAACAGCAATGGTCTGTATGAATTTACAGAGGACCGTAAAGCCCATCAGCCTAAAAAGATGTAATACAGAAGATGACTCTACCAACTATGACCCCAGCCGGCAGAGCTTACCTTTATAATTTTGAAGAAGGAGAACTGGACATTTTGGCAGATAAATTTCTTTGAAATAAGAAGTAGAACACAATTGTGTTCCAAGACAAAAACCTGTAAATACTTACCATGCTATTGGGTTTCATAAATATGAATGTCTGTGTAAATGTAAACACATAACGAACAAGTTCGTGGAAACCACTGTGCAGAAATTTAATTCTTTGCACTCAGAATAAATGATGACAAAGACGCAAGTGAAGGGTAATGATACATTGCTATGAATTAACATAAATGGTTTCTATGTGAACAAGTATTTTAAGTGCTTTTCTTTCAGTTCAACATTTTATCAAAACTTCAAAAGTAAGGTTAGATTTTGCTTTGTATATTGCCTTTGTAGTTGACAATATAATGTGTTAACATATTTGAAGTCTCCGAAACACTACTTTGAACTGATCCTATACATGTATATGTTCCCTGAATGTTTCAACTTTGATATGAGAAAAGTGATTTCCTTGGAAATTACATACTTGACAATATATTTCCCTGAGTATCAGCACAGATTTGAAATCCACATGGATTCTATTAAGTGACTTCGCAATGCTTGCGTACTGAACAAAAAGCTCATTGTATTAAGTAAAGATACTTTGTAACATACTGTATATTAACAAGTATTTTTACTCTGTAAACAAATGTTTTTAGGTGTTATATTAGTAATTTAACATGTCATTAACAGTAAAGTTGAATTTTTCTTAATCTGTTACCTAAGTAATGGACAACATTTTATGTTAACATGATTGAAGTCTCCGAAACAGGCATTGTTGTTAACCTGAAGCCTCCGAAACACACCGAAACACACACATAAGAAATTTTCAACTTCCTCATTTGAAATGCGATTTCTTTGGAATTTGCGTTGGTAATTAGCCCCCACTGAATAGTATTTGTATAATAATTTTTATTTTGCTCCCTCTCTTGGAAGATAGGTAAATTTGAAAAATTAAATGTCAGAGTTGTATTTTATCTTGAATTTGAAAAACGCATTGAATTTTTTTAAAGACCGAATAAGTTTGACCAAAAAAACTTTTTAAGCCTTCAAGTAAAATAGAATAGCAAATGGGAAATTGCAATGAATTATGTTTGCAAAACAAATGTTGTCATTTAAGTTGATAGAATTAAAATGTTGTTTTTGTTCAAATTTATCATATTTGTCACAGTTGTTCATTATTTTTCCAGGTTTCTCATGTAGTTTAAGCTCCAAAACCAAAAAAAATCCATAATTTAGACATTTCTAGTAATGATTTTAGTAGAAATGTTTATAAAAACATATTTTGAAATTTTGACCCTGTTTGAGAAAAGTTACACCCTTTACCGTGAAAATGACCATATCATAAGAACCAGTTGACACATAATGCTACGTTTACACTATGTTCCCGGCGGCCACGGCAACCACGTTTCAGGCCACCGTGGACGAAACGGGATTGACGTGACACAACGCGGGGGACCGTGTGGGCAAACGTGACAGGCCGTGATTGCCGTGGATACCGTGTCAGATTTTTAAACTGTCAAAAAATTTGCCACGGCAGTCACGGTGCGGATGAGAAACGTAGTAGGCCGTAATAAACCGGGGTGAACGTAACAAAACGTGACGGTCCGTAATAGGCCGTAACAAAACTTGGGGGTGGTCCGTAGTGGGACGGTTTAAGCGCCCGGCACGCTACGGCGCGTTGCGTTCTACTACGGTCTGACACAACGCGAGGTCTCAGAATACCATGATTGCTATTGCTTGGGAGACCTTCTTTTTATACCGCCGGCACAAACGTGCTCCAAAGCTGCCCTGCGTCCACGTTTCATCCGTACAAAGCCTTGACAGAACGTGAAAAACGTGTCAGACCTTGATCAGAACGCGGGAAACGTGAGGGACCCCATCAGAACGTGACGGGCCGGGAGGGAACGTTCTGGCATCCGTGGTAGAACGCGGGCCGAACCGTAGTGCGCCTTGGAGCCTCCGGGACTCAGCATCCCCTTCCCCCCACGGCCCGTCACGGATACCGTGGTAGACCGTGAGAAAACTTGGCAAGACGTAACAAAACTTGAATCCAGAGATCAAATTGGTCTAAATCCCACGGCGCACTACGTTTCGGGCAAACGGGGCTGCCGTAATCGCCGGGAACATAGTGTAAACGTAGCATTACCAGTAATATGTGTATCTTTTGGATTTTGGAGGCCTTTAGATAAAATGTCACAGGGCTTATATATATTTACAAACATATTGTTTTACTGTGATCACATTATTTAGACAAAATAGCATCAAGTTTTGTACCTGTATGTCTCTTAAGGGGAAAATATTTGGTCAGTTTTTGGGGACACGAGTCTAAAAGATCAAGGTCATATGACTGCCGGTATATTATAAATACATGCTAAAACTGTTTATAATGGCAAAATCTCAAGAACTAAATATCAGATTTCAATCAAACTTGGTACCTGAATGTATCTTAGAGGACTTATGTAGCCGTACCATTTTGGGGTCATGAGGTAAAAGTTCAAGGTCACAGAATTTATAGATGCGAAATGGCCTTTAATTGTAAAAACTCAAGAAATGAATGTCAGATTTTAATCACACCTGGTACCTGAATTTTATGAAGCCAATGTAGTGGTACAATCTTGGGGTTATGAGGTCAAAGGTCAAGGTCACAGGAATCATTCTAAAATAGCTTGAAATTGTGATTTCTCAGGATCTGGTTGATGAATTACCATCAAAGTCGAGTTTACAGATTAATTTAGTGCATGTTAATTTTGGCTTGATAGCGGAGTCATCATTTTCAACTGAAGATGATCTCTTGCTCCTCAACCCCTTACGATTCTTAGGATTAAATTAATATCGGCCTTACCTTTCCCAGTTTGCATATATGTTTTTGTTGTTGATAGAGTGCTTATCAGGGTCAATCCTTTTCGTCTAAAAGACAAATTGGAATATTAGTCCCAACCATTTTTATTATCTTTATGCATTGATAATTGCCACTGATATGCCCATTTTCTTTCTTTTGTCCTATATATATAATTATATATAGGTATCGATGGATATAGGGTCTACCACACAGTTTATCACCCCAATGCATCAGAGAAAGGACATCAATACTGAAGTGGGTATGCAAATGGATTCCATCTATTCGAAACCATGAAAGAACCTGCTATGGCACAACCAGTAATGATGTTTCCCTCAAGCGGAAAGCAGTAGAGTGGACTTTCGTTTGATTAGTCGCCACTAGCACCACATAATTCATGTACATACAGCAGGGGTGTGAATGATCCTAACAGACAGCCATTACCAACATGATCAAGGCCAAATTGAATGTTATTGAAATGTATGTTTTCCATAAGTTTCAGTAAATGGAAAGCATTGTCACTTTTTGTTTAAATTCATCGCTTAAAGAGGTAGTTCAGTTTTGGTAAAGAGGGTGCTACACAAAATAATTTGTTTGTGAGATAATGAAAACCAAGTGTAAAATGTAAAATATTTCCAGTCGGAATAAATTTGGGCCCCAAATTTATAAGATGATTTTTCTAAAAATTAATAAAATGCTTACACTTTTCAAACATTTTCAAAAGAGGTTTTTAAATAGTTGTTGATGATTTCTTTATATCATCATTATTTCAACACAACATCACGAGCATAACTTTGTATGAAAAATGGTTCAAACCAATGTTTTTTTTAGAGCGCCTTCTTGTGTTTCAATGGCTCTTTTTGAATGATGACAGGTTTTTTTTCTTCCATAGTCTTCGTAATTTTCTATAACCTTCAAGCATGGTGAAATAATAACTATTAGATTGTAGTGTTGTTGTTTTATGGTAACTAAAGCTTAGCTCTACCAAAATTGTACTACCCCTCTCAAGGGAATGTCCACCATTTAAATCGTCTGAATATTTTCTCGTAGATGGATGGGGACGAATTCAATATTCAAATAAAATGTCAGGTCGAACACCTGTTATTTGGATTCTACAAATGAAAAACGTGTGTGTAGATATCATCCCTTCCTCAAAATACACAGCAGCCATTAAATGTGTTTAATTTGATTTAGCATAATGTTACTACAATGTTGGAGTTTTGACATAAAGATATTGTATGGACAACATTTCTTTCAGGTTTGACACGAACAAGTTCTCGAAAATTGACAATGAAAATTACATATTAGCTATAAGTTTTATGAGTCCTAGTTATTTTGTTTAGTATTTGCTTGCACCATTGTTCTATCACAATCTGTGTGCAGTTCATTTGGTGATTGACCTGTGGAGATAAAAACAGTTCCTGTTGAAAACTCCTGTTTCACGTTTGACACATGTATGGCATGTCGTGCACCAAATTGCACCATGTCAAGTATATATGCAAAATCTTCCTTACCGTGGGAGGGAGATAACCCCCTCCCAAACCCTCCCCCTCCCCCCCCCCCAATCTGGCTCTGCCCCAGCCCTATGTTGCTTCGCTCCCTCAGGCCTCATTCTTGGCTCAAAGTTGGCAACCCTGGTACTGCATGTGTATTGAATTGAATTGATCACTCCTTGAAAATGTTTGTATATATATATATATATGTTCAATATGTCAGAATAAAAATGTAGTACAAACACATAGTTTAATCTTTACCGGGTAATTGTAATTAGTGAACCATATTTCAGTGTTTTCGATATACATTTGTCAATATATAATACCAACAAAGTACAAACTCATACAACATAGGGCAAGACTAACTTTACATATTCAGCAATCATTATGTTTAATGTCCAGCTTTTTGCAATGATCTAGCTAAACATACAACGTTCTTGTTCACAGTTGTTATGCCTCCGCCAACACTAGAACTCATAGTAAGGCATTTTATCATGGATGGAGTTAATATCATAGGCTTATTAGTACTTACATACTCGTAAACTAACCAGATAAACATTGATGCGTGTATTTGAAAATCAAACTTTAGTTCATGTAAACATACAAAATAAACCTTTTTATATTAAATTCAGCACATTCATATTCTCTACTTTGGTTTATTATGACTAACATGTCAGCATGATGAAATATGAAGGATGATTATGATGGTGATGATAATGATGATGGTGACCGTGATGCAATGATGATGAGGATGAAGATGGTGGTGGTGATGAGGAAGAATATGATGGTGATGGTGAGGATGATGAAGATGGTGACCATGATGAGGATGAAGTTGATGTTGATCCGACCTTTCCCAGCTAGGCTAGCTGAAAAGGTAACTTTGTGAAACGAATTGGAACTTGTTATTTATATCTGAAGGGCAAACGAATGACTGTGCCAAACTTTTTAAGTGGTGGGGTGTAGCCGCCAGACGCCCCCAAAGACCCACATTTTCCAGCTAGGCTAGACTAGCTAGAGACGTAACCTCGTGAAACCAATTGGAACTTGTTATATATATTCAACATTATCATGCGTATACGTATTGAGCATTAAATTAAAACTATGTATAAATATGTCTGAAAATATGAGATATTGGGGGTTTCTAGCTGAAAGGGCATATAGTGGCTAATCGCGTTTATGGAGACTGACATCGGCGCGGGCGTCAGCCGATGTCAGTCTCCTTAAACGCGATTAGTGCACTTGCCATAGAGCTCGACGCATATCAGATAGGCTACAATAATTATTGCTGCTCTCAGGTGTATAAATGGGGAACCGGTAGAAGGTGAAAGCCTTTATGTGAACGATCTTCTCAATGCCCATGAGCCGCTTGGAAGGATTGCTCCCCAGGGAGTTGAGATGGTGCACACAATGTGTGCTGGTTTGCGTTGTTTTCTATGACCGGGCTAATAATATCATTGTAAAGCACGTATCATCCATATTAGGCGCTATATAAATCGAAACATAACTTTTAATCATAACTTATTATAGTTAACAAATATTGGTTTTAGTTATTATTACAATGCCTAGGTTATTTTAGCACTATGCAACTCCGAAACAAGAGGGCACTGTTGTAACCAGTATTAGACAGGGCTATGGGGACAATATTTGTATATATATGATTACTATTTCATTTGTGACCATGAACGTCGATCAAGGGGGTCATCTGACCGACTTCCTGTACTAGTATATTCAGGATTTTGCGCTATATGCACATTCATGTGCATGTGGCTTGTCAAGATTGGTAGAGCGCATGCTTTCTGATAATAGGATCCCGAGTTCCAACCCTTCCCAATGCCTTTTTGACCTTCATCAAAGCAATTTATTATTATTGATGCTTTATACTCGGGTGTATAAATGAATACCCTGTAGAAGGTAAGACCCCTCATGTACAAGATCTTCTCAATGCCCATGAGCCGCTTAGGAGGATTGCTCACCAGGGAGTTGAGATGGTGCACACAATGTGCGCTGGCTTGCATTGTTTCCTATGACCGGGCTAATAATATCATTGTAAAGCGCTAATCATCCAAAATTGGCGCTATATAACTCGAAATATAACTTTTAATCATAACTTATTGTAGTTATTATAGTTAACTGATATTGGCTTTAGTAATTATTACAATGCCTACGTTATTTAAGCACTTTGCAACTCCGAAACAAGAGGACACTGTAGTAACCACGATTAGACAGGGCTATGGGGACATTATTTGTATATATATGAATAGTATTTTATTTGTGATCATGAACGTCGATCAAGGGGGTCACCTGTCCGACTTCCTGTACAAGTATATACAGGAATTCGCGCTATATGCACATTCATGTGCATGTGGCTTGTCAAGATTGGTAGAGCGCATGCTTTCTGATAATAGGATCCCGAGTTCGAACCTTTCCCACTGCCTTTTTGACCTTCATCAAAGCAATTTATCCACAAGTATTGATGCTTTATACTCGGGCGATAAATGAATACCCTGTAGGAGGTAAGACCCCTCATGTACAAGATCTTCTCAATGCCCATGAGCCGCTTAGGAGGATTGCTCCCCAGGGAGTTGAGATGGTGCACACAATGTGCGCTGGCTTGCATTGTTTCCTATGACCGGGTTAATAATATCATTGTAAAGCGCTCATCATTCAAAATTGGCGCTATATAACTAGAAATATAACTTTTAATTATAACTTATTATAGTTATTATAGTTAACTAATATTGGCTTTAGTAATAATACAATGCCTACGTTATTTAAGTACTTTGCAACTCCGAAACAAGAGGACACTGTAGTAACCACTATTAGACAGGGCTATGGGGACATTATTTGTATATATATGATTAGTATTTTATTTGTGATCATGAACGTCGATCAAGGGGGTCATTCTGTCCGACTTCCTGTACAAGTATATACAGGAATTCGCGCTATATGCACATTCATGTGCATGTGGCTTTTCAAGATTGGTAGAGCGCATGCTTTCCGATAATAGGATCCCGAGTTCGAACCTTTCCCACTGCCTTTTTGACCTTCATCAAAGCAATTTATCCACAAGTATTGATGCTTTATACTCGGGTGTATAAATGAATACCCTGTAGGAGGTAAGACCCCTCATGTACAAGATCTTCTCAATGCCCATGAGCCGCTTAGGAGGATTGCTCCCCAGGGAGTTGAGATGGTGCACACAATGTGCGCTGGCTTGCATTGTTTCCTATGACCGGGCTAATAATATCATTGTAAAGCGCTCATCATTCAAAATTGGCGCTATATAACTCGAAATATAACTTTTAATCATAACTTATTATAGTTATTATAGTTAACTGATATTGGCTTTAGTAATTATTACAATGCCTACGTTATTTAAGCACTTTGCAACTCCGAAACAAGAGGACACTGTAGTAACCACGATTAGACAGGGCTATGGGGACATTATTTGTATATATATGATTAGTATTTTATTTGTGATCATGAACGTCGATCAAGGGGGTCATCTGTCCGACCGTCCTGTACAAGTATATACAGGAATTCGCGCTATATGCACATTCATGTGCATGTGGCTTTTCAAGATTGGTAGAGCGCATGCTTTCCGATAATAGGATCCCGAGTTCGAACCTTTCCCACTGCCTTTTTGACCTTCATCAAAGCAATTTATCCACAATTATAGATGCTTTATACTCGGGTGTATAAATTAATACCCTGTAGGAGGTAAGACCCCTCATGTACAAGATCTTCTCAATGCCCATGAGCCGCTTAGGAGGATTGCTCCCCAGGGAGTTGAGATGGTGCACACAATGTGCGCTGGCTTGCATTGTTTCCTATGACCGGGCTAATAATATCATTGTAAAGCGCTCATCATTCAAAATTGGCGCTATATAACTAGAAATATAACTTTTAATTATAACTTATTATAGTTATTATAGTTAACTGATATTGGCTTTAGTAATTATTACAATGCCTACGTTATTTAAGCACTTTGCAACTCCGAAACAAGAGGACACTGTAGTAACCACGATTAGACAGGGCTATGGGGACATTATTTGTATATATATGATTAGTATTTTATTTGTGATCATGAACGTCGATCAAGGGGGTCATCTGTCCGACCGTCCTGTACAAGTATATACAGGAATTCGCGCTATATGCACATTCATGTGCATGTGGCTTTTCAAGATTGGTAGAGCGCATGCTTTCCGATAATAGGATCCCGAGTTCGAACCTTTCCCACTGCCTTTTTGACCTTCATCAAAGCAATTTATCCACAATTATAGATGCTTTATACTCGGGTGTATAAATTAATACCCTGTAGGAGGTAAGACCCCTCATGTACAAGATCTTCTCAATGCCCATGAGCCGCTTAGGAGGATTGCTCCCCAGGGAGTTGAGATGGTGCACACAATGTGCGCTGGCTTGCATTGTTTCCTATGACCGGGCTAATAATATCATTGTAAAGCGCTCATCATTCAAAATTGGCGCTATATAACTCAAAATATAACTTTTAATTATAACTTATTATAGTTATTATAGTTAACTGATATTTGCTTTAGTAATTATTACAATGCCTACGTTATTTAAGCACTTTGCAACTCCGAAACAAGAGGACACTGTAGTAACCACGATTAGACAGGGCTATGGGGACATTATTTGTATATATATGATTAGTATTTTATTTGTGATCATGAACGTCGATCAAGGGGGGTCATCTGTCCGACTTCCTGTACAAGTATATACAGGAATTCGCGCTATATGCACATTCATGTGCATGTGGCTTTTCAAGATTGGTAGAGCGCATGCTTTCCGATAATAGGATCCCGAGTTCGAACCTTTCCCACTGCCTTTTTGACCTTCATCAAAGCAATTTATCCACAATTATTGATGCTTTATATTCGGGTGTATAAATGAATACCCTGTAGGAGGTAAGACCCCTCATGTACAAGATCTTCTCAATGCCCATGAGCCGCTTAGGAGGATTGCTCCCCAGGGAGTTGAGATGGTGCACACAATGTGCGCTGGCTTGCATTGTTTCCTATGACCGGGTTAATAATATCATTGTAAAGCGCTAATCATCCAAAATTGGCGCTATATAACTCGAAATATAACTTTTAATCATAACTTATTATAGTTATTATAGTTAACTGATATTGGCTTTAGTAATTATTACAATGCCTACGTTATTTAAGCACTTTGCAACTCCGAAACAAGAGGACACTGTAGTAACCACGATTAGACAGGGCTATGGGGACATTATTTGTATATATATGATTAGTATTTTATTTGTGATCATGAACGTCGATCAAGGGGGTCATCTGTCCGACCGTCCTGTACAAGTATATACAGGAATTCGCGCTATATGCACATTCATGTGCATGTGGCTTTTCAAGATTGGTAGAGCGCATGCTTTCCGATAATAGGATCCCGAGTTCGAACCTTTCCCACTGCCTTTTTGACCTTCATCAAAGCAATTTATCCACAATTATAGATGCTTTATACTCGGGTGTATAAATGAATACCCTGTAGGAGGTAAGACCCCTCATGTACAAGATCTTCTCAATGCCCATGAGCCGCTTAGGAGGATTGCTCCCCAGGGAGTTGAGATGGTGCACACAATGTGCGCTGGCTTGCATTGTTTCCTATGACCGGGCTAATAATATCATTGTAAAGCGCTCATCATTCAAAATTGGCGCTATATAACTCGAAATATAACTTTTAATTATAACTTATTATAGTTATTATAGTTAACTAATACTGGCTTTAGTAATTATTACAATGCCTACGTTATTTAAGTACTTTGCAACTCCGAAACAAGAGGACACTGTAGTAACCACTATTAGACAGGGCTATGGGGACATTATTTGTATATATATGATTAGTATTTTATTTGTGATCATGAACGTCGATCAAGGGGGTCATCTGTCCGACTTCCTGTACAAGTATATACAGGAATTCGCGCTATATGCACATTCATGTGCATGTGGCTTTTCAAGATTGGTAGAGCGCATGCTTTCCGATAATAGGATCCCGAGTTCAAACCTTTCCCACTGCCTTTTTGACCTTCATCAAAGCAATTTATCCACAATTATAGATGCTTTATACTCGGGTGTATAAATGAATACCCTGTAGGAGGTAAGACCCCTCATGTACAAGATCTTCTCAATGCCCATGAGCCGCTTAGGAGGATTGCTCCCCAGGGAGTTGAGATGGTGCACACAATGTGCGCTGGCTTGCATTGTTTCCTATGACCGGGCTAATAATATCATTGTAAAGCGCTCATCATTCAAAATTGGCGCTATATAACTCGAAATATAACTTTTAATTATAACTTATTATAGTTATTATAGTTAACTAATACTGGCTTTAGTAATTATTACAATGCCTACGTTATTTAAGTACTTTGCAACTCCGAAACAAGAGGACACTGTAGTAACCACTATTAGACAGGGCTATGGGGACATTATTTGTATATATATGATTAGTATTTTATTTGTGATCATGAACGTCGATCAAGGGGGTCATCTGTCCGACTTCCTGTACAAGTATATACAGGAATTCGCGCTATATGCACATTCATGTGCATGTGGCTTTTCAAGATTGGTAGAGCGCATGCTTTCCGATAATAGGATCCCGAGTTCGAACCTTTCCCACTGCCTTTTTGACCTTCATCAAAGCAATTTATCCACAAGTATTGATGCTTTATACTCGGGTGTATAAATGAATACCCTGTAGGAGGTAAGACCCCTCATGTACAAGATCTTCTCAATGCCCATGAGCCGCTTAGGAGGATTGCTCCCCAGGGAGTTGAGATGGTGCACACAATGTGCGCTGGCTTGCATTGTTTCCTATGACCGGGCTAATAATATCATTGTAAAGCGCTCATCATTCAAAATTGGCGCTATATAACTAGAAATATAACTTTTAATTATAACTTATTATAGTTATTATAGTTAACTAATATTGGCTTTAGTAATTATTACAATGCCTACGTTATTTAAGCACTTTGCAACTCCGAAACAAGAGGACACTGTAGTAACCACGATTAGACAGGGCTATGGGGACATTATTTGTATATATATGAATAGTATTTTATTTGTGATCATGAACGTCGATCAAGGGGGTCATCTGTCGGACTTCCTGTACAAGTATATACAGGAATTCGCGCTATATGCACATTCATGTGCATGTGGCTTTTCAAGATTGGTAGAGCGCATGCTTTCCGATAATAGGATCCCGAGTTCGAACCTTTCCCACTGCCTTTTTGACCTTCATCAAAGCAATTTATCCACAATTATTGATGCTTTATACTCGGGTGTATAAATGAATACCCTGTAGGAGGTAAGACCCCTCATGTACAAGATCTTCTCAATGCCCATGAGCCGCTTAGGAGGATTGCTCCCCAGGGAGTTGAGATGGTGCACACAATGTGCGCTGGCTTGCATTGTTTCCTATGACCGGGCTAATAATATCATTGTAAAGCGCTAATCATCCAAAATTGGCGCTATATAACTCGAAATATAACTATTAATCATAACTTATACTTAACTGATATTGTCTTTAGTAATTATTACAATGCCTACGTTATTTAAGCACTTTGCAACTCCGAAACAAGAGGACACTGTAGTAACCACGATTAGACAGGGCTATGGGGACATTATTTGTATATATATGATTAGTATTTTATTTGTGATCATGAACGTCGATCAAGGGAGTCATCTGTCCGACTTCCTGTACAAGTATATACAGGAATTCGCGCTATATGCACATTCATGTGCATGTGGCTTTTCAAGATTGGTAGAGCGCATGCTTTCCGATAATAGGATCCCGAGTTCGAACCTTTCCCACTGCCTTTTTGACCTTCATCAAGGCAATTTATCCACAATTATTGATGCTTTATACTCGGGTGTATAAATGAATACCCTGTAGAAGGTAAGACCCCTCATGTACAAGATCTTCTCAATGCCCATGAGCCGCTTAGGAGGATTGCTCCCCAGGGAGTTGAGATGGTGCACACAATGTGCGCTGGCTTGCATTGTTTCCTATGACCGGGTTAATAATATCATTGTAAAGCGCTAATCATCCAAAATTGGCGCTATATAACTCGAAATATAACTTTTAATCATAACTTATTATAGTTATTATAGTTAACTGATATTGGCTTTAGTAATTATTACAATGCCTACGTTATTTAAGCACTTTGCAACTCCGAAACAAGAGGACACTGTAGTAACCACGATTAGACAGGGCTATGGGGACATTATTTGTATATATATGATTAGTATTTTATTTGTGATCATGAACGTCGATCAAGGGGGTCATCTGTCCGACCGTCCTGTACAAGTATATACAGGAATTCGCGCTATATGCACATTCATGTGCATGTGGCTTTTCAAGATTGGTAGAGCGCATGCTTTCCGATAATAGGATCCCGAGTTCGAACCTTTCCCACTGCCTTTTTGACCTTCATCAAAGCAATTTATCCACAATTATTGATGCTTTATACTCGGGTGTATAAATGAATACCCTGTAGGAGGTAAGACCCCTCATGTACAAGATCTTCTCAATGCCCATGAGCCGCTTAGGAGGATTGCTCCCCAGGGAGTTGAGATGGTGCACACAATGTGCGCTGGCTTGCATTGTTTCCTATGACCGGGCTAATAATATCATTTTTAAGCGCTCATCATTCAAAATTGGCGCTATATAACTCGAAATATAACTTTTAATTATAACTTATTATAGTTATTATAGTTAACTAATACTGGCTTTAGTAATTATTACAATGCCTACGTTATTTAAGTACTTTGCAACTCCGAAACAAGAGGACACTGTAGTAACCACTATTAGACAGGGCTATGGGGACATTATTTGTATATATATGATTAGTATTTTATTTGTGATCATGAACGTCGATCAAGGGGGTCATCTGTCCGACTTCCTGTACAAGTATATACAGGAATTCGCGCTATATGCACATTCATGTGCATGTGGCTTTTCAAGATTGGTAGAGCGCATGCTTTCCGATAATAGGATCCCGAGTTCGAACCTTTCCCACTGCCTTTTTGACCTTCATCAAAGCAATTTATCCACAATTATAGATGCTTTATACTCGGGTGTATAAATGAATACCCTGTAGGAGGTAAGACCCCTCATGTACAAGATCTTCTCAATGCCCATGAGCCGCTTAGGAGTATTGCTCCCCAGGGAGTTGAGATGGTGCACACAATGTGCGCTGGCTTGCATTGTTTCCTATGACCGGGCTAATAATATCATTGTAAAGCGCTCATCTTTCAAAATTGGCGCTATATAACTCGAAATATAACTTTTAATTATAAGTTATTATAGTTATTATAGTTAACTAATACTGGCTTTAGTAATTATTACAATGCCTACGTTATTTAAGTACTTTGCAACTCCGAAACAAGAGGACACTGTAGTAACCACTATTAGACAGGGCTATGGGGACATTATTTGTATATATATGATTAGTATTTTATTTGTGATCATGAACGTCGATCAAGGGGGTCATCTGTCCGACTTCCTGTACAAGTATATACAGGAATTCGCGCTATATGCACATTCATGTGCATGTGGCTTTTCCAGATTGGTAGAGCGCATGCTTTCCGATAATAGGATCCCGAGTTCGAACCTTTCCCACTGCCTTTTTGACCTTCATCAAAGCAATTTATCCACAAGTATTGATGCTTTATACTCGGGTGTATAAATGAATACCCTGTAGGAGGTAAGACCCCTCATGTACAAGATCTTCTCAATGCCCATGAGCCGCTTAGGAGGATTGCTCCCCAGGGAGTTGAGATGGTGCACACAATGTGCGCTGGCTTGCATTGTTTCCTATGACCGGGCTAATAATATCATTGTAAAGCGCTCATCATTCAAAATTGGCGCTATATAACTAGAAATATAACTTTTAATTATAACTTATTATAGTTATTATAGTTAACTAATATTGACTTTAGTAATTATTACAATGCCTACGTTATTTAAGCACTTTGCAACTCCGAAACAAGAGGACACTGTAGTAACCACGATTAGACAGGGCTATGGGGACATTATTTGTATATATATGAATAGTATTTTATTTGTGATCATGAACGTCGATCAAGGGGGTCATCTGTCCGACTTCCTGTACAAGTATATACAGGAATTCGCGCTATATGCACATTCATGTGCATGTGGCTTTTCAAGATTGGTAGAGCGCATGCTTTCCGATAATAGGATCCCGAGTTCGAACCTTTCCCACTGCCTTTTTGACCTTCATCAAAGCAATTTATCCACAATCATTGATGCTTTATACTCGGGTGTATAAATGAATACCCTGTAGGAGGTAAGACCCCTCATGTACAAGATCTTCTCAATGCCCATGAGCCGCTTAGGAGGATTGCTCCCCAGGGAGTTGAGATGGTGCACACAATGTGCGCTGGCTTGCATTGTTTCCTATGACCGGGCTAATAATATCATTGTAAAGCGCTCATCATTCAAAATTGGCGCTATATAACTAGAAATATAACTTTTAATTATAACTTATTATAGTTATTATAGTTAACTAATATTGACTTTAGTAATTATTACAATGCCTACGTTATTTAAGCACTTTGCAACTCCGAAACAAGAGGACACTGTAGTAACCACGATTAGACAGGGCTATGGGGACATTATTTGTATATATATGAATAGTATTTTATTTGTGATCATGAACGTCGATCAAGGGGGTCATCTGTCCGACTTCCTGTACAAGTATATACAGGAATTCGCGCTATATGCACATTCATGTGCATGTGGCTTTTCAAGATTGGTAGAGCGCATGCTTTCCGATAATAGGATCCCGAGTTCGAACCTTTCCCACTGCCTTTTTGACCTTCATCAAAGCAATTTATCCACAATCATTGATGCTTTATACTCGGGTGTATAAATGAATACCCTGTAGGAGGTAAGACCCCTCATGTACAAGATCTTCTCAATGCCCATGAGCCGCTTAGGAGGATTGCTCCCCAGGGAGTTGAGATGGTGCACACAATGTGCGCTGGCTTGCATTGTTTCCTATGACCGGGCTAATAATATCATTGTAAAGCGCTAATCATCCAAAATTGGCGCTATATAACTCGAAATATAACTATTAATCATAACTTATACTTAACTGATATTGTCTTTAGTAATTATTACAATGCCTACGTTATTTAAGCACTTTGCAACTCCGAAACAAGAGGACACTGTAGTAACCACGATTAGACAGGGCTATGGGGACATTATTTGTATATATATGATTAGTATTTTATTTGTGATCATGAACGTCGATCAAGGGAGTCATCTGTCCGACTTCCTGTACAAGTATATACAGGAATTCGCGCTATATGAACATTCATGTGCATGTGGCTTTTCAAGATTGGTAGAGCGCATGCTTTCCGATAATAGGATCCCGAGTTCGAACCTTTCCCACTGCCTTTTTGACCTTCATCAAAGCAATTTATCCACAAGTATTGATGCTTTATACTCGGGTGTATAAATGAATACCCTGTAGGAGGTAAGACCCCTCATGTACAAGATCTTCTCAATGCCCATGAGCCGCTTAGGAGGATTGCTCCCCAGGGAGTTGAGATGGTGCACACAATGTGCGCTGGCTTGCATTGTTTCCTATGACCGGGCTAATAATATCATTGTAAAGCGCTCATCATTCAAAATTGGCGCTATATAACTAGAAATATAACTTTTAATTATAACTTATTATAGTTATTATAGTTAACTAATATTGGCTTTAGTAATTATTACAATGCCTACGTTATTTAAGCACTTTGCAACTCCGAAACAAGAGGACACTGTAGTAACCACGATTAGACAGGGCTATGGGGACATTATTTGTATATATATGAATAGTATTTTATTTGTGATCATGAACGTCGATCAAGGGGGTCATCTGTCCGACTTCCTGTACAAGTATATACAGGAATTCGCGCTATATGCACATTCATGTGCATGTGGCTTTTCAAGATTGGTAGAGCGCATGCTTTCCGATAATAGGATCCCGAGTTCGAACCTTTCCCACTGCCTTTTTGACCTTCATCAAAGCAATTTATCCACAATTATTGATGCTTTATACTCGGGTGTATAAATGAATACCCTGTAGGAGGTAAGACCCCTCATGTACAAGATCTTCTCAATGCCCATGAGCCGCTTAGGAGGATTGCTCCCCAGGGAGTTGAGATGGTGCACACAATGTGCGCTGGCTTGCATTGTTTCCTATGACCGGGCTAATAATATCATTGTAAAGCGCTAATCATCCAAAATTGGCGCTATATAACTCGAAATATAACTATTAATCATAACTTATACTTAACTGATATTGTCTTTAGTAATTATTACAATGCCTACGTTATTTAAGCACTTTGCAACTCCGAAACAAGAGGACACTGTAGTAACCACGATTAGACAGGGCTATGGGGACATTATTTGTATATATATGATTAGTATTTTATTTGTGATCATGAACGTCGATCAAGGGAGTCATCTGTCCGACTTCCTGTACAAGTATATACAGGAATTCGCGCTATATGCACATTCATGTGCATGTGGCTTTTCAAGATTGGTAGAGCGCATGCTTTCCGATAATAGGATCCCGAGTTCGAACCTTTCCCACTGCCTTTTTGACCTTCATCAAAGCAATTTATCCACAAGTATTGATGCTTTATACTCGGGTGTATAAATGAATACCCTGTAGGAGGTAAGACCCCTCATGTACAAGATCTTCTCAATGCCCATGAGCCGCTTAGGAGGATTGCTCCCCAGGGAGTTGAGATGGTGCACACAATGTGCGCTGGCTTGCATTGTTTCCTATGACCGGGTTAATAATATCATTGTAAAGCGCTAATCATCCAAAATTGGCGCTATATAACTCGAAATATAACTTTTAATCATAACTTATTATAGTTATTATAGTTAACTGATATTGGCTTTAGTAATTATTACAATGCCTACGTTATTTAAGCACTTTGCAACTCCGAAACAAGAGGACACTGTAGTAACCACGATTAGACAGGGCTATGGGGACATTATTTGTATATATTTGTGATCATGAACGTCGATCAAGGGGGGTCATCTGTCCGACTTCCTGTACAAGTATATACAGGAATTCGCGCTATATGCACATTCATGTGCATGTGGCTTTTCAAGATTGGTAGAGCGCATGCTTTCCGATAATAGGATCCCGAGTTCGAACCTTTCCCACTGCCTTTTTGACCTTCATCAAAGCAATTTATCCACAATTATTGATGCCTTATACTCGGGTGTATAAATGAATACCCTGTAGGAGGTAAGACCCCTCATGTACAAGATCTTCTCAATGCCCATGAGCCGCTTAGGAGGATTGCTCCCCAGGGAGTTGAGATGGTGCACACAATGTGCGCTGGCTTGCATTGTTTCCTATGACCGGGTTAATAATATCATTGTAAAGCGCTAATCATCCAAAATTGGCGCTATATAACTCGAAATATAACTTTTAATCATAACTTATTATAGTTATTATAGTTAACTGATATTGGCTTTTGTAATTATTACAATGCCTACGTTATTTAAGCACTTTGCAACTCCGAAACAAGAGGACACTGTAGTAACCACGATTAGACAGGGCTATGGGGACATTATTTGTATATATATGATTAGTATTTTATTTGTGATCATGAACGTCGATCAAGGGGGTCATCTGTCCGACCGTCCTGTACAAGTATATACAGGAATTCGCGCTATATGCACATTCATGTGCATGTGGCTTTTCAAGATTGGTAGAGCGCATGCTTTCCGATAATAGGATCCCGAGTTCGAACCTTTCCCACTGCCTTTTTGACCTTCATCAAAGCAATTTATCCACAATTATAGATGCTTTATACTCGGGTGTATAAATAAATACCCTGTAGGAGGTAAGACCCCTCATGTACAAGATCTTCTCAATGCCCATGAGCCGCTTAGGAGGATTGCTCCCCAGGGAGTTGAGATGGTGCACACAATGTGCGCTGGCTTGCATTGTTTCCTATGACCGGGCTAATAATATCATTGTAAAGCGCTCATCATTCAAAATTGGCGCTATATAACTCGAAATATAACTTTTAATTATAAGTTATTATAGTTATTATAGTTAACTAATACTGGCTTTAGTAATTATTACAATGCCTACGTTATTTAAGTACTTTGCAACTCCGAAACAAGAGGACACTGTAGTAACCACTATTAGACAGGGCTATGGGGACATTATTTGTATATATATGATTAGTATTTTATTTGTGATCATGAACGTCGATCAAGGGGGTCATCTGTCCGACTTCCTGTACAAGTATATACAGGAATTCGCGCTATATGCACATTCATGTGCATGTGGCTTTTCAAGATTGGTAGAGCGCATGCTTTCCGATAATAGGATCCCGAGTTCGAACCTTTCCCACTGCCTTTTTGACCTTCATCAAAGCAATTTATCCACAAGTATTGATGCTTTATACTCGGGTGTATAAATGAATACCCTGTAGGAGGTAAGACCCCTCATGTACAAGATCTTCTCAATGCCCATGAGCCGCTTAGGAGGATTGCTCCCCAGGGAGTTGAGATGGTGCACACAATGTGCGCTGGCTTGCATTGTTTCCTATGACCGGGTTAATAATATCATTGTAAAGCGCTAATCATCCAAAATTGGCGCTATATAACTCGAAATATAACTTTTAATCATAACTTATTATAGTTATTATAGTTAACTGATATTGGCTTTTGTAATTATTACAATGCCTACGTTATTTAAGCACTTTGCAACTCCGAAACAAGAGGACACTGTAGTAACCACGATTAGACAGGGCTATGGGGACATTATTTGTATATATATGATTAGTATTTTATTTGTGATCATGAACGTCGATCAAGGGGGTCATCTGTCCGACCGTCCTGTACAAGTATATACAGGAATTCGCGCTATATGCACATTCATGTGCATGTGGCTTTTCAAGATTGGTAGAGCGCATGCTTTCCGATAATAGGATCCCGAGTTCGAACCTTTCCCACTGCCTTTTTGACCTTCATCAAAGCAATTTATCCACAATTATAGATGCTTTATACTCGGGTGTATAAATGAATACCCTGTAGGAGGTAAGACCCCTCATGTACAAGATCTTCTCAATGCCCATGAGCCGCTTAGGAGGATTGCTCCCCAGGGAGTTGAGATGGTGCACACAATGTGCGCTGGCTTGCATTGTTTCCTATGACCGGGCTAATAATATCATTGTAAAGCGCTCATCATTCAAAATTGGCGCTATATAACTCGAAATATAACTTTTAATTATAAGTTATTATAGTTATTATAGTTAACTAATACTGGCTTTAGTAATTATTACAATGCCTACGTTATTTAAGTACTTTGCAACTCCGAAACAAGAGGACACTGTAGTAACCACTATTAGACAGGGCTATGGGGACATTATTTGTATATATATGATTAGTATTTTATTTGTGATCATGAACGTCGATCAAGGGGGTCATCTGTCCGACTTCCTGTACAAGTATATACAGGAATTCGCGCTATATGCACATTCATGTGCATGTGGCTTTTCAAGATTGGTAGAGCGCATGCTTTCCGATAATAGGATCCCGAGTTCGAACCTTTCCCACTGCCTTTTTGACCTTCATCAAAGCAATTTATCCACAAGTATTGATGCTTTATACTCGGGTGTATAAATGAATACCCTGTAGGAGGTAAGACCCCTCATGTACAAGATCTTCTCAATGCCCATGAGCCGCTTAGGAGGATTGCTCCCCAGGGAGTTGAGATGGTGCACACAATGTGCGCTGGCTTGCATTGTTTCCTATGACCGGGCTAATAATATCATTGTAAAGCGCTCATCATTCAAAATTGGCGCTATATAACTAGAAATATAACTTTTAATTATAACTTATTATAGTTATTATAGTTAACTCATATTGGCTTTAGTAATTATTACAATGCCTACGTTATTTAAGCACTTTGCAACTCCGAAACAAGAGGACACTGTAGTAACCACGATTAGACAGGGCTATGGGGACATTATTTGTATATATATATGAATAGTATTTTATTTGTGATCATGAACGTCGATCAAGGGGGTCATCTGTCCGACTTCCTGTACAAGTATATACAGGAATTCGCACTATATGCACATTCATGTGCATGTGGCTTTTCAAGATTGGTAGAGCGCATGCTTTCCGATAATAGGATCCCGAGTTCGAACCTTTCCCACTGCCTTTTTGACCTTCATCAAAGCAATTTATCCACAATTATTGATGCTTTATACTCTGGTGTATAAATGAATACCCTGTAGGAGGTAAGACCCCTCATGTACAAGATCTTCTCAATGCCCATGAGCCGCTTAGGAGGATTGCTCCCCAGGGAGTTGAGATGGTGCACACAATGTGCGCTGGCTTGCATTGTTTCCTATGACCGGGCTAATAATATCATTGTAAAGCGCTAATCATCCAAAATTGGCGCTATATAACTCGAAATATAACTATTAATCATAACTTATACTTAACTGATATTGTCTTTAGTAATTATTACAATGCCTACGTTATTTAAGCACTTTGCAACTCCGAAACAAGAGGACACTGTAGTAACCACGATTAGACAGGGCTATGGGGACATTATTTGTATATATATGATTAGTATTTTATTTGTGATCATGAACGTCGATCAAGGGAGTCATCTGTCCGACTTCCTGTACAAGTATATACAGGAATTCGCGCTATATGAACATTCATGTGCATGTGGCTTTCAAGATTGGTAGAGCGCATGCTTTCCGATAATAGGATCCCGAGTTCGAACCTTTCCCACTGCCTTTTTGACCTTCATCAAAGCAATTTATCCACAAGTATTGATGCTTTATACTCGGGTGTATAAATGAATACCCTGTAGGAGGTAAGACCCCTCATGTACAAGATCTTCTCAATGCCCATGAGCCGCTTAGGAGGATTGCTCCCCAGGGAGTTGAGATGGTGCACACAATGTGCGCTGGCTTGCATTGTTTCCTATGACCGGGCTAATAATATCATTGTAAAGCGCTCATCATTCAAAATTGGCGCTATATAACTAGAAATATAACTTTTAATTATAACTTATTATAGTTATTATAGTTAACTAATATTGGCTTTAGTAATTATTACAATGCCTACGTTATTTAAGCACTTTGCAACTCCGAAACAAGAGGACACTGTAGTAACCACGATTAGACAGGGCTATGGGGACATTATTTGTATATATATGAATAGTATTTTATTTGTGATCATGAACGTCGATCAAGGGGGTCATCTGTCCGACTTCCTGTACAAGTATATACAGGAATTCGCACTATATGCACATTCATGTGCATGTGGCTTTTCAAGATTGGTAGAGCGCATGCTTTCCGATAATAGGATCCCGAGTTCGAACCTTTCCCACTGCCTTTTTGACCTTCATCAAAGCAATTTATCCACAATTATTGATGCTTTATACTCGGGTGTATAAATGAATAGAGGTAAGACCCCTCATGTACAAGATCTTCTCAATGCCCATGAGCCGCTTAGGAGGATTGCTCCCCAGGGAGTTGAGATGGTGCACACAATGTGCGCTGGCTTGCATTGTTTCCTATGACCGGGCTAATAATATCATTGTAAAGCGCTAATCATCCAAAATTGGCGCTATATAACTCGAAATATAACTATTAATCATAACTTATACTTAACTGATATTGTCTTTAGTAATTATTACAATGCCTACGTTATTTAAGCACTTTGCAACTCCGAAACAAGAGGACACTGTAGTAACCACGATTAGACAGGGCTATGGGGACATTATTTGTATATATATGATTAGTATTTTATTTGTGATCATGAACGTCGATCAAGGGAGTCATCTGTCCGACTTCCTGTACAAGTATATACAGGAATTCGCGCTATATGCACATTCATGTGCATGTGGCTTTTCAAGATTGGTAGAGCGCATGCTTTCCGATAATAGGATCCCGAGTTCGAACCTTTCCCACTGCCTTTTTGACCTTCATCAAGGCAATTTATCCACAATTATTGATGCTTTATACTCGGGTGTATAAATGAATACCCTGTAGAAGGTAAGACCCCTCATGTACAAGATCTTCTCAATGCCCATGAGCCGCTTAGGAGGATTGCTCCCCAGGGAGTTGAGATGGTGCACACAATGTGCGCTGGCTTGCATTGTTTCCTATGACCGGGTTAATAATATCATTGTAAAGCGCTAATCATCCAAAATTGGCGCTATATAACTCGAAATATAACTTTTAATCATAACTTATTATAGTTATTATAGTTAACTGATATTGGCTTTAGTAATTATTACAATGCCTACGTTATTTAAGCACTTTGCAACTCCGAAACAAGAGGACACTGTAGTAACCACGATTAGACAGGGCTATGGGGACATTATTTGTATATATATGATTAGTATTTTATTTGTGATCATGAACGTCGATCAAGGGGGGTCATCTGTCCGACTTCCTGTACAAGTATATACAGGAATTCGCGCTATATGCACATTCATGTGCATGTGGCTTTTCAAGATTGGTAGAGCGCATGCTTTCCGATAATAGGATCCCGAGTTCGAACCTTTCCCACTGCCTTTTTGACCTTCATCAAAGCAATTTATCCACAATTATTGATGCCTTATACTCGGGTGTATAAATGAATACCCTGTAGGAGGTAAGACCCCTCATGTACAAGATCTTCTCAATGCCCATGAGCCGCTTAGGAGGATTGCTCCCCAGGGAGTTGAGATGGTGCACACAATGTGCGCTGGCTTGCATTGTTTCCTATGACCGGGTTAATAATATCATTGTAAAGCGCTAATCATCCAAAATTGGCGCTATATAACTCGAAATATAACTTTTAATCATAACTTATTATAGTTATTATAGTTAACTGATATTGGCTTTAGTAATTATTACAATGCCTACGTTATTTAAGCACTTTGCAACTCCGAAACAAGAGGACACTGTAGTAACCACGATTAGACAGGGCTATGGGGACATTATTTGTATATATTTGTGATCATGAACGTCGATCAAGGGGGGTCATCTGTCCGACTTCCTGTACAAGTATATACAGGAATTCGCGCTATATGCACATTCATGTGCATGTGGCTTTTCAAGATTGGTAGAGCGCATGCTTTCCGATAATAGGATCCCGAGTTCGAACCTTTCCCACTGCCTTTTTGACCTTCATCAAAGCAATTTATCCACAATTATTGATGCCTTATACTCGGGTGTATAAATGAATACCCTGTAGGAGGTAAGACCCCTCATGTACAAGATCTTCTCAATGCCCATGAGCCGCTTAGGAGGATTGCTCCCCAGGGAGTTGAGATGGTGCACACAATGTGCGCTGGCTTGCATTGTTTCCTATGACCGGGTTAATAATATCATTGTAAAGCGCTAATCATCCAAAATTGGCGCTATATAACTCGAAATATAACTTTTAATCATAACTTATTATAGTTATTATAGTTAACTGATATTGGCTTTTGTAATTATTACAATGCCTACGTTATTTAAGCACTTTGCAACTCCGAAACAAGAGGACACTGTAGTAACCACGATTAGACAGGGCTATGGGGACATTATTTGTATATATATGATTAGTATTTTATTTGTGATCATGAACGTCGATCAAGGGGGTCATCTGTCCGACCGTCCTGTACAAGTATATACAGGAATTCGCGCTATATGCACATTCATGTGCATGTGGCTTTTCAAGATTGGTAGAGCGCATGCTTTCCGATAATAGGATCCCGAGTTCGAACCTTTCCCACTGCCTTTTTGACCTTCATCAAAGCAATTTATCCACAATTATAGATGCTTTATACTCGGGTGTATAAATGAATACCCTGTAGGAGGTAAGACCCCTCATGTACAAGATCTTCTCAATGCCCATGAGCCGCTTAGGAGGATTGCTCCCCAGGGAGTTGAGATGGTGCACACAATGTGCGCTGGCTTGCATTGTTTCCTATGACCGGGCTAATAATATCATTGTAAAGCGCTCATCATTCAAAATTGGCGCTATATAACTCGAAATATAACTTTTAATTATAAGTTATTATAGTTATTATAGTTAACTAATACTGGCTTTAGTAATTATTACAATGCCTACGTTATTTAAGTACTTTGCAACTCCGAAACAAGAGGACACTGTAGTAACCACTATTAGACAGGGCTATGGGGACATTATTTGTATATATATGATTAGTATTTTATTTGTGATCATGAACGTCGATCAAGGGGGTCATCTGTCCGACTTCCTGTACAAGTATATACAGGAATTCGCGCTATATGCACATTCATGTGCATGTGGCTTTTCAAGATTGGTAGAGCGCATGCTTTCCGATAATAGGATCCCGAGTTCGAACCTTTCCCACTGCCTTTTTGACCTTCATCAAAGCAATTTATCCACAAGTATTGATGCTTTATACTCGGGTGTATAAATGAATACCCTGTAGGAGGTAAGACCCCTCATGTACAAGATCTTCTCAATGCCCATGAGCCGCTTAGGAGGATTGCTCCCCAGGGAGTTGAGATGGTGCACACAATGTGCGCTGGCTTGCATTGTTTCCTATGACCGGGCTAATAATATCATTGTAAAGCGCTCATCATTCAAAATTGGCGCTATATAACTAGAAATATAACTTTTAATTATAACTTATTATAGTTATTATAGTTAACTCATATTGGCTTTAGTAATTATTACAATGCCTACGTTATTTAAGCACTTTGCAACTCCGAAACAAGAGGACACTGTAGTAACCACGATTAGACAGGGCTATGGGGACATTATTTGTATATATATATGAATAGTATTTTATTTGTGATCATGAACGTCGATCAAGGGGGTCATCTGTCCGACTTCCTGTACAAGTATATACAGGAATTCGCACTATATGCACATTCATGTGCATGTGGCTTTTCAAGATTGGTAGAGCGCATGCTTTCCGATAATAGGATCCCGAGTTCGAACCTTTCCCACTGCCTTTTTGACCTTCATCAAAGCAATTTATCCACAATTATTGATGCTTTATACTCTGGTGTATAAATGAATAGAGGTAAGACCCCTCATGTACAAGATCTTCTCAATGCCCATGAGCCGCTTAGGAGGATTGCTCCCCAGGGAGTTGAGATGGTGCACACAATGTGCGCTGGCTTGCATTGTTTCCTATGACCGGGCTAATAATATCATTGTAAAGCGCTAATCATCCAAAATTGGCGCTATATAACTCGAAATATAACTATTAATCATAACTTATACTTAACTGATATTGTCTTTAGTAATTATTACAATGCCTACGTTATTTAAGCACTTTGCAACTCCGAAACAAGAGGACACTGTAGTAACCACGATTAGACAGGGCTATGGGGACATTATTTGTATATATATGATTAGTATTTTATTTGTGATCATGAACGTCGATCAAGGGAGTCATCTGTCCGACTTCCTGTACAAGTATATACAGGAATTCGCGCTATATGCACATTCATGTGCATGTGGCTTTTCAAGATTGGTAGAGCGCATGCTTTCCGATAATAGGATCCCGAGTTCGAACCTTTCCCACTGCCTTTTTGACCTTCATCAAGGCAATTTATCCACAATTATTGATGCTTTATACTCGGGTGTATAAATGAATACCCTGTAGAAGGTAAGACCCCTCATGTACAAGATCTTCTCAATGCCCATGAGCCGCTTAGGAGGATTGCTCCCCAGGGAGTTGAGATGGTGCACACAATGTGCGCTGGCTTGCATTGTTTCCTATGACCGGGTTAATAATATCATTGTAAAGCGCTAATCATCCAAAATTGGCGCTATATAACTCGAAATATAACTTTTAATCATAACTTATTATAGTTATTATAGTTAACTGATATTGGCTTTAGTAATTATTACAATGCCTACGTTATTTAAGCACTTTGCAACTCCGAAACAAGAGGACACTGTAGTAACCACGATTAGACAGGGCTATGGGGACATTATTTGTATATATTTGTGATCATGAACGTCGATCAAGGGGGGTCATCTGTCCGACTTCCTGTACAAGTATATACAGGAATTCGCGCTATATGCACATTCATGTGCATGTGGCTTTTCAAGATTGGTAGAGCGCATGCTTTCCGATAATAGGATCCCGAGTTCGAACCTTTCCCACTGCCTTTTTGACCTTCATCAGAGCAATTTATCCACAATTATTGATGCCTTATACTCGGGTGTATAAATGAATACCCTGTAGGAGGTAAGACCCCTCATGTACAAGATCTTCTCAATGCCCATGAGCCGCTTAGGAGGATTGCTCCCCAGGGAGTTGAGATGGTGCACACAATGTGCGCTGGCTTGCATTGTTTCCTATGACCGGGTTAATAATATCATTGTAAAGCGCTAATCATCCAAAATTGGCGCTATATAACTCGAAATATAACTTTTAATCATAACTTATTATAGTTATTATAGTTAACTGATATTGGCTTTTGTAATTATTACAATGCCTACGTTATTTAAGCACTTTGCAACTCCGAAACAAGAGGACACTGTAGTAACCACGATTAGACAGGGCTATGGGGACATTATTTGTATATATATGATTAGTATTTTATTTGTGATCATGAACGTCGATCAAGGGGGTCATCTGTCCGACCGTCCTGTACAAGTATATACAGGAATTCGCGCTATATGCACATTCATGTGCATGTGGCTTTTCAAGATTGGTAGAGCGCATGCTTTCCGATAATAGGATCCCGAGTTCGAACCTTTCCCACTGCCTTTTTGACCTTCATCAAAGCAATTTATCCACAATTATAGATGCTTTATACTCGGGTGTATAAATGAATACCCTGTAGGAGGTAAGACCCCTCATGTACAAGATCTTCTCAATGCCCATGAGCCGCTTAGGAGGATTGCTCCCCAGGGAGTTGAGATGGTGCACACAATGTGCGCTGGCTTGCATTGTTTCCTATGACCGGGTTAATAATATCATTGTAAAGCGCTAATCATCCAAAATTGGCGCTATATAACTCGAAATATAACTTTTAATCATAACTTATTATAGTTATTATAGTTAACTGATATTGGCTTTTGTAATTATTACAATGCCTACGTTATTTAAGCACTTTGCAACTCCGAAACAAGAGGACACTGTAGTAACCACGATTAGACAGGGCTATGGGGACATTATTTGTATATATATGATTAGTATTTTATTTGTGATCATGAACGTCGATCAAGGGGGTCATCTGTCCGACCGTCCTGTACAAGTATATACAGGAATTCGCGCTATATGCACATTCATGTGCATGTGGCTTTTCAAGATTGGTAGAGCGCATGCTTTCCGATAATAGGATCCCGAGTTCGAACCTTTCCCACTGCCTTTTTGACCTTCATCAAAGCAATTTATCCACAATTATAGATGCTTTATACTCGGGTGTATAAATGAATACCCTGTAGGAGGTAAGACCCCTCATGTACAAGATCTTCTCAATGCCCATGAGCCGCTTAGGAGGATTGCTCCCCAGGGAGTTGAGATGGTGCACACAATGTGCGCTGGCTTGCATTGTTTCCTATGACCGGGCTAATAATATCATTGTAAAGCGCTCATCATTCAAAATTGGCGCTATATAACTCGAAATATAACTTTTAATTATAAGTTATTATAGTTATTATAGTTAACTAATACTGGCTTTAGTAATTATTACAATGCCTACGTTATTTAAGTACTTTGCAACTCCGAAACAAGAGGACACTGTAGTAACCACTATTAGACAGGGCTATGGGGACATTATTTGTATATATATGATTAGTATTTTATTTGTGATCATGAACGTCGATCAAGGGGGTCATCTGTCCGACTTCCTGTACAAGTATATACAGGAATTCGCGCTATATGCACATTCATGTGCATGTGGCTTTTCAAGATTGGTAGAGCGCATGCTTTCCGATAATAGGATCCCGAGTTCGAACCTTTCCCACTGCCTTTTTGACCTTCATCAAAGCAATTTATCCACAATTATAGATGCTTTATACTCGGGTGTATAAATGAATACCCTGTAGGAGGTAAGACCCCTCATGTACAAGATCTTCTCAATGCCCATGAGCCGCTTAGGAGTATTGCTCCCCAGGGAGTTGAGATGGTGCACACAATGTGCGCTGGCTTGCATTGTTTCCTATGACCGGGCTAATAATATCATTGTAAAGCGCTCATCTTTCAAAATTGGCGCTATATAACTCGAAATATAACTTTTAATTATAAGTTATTATAGTTATTATAGTTAACTAATACTGGCTTTAGTAATTATTACAATGCCTACGTTATTTAAGTACTTTGCAACTCCGAAACAAGAGGACACTGTAGTAACCACTATTAGACAGGGCTATGGGGACATTATTTGTATATATATGATTAGTATTTTATTTGTGATCATGAACGTCGATCAAGGGGGTCATCTGTCCGACTTCCTGTACAAGTATATACAGGAATTCGCGCTATATGCACATTCATGTGCATGTGGCTTTTCCAGATTGGTAGAGCGCATGCTTTCCGATAATAGGATCCCGAGTTCGAACCTTTCCCACTGCCTTTTTGACCTTCATCAAAGCAATTTATCCACAAGTATTGATGCTTTATACTCGGGTGTATAAATGAATACCCTGTAGGAGGTAAGACCCCTCATGTACAAGATCTTCTCAATGCCCATGAGCCGCTTAGGAGGATTGCTCCCCAGGGAGTTGAGATGGTGCACACAATGTGCGCTGGCTTGCATTGTTTCCTATGACCGGGCTAATAATATCATTGTAAAGCGCTCATCATTCAAAATTGGCGCTATATAACTAGAAATATAACTTTTAATTATAACTTATTATAGTTATTATAGTTAACTAATATTGACTTTAGTAATTATTACAATGCCTACGTTATTTAAGCACTTTGCAACTCCGAAACAAGAGGACACTGTAGTAACCACGATTAGACAGGGCTATGGGGACATTATTTGTATATATATGAATAGTATTTTATTTGTGATCATGAACGTCGATCAAGGGGGTCATCTGTCCGACTTCCTGTACAAGTATATACAGGAATTCGCGCTATATGCACATTCATGTGCATGTGGCTTTTCAAGATTGGTAGAGCGCATGCTTTCCGATAATAGGATCCCGAGTTCGAACCTTTCCCACTGCCTTTTTGACCTTCATCAAAGCAATTTATCCACAATCATTGATGCTTTATACTCGGGTGTATAAATGAATACCCTGTAGGAGGTAAGACCCCTCATGTACAAGATCTTCTCAATGCCCATGAGCCGCTTAGGAGGATTGCTCCCCAGGGAGTTGAGATGGTGCACACAATGTGCGCTGGCTTGCATTGTTTCCTATGACCGGGCTAATAATATCATTGTAAAGCGCTAATCATCCAAAATTGGCGCTATATAACTCGAAATATAACTATTAATCATAACTTATACTTAACTGATATTGTCTTTAGTAATTATTACAATGCCTACGTTATTTAAGCACTTTGCAACTCCGAAACAAGAGGACACTGTAGTAACCACGATTAGACAGGGCTATGGGGACATTATTTGTATATATATGATTAGTATTTTATTTGTGATCATGAACGTCGATCAAGGGAGTCATCTGTCCGACTTCCTGTACAAGTATATACAGGAATTCGCGCTATATGCACATTCATGTGCATGTGGCTTTTCAAGATTGGTAGAGCGCATGCTTTCCGATAATAGGATCCCGAGTTCGAACCTTTCCCACTGCCTTTTTGACCTTCATCAAAGCAATTTATCCACAAGTATTGATGCTTTATACTCGGGTGTATAAATGAATACCCTGTAGGAGGTAAGACCCCTCATGTACAAGATCTTCTCAATGCCCATGAGCCGCTTAGGAGGATTGCTCCCCAGGGAGTTGAGATGGTGCACACAATGTGCGCTGGCTTGCATTGTTTCCTATGACCGGGCTAATAATATCATTGTAAAGCGCTCATCATTCAAAATTGGCGCTATATAACTAGAAATATAACTTTTAATTATAACTTATTATAGTTATTATAGTTAACTAATATTGGCTTTAGTAATTATTACAATGCCTACGTTATTTAAGCACTTTGCAACTCCGAAACAAGAGGACACTGTAGTAACCACGATTAGACAGGGCTATGGGGACATTATTTGTATATATATGAATAGTATTTTATTTGTGATCATGAACGTCGATCAAGGGGGTCATCTGTCCGACTTCCTGTACAAGTATATACAGGAATTCGCGCTATATGCACATTCATGTGCATGTGGCTTTTCAAGATTGGTAGAGCGCATGCTTTCCGATAATAGGATCCCGAGTTCGAACCTTTCCCACTGCCTTTTTGACCTTCATCAAAGCAATTTATCCACAATTATTGATGCTTTATACTCGGGTGTATAAATGAATACCCTGTAGGAGGTAAGACCCCTCATGTACAAGATCTTCTCAATGCCCATGAGCCGCTTAGGAGGATTGCTCCCCAGGGAGTTGAGATGGTGCACACAATGTGCGCTGGCTTGCATTGTTTCCTATGACCGGGCTAATAATATCATTGTAAAGCGCTAATCATCCAAAATTGGCGCTATATAACTCGAAATATAACTATTAATCATAACTTATACTTAACTGATATTGTCTTTAGTAATTATTACAATGCCTACGTTATTTAAGCACTTTGCAACTCCGAAACAAGAGGACACTGTAGTAACCACGATTAGACAGGGCTATGGGGACATTATTTGTATATATATGATTAGTATTTTATTTGTGATCATGAACGTCGATCAAGGGAGTCATCTGTCCGACTTCCTGTACAAGTATATACAGGAATTCGCGCTATATGCACATTCATGTGCATGTGGCTTTTCAAGATTGGTAGAGCGCATGCTTTCCGATAATAGGATCCCGAGTTCGAACCTTTCCCACTGCCTTTTTGACCTTCATCAAAGCAATTTATCCACAAGTATTGATGCTTTATACTCGGGTGTATAAATGAATACCCTGTAGGAGGTAAGACCCCTCATGTACAAGATCTTCTCAATGCCCATGAGCCGCTTAGGAGGATTGCTCCCCAGGGAGTTGAGATGGTGCACACAATGTGCGCTGGCTTGCATTGTTTCCTATGACCGGGTTAATAATATCATTGTAAAGCGCTAATCATCCAAAATTGGCGCTATATAACTCGAAATATAACTTTTAATCATAACTTATTATAGTTATTATAGTTAACTGATATTGGCTTTAGTAATTATTACAATGCCTACGTTATTTAAGCACTTTGCAACTCCGAAACAAGAGGACACTGTAGTAACCACGATTAGACAGGGCTATGGGGACATTATTTGTATATATTTGTGATCATGAACGTCGATCAAGGGGGGTCATCTGTCCGACTTCCTGTACAAGTATATACAGGAATTCGCGCTATATGCACATTCATGTGCATGTGGCTTTTCAAGATTGGTAGAGCGCATGCTTTCCGATAATAGGATCCCGAGTTCGAACCTTTCCCACTGCCTTTTTGACCTTCATCAAAGCAATTTATCCACAATTATTGATGCCTTATACTCGGGTGTATAAATGAATACCCTGTAGGAGGTAAGACCCCTCATGTACAAGATCTTCTCAATGCCCATGAGCCGCTTAGGAGGATTGCTCCCCAGGGAGTTGAGATGGTGCACACAATGTGCGCTGGCTTGCATTGTTTCCTATGACCGGGTTAATAATATCATTGTAAAGCGCTAATCATCCAAAATTGGCGCTATATAACTCGAAATATAACTTTTAATCATAACTTATTATAGTTATTATAGTTAACTGATATTGGCTTTTGTAATTATTACAATGCCTACGTTATTTAAGCACTTTGCAACTCCGAAACAAGAGGACACTGTAGTAACCACGATTAGACAGGGCTATGGGGACATTATTTGTATATATATGATTAGTATTTTATTTGTGATCATGAACGTCGATCAAGGGGGTCATCTGTCCGACCGTCCTGTACAAGTATATACAGGAATTCGCGCTATATGCACATTCATGTGCATGTGGCTTTTCAAGATTGGTAGAGCGCATGCTTTCCGATAATAGGATCCCGAGTTCGAACCTTTCCCACTGCCTTTTTGACCTTCATCAAAGCAATTTATCCACAATTATAGATGCTTTATACTCGGGTGTATAAATGAATACCCTGTAGGAGGTAAGACCCCTCATGTACAAGATCTTCTCAATGCCCATGAGCCGCTTAGGAGGATTGCTCCCCAGGGAGTTGAGATGGTGCACACAATGTGCGCTGGCTTGCATTGTTTCCTATGACCGGGCTAATAATATCATTGTAAAGCGCTCATCATTCAAAATTGGCGCTATATAACTCGAAATATAACTTTTAATTATAAGTTATTATAGTTATTATAGTTAACTAATACTGGCTTTAGTAATTATTACAATGCCTACGTTATTTAAGTACTTTGCAACTCCGAAACAAGAGGACACTGTAGTAACCACTATTAGACAGGGCTATGGGGACATTATTTGTATATATATGATTAGTATTTTATTTGTGATCATGAACGTCGATCAAGGGGGTCATCTGTCCGACTTCCTGTACAAGTATATACAGGAATTCGCGCTATATGCACATTCATGTGCATGTGGCTTTTCAAGATTGGTAGAGCGCATGCTTTCCGATAATAGGATCCCGAGTTCGAACCTTTCCCACTGCCTTTTTGACCTTCATCAAAGCAATTTATCCACAAGTATTGATGCTTTATACTCGGGTGTATAAATGAATACCCTGTAGGAGGTAAGACCCCTCATGTACAAGATCTTCTCAATGCCCATGAGCCGCTTAGGAGGATTGCTCCCCAGGGAGTTGAGATGGTGCACACAATGTGCGCTGGCTTGCATTGTTTCCTATGACCGGGCTAATAATATCATTGTAAAGCGCTCATCATTCAAAATTGGCGCTATATAACTAGAAATATAACTTTTAATTATAACTTATTATAGTTATTATAGTTAACTCATATTGGCTTTAGTAATTATTACAATGCCTACGTTATTTAAGCACTTTGCAACTCCGAAACAAGAGGACACTGTAGTAACCACGATTAGACAGGGCTATGGGGACATTATTTGTATATATATATGAATAGTATTTTATTTGTGATCATGAACGTCGATCAAGGGGGTCATCTGTCCGACTTCCTGTACAAGTATATACAGGAATTCGCACTATATGCACATTCATGTGCATGTGGCTTTTCAAGATTGGTAGAGCGCATGCTTTCCGATAATAGGATCCCGAGTTCGAACCTTTCCCACTGCCTTTTTGACCTTCATCAAAGCAATTTATCCACAATTATTGATGCTTTATACTCGGGTGTATAAATGAATAGAGGTAAGACCCCTCATGTACAAGATCTTCTCAATGCCCATGAGCCGCTTAGGAGGATTGCTCCCCAGGGAGTTGAGATGGTGCACACAATGTGCGCTGGCTTGCATTGTTTCCTATGACCGGGCTAATAATATCATTGTAAAGCGCTAATCATCCAAAATTGGCGCTATATAACTCGAAATATAACTATTAATCATAACTTATACTTAACTGATATTGTCTTTAGTAATTATTACAATGCCTACGTTATTTAAGCACTTTGCAACTCCGAAACAAGAGGACACTGTAGTAACCACGATTAGACAGGGCTATGGGGACATTATTTGTATATATATGATTAGTATTTTATTTGTGATCATGAACGTCGATCAAGGGAGTCATCTGTCCGACTTCCTGTACAAGTATATACAGGAATTCGCGCTATATGCACATTCATGTGCATGTGGCTTTTCAAGATTGGTAGAGCGCATGCTTTCCGATAATAGGATCCCGAGTTCGAACCTTTCCCACTGCCTTTTTGACCTTCATCAAGGCAATTTATCCACAATTATTGATGCTTTATACTCGGGTGTATAAATGAATACCCTGTAGAAGGTAAGACCCCTCATGTACAAGATCTTCTCAATGCCCATGAGCCGCTTAGGAGGATTGCTCCCCAGGGAGTTGAGATGGTGCACACAATGTGCGCTGGCTTGCATTGTTTCCTATGACCGGGTTAATAATATCATTGTAAAGCGCTAATCATCCAAAATTGGCGCTATATAACTCGAAATATAACTTTTAATCATAACTTATTATAGTTATTATAGTTAACTGATATTGGCTTTAGTAATTATTACAATGCCTACGTTATTTAAGCACTTTACAACTCCGAAACAAGAGGACACTGTAGTAACCACGATTAGACAGGGCTATGGGGACATTATTTGTATATATTTGTGATCATGAACGTCGATCAAGGGGGGTCATCTGTCCGACTTCCTGTACAAGTATATACAGGAATTCGCGCTATATGCACATTCATGTGCATGTGGCTTTTCAAGATTGGTAGAGCGCATGCTTTCCGATAATAGGATCCCGAGTTCGAACCTTTCCCACTGCCTTTTTGACCTTCATCAAAGCAATTTATCCACAATTATTGATGCCTTATACTCGGGTGTATAAATGAATACCCTGTAGGAGGTAAGACCCCTCATGTACAAGATCTTCTCAATGCCCATGAGCCGCTTAGGAGGATTGCTCCCCAGGGAGTTGAGATGGTGCACACAATGTGCGCTGGCTTGCATTGTTTCCTATGACCGGGTTAATAATATCATTGTAAAGCGCTAATCATCCAAAATTGGCGCTATATAACTCGAAATATAACTTTTAATCATAACTTATTATAGTTATTATAGTTAACTGATATTGGCTTTTGTAATTATTACAATGCCTACGTTATTTAAGCACTTTGCAACTCCGAAACAAGAGGACACTGTAGTAACCACGATTAGACAGGGCTATGGGGACATTATTTGTATATATATGATTAGTATTTTATTTGTGATCATGAACGTCGATCAAGGGGGTCATCTGTCCGACCGTCCTGTACAAGTATATACAGGAATTCGCGCTATATGCACATTCATGTGCATGTGGCTTTTCAAGATTGGTAGAGCGCATGCTTTCCGATAATAGGATCCCGAGTTCGAACCTTTCCCACTGCCTTTTTGACCTTCATCAAAGCAATTTATCCACAATTATAGATGCTTTATACTCGGGTGTATAAATGAATACCCTGTAGGAGGTAAGACCCCTCATGTACAAGATCTTCTCAATGCCCATGAGCCGCTTAGGAGGATTGCTCCCCAGGGAGTTGAGATGGTGCACACAATGTGCGCTGGCTTGCATTGTTTCCTATGACCGGGCTAATAATATCATTGTAAAGCGCTCATCATTCAAAATTGGCGCTATATAACTCGAAATATAACTTTTAATTATAAGTTATTATAGTTATTATAGTTAACTAATACTGGCTTTAGTAATTATTACAATGCCTACGTTATTTAAGTACTTTGCAACTCCGAAACAAGAGGACACTGTAGTAACCACTATTAGACAGGGCTATGGGGACATTATTTGTATATATATGATTAGTATTTTATTTGTGATCATGAACGTCGATCAAGGGGGTCATCTGTCCGACTTCCTGTACAAGTATATACAGGAATTCGCGCTCTATACACATTCATGTGCATGTGGCTTTTCAAGATTGGTAGAGCGCATGCTTTCCGATAATAGGATCCCGAGTTCGAACCTTTCCCACTGCCTTTTTGACCTTCATCAAAGCAATTTATCCACAAGTATTGATGCTTTATACTCGGGTGTATAAATGAATACCCTGTAGGAGGTAAGACCCCTCATGTACAAGATCTTCTCAATGCCCATGAGCCGCTTAGGAGGATTGCTCCCCAGGGAGTTAAGATGGTGCACACAATGTGCGCTGGCTTGCATTGTTTCCTATGACCGGGCTAATAATATCATTGTAAAGCGCTCATCATTCAAAATTGGCGCTATATAACTAGAAATATAACTTTTAATTATAACTTATTATAGTTATTATAGTTAACTCATATTGGCTTTAGTAATTATTACAATGCCTACGTTATTTAAGCACTTTGCAACTCCGAAACAAGAGGACACTGTAGTAACCACGATTAGACAGGGCTATGGGGACATTATTTGTATATATATGAATAGTATTTTATTTGTGATCATGAACGTCGATCAAGGGGGTCATCTGTCCGACTTCCTGTACAAGTATATACAGGAATTCGCACTATATGCACATTCATGTGCATGTGGCTTTTCAAGATTGGTAGAGCGCATGCTTTCCGATAATAGGATCCCGAGTTCGAACCTTTCCCACTGCCTTTTTGACCTTCATCAAAGCAATTTATCCACAATTATTGATGCTTTATACTCGGGTGTATAAATGAATAGAGGTAAGACCCCTCATGTACAAGATCTTCTCAATGCCCATGAGCCGCTTAGGAGGATTGCTCCCCAGGGAGTTGAGATGGTGCACACAATGTGCGCTGGCTTGCATTGTTTCCTATGACCGGGCTAATAATATCATTGTAAAGCGCTAATCATCCAAAATTGGCGCTATATAACTCGAAATATAACTATTAATCATAACTTATACTTAACTGATATTGTCTTTAGTAATTATTACAATGCCTACGTTATTTAAGCACTTTGCAACTCCGAAACAAGAGGACACTGTAGTAACCACGATTAGACAGGGCTATGGGGACATTATTTGTATATATATGATTAGTATTTTATTTGTGATCATGAACGTCGATCAAGGGAGTCATCTGTCCGACTTCCTGTACAAGTATATACAGGAATTCGCGCTATATGCACATTCATGTGCATGTGGCTTTTCAAGATTGGTAGAGCGCATGCTTTCCGATAATAGGATCCCGAGTTCGAACCTTTCCCACTGCCTTTTTGACCTTCATCAAGGCAATTTATCCACAATTATTGATGCTTTATACTCGGGTGTATAAATGAATACCCTGTAGAAGGTAAGACCCCTCATGTACAAGATCTTCTCAATGCCCATGAGCCGCTTAGGAGGATTGCTCCCCAGGGAGTTGAGATGGTGCACACAATGTGCGCTGGCTTGCATTGTTTCCTATGACCGGGTTAATAATATCATTGTAAAGCGCTAATCATCCAAAATTGGCGCTATATAACTCGAAATATAACTTTTAATCATAACTTATTATAGTTATTATAGTTAACTGATATTGGCTTTAGTAATTATTACAATGCCTACGTTATTTAAGCACTTTGCAACTCCGAAACAAGAGGACACTGTAGTAACCACGATTAGACAGGGCTATGGGGACATTATTTGTATATATATGATTAGTATTTTATTTGTGATCATGAACGTCGATCAAGGGGGGTCATCTGTCCGACTTCCTGTACAAGTATATACAGGAATTCGCGCTATATGCACATTCATGTGCATGTGGCTTTTCAAGATTGGTAGAGCGCATGCTTTCCGATAATAGGATCCCGAGTTCGAACCTTTCCCACTGCCTTTTTGACCTTCATCAAAGCAATTTATCCACAATTATTGATGCCTTATACTCGGGTGTATAAATGAATACCCTGTAGGAGGTAAGACCCCTCATGTACAAGATCTTCTCAATGCCCATGAGCCGCTTAGGAGGATTGCTCCCCAGGGAGTTGAGATGGTGCACACAATGTGCGCTGGCTTGCATTGTTTCCTATGACCGGGTTAATAATATCATTGTAAAGCGCTAATCATCCAAAATTGGCGCTATATAACTCGAAATATAACTTTTAATCATAACTTATTATAGTTATTATAGTTAACTGATATTGGCTTTAGTAATTATTACAATGCCTACGTTATTTAAGCACTTTGCAACTCCGAAACAAGAGGACACTGTAGTAACCACGATTAGACAGGGCTATGGGGACATTATTTGTATATATATGATTAGTATTTTATTTGTGATCATGAACGTCGATCAAGGGGGTCATCTGTCCGACCGTCCTGTACAAGTATATACAGGAATTCGCGCTATATGCACATTCATGTGCATGTGGCTTTTCAAGATTGGTAGAGCGCATGCTTTCCGATAATAGGATCCCGAGTTCGAACCTTTCCCACTGCCTTTTTGACCTTCATCAAAGCAATTTATCCACAAGTATAGATGCTTTATACTCGGGTGTATAAATGAATACCCTGTAGGAGGTAAGACCCCTCATGTACAAGATCTTCTCAATGCCCATGAGCCGCTTAGGAGGATTGCTCCCCAGGGAGTTGAGATGGTGCACACAATGTGCGCTGGCTTGCATTGTTTCCTATGACCGGGCTAATAATATCATTGTAAAGCGCTCATCATTCAAAATTGGCGCTATATAACTCGAAATATAACTTTTAATTATAACTTATTATAGTTATTATAGTTAACTAATACTGGCTTTAGTAATTATTACAATGCCTACGTTATTTAAGTACTTTGCAACTCCGAAACAAGAGGACACTGTAGTAACCACGATTAGACAGGGCTATGGGGACATTATTTGTATATATTTGTGATCATGAACGTCGATCAAGGGGGGTCATCTGTCCGACTTCCTGTACAAGTATATACAGGAATTCGCGCTATATGCACATTCATGTGCATGTGGCTTTTCAAGATTGGTAGAGCGCATGCTTTCCGATAATAGGATCCCGAGTTCGAACCTTTCCCACTGCCTTTTTGACCTTCATCAAAGCAATTTATCCACAATTATTGATGCCTTATACTCGGGTGTATAAATGAATACCCTGTAGGAGGTAAGACCCCTCATGTACAAGATCTTCTCAATGCCCATGAGCCGCTTAGGAGGATTGCTCCCCAGGGAGTTGAGATGGTGCACACAATGTGCGCTGGCTTGCATTGTTTCCTATGACCGGGTTAATAATATCATTGTAAAGCGCTAATCATCCAAAATTGGCGCTATATAACTCGAAATATAACTTTTAATCATAACTTATTATAGTTATTATAGTTAACTGATATTGGCTTTAGTAATTATTACAATGCCTACGTTATTTAAGCACTTTGCAACTCCGAAACAAGAGGACACTGTAGTAACCACGATTAGACAGGGCTATGGGGACATTATTTGTATATATATGATTAGTATTTTATTTGTGATCATGAACGTCGATCAAGGGGGTCATCTGTCCGACCGTCCTGTACAAGTATATACAGGAATTCGCGCTATATGCACATTCATGTGCATGTGGCTTTTCAAGATTGGTAGAGCGCATGCTTTCCGATAATAGGATCCCGAGTTCGAACCTTTCCCACTGCCTTTTTGACCTTCATCAAAGCAATTTATCCACAATTATAGATGCTTTATACTCGGGTGTATAAATGAATACCCTGTAGGAGGTAAGACCCCTCATGTACAAGATCTTCTCAATGCCCATGAGCCGCTTAGGAGGATTGCTCCCCAGGGAGTTGAGATGGTGCACACAATGTGCGCTGGCTTGCATTGTTTCCTATGACCGGGCTAATAATATCATTGTAAAGCGCTCATCATTCAAAATTGGCGCTATATAACTCGAAATATAACTTTTAATTATAACTTATTATAGTTATTATAGTTAACTAATACTGGCTTTAGTAATTATTACAATGCCTACGTTATTTAAGTACTTTGCAACTCCGAAACAAGAGGACACTGTAGTAACCACTATTAGACAGGGCTATGGGGACATTATTTGTATATATATGATTAGTATTTTATTTGTGATCATGAACGTCGATCAAGGGGGTCATCTGTCCGACTTCCTGTACAAGTATATACAGGAATTCGCGCTATATGCACATTCATGTGCATGTGGCTTTTCAAGATTGGTAGAGCGCATGCTTTCCGATAATAGGATCCCGAGTTCGAACCTTTCCCACTGCCTTTTTGACCTTCATCAAAGCAATTTATCCACAAGTATTGATGCTTTATACTCGGGTGTATAAATGAATACCCTGTAGGAGGTAAGACCCCTCATGTACAAGATCTTCTCAATGCCCATGAGCCGCTTAGGAGGATTGCTCCCCAGGGAGTTGAGATGGTGCACACAATGTGCGCTGGCTTGCATTGTTTCCTATGACCGGGTTAATAATATCATTGTAAAGCGCTAATCATCCAAAATTGGCGCTATATAACTCGAAATATAACTTTTAATCATAACTTATTATAGTTATTATAGTTAACTGATATTGGCTTTAGTAATTATTACAATGCCTACGTTATTTAAGCACTTTGCAACTCCGAAACAAGAGGACACTGTAGTAACCACGATTAGACAGGGCTATGGGGACATTATTTGTATATATTTGTGATCATGAACGTCGATCAAGGGGGGTCATCTGTCCGACTTCCTGTACAAGTATATACAGGAATTCGCGCTATATGCACATTCATGTGCATGTGGCTTTTCAAGATTGGTAGAGCGCATGCTTTCCGATAATAGGATCCCGAGTTCGAACCTTTCCCACTGCCTTTTTGACCTTCATCAAAGCAATTTATCCACAATTATTGATGCCTTATACTCGGGTGTATAAATGAATACCCTGTAGGAGGTAAGACCCCTCATGTACAAGATCTTCTCAATGCCCATGAGCCGCTTAGGAGGATTGCTCCCCAGGGAGTTGAGATGGTGCACACAATGTGCGCTGGCTTGCATTGTTTCCTATGACCGGGTTAATAATATCATTGTAAAGCGCTAATCATCCAAAATTGGCGCTATATAACTCGAAATATAACTTTTAATCATAACTTATTATAGTTATTATAGTTAACTGATATTGGCTTTAGTAATTATTACAATGCCTACGTTATTTAAGCACTTTGCAACTCCGAAACAAGAGGACACTGTAGTAACCACGATTAGACAGGGCTATGGGGACATTATTTGTATATATATGATTAGTATTTTATTTGTGATCATGAACGTCGATCAAGGGGGTCATCTGTCCGACCGTCCTGTACAAGTATATACAGGAATTCGCGCTATATGCACATTCATGTGCATGTGGCTTTTCAAGATTGGTAGAGCGCATGCTTTCCGATAATAGGATCCCGAGTTCGAACCTTTCCCACTGCCTTTTTGACCTTCATCAAAGCAATTTATCCACAATTATAGATGCTTTATACTCGGGTGTATAAATGAATACCCTGTAGGAGGTAAGACCCCTCATGTACAAGATCTTCTCAATGCCCATGAGCCGCTTAGGAGGATTGCTCCCCAGGGAGTTGAGATGGTGCACACAATGTGCGCTGGCTTGCATTGTTTCCTATGACCGGGCTAATAATATCATTGTAAAGCGCTCATCATTCAAAATTGGCGCTATATAACTCGAAATATAACTTTTAATTATAACTTATTATAGTTATTATAGTTAACTAATACTGGCTTTAGTAATTATTACAATGCCTACGTTATTTAAGTACTTTGCAACTCCGAAACAAGAGGACACTGTAGTAACCACTATTAGACAGGGCTATGGGGACATTATTTGTATATATATGATTAGTATTTTATTTGTGATCATGAACGTCGATCAAGGGGGTCATCTGTCCGACTTCCTGTACAAGTATATACAGGAATTCGCGCTATATGCACATTCATGTGCATGTGGCTTTTCAAGATTGGTAGAGCGCATGCTTTCCGATAATAGGATCCCGAGTTCGAACCTTTCCCACTGCCTTTTTGACCTTCATCAAAGCAATTTATCCACAAGTATTGATGCTTTATACTCGGGTGTATAAATGAATACCCTGTAGGAGGTAAGACCCCTCATGTACAAGATCTTCTCAATGCCCATGAGCCGCTTAGGAGGATTGCTCCCCAGGGAGTTGAGATGGTGCACACAATGTGCGCTGGCTTGCATTGTTTCCTATGACCGGGTTAATAATATCATTGTAAAGCGCTAATCATCCAAAATTGGCGCTATATAACTCGAAATATAACTTTTAATCATAACTTATTATAGTTATTATAGTTAACTGATATTGGCTTTAGTAATTATTACAATGCCTACGTTATTTAAGCACTTTGCAACTCCGAAACAAGAGGACACTGTAGTAACCACGATTAGACAGGGCTATGGGGACATTATTTGTATATATATGATTAGTATTTTATTTGTGATCATGAACGTCGATCAAGGGGGGTCATCTGTCCGACTTCCTGTACAAGTATATACAGGAATTCGCGCTATATGCACATTCATGTGCATGTGGCTTTTCAAGATTGGTAGAGCGCATGCTTTCCGATAATAGGATCCCGAGTTCGAACCTTTCCCACTGCCTTTTTGACCTTCATCAAAGCAATTTATCCACAATTATTGATGCCTTATACTCGGGTGTATAAATGAATACCCTGTAGGAGGTAAGACCCCTCATGTACAAGATCTTCTCAATGCCCATGAGCCGCTTAGGAGGATTGCTCCCCAGGGAGTTGAGATGGTGCACACAATGTGCGCTGGCTTGCATTGTTTCCTATGACCGGGTTAATAATATCATTGTAAAGCGCTAATCATCCAAAATTGGCGCTATATAACTCGAAATATAACTTTTAATCATAACTTATTATAGTTATTATAGTTAACTGATATTGGCTTTAGTAATTATTACAATGCCTACGTTATTTAAGCACTTTGCAACTCCGAAACAAGAGGACACTGTAGTAACCACGATTAGACAGGGCTATGGGACATTATTTGTATATATATGATTAGTATTTTATTTGTGATCATGAACGTCGATCAAGGGGGTCATCTGTCCGACCGTCCTGTACAAGTATATACAGGAATTCGCGCTATATGCACATTCATGTGCATGTGGCTTTTCAAGATTGGTAGAGCGCATGCTTTCCGATAATAGGATCCCGAGTTCGAACCTTTCCCACTGCCTTTTTGACTTTCATCAAAGCAATTTATCCACAATTATAGATGCTTTATACTCGGGTGTATAAATGAATACCCTGTAGGAGGTAAGACCCCTCATGTACAAGATCTTCTCAATGCCCATGAGCCGCTTAGGAGGATTGCTCCCCAGGGAGTTGAGATGGTGCACACAATGTGCGCTGGCTTGCATTGTTTCCTATGACCGGGCTAATAATATCATTGTAAAGCGCTCATCATTCAAAATTGGCGCTATATAACTCGAAATATAACTTTTAATTATAACTTATTATAGTTATTATAGTTAGCTAATACTGGCTTTAGTAATTATTACAATGCCTACGTTATTTAAGTACTTTGCAACTCCAAAACAAGAGGACACTGTAGTAACCACTATTAAACAGGGCTATGGGGACATTATTTGTATATATATGATTAGTATTTTATTTGTGATCATGAACGTCGATCAAGGGGGTCATCTGTCCGACTTCCTGTACAGGAATTCGCGCTATATGGACATTCATGTGCATGTGGCTTTTCAAGATTGGTAGAGCGCATGCTTTCCGATAATAGGATCCCGAGTTCGAACCTTTCCCACTGCCTTTTTGACCTTCATCAAAGCAATTTATCCACAATTATTGATGCTTTATACTCGGGTGTATAAATGAATACCCTGTAGGAGGTAAGACCCCTCATGTACAAGATCTTCTCAATGCCCATGAGCCGCTTAGGAGGATTGCTCCCCAGGGAGTTGAGATGGTGCACACAATGTGCGCTGGCTTGCATTGTTTCCTATGACCGGGTTAATAATATCATTGTAAAGCGCTAATCATCCAAAATTGGCGCTATATAACTCGAAATATAACTTTTAATCATAACTTATTATAGTTATTATAGTTAACTGATATTGGCTTTAGTAATTATTACAATGCCTACGTTATTTAAGCACTTTGCAACTCCGAAACAAGAGGACACTGTAGTAACCACGATTAGACAGGGCTATGGGGACATTATTTGTATATATATGATTAGTATTTTATTTGTGATCATGAACGTCGATCAAGGGGGGTCATCTGTCCGACTTCCTGTACAAGTATATACAGGAATTCGCGCTATATGCACATTCATGTGCATGTGGCTTTTCAAGATTGGTAGAGCGCATGCTTTCCGATAATAGGATCCCGAGTTCGAACCTTTCCCACTGCCTTTTTGACCTTCATCAAAGCAATTTATCCACAATTATTGATGCCTTATACTCGGGTGTATAAATGAATACCCTGTAGGAGGTAAGACCCCTCATGTACAAGATCTTCTCAATGCCCATGAGCCGCTTAGGATGATTGCTCCCCAGGGAGTTGAGATGGTGCACACAATGTGCGCTGGCTTGCATTGTTTCCTATGACCGGGTTAATAATATCATTGTAAAGCGCTAATCATCCAAAATTGGCGCTATATAACTCGAAATATAACTTTTAATCATAACTTATTATAGTTATTATAGTTAACTGATATTGGCTTTAGTAATTATTACAATGCCTACGTTATTTAAGCACTTTGCAACTCCGAAACAAGAGGACACTGTAGTAACCACGATTAGACAGGGCTATGGGACATTATTTGTATATATATGATTAGTATTTTATTTGTGATCATGAACGTCGATCAAGGGGGTCATCTGTCCGACCGTCCTGTACAAGTATATACAGGAATTCGCGCTATATGCACATTCATGTGCATGTGGCTTTTCAAGATTGGTAGAGCGCATGCTTTCCGATAATAGGATCCCGAGTTCGAACCTTTCCCACTGCCTTTTTGACCTTCATCAAAGCAATTTATCCACAATTATAGATGCTTTATACTCGGGTGTATAAATGAATACCCTGTAGGAGGTAAGACCCCTCATGTACAAGATCTTCTCAATGCCCATGAGCCGCTTAGGAGGATTGCTCCCCAGGGAGTTGAGATGGTGCACACAATGTGCGCTGGCTTGCATTGTTTCCTATGACCGGGCTAATAATATCATTGTAAAGCGCTCATCATTCAAAATTGGCGCTATATAACTCGAAATATAACTTTTAATTATAACTTATTATAGTTATTATAGTTAGCTAATACTGGCTTTAGTAATTATTACAATGCCTACGTTATTTAAGTACTTTGCAACTCCAAAACAAGAGGACACTGTAGTAACCACTATTAAACAGGGCTATGGGGACATTATTTGTATATATATGATTAGTATTTTATTTGTGATCATGAACGTCGATCAAGGGGGTCATCTGTCCGACTTCCTGTACAGGAATTCGCGCTATATGGACATTCATGTGCATGTGGCTTTTCAAGATTGGTAGAGCGCATGCTTTCCGATAATAGGATCCCGAGTTCGAACCTTTCCCACTGCCTTTTTGACCTTCATCAAAGCAATTTATCCACAATTATTGATGCTTTATACTCGGGTGTATAAATGAATACCCTGTAGGAGGTAAGACCCCTCATGTACAAGATCTTCTCAATGCCCATGAGCCGCTTAGGAGGATTGCTCCCCAGGGAGTTGAGATGGTGCACACAATGTGCGCTGGCTTGCATTGTTTCCTATGACCGGGCTAATAATATCATTGTAAAGCGCTAATCATCCAAAATTGGCGCTATATAACTCGAAATATAACTTTTAATCATAACTTATTATAGTTATTATAGTTAACTGATATTGGCTTTAGTAATTATTACAATGCCTACGTTATTTAAGCACTTTGCAACTCCGAAACAAGAGGACACTGTAGAAACCACGATTAGACAGGGCTATGGGGACATTATTTGTATATATATAATTAGTATTTTATTTGTGATCATGAACGTCGATCAAGGGGGTCATCTGTCCGACCGTCCTGTACAAGTATATACAGGAATTCGCGCTATATGCACATTCATGTGCATGTGGCTTGTCAAGATTGGTAGAGCGCATGCTTTCCGATAATAGGATCCCGAGTTCGAACCCTTCCCACTGCCTTTTTGACCTTCATCAAAGCAATTTATCCACAATTATTGATGCTTTATACTCGGGTGTATAAATGAATACCCTGTAGGAGGTAAGACCCCTCATGTACAAGATCTTCTCAATGCCCATGAGCCGCTTAGGAGGATTGCTCCCCAGGGAGTTGAGATGGTGCACACAATGTGCGCTGGCTTGCATTGTTTCCTATGACCGGGCTAATAATATCATTGTAAAGCGCCCATCATTCAAAATTGGCGCTATATAACTCGAAATATAACTTTTAATTATAACTTATTATAGTTATTATAGTTAACTAATACTGGCTTTAGTAATTATTACAATGCCTACGTTATTTAAGTACTTTGCAACTCCGAAACAAGAGGACACTGTAGTAACCACTATTAGACAGGGCTATGGGGACATTATTATATATATGATTAGTATTTTATTTGTGATCATGAACGTCGATCAAGGGGGTCATCTGTCCGACTTCCTGTACAAGTATATACAGGAATTTGCGCTATATGCACATTCATGTGCATGTGGCTTTTCAAGATTGGTAGAGCGCATGCTTTCCGATAATAGGATCCCGAGTTCGAACCTTTCCCACTGCCTTTTTGACCTTCATCAAAGCAATTTATCCACAATTATAGATGCTTTATACTCGGGTGTATAAATGAATACCCTGTAGGAGGTAAGACCCCTCATGTACAAGATCTTCTCAATGCCCATGAGCCGCTTAGGAGGATTGCTCCCCAGGGAGTTGAGATGGTGCACACAATGTGCGCTGGCTTGCATTGTTTCCTATGACCGGGCTAATAATATCATTGTAAAGCGCTCATCATTCAAAATTGGCGCTATATAACTCGAAATATAACTTTTAATTATAACTTATTATAGTTATTATAGTTAGCTAATACTGGCTTTAGTAATTATTACAATGCCTACGTTATTTAAGTACTTTGCAACTCCAAAACAAGAGGACACTGTAGTAACCACTATTAAACAGGGCTATGGGGACATTATTTGTATATATATGATTAGTATTTTATTTGTGATCATGAACGTCGATCAAGGGGGTCATCTGTCCGACTTCCTGTACAGGAATTCGCGCTATATGGACATTCATGTGCATGTGGCTTTTCAAGATTGGTAGAGCGCATGCTTTCCGATAATAGGATCCCGAGTTCGAACCTTTCCCACTGCCTTTTTGACCTTCATCAAAGCAATTTATCCACAATTATTGATGCTTTATACTCGGGTGTATAAATGAATACCCTGTAGGAGGTAAGACCCCTCATGTACAAGATCTTCTCAATGCCCATGAGCCGCTTAGGAGGATTGCTCCCCAGGGAGTTGAGATGGTGCACACAATGTGCGCTGGCTTGCATTGTTTCCTATGACCGGGCTAATAATATCATTGTAAAGCGCTAATCATCCAAAATTGGCGCTATATAACTCGAAATATAACTTTTAATCATAACTTATTATAGTTATTATAGTTAACTGATATTGGCTTTAGTAATTATTACAATGCCTACGTTATTTAAGCACTTTGCAACTCCGAAACAAGAGGACACTGTAGAAACCACGATTAGACAGGGCTATGGGGACATTATTTGTATATATATAATTAGTATTTTATTTGTGATCATGAACGTCGATCAAGGGGGTCATCTGTCCGACCGTCCTGTACAAGTATATACAGGAATTCGCGCTATATGCACATTCATGTGCATGTGGCTTGTCAAGATTGGTAGAGCGCATGCTTTCCGATAATAGGATCCCGAGTTCGAACCCTTCCCACTGCCTTTTTGACCTTCATCAAAGCAATTTATCCACAATTATTGATGCTTTATACTCGGGTGTATAAATGAATACCCTGTAGGAGGTAAGACCCCTCATGTACAAGATCTTCTCAATGCCCATGAGCCGCTTAGGAGGATTGCTCCCCAGGGAGTTGAGATGGTGCAGACAATGTGCGCTGGCTTGCATTGTTTCCTATGACCGGGCTAATAATATCATTGTAAAGCGCCCATCATTCAAAATTGGCGCTATATAACTCGAAATATAACTTTTAATTATAACTTATTATAGTTATTATAGTTAACTAATACTGGCTTTAGTAATTATTACAATGCCTACGTTATTTAAGTACTTTGCAACTCCGAAACAAGAGGACACTGTAGTAACCACTATTAGACAGGGCTATGGGGACATTATTATATATATGATTAGTATTTTATTTGTGATCATGAACGTCGATCAAGGGGGTCATCTGTCCGACTTCCTGTACAAGTATATACAGGAATTTGCGCTATATGCACATTCATGTGCATGTGGCTTTTCAAGATTGGTAGAGCGCATGCTTTCCGATAATAGGATCCCGAGTTCGAACCTTTCCCACTGCCTTTTTGACCTTCATCAAAGCAAAATTTTTATCCACAATTATTGATGCTTTATACTCGGGTGTATAAATGAATACCCTGTAGGAGGTAAGACCCCTCATGTACAAGATCTTCTCAATGCCCATGAGCCGCTTAGGAGGATTGCTCCCCAGGGAGTTGAGATGGTGCACACAATGTGCGCTGGCTTGCATTGTTTCCTATGACCGGGCTAATAATATCATTGTAAAGCGCTCATCATTCAAAATTGGCGCTATATAACTAGAAATATAACTTTTAATTATAACTTATTATAGTTATTATAGTTAACTGATATTGGCTTTAGTAATTATTACAATGCCTACGTTATTTAAGCACTTTGCAACTCCGAAACAAGAGGACACTGTAGTAACCACGATTAGACAGTGCTATGGGGACATTATTTGTATATATATGATTAGTATTTTATTTGTGATCATGAACGTCGATCAAGGGGGGTCATCTGTCCGACTTCCTGTACAAGTATATACAGGAATTCGCGCTATATGCACATTCATGTGCATGTGGCTTTTCAAGATTGGTAGAGCGCATGCTTTCCGATAATAGAATCCCGAGTTCGAACCTTTCCCACTGCCTTTTTGACCTTCATCAAAGCAATTTATCCACAATTATTGATGCCTTATACTCGGGTGTATAAATGAATACCCTGTAGGAGGTAAGACCCCTCATGTACAAGATCTTCTCAATGCCCATGAGCCGCTTAGGAGGATTGCTCCCCAGGGAGTTGAGATGGTGCACACAATGTGCGCTGGCTTGCATTGTTTCCTATGACCGGGTTAATAATATCATTGTAAAGCGCTAATCATCCAAAATTGGCGCTATATAACTCGAAATATAACTTTTAATCATAACTTATTATAGTTATTATAGTTAACTGATATTGTCTTTAGTAATTATTACAATGCCTACGTTATTTAAGCACTTTGCAACTCCGAAACAAGAGGACACTGTAGTAACCACGATTAGACAGGGCTATGGGGACATTATTTGTATATATATGATTAGTATTTTATTTGTGATCATGAACGTCGATCAAGGGGGTCATCTGTCCGACTTCCTGTACAAGTATATACAGGAATTCGCGCTATATGCACATTCATGTGCATGTGGCTTTTCAAGATTGGTAGAGCGCATGCTTTCCGATAATAGGATCCCGAGTTCGAACCTTTCCCACTGCCTTTTTGACCTTCATCAAAGCAATTTATCCACAATTATAGATGCTTTATACTCGGGTGTATAAATGAATACCCTGTAGGAGGTAAGACCCCTCATGTACAAGATCTTCTCAATGCCCATGAGCAGCTTAGGAGGATTGCTCCCCAGGGAGTTGAGATGGTGCAAACAATGTGCGCTGGCTTGCATTGTTTCCTATGACCGGGCTAATAATATCATTGTAAAGCGCTCATCATTCAAAATTGGCGCTATATAACTCGAAATATAACTTTTAATTATAAGTTATTATAGTTATTATAGTTAACTAATACTGGCTTTAGTAATTATTACAATGCCTACGTTATTTAAGTACTTTGCAACTCCGAAACAAGAGGACACTGTAGTAACCACTATTAGACAGGGCTATGGGGACATTATTTGTATATATATGATTAGTATTTTATTTGTGATCATGAACGTCGATCAAGGGGGTCATCTGTCCGACTTCCTGTACAAGTATATACAGGAATTCGCGCTATATGCACATTCATGTGCATGTGGCTTTTCAAGATTGGTAGAGCGCATATTTTCCGATAATAGGATCCCGAGTTCGAACCTTTCCCACTGCCTTTTTGACCTTCATCAAAGCAATTTATCCACAAGTATTGATGCTTTATACTCGGGTGTATAAATGAATACCCTGTAGGAGGTAAGACCCCTCATGTACAAGATCTTCTCAATGCCCATGAGCCGCTTAGGAGGATTGCTCCCCAGGGAGTTGAGATGGTGCACAAAATGTGCGCTGGCTTGCATTGTTTCCTATGACCGGGCTAATAATATCATTGTAAAGCGCTCATCATTCAAAATTGGCGCTATATAACTAGAAATATAACTTTTAATTATAACTTATTATAGTTATTATAGTTAACTAATATTGGCTTTAGTAATTATTACAATGCCTACGTTATTTAAGCACTTTGCAACTCCGAAACAAGAGGACACTGTAGTAACCACGATTAGACAGGGCTATGGGGACATTATTTGTATATATATGAATAGTATTTTATTTGTGATCATGAACGTCGATCAAGGGGGTCATCTGTCCGACTTCCTGTACAAGTATATACAGGAATTCGCGCTATATGCACATTCATGTGCATGTGGCTTTTCAAGATTGGTAGAGCGCATGCTTTCCGATAATAGGATCCCGAGTTCGAACCTTTCCCACTGCCTTTTTGACCTTCATCAAAGCAATTTATCCACAATTATTGATGCTTTATACTCGGGTGTATAAATGAATACCCTGTAGGAGGTAAGACCCCTCATGTACAAGATCTTCTCAATGCCCATGAGCCGCTTAGGAGGATTGCTCCCCAGGGAGTTGAGATGGTGCACACAATGTGCGCTGGCTTGCATTGTTTCCTATGACCGGGCTAATAATATCATTGTAAAGCGCTAATCATCCAAAATTGGCGCTATATAACTCGAAATATAACTATTAATCATAACTTATACTTAACTGATATTGTCTTTAGTAATTATTACAATGCCTACGTTATTTAAGCACTTTGCAACTCCGAAACAAGAGGACACTGTAGTAACCACGATTAGACAGGGCTATGGGGACATTATTTGTATATATATGATTAGTATTTTATTTGTGATCATGAACGTCGATCAAGGGAGTCATCTGTCCGACTTCCTGTACAAGTATATACAGGAATTCGCGCTATATGCACATTCATGTGCATGTGGCTTTTCAAGATTGGTAGAGCGCATGCTTTCCGATAATAGGATCCCGAGTTCGAACCTTTCCCACTGCCTTTTTGACCTTCATCAAAGCAATTTATCCACAAGTATTGATGCTTTATACTCGGGTGTATAAATGAATACCCTGTAGGAGGTAAGACCCCTCATGTACAAGATCTTCTCAATGCCCATGAGCCGCTTAGGAGGATTGCTCCCCAGGGAGTTGAGATGGTGCACACAATGTGCGCTGGCTTGCATTGTTTCCTATGACCGGGTTAATAATATCATTGTAAAGCGCTAATCATCCAAAATTGGCGCTATATAACTCGAAATATAACTTTTAATCATAACTTATTATAGTTATTATAGTTAACTGATATTGGCTTTAGTAATTATTACAATGCCTACGTTATTTAAGCACTTTGCAACTCCGAAACAAGAGGACACTGTAGTAACCACGATTAGACAGGGCTATGGGGACATTATTTGTATATATTTGTGATCATGAACGTCGATCAAGGGGGGTCATCTGTCCGACTTCCTGTACAAGTATATACAGGAATTCGCGCTATATGCACATTCATGTGCATGTGGCTTTTCAAGATTGGTAGAGCGCATGCTTTCCGATAATAGGATCCCGAGTTCGAACCTTTCCCACTGCCTTTTTGACCTTCATCAAAGCAATTTATCCACAATTATTGATGCCTTATACTCGGGTGTATAAATGAATACCCTGTAGGAGGTAAGACCCCTCATGTACAAGATCTTCTCAATGCCCATGAGCCGCTTAGGAGGATTGCTCCCCAGGGAGTTGAGATGGTGCACACAATGTGCGCTGGCTTGCATTGTTTCCTATGACCGGGTTAATAATATCATTGTAAAGCGCTAATCATCCAAAATTGGCGCTATATAACTCGAAATATAACTTTTAATCATAACTTATTATAGTTATTATAGTTAACTGATATTGGCTTTTGTAATTATTACAATGCCTACGTTATTTAAGCACTTTGCAACTCCGAAACAAGAGGACACTGTAGTAACCACGATTAGACAGGGCTATGGGGACATTATTTGTATATATATGATTAGTATTTTATTTGTGATCATGAACGTCGATCAAGGGGGTCATCTGTCCGACCGTCCTGTACAAGTATATACAGGAATTCGCGCTATATGCACATTCATGTGCATGTGGCTTTTCAAGATTGGTAGAGCGCATGCTTTCCGATAATAGGATCCCGAGTTCGAACCTTTCCCACTGCCTTTTTGACCTTCATCAAAGCAATTTATCCACAATTATAGATGCTTTATACTCGGGTGTATAAATGAATACCCTGTAGGAGGTAAGACCCCTCATGTACAAGATCTTCTCAATGCCCATGAGCCGCTTAGGAGGATTGCTCCCCAGGGAGTTGAGATGGTGCACACAATGTGCGCTGGCTTGCATTGTTTCCTATGACCGGGCTAATAATATCATTGTAAAGCGCTCATCATTCAAAATTGGCGCTATATAACTCGAAATATAACTTTTAATTATAACTTATTATAGTTATTATAGTTAACTAATACTGGCTTTAGTAATTATTACAATGCCTACGTTATTTAAGTACTTTGCAACTCCGAAACAAGAGGACACTGTAGTAACCACTATTAGACAGGGCTATGGGGACATTATTTGTATATATATGATTAGTATTTTATTTGTGATCATGAACGTCGATCAAGGGGGTCATCTGTCCGACTTCCTGTACAAGTATATACAGGAATTCGCGCTATATGCACATTCATGTGCATGTGGCTTTTCAAGATTGGTAGAGCGCATGCTTTCCGATAATAGGATCCCGAGTTCGAACCTTTCCCACTGCCTTTTTGACCTTCATCAAAGCAATTTATCCACAAGTATTGATGCTTTATACTCGGGTGTATAAATGAATACCCTGTAGGAGGTAAGACCCCTCATGTACAAGATCTTCTCAATGCCCATGAGCCGCTTAGGAGGATTGCTCCCCAGGGAGTTGAGATGGTGCACACAATGTGCGCTGGCTTGCATTGTTTCCTATGACCGGGCTAATAATATCATTGTAAAGCGCTCATCATTCAAAATTGGCGCTATATAACTAGAAATATAACTTTTAATTATAACTTATTATAGTTATTATAGTTAACTCATATTGGCTTTAGTAATTATTACAATGCCTACGTTATTTAAGCACTTTGTAACTCCGAAACAAGAGGACAATGTAGTAACCACGATTAGACAGGGCTATGGGGACATTATTTGTATATATATGAATAGTATTTTATTTGTGATCATGAACGTCGATCAAGGGGGTCATCTGTCCGACTTCCTGTACAAGTATATACAGGAATTCGCACTATATGCACATTCATGTGCATGTGGCTTTTCAAGATTGGTAGAGCGCATGCTTTCCGATAATAGGATCCCGAGTTCGAACCTTTCCCACTGCCTTTTTGACCTTCATCAAAGCAATTTATCCACAATTATTGATGCTTTATACTCGGGTGTATGAATGAATAGAGGTAAGACCCCTCATGTACAAGATCTTCTCAATGCCCATGAGCCGCTTAGGAGGATTGCTCCCCAGGGAGTTGAGATGGTGCACACAATGTGCGCTGGCTTGCATTGTTTCCTATGACCGGGCTAATAATATCATTGTAAAGCGCTAATCATCCAAAATTGGCGCTATATAACTCGAAATATAACTATTAATCATAACTTATACTTAACTGATATTGTCTTTAGTAATTATTACAATGCCTACGTTATTTAAGCACTTTGCAACTCCGAAACAAGAGGACACTGTAGTAACCACGATTAGACAGGGCTATGGGGACATTATTTGTATATATATGATTAGTATTTTATTTGTGATCATGAACGTCGATCAAGGGAGTCATCTGTCCGACTTCCTGTACAAGTATATACAGGAATTCGCGCTATATGCACATTCATGTGCATGTGGCTTTTCAAGATTGGTAGAGCGCATGCTTTCCGATAATAGGATCCCGAGTTCGAACCTTTCCCACTGCCTTTTTGACCTTCATCAAGGCAATTTATCCACAATTATTGATGCTTTATACTCGGGTGTATAAATGAATACCCTGTAGAAGGTAAGACCCCTCATGTACAAGATCTTCTCAATGCCCATGAGCCGCTTAGGAGGATTGCTCCCCAGGGAGTTGAGATGGTGCACACAATGTGCGCTGGCTTGCATTGTTTCCTATGACCGGGTTAATAATATCATTGTAAAGCGCTAATCATCCAAAATTGGCGCTATATAACTCGAAATATAACTTTTAATCATAACTTATTATAGTTATTATAGTTAACTGATATTGGCTTTAGTAATTATTACAATGCCTACGTTATTTAAGCACTTTGCAACTCCGAAACAAGAGGACACTGTAGTAACCACGATTAGACAGGGCTATGGGGACATTATTTGTATATATTTGTGATCATGAACGTCGATCAAGGGGGGTCATCTGTCCGACTTCCTGTACAAGTATATACAGGAATTCGCGCTATATGCACATTCATGTGCATGTGGCTTTTCAAGATTGGTAGAGCGCATGCTTTCCGATAATAGGATCCCGAGTTCGAACCTTTCCCACTGCCTTTTTGACCTTCATCAAAGCAATTTATCCACAATTATTGATGCCTTATACTCGGGTGTATAAATGAATACCCTGTAGGAGGTAAGACCCCTCATGTACAAGATCTTCTCAATGCCCATGAGCCGCTTAGGAGGATTGCTCCCCAGGGAGTTGAGATGGTGCACACAATGTGCGCTGGCTTGCATTGTTTCCTATGACCGGGTTAATAATATCATTGTAAAGCGCTAATCATCCAAAATTGGCGCTATATAACTCGAAATATAACTTTTAATCATAACTTATTATAGTTATTATAGTTAACTGATATTGGCTTTAGTAATTATTACAATGCCTACGTTATTTAAGCACTTTGCAACTCCGAAACAAGAGGACACTGTAGTAACCACGATTAGACAGGGCTATGGGGACATTATTTGTATATATATGATTAGTATTTTATTTGTGATCATGAACGTCGATCAAGGGGGTCATCTGTCCGACCGTCCTGTACAAGTATATACAGGAATTCGCGCTATATGAACATTCATGTGCATGTGGCTTTTCAAGATTGGTAGAGCGCATGCTTTCCGATAATAGGATCCCGAGTTCGAACCTTTCCCACTGCCTTTTTGACCTTCATCAAAGCAATTTATCCACAAGTATAGATGCTTTATACTCGGGTGTATAAATGAATACCCTGTAGGAGGTAAGACCCCTCATGTACAAGATCTTCTCAATGCCCATGAGCCGCTTAGGAGGATTGCTCCCCAGGGAGTTGAGATGGTGCACACAATGTGCGCTGGCTTGCATTGTTTCCTATGACCGGGTTAATAATATCATTGTAAAGCGCTAATCATCCAAAATTGGCGCTATATAACTCGAAATATAACTTTTAATCATAACTTATTATAGTTATTATAGTTAACTGATATTGGCTTTTGTAATTATTACAATGCCTACGTTATTTAAGCACTTTGCAACTCCGAAACAAGAGGACACTGTAGTAACCACGATTAGACAGGGCTATGGGGACATTATTTGTATATATATGATTAGTATTTTATTTGTGATCATGAACGTCGATCAAGGGGGTCATCTGTCCGACCGTCCTGTACAAGTATATACAGGAATTCGCGCTATATGCACATTCATGTGCATGTGGCTTTTCAAGATTGGTAGAGCGCATGCTTTCCGATAATAGGATCCCGAGTTCGAACCTTTCCCACTGCCTTTTTGACCTTCATCAAAGCAATTTATCCACAATTATAGATGCTTTATACTCGGGTGTATAAATGAATACCCTGTAGGAGGTAAGACCCCTCATGTACAAGATCTTCTCAATGCCCATGAGCCGCTTAGGAGGATTGCTCCCCAGGGAGTTGAGATGGTGCACACAATGTGCGCTGGCTTGCATTGTTTCCTATGACCGGGCTAATAATATCATTGTAAAGCGCTCATCATTCAAAATTGGCGCTATATAACTCGAAATATAACTTTTAATTATAACTTATTATAGTTATTATAGTTAACTAATACTGGCTTTAGTAATTATTACAATGCCTACGTTATTTAAGTACTTTGCAACTCCGAAACAAGAGGACACTGTAGTAACCACTATTAGACAGGGCTATGGGGACATTATTTGTATATATATGATTAGTATTTTATTTGTGATCATGAACGTCGATCAAGGGGGTCATCTGTCCGACTTCCTGTACAAGTATATACAGGAATTCGCGCTATATGCACATTCATGTGCATGTGGCTTTTCAAGATTGGTAGAGCGCATGCTTTCCGATAATAGGATCCCGAGTTCGAACCTTTCCCACTGCCTTTTTGACCTTCATCAAAGCAATTTATCCACAAGTATTGATGCTTTATACTCGGGTGTATAAATGAATACCCTGTAGGAGGTAAGACCCCTCATGTACAAGATCTTCTCAATGCCCATGAGCCGCTTAGGAGGATTGCTCCCCAGGGAGTTGAGATGGTGCACACAATGTGCGCTGGCTTGCATTGTTTCCTATGACCGGGCTAATAATATCATTGTAAAGCGCTCATCATTCAAAATTGGCGCTATATAACTAGAAATATAACTTTTAATTATAACTTATTATAGTTATTATAGTTAACTCATATTGGCTTTAGTAATTATTACAATGCCTACGTTATTTAAGCACTTTGCAACTCCGAAACAAGAGGACACTGTAGTAACCACGATTAGACAGGGCTATGGGGACATTATTTGTATATATATGAATAGTATTTTATTTGTGATCATGAACGTCGATCAAGGGGGTCATCTGTCCGACTTCCTGTACAAGTATATACAGGAATTCGCACTATATGCACATTCATGTGCATGTGGCTTTTCAAGATTGGTAGAGCGCATGCTTTCCGATAATAGGATCCCGAGTTCGAACCTTTCCCACTGCCTTTTTGACCTTCATCAAAGCAATTTATCCACAATTATTGATGCTTTATACTCGGGTGTATAAATGAATAGAGGTAAGACCCCTCATGTACAAAATCTTCTCAATGCCCATGAGCCGCTTAGGAGGATTGCTCCCCAGGGAGTTGAGATGGTGCACACAATGTGCGCTGGCTTGCATTGTTTCCTATGACCGGGCTAATAATATCATTGTAAAGCGCTAATCATCCAAAATTGGCGCTATATAACTCGAAATATAACTATTAATCATAACTTATACTTAACTGATATTGTCTTTAGTAATTATTACAATGCCTACGTTATTTAAGCACTTTGCAACTCCGAAACAAGAGGACACTGTAGTAACCACGATTAGACAGGGCTATGGGGACATTATTTGTATATATATGATTAGTATTTTATTTGTGATCATGAACGTCGATCAAGGGAGTCATCTGTCCGACTTCCTGTACAAGTATATACAGGAATTCGCGCTATATGCACATTCATGTGCATGTGGCTTTTCAAGATTGGTAGAGCGCATGCTTTCCGATAATAGGATCCCGAGTTCGAACCTTTCCCACTGCCTTTTTGACCTTCATCAAGGCAATTTATCCACAATTATTGATGCTTTATACTCGGGTGTATAAATGAATACCCTGTAGAAGGTAAGACCCCTCATGTACAAGATCTTCTCAATGCCCATGAGCCGCTTAGGAGGATTGCTCCCCAGGGAGTTGAGATGGTGCACACAATGTGCGCTGGCTTGCATTGTTTCCTATGACCGGGTTAATAATATCATTGTAAAGCGCTAATCATCCAAAATTGGCGCTATATAACTCGAAATATAACTTTTAATCATAACTTATTATAGTTATTATAGTTAACTGATATTGGCTTTAGTAATTATTACAATGCCTACGTTATTTAAGCACTTTGCAACTCCGAAACAAGAGGACACTGTAGTAACCACGATTAGACAGGGCTATGGGGACATTATTTGTATATATATGATTAGTATTTTATTTGTGATCATGAACGTCGATCAAGGGGGGTCATCTGTCCGACTTCCTGTACAAGTATATACAGGAATTCGCGCTATATGCACATTCATGTGCATGTGGCTTTTCAAGATTGGTAGAGCGCATGCTTTCCGATAATAGGATCCCGAGTTCGAACCTTTCCCACTGCCTTTTTGACCTTCATCAAAGCAATTTATCCACAATTATTGATGCCTTATACTCGGGTGTATAAATGAATACCCTGTAGGAGGTAAGACCCCTCATGTACAAGATCTTCTCAATGCCCATGAGCCGCTTAGGAGGATTGCTCCCCAGGGAGTTGAGATGGTGCACACAATGTGCGCTGGCTTGCATTGTTTCCTATGACCGGGTTAATAATATCATTGTAAAGCGCTAATCATCCAAAATTGGCGCTATATAACTCGAAATATAACTTTTAATCATAACTTATTATAGTTATTATAGTTAACTGATATTGGCTTTAGTAATTATTACAATGCCTACGTTATTTAAGCACTTTGCAACTCCGAAACAAGAGGACACTGTAGTAACCACGATTAGACAGGGCTATGGGGACATTATTTGTATATATATGATTAGTATTTTATTTGTGATCATGAACGTCGATCAAGGGGGTCATCTGTCCGACCGTCCTGTACAAGTATATACAGGAATTCGCGCTATATGCACATTCATGTGCATGTGGCTTTTCAAGATTGGTAGAGCGCATGCTTTCCGATAATAGGATCCCGAGTTCGAACCTTTCCCACTGCCTTTTTGACCTTCATCAAAGCAATTTATCCACAAGTATAGATGCTTTATACTCGGGTGTATAAATGAATACCCTGTAGGAGGTAAGACCCCTCATGTACAAGATCTTCTCAATGCCCATGAGCCGCTTAGGAGGATTGCTCCCCAGGGAGTTGAGATGGTGCACACAATGTGCGCTGGCTTGCATTGTTTCCTATGACCGGGCTAATAATATCATTGTAAAGCGCTCATCATTCAAAATTGGCGCTATATAACTCGAAATATAACTTTTAATTATAACTTATTATAGTTATTATAGTTAACTAATACTGGCTTTAGTAATTATTACAATGCCTACGTTATTTAAGTACTTTGCAACTCCGAAACAAGAGGACACTGTAGTAACCACGATTAGACAGGGCTATGGGGACATTATTTGTATATATATGATTAGTATTTTATTTGTGATCATGAACGTCGATCAAGGGGGTCATCTGTCCGACTTCCTGTACAAGTATATACAGGAATTCGCGCTATATGCACATTCATGTGCATGTGGCTTTTCAAGATTGGTAGAGCGCATGCTTTCCGATAATAGGATCCCGAGTTCGAACCTTTCCCACTGCCTTTTTGACCTTCATCAAAGCAATTTATCCACAAGTATTGATGCTTTATACTCGGGTGTATAAATGAATACCCTGTAGGAGGTAAGACCCCTCATGTACAAGATCTTCTCAATGCCCATGAGCCGCTTAGGAGGATTGCTCCCCAGGGAGTTGAGATGGTGCACACAATGTGCGCTGGCTTGCATTGTTTCCTATGACCGGGTTAATAATATCATTGTAAAGCGCTAATCATCCAAAATTGGCGCTATATAACTCGAAATATAACTTTTAATCATAACTTATTATAGTTATTATAGTTAACTGATATTGGCTTTAGTAATTATTACAATGCCTACGTTATTTAAGCACTTTGCAACTCCGAAACAAGAGGACACTGTAGTAACCACGATTAGACAGGGCTATGGGGACATTATTTGTATATATTTGTGATCATGAACGTCGATCAAGGGGGGTCATCTGTCCGACTTCCTGTACAAGTATATACAGGAATTCGCGCTATATGCACATTCATGTGCATGTGGCTTTTCAAGATTGGTAGAGCGCATGCTTTCCGATAATAGGATCCCGAGTTCGAACCTTTCCCACTGCCTTTTTGACCTTCATCAAAGCAATTTATCCACAATTATTGATGCCTTATACTCGGGTGTATAAATGAATACCCTGTAGGAGGTAAGACCCCTCATGTACAAGATCTTCTCAATGCCCATGAGCCGCTTAGGAGGATTGCTCCCCAGGGAGTTGAGATGGTGCACACAATGTGCGCTGGCTTGCATTGTTTCCTATGACCGGGTTAATAATATCATTGTAAAGCGCTAATCATCCAAAATTGGCGCTATATAACTCGAAATATAACTTTTAATCATAACTTATTATAGTTATTATAGTTAACTGATATTGGCTTTAGTAATTATTACAATGCCTACGTTATTTAAGCACTTTGCAACTCCGAAACAAGAGGACACTGTAGTAACCACGATTAGACAGGGCTATGGGGACATTATTTGTATATATATGATTAGTATTTTATTTGTGATCATGAACGTCGATCAAGGGGGTCATCTGTCCGACCGTCCTGTACAAGTATATACAGGAATTCGCGCTATATGCACATTCATGTGCATGTGGCTTTTCAAGATTGGTAGAGCGCATGCTTTCCGATAATAGGATCCCGAGTTCGAACCTTTCCCACTGCCTTTTTGACCTTCATCAAAGCAATTTATCCACAATTATAGATGCTTTATACTCGGGTGTATAAATGAATACCCTGTAGGAGGTAAGACCCCTCATGTACAAGATCTTCTCAATGCCCATGAGCCGCTTAGGAGGATTGCTCCCCAGGGAGTTGAGATGGTGCACACAATGTGCGCTGGCTTGCATTGTTTCCTATGACCGGGCTAATAATATCATTGTAAAGCGCTCATCATTCAAAATTGGCGCTATATAACTCGAAATATAACTTTTAATTATAACTTATTATAGTTATTATAGTTAGCTAATACTGGCTTTAGTAATTATTACAATGCCTACGTTATTTAAGTACTTTGCAACTCCAAAACAAGAGGACACTGTAGTAACCACTATTAAACAGGGCTATGGGGACATTATTTGTATATATATGATTAGTATTTTATTTGTGATCATGAACGTCGATCAAGGGGGTCATCTGTCCGACTTCCTGTACAGGAATTCGCGCTATATGGACATTCATGTGCATGTGGCTTTTCAAGATTGGTAGAGCGCATGCTTTCCGATAATAGGATCCCGAGTTCGAACCTTTCCCACTGCCTTTTTGACCTTCATCAAAGCAATTTATCCACAATTATTGATGCTTTATACTCGGGTGTATAAATGAATACCCTGTAGGAGGTAAGACCCCTCATGTACAAGATCTTCTCAATGCCCATGAGCCGCTTAGGAGGATTGCTCCCCAGGGAGTTGAGATGGTGCACACAATGTGCGCTGGCTTGCATTGTTTCCTATGACCGGGTTAATAATATCATTGTAAAGCGCTAATCATCCAAAATTGGCGCTATATAACTCGAAATATAACTTTTAATCATAACTTATTATAGTTATTATAGTTAACTGATATTGGCTTTAGTAATTATTACAATGCCTACGTTATTTAAGCACTTTGCAACTCCGAAACAAGAGGACACTGTAGTAACCACGATTAGACAGGGCTATGGGGACATTATTTGTATATATTTGTGATCATGAACGTCGATCAAGGGGGGTCATCTGTCCGACTTCCTGTACAAGTATATACAGGAATTCGCGCTATATGCACATTCATGTGCATGTGGCTTTTCAAGATTGGTAGAGCGCATGCTTTCCGATAATAGGATCCCGAGTTCGAACCTTTCCCACTGCCTTTTTGACCTTCATCAAAGCAATTTATCCACAATTATTGATGCCTTATACTCGGGTGTATAAATGAATACCCTGTAGGAGGTAAGACCCCTCATGTACAAGATCTTCTCAATGCCCATGAGCCGCTTAGGAGGATTGCTCCCCAGGGAGTTGAGATGGTGCACACAATGTGCGCTGGCTTGCATTGTTTCCTATGACCGGGTTAATAATATCATTGTAAAGCGCTAATCATCCAAAATTGGCGCTATATAACTCGAAATATAACTTTTAATCATAACTTATTATAGTTATTATAGTTAACTGATATTGGCTTTAGTAATTATTACAATGCCTACGTTATTTAAGCACTTTGCAACTCCGAAACAAGAGGACACTGTAGTAACCACGATTAGACAGGGCTATGGGGACATTATTTGTATATATATGATTAGTATTTTATTTGTGATCATGAACGTCGATCAAGGGGGTCATCTGTCCGACCGTCCTGTACAAGTATATACAGGAATTCGCGCTATATGCACATTCATGTGCATGTGGCTTTTCAAGATTGGTAGAGCGCATGCTTTCCGATAATAGGATCCCGAGTTCGAACCTTTCCCACTGCCTTTTTGACCTTCATCAAAGCAATTTATCCACAATTATAGATGCTTTATACTCGGGTGTATAAATGAATACCCTGTAGGAGGTAAGACCCCTCATGTACAAGATCTTCTCAATGCCCATGAGCCGCTTAGGAGGATTGCTCCCCAGGGAGTTGAGATGGTGCACACAATGTGCGCTGGCTTGCATTGTTTCCTATGACCGGGCTAATAATATCATTGTAAAGCGCTCATCATTCAAAATTGGCGCTATATAACTCGAAATATAACTTTTAATTATAACTTATTATAGTTATTATAGTTAACTAATACTGGCTTTAGTAATTATTACAATGCCTACGTTATTTAAGTACTTTGCAACTCCGAAACAAGAGGACACTGTAGTAACCACTATTAGACAGGGCTATGGGGACATTATTTGTATATATATGATTAGTATTTTATTTGTGATCATGAACGTCGATCAAGGGGGTCATCTGTCCGACTTCCTGTACAAGTATATACAGGAATTCGCGCTATATGCACATTCATGTGCATGTGGCTTTTCAAGATTGGTAGAGCGCATGCTTTCCGATAATAGGATCCCGAGTTCGAACCTTTCCCACTGCCTTTTTGACCTTCATCAAAGCAATTTATCCACAAGTATTGATGCTTTATACTCGGGTGTATAAATGAATACCCTGTAGGAGGTAAGACCCCTCATGTACAAGATCTTCTCAATGCCCATGAGCCGCTTAGGAGGATTGCTCCCCAGGGAGTTGAGATGGTGCACACAATGTGCGCTGGCTTGCATTGTTTCCTATGACCGGGTTAATAATATCATTGTAAAGCGCTAATCATCCAAAATTGGCGCTATATAACTCGAAATATAACTTTTAATCATAACTTATTATAGTTATTATAGTTAACTGATATTGGCTTTAGTAATTATTACAATGCCTACGTTATTTAGGCACTTTGCAACTCCGAAACAAGAGGACACTGTAGTAACCACGATTAGACAGGGCTATGGGGACATTATTTGTATATATATGATTAGTATTTTATTTGTGATCATGAACGTCGATCAAGGGGGGTCATCTGTCCGACTTCCTGTACAAGTATATACAGGAATTCGCGCTATATGCACATTCATGTGCATGTGGCTTTTCAAGATTGGTAGAGCGCATGCTTTCCGATAATAGGATCCCGAGTTCGAACCTTTCCCACTGCCTTTTTGACCTTCATCAAAGCAATTTATCCACAATTATTGATGCCTTATACTCGGGTGTATAAATGAATACCCTGTAGGAGGTAAGACCCCTCATGTACAAGATCTTCTCAATGCCCATGAGCCGCTTAGGAGGATTGCTCCCCAGGGAGTTGAGATGGTGCACACAATGTGCGCTGGCTTGCATTGTTTCCTATGACCGGGTTAATAATATCATTGTAAAGCGCTAATCATCCAAAATTGGCGCTATATAACTCGAAATATAACTTTTAATCATAACTTATTATAGTTATTATAGTTAACTGATATTGGCTTTAGTAATTATTACAATGCCTACGTTATTTAAGCACTTTGCAACTCCGAAACAAGAGGACACTGTAGTAACCACGATTAGACAGGGCTATGGGACATTATTTGTATATATATGATTAGTATTTTATTTGTGATCATGAACGTCGATCAAGGGGGTCATCTGTCCGACCGTCCTGTACAAGTATATACAGGAATTCGCGCTATATGCACATTCATGTGCATGTGGCTTTTCAAGATTGGTAGAGCGCATGCTTTCCGATAATAGGATCCCGAGTTCGAACCTTTCCCACTGCCTTTTTGACCTTCATCAAAGCAATTTATCCACAATTATTGATGCCTTATACTCGGGTGTATAAATGAATACCCTGTAGGAGGTAAGACCCCTCATGTACAAGATCTTCTCAATGCCCATGAGCCGCTTAGGAGGATTGCTCCCCAGGGAGTTGAGATGGTGCACACAATGTGCGCTGGCTTGCATTGTTTCCTATGACCGGGTTAATAATATCATTGTAAAGCGCTAATCATCCAAAATTGGCGCTATATAACTCGAAATATAACTTTTAATCATAACTTATTATAGTTATTATAGTTAACTGATATTGGCTTTAGTAATTATTACAATGCCTACGTTATTTAAGCACTTTGCAACTCCGAAACAAGAGGACACTGTAGTAACCACGATTAGACAGGGCTATGGGGACATTATTTGTATATATATGATTAGTATTTTATTTGTGATCATGAACGTCGATCAAGGGGGGTCATCTGTCCGACTTCCTGTACAAGTATATACAGGAATTCGCGCTATATGCACATTCATGTGCATGTGGCTTTTCAAGATTGGTAGAGCGCATGCTTTCCGATAATAGGATCCCGAGTTCGAACCTTTCCCACTGCCTTTTTGACCTTCATCAAAGCAATTTATCCACAATTATTGATGCCTTATACTCGGGTGTATAAATGAATACCCTGTAGGAGGTAAGACCCCTCATGTACAAGATCTTCTCAATGCCCATGAGCCGCTTAGGAGGATTGCTCCCCAGGGAGTTGAGATGGTGCACACAATGTGCGCTGGCTTGCATTGTTTCCTATGACCGGGTTAATAATATCATTGTAAAGCGCTAATCATCCAAAATTGGCGCTATATAACTCGAAATATAACTTTTAATCATAACTTATTATAGTTATTATAGTTAACTGATATTGGCTTTAGTAATTATTACAATGCCTACGTTATTTAAGCACTTTGCAACTCCGAAACAAGAGGACACTGTAGTAACCACGATTAGACAGGGCTATGGGGACATTATTTGTATATATATGATTAGTATTTTATTTGTGATCATGAACGTCGATCAAGGGGGTCATCTGTCCGACCGTCCTGTACAAGTATATACAGGAATTCGCGCTATATGCACATTCATGTGCATGTGGCTTTTCAAGATTGGTAGAGCGCATGCTTTCCGATAATAGGATCCCGAGTTCGAACCTTTCCCACTGCCTTTTTGACCTTCATCAAAGCAATTTATCCACAAGTATAGATGCTTTATACTCGGGTGTATAAATGAATACCCTGTAGGAGGTAAGACCCCTCATGTACAAGATCTTCTCAATGCCCATGAGCCGCTTAGGAGGATTGCTCCCCAGGGAGTTGAGATGGTGCACACAATGTGCGCTGGCTTGCATTGTTTCCTATGACCGGGCTAATAATATCATTGTAAAGCGCTCATCATTCAAAATTGGCGCTATATAACTCGAAATATAACTTTTAATTATAACTTATTATAGTTATTATAGTTAACTAATACTGGCTTTAGTAATTATTACAATGCCTACGTTATTTAAGTACTTTGCAACTCCGAAACAAGAGGACACTGTAGTAACCACGATTAGACAGGGCTATGGGGACATTATTTGTATATATATGATTAGTATTTTATTTGTGATCATGAACGTCGATCAAGGGGGTCATCTGTCCGACTTCCTGTACAAGTATATACAGGAATTCGCGCTATATGCACATTCATGTGCATGTGGCTTTTCAAGATTGGTAGAGCGCATGCTTTCCGATAATAGGATCCCGAGTTCGAACCTTTCCCACTGCCTTTTTGACCTTCATCAAAGCAATTTATCCACAAGTATTGATGCTTTATACTCGGGTGTATAAATGAATACCCTGTAGGAGGTAAGACCCCTCATGTACAAGATCTTCTCAATGCCCATGAGCCGCTTAGGAGGATTGCTCCCCAGGGAGTTGAGATGGTGCACACAATGTGCGCTGGCTTGCATTGTTTCCTATGACCGGGTTAATAATATCATTGTAAAGCGCTAATCATCCAAAATTGGCGCTATATAACTCGAAATATAACTTTTAATCATAACTTATTATAGTTATTATAGTTAACTGATATTGGCTTTAGTAATTATTACAATGCCTACGTTATTTAAGCACTTTGCAACTCCGAAACAAGAGGACACTGTAGTAACCACGATTAGACAGGGCTATGGGGACATTATTTGTATATATTTGTGATCATGAACGTCGATCAAGGGGGGTCATCTGTCCGACTTCCTGTACAAGTATATACAGGAATTCGCGCTATATGCACATTCATGTGCATGTGGCTTTTCAAGATTGGTAGAGCGCATGCTTTCCGATAATAGGATCCCGAGTTCGAACCTTTCCCACTGCCTTTTTGACCTTCATCAAAGCAATTTATCCACAATTATTGATGCCTTATACTCGGGTGTATAAATGAATACCCTGTAGGAGGTAAGACCCCTCATGTACAAGATCTTCTCAATGCCCATGAGCCGCTTAGGAGGATTGCTCCCCAGGGAGTTGAGATGGTGCACACAATGTGCGCTGGCTTGCATTGTTTCCTATGACCGGGTTAATAATATCATTGTAAAGCGCTAATCATCCAAAATTGGCGCTATATAACTCGAAATATAACTTTTAATCATAACTTATTATAGTTATTATAGTTAACTGATATTGGCTTTAGTAATTATTACAATGCCTACGTTATTTAAGCACTTTGCAACTCCGAAACAAGAGGACACTGTAGTAACCACGATTAGACAGGGCTATGGGGACATTATTTGTATATATATGATTAGTATTTTATTTGTGATCATGAACGTCGATCAAGGGGGTCATCTGTCCGACCGTCCTGTACAAGTATATACAGGAATTCGCGCTATATGCACATTCATGTGCATGTGGCTTTTCAAGATTGGTAGAGCGCATGCTTTCCGATAATAGGATCCCGAGTTCGAACCTTTCCCACTGCCTTTTTGACCTTCATCAAAGCAATTTATCCACAATTATAGATGCTTTATACTCGGGTGTATAAATGAATACCCTGTAGGAGGTAAGACCCCTCATGTACAAGATCTTCTCAATGCCCATGAGCCGCTTAGGAGGATTGCTCCCCAGGGAGTTGAGATGGTGCACACAATGTGCGCTGGCTTGCATTGTTTCCTATGACCGGGCTAATAATATCATTGTAAAGCGCTCATCATTCAAAATTGGCGCTATATAACTCGAAATATAACTTTTAATTATAACTTATTATAGTTATTATAGTTAGCTAATACTGGCTTTAGTAATTATTACAATGCCTACGTTATTTAAGTACTTTGCAACTCCAAAACAAGAGGACACTGTAGTAACCACTATTAAACAGGGCTATGGGGACATTATTTGTATATATATGATTAGTATTTTATTTGTGATCATGAACGTCGATCAAGGGGGTCATCTGTCCGACTTCCTGTACAGGAATTCGCGCTATATGGACATTCATGTGCATGTGGCTTTTCAAGATTGGTAGAGCGCATGCTTTCCGATAATAGGATCCCGAGTTCGAACCTTTCCCACTGCCTTTTTGACCTTCATCAAAGCAATTTATCCACAATTATTGATGCTTTATACTCGGGTGTATAAATGAATACCCTGTAGGAGGTAAGACCCCTCATGTACAAGATCTTCTCAATGCCCATGAGCCGCTTAGGAGGATTGCTCCCCAGGGAGTTGAGATGGTGCACACAATGTGCGCTGGCTTGCATTGTTTCCTATGACCGGGTTAATAATATCATTGTAAAGCGCTAATCATCCAAAATTGGCGCTATATAACTCGAAATATAACTTTTAATCATAACTTATTATAGTTATTATAGTTAACTGATATTGGCTTTAGTAATTATTACAATGCCTACGTTATTTAAGCACTTTGCAACTCCGAAACAAGAGGACACTGTAGTAACCACGATTAGACAGGGCTATGGGGACATTATTTGTATATATTTGTGATCATGAACGTCGATCAAGGGGGGTCATCTGTCCGACTTCCTGTACAAGTATATACAGGAATTCGCGCTATATGCACATTCATGTGCATGTGGCTTTTCAAGATTGGTAGAGCGCATGCTTTCCGATAATAGGATCCCGAGTTCGAACCTTTCCCACTGCCTTTTTGACCTTCATCAAAGCAATTTATCCACAATTATTGATGCCTTATACTCGGGTGTATAAATGAATACCCTGTAGGAGGTAAGACCCCTCATGTACAAGATCTTCTCAATGCCCATGAGCCGCTTAGGAGGATTGCTCCCCAGGGAGTTGAGATGGTGCACACAATGTGCGCTGGCTTGCATTGTTTCCTATGACCGGGTTAATAATATCATTGTAAAGCGCTAATCATCCAAAATTGGCGCTATATAACTCGAAATATAACTTTTAATCATAACTTATTATAGTTATTATAGTTAACTGATATTGGCTTTAGTAATTATTACAATGCCTACGTTATTTAAGCACTTTGCAACTCCGAAACAAGAGGACACTGTAGTAACCACGATTAGACAGGGCTATGGGGACATTATTTGTATATATATGATTAGTATTTTATTTGTGATCATGAACGTCGATCAAGGGGGTCATCTGTCCGACCGTCCTGTACAAGTATATACAGGAATTCGCGCTATATGCACATTCATGTGCATGTGGCTTTTCAAGATTGGTAGAGCGCATGCTTTCCGATAATAGGATCCCGAGTTCGAACCTTTCCCACTGCCTTTTTGACCTTCATCAAAGCAATTTATCCACAATTATAGATGCTTTATACTCGGGTGTATAAATGAATACCCTGTAGGAGGTAAGACCCCTCATGTACAAGATCTTCTCAATGCCCATGAGCCGCTTAGGAGGATTGCTCCCCAGGGAGTTGAGATGGTGCACACAATGTGCGCTGGCTTGCATTGTTTCCTATGACCGGGCTAATAATATCATTGTAAAGCGCTCATCATTCAAAATTGGCGCTATATAACTCGAAATATAACTTTTAATTATAACTTATTATAGTTATTATAGTTAACTAATACTGGCTTTAGTAATTATTACAATGCCTACGTTATTTAAGTACTTTGCAACTCCGAAACAAGAGGACACTGTAGTAACCACTATTAGACAGGGCTATGGGGACATTATTTGTATATATATGATTAGTATTTTATTTGTGATCATGAACGTCGATCAAGGGGGTCATCTGTCCGACTTCCTGTACAAGTATATACAGGAATTCGCGCTATATGCACATTCATGTGCATGTGGCTTTTCAAGATTGGTAGAGCGCATGCTTTCCGATAATAGGATCCCGAGTTCGAACCTTTCCCACTGCCTTTTTGACCTTCATCAAAGCAATTTATCCACAAGTATTGATGCTTTATACTCGGGTGTATAAATGAATACCCTGTAGGAGGTAAGACCCCTCATGTACAAGATCTTCTCAATGCCCATGAGCCGCTTAGGAGGATTGCTCCCCAGGGAGTTGAGATGGTGCACACAATGTGCGCTGGCTTGCATTGTTTCCTATGACCGGGTTAATAATATCATTGTAAAGCGCTAATCATCCAAAATTGGCGCTATATAACTCGAAATATAACTTTTAATCATAACTTATTATAGTTATTATAGTTAACTGATATTGGCTTTAGTAATTATTACAATGCCTACGTTATTTAGGCACTTTGCAACTCCGAAACAAGAGGACACTGTAGTAACCACGATTAGACAGGGCTATGGGGACATTATTTGTATATATATGATTAGTATTTTATTTGTGATCATGAACGTCGATCAAGGGGGGTCATCTGTCCGACTTCCTGTACAAGTATATACAGGAATTCGCGCTATATGCACATTCATGTGCATGTGGCTTTTCAAGATTGGTAGAGCGCATGCTTTCCGATAATAGGATCCCGAGTTCGAACCTTTCCCACTGCCTTTTTGACCTTCATCAAAGCAATTTATCCACAATTATTGATGCCTTATACTCGGGTGTATAAATGAATACCCTGTAGGAGGTAAGACCCCTCATGTACAAGATCTTCTCAATGCCCATGAGCCGCTTAGGAGGATTGCTCCCCAGGGAGTTGAGATGGTGCACACAATGTGCGCTGGCTTGCATTGTTTCCTATGACCGGGTTAATAATATCATTGTAAAGCGCTAATCATCCAAAATTGGCGCTATATAACTCGAAATATAACTTTTAATCATAACTTATTATAGTTATTATAGTTAACTGATATTGGCTTTAGTAATTATTACAATGCCTACGTTATTTAAGCACTTTGCAACTCCGAAACAAGAGGACACTGTAGTAACCACGATTAGACAGGGCTATGGGACATTATTTGTATATATATGATTAGTATTTTATTTGTGATCATGAACGTCGATCAAGGGGGTCATCTGTCCGACCGTCCTGTACAAGTATATACAGGAATTCGCGCTATATGCACATTCATGTGCATGTGGCTTTTCAAGATTGGTAGAGCGCATGCTTTCCGATAATAGGATCCCGAGTTCGAACCTTTCCCACTGCCTTTTTGACCTTCATCAAAGCAATTTATCCACAATTATAGATGCTTTATACTCGGGTGTATAAATGAATACCCTGTAGGAGGTAAGACCCCTCATGTACAAGATCTTCTCAATGCCCATGAGCCGCTTAGGAGGATTGCTCCCCAGGGAGTTGAGATGGTGCACACAATGTGCGCTGGCTTGCATTGTTTCCTATGACCGGGCTAATAATATCATTGTAAAGCGCTCATCATTCAAAATTGGCGCTATATAACTCGAAATATAACTTTTAATTATAACTTATTATAGTTATTATAGTTAGCTAATACTGGCTTTAGTAATTATTACAATGCCTACGTTATTTAAGTACTTTGCAACTCCAAAACAAGAGGACACTGTAGTAACCACTATTAAACAGGGCTATGGGGACATTATTTGTATATATATGATTAGTATTTTATTTGTGATCATGAACGTCGATCAAGGGGGTCATCTGTCCGACTTCCTGTACAGTAATTCGCGCTATATGGACATTCATGTGCATGTGGCTTTTCAAGATTGGTAGAGCGCATGCTTTCCGATAATAGGATCCCGAGTTCGAACCTTTCCCACTGCCTTTTTGACCTTCATCAAAGCAATTTATCCACAATTATTGATGCTTTATACTCGGGTGTATAAATGAATACCCTGTAGGAGGTAAGACCCCTCATGTACAAGATCTTCTCAATGCCCATGAGCCGCTTAGGAGGATTGCTCCCCAGGGAGTTGAGATGGTGCACACAATGTGCGCTGGCTTGCATTGTTTCCTATGACCGGGCTAATAATATCATTGTAAAGCGCTAATCATCCAAAATTTGCGCTATATAACTCGAAATATAACTTTTAATCATAACTTATTATAGTTATTATAGTTAACTGATATTGGCTTTAGTAATTATTACAATGCCTACGTTATTTAAGCACTTTGCAACTCCGAAACAAGAGGACACTGTAGTAACCACGATTAGACAGGGCTATGGGGACATTATTTGTATATATATGATTAGTATTTTATTTGTGATCATGAACGTCGATCAAGGGGGGTCATCTGTCCGACTTCCTGTACAAGTATATACAGGAATTCGCGCTATATGCACATTCATGTGCATGTGGCTTTTCAAGATTGGTAGAGCGCATGCTTTCCGATAATAGGATCCCGAGTTCGAACCTTTCCCACTGCCTTTTTGACCTTCATCAAAGCAATTTATCCACAATTATTGATGCCTTATACTCGGGTGTATAAATGAATACCCTGTAGGAGGTAAGACCCCTCATGTACAAGATCTTCTCAATGCCCATGAGCCGCTTAGGATGATTGCTCCCCAGGGAGTTGAGATGGTGCACACAATGTGCGCTGGCTTGCATTGTTTCCTATGACCGGGTTAATAATATCATTGTAAAGCGCTAATCATCCAAAATTGGCGCTATATAACTCGAAATATAACTTTTAATCATAACTTATTATAGTTATTATAGTTAACTGATATTGGCTTTAGTAATTATTACAATGCCTACGTTATTTAAGCACTTTGCAACTCCGAAACAAGAGGACACTGTAGTAACCACGATTAGACAGGGCTATGGGACATTATTTGTATATATATGATTAGTATTTTATTTGTGATCATGAACGTCGATCAAGGGGGTCATCTGTCCGACCGTCCTGTACAAGTATATACAGGAATTCGCGCTATATGCACATTCATGTGCATGTGGCTTTTCAAGATTGGTAGAGCGCATGCTTTCCGATAATAGGATCCCGAGTTCGAACCTTTCCCACTGCCTTTTTGACCTTCATCAAAGCAATTTATCCACAATTATAGATGCTTTATACTCGGGTGTATAAATGAATACCCTGTAGGAGGTAAGACCCCTCATGTACAAGATCTTCTCAATGCCCATGAGCCGCTTAGGAGGATTGCTCCCCAGGGAGTTGAGATGGTGCACACAATGTGCGCTGGCTTGCATTGTTTCCTATGACCGGGCTAATAATATCATTGTAAAGCGCTCATCATTCAAAATTGGCGCTATATAACTCGAAATATAACTTTTAATTATAACTTATTATAGTTATTATAGTTAGCTAATACTGGCTTTAGTAATTATTACAATGCCTACGTTATTTAAGTACTTTGCAACTCCAAAACAAGAGGACACTGTAGTAACCACTATTAAACAGGGCTATGGGGACATTATTTGTATATATATGATTAGTATTTTATTTGTGATCATGAACGTCGATCAAGGGGGTCATCTGTCCGACTTCCTGTACAGGAATTCGCGCTATATGGACATTCATGTGCATGTGGCTTTTCAAGATTGGTAGAGCGCATGCTTTCCGATAATAGGATCCCGAGTTCGAACCTTTCCCACTGCCTTTTTGACCTTCATCAAAGCAATTTATCCACAATTATTGATGCTTTATACTCGGGTGTATAAATGAATACCCTGTAGGAGGTAAGACCCCTCATGTACAAGATCTTCTCAATGCCCATGAGCCGCTTAGGAGGATTGCTCCCCAGGGAGTTGAGATGGTGCACACAATGTGCGCTGGCTTGCATTGTTTCCTATGACCGGGCTAATAATATCATTGTAAAGCGCTAATCATCCAAAATTGGCGCTATATAACTCGAAATATAACTTTTAATCATAACTTATTATAGTTATTATAGTTAACTGATATTGGCTTTAGTAATTATTACAATGCCTACGTTATTTAAGCACTTTGCAACTCCGAAACAAGAGGACACTGTAGAAACCACGATTAGACAGGGCTATGGGGACATTATTTGTATATATATAATTAGTATTTTATTTGTGATCATGAACGTCGATCAAGGGGGTCATCTGTCCGACCGTCTTGTACAAGTATATACAGGAATTCGCGCTATATGCACATTCATGTGCATGTGGCTTGTCAAGATTGGTAGAGCGCATGCTTTCCGATAATAGGATCCCGAGTTCGAACCCTTCCCACTGCCTTTTTGACCTTCATCAAAGCAATTTATCCACAATTATTGATGCTTTATACTCGGGTGTATAAATGAATACCCTGTAGGAGGTAAGACCCCTCATGTACAAGATCTTCTCAATGCCCATGAGCCGCTTAGGAGGATTGCTCCCCAGGGAGTTGAGATGGTGCAGACAATGTGCGCTGGCTTGCATTGTTTCCTATGACCGGGCTAATAATATCATTGTAAAGCGCCCATCATTCAAAATTGGCGCTATATAACTCGAAATATAACTTTTAATTATAACTTATTATAGTTATTATAGTTAACTAATACTGGCTTTAGTAATTATTACAATGCCTACGTTATTTAAGTACTTTGCAACTCCGAAACAAGAGGACACTGTAGTAACCACTATTAGACAGGGCTATGGGGACATTATTATATATATGATTAGTATTTTATTTGTGATCATGAACGTCGATCAAGGGGGTCATCTGTCCGACTTCCTGTACAAGTATATACAGGAATTTGCGCTATATGCACATTCATGTGCATGTGGCTTTTCAAGATTGGTAGAGCGCATGCTTTCCGATAATAGGATCCCGAGTTCGAACCTTTCCCACTGCCTTTTTGACCTTCATCAAAGCAAAATTTGTATCCACAATTATTGATGCTTTATACTCGGGTGTATAAATGAATACCCTGTAGGAGGTAAGACCCCTCATGTACAAGATCTTCTCAATGCCCATGAGCCGCTTAGGAGGATTGCTCCCCAGGGAGTTGAGATGGTGCACACAATGTGCGCTGGCTTGCATTGTTTCCTATGACCGGGCTAATAATATCATTGTAAAGCGCTCATCATTCAAAATTGGCGCTATATAACTAGAAATATAACTTTTAATTATAACTTATTATAGTTATTATAGTTAACTGATATTGGCTTTAGTAATTATTACAATGCCTACGTTATTTAAGCACTTTGCAACTCCGAAACAAGAGGACACTGTAGTAACCACGATTAGACAGGGCTATGGGGACATTATTTGTATATATATGATTAGTATTTTATTTGTGATCATGAACGTCGATCAAGGGGGGTCATCTGTCCGACTTCCTGTACAAGTATATACAGGAATTCGCGCTATATGCACATTCATGTGCATGTGGCTTTTCAAGATTGGTAGAGCGCATGCTTTCCGATAATAGAATCCCGAGTTCGAACCTTTCCCACTGCCTTTTTGACCTTCATCAAAGCAATTTATCCACAATTATTGATGCCTTATACTCGGGTGTATAAATGAATACCCTGTAGGAGGTAAGACCCCTCATGTACAAGATCTTCTCAATGCCCATGAGCCGCTTAGGAGGATTGCTCCCCAGGGAGTTGAGATGGTGCACACAATGTGCGCTGGCTTGCATTGTTTCCTATGACCGGGTTAATAATATCATTGTAAAGCGCTAATCATCCAAAATTGGCGCTATATAACTCGAAATATAACTTTTAATCATAACTTATTATAGTTATTATAGTTAACTGATATTGTCTTTAGTAATTATTACAATGCCTACGTTATTTAAGCACTTTGCAACTCCGAAACAAGAGGACACTGTAGTAACCACGATTAGACAGGGCTATGGGGACATTATTTGTATATATATGATTAGTATTTTATTTGTGATCATGAACGTCGATCAAGGGGGTCATCTGTCCGACCGTCCTGTACAAGTATATACAGGAATTCGCGCTATATGCATATTAAGTGCATGTGGCTTTTCAAGATTGGTAGAGCGCATGCTTTCCGATAATAGGATCCCGAGTTCGAACCTTTCCCACTGCCTTTTTGACCTTCATCAAAGCAATTTATCCACAATTATAGATGCTTTATACTCGGGTGTATAAATGAATACCCTGTAGGAGGTAAGACCCCTTATGTACAAGATCTTCTCAATGCCCATGAGCCGCTTAGGAGGATTGCTCCCCAGGGAGTTGAGATGGTGCAGACAATGTGCGCTGGCTTGCATTGTTTCCTATGACCGGGCTAATAATATCATTGTAAAGCGCCCATCATTCAAAATTGGCGCTATATAACTCGAAATATAACTTTTAATTATAACTTATTATAGTTATTATAGTTAACTAATACTGGCTTTAGTAATTATTACAATGCCTACGTTATTTAAGTACTTTGCAACTCCGAAACAAGAGGACACTGTAGTAACCACTATTAGACAGGGCTATGGGGACATTATTATATATATGATTAGTATTTTATTTGTGATCATGAACGTCGATCAAGGGGGTCATCTGTCCGACTTCCTGTACAAGTATATACAGGAATTTGCGCTATATGCACATTCATGTGCATGTGGCTTCTCAAGATTGGTAGAGCGCATGCTTTCCGATAATAGGATCCCGAGTTCGAACCTTTCCCACTGCCTTTTTGACCTTCATCAAAGCAAAATTTTTATCCACAATTATTGATGCTTTATACTCGGGTGTATAAATGAATACCCTGTAGGAGGTAAGACCCCTCATGTACAAGATCTTCTCAATGCCCATGAGCCGCTTAGGAGGATTGCTCCCCAGGGAGTTGAGATGGTGCACACAATGTGCGCTGGCTTGCATTGTTTCCTATGACCGGGCTAATAATATCATTGTAAAGCGCTCATCATTCAAAATTGGCGCTATATAACTAGAAATATAACTTTTAATTATAACTTATTATAGTTATTATAGTTAACTAATATTGGCTTTAGTAATTATTACAATGCCTACGTTATTTAAGTACTTTGCAACTCCGAAACAAGAGGACACTGTAGTAACCACTATTAGACAGGGCTATGGGGACATTATTTGTATATATATGATTAGTATTTTATTTGTCATCATGAACGTCGATCAAGGGGGTCATCTGTCCGACTTCCTGTACAAGTATATACAGGAATTTGCGCTATATGCACATTCATGTGCATGTGGCTTTTCAAGATTGGTAGAGCGCATGCTTTCCGATAATAGGATCCCGAGTTCGAACCTTTCCCACTGCCTTTTTGACCTTCATCAAAGCAATTTATCCACAATTATTGGTGCTTTATACTCGGGTGTATAAATGAATACCCTGTAGGAGGTAAGACCCCTCATGTACAAGATCTTCTCGATGCCCATGAGCCGCTTAGGAGGATTGCTCCCCAGGGAGTTGAGATGGTGCAGACAATGTGCGCTGGCTTGCATTGTTTCCTATGACCGGGCTAATAATATCATTGTAAAGCGCCCATCATTCAAAATTGGCGCTATATAACTCGAAATATAACTTTTAATTATAACTTATTATAGTTATTATAGTTAACTAATACTGGCTTTAGTAATTATTACAATGCCTACGTTATTTAAGTACTTTGCAACTCCGAAACAAGAGGACACTGTAGTAACCACTATTAGACAGGGCTATGGGGACATTATTATATATATGATTAGTATTTTATTTGTGATCATGAACGTCGATCAAGGGGGTCATCTGTCCGACTTCCTGTACAAGTATATACAGGAATTTGCGCTATATGCACATTCATGCGATGTGGCTTTTCAAGATTGGTAGAGCGCATGCTTTCCGATAATAGGATCCCGAGTTCGAACCTTTCCCACTGCCTTTTTGACCTTCATCAAAGCAAAATTTTTATCCACAATTATTGATGCTTTATACTCGGGTGTATAAATGAATACCCTGTAGGAGGTAAGACCCCTCATGTACAAGATCTTCTCAATGCCCATGAGCCGCTTAGGAGGATTGCTCCCCAGGGAGTTGAGATGGTGCACACAATGTGCGCTGGCTTGCATTGTTTCCTATGACCGGGCTAATAATATCATTGTAAAGCGCTCATCATTCAAAATTGGCGCTATATAACTAGAAATATAACTTTTAATTATAACTTATTATAGTTATTATAGTTAACTAATATTGGCTTTAGTAATTATTACAATGCCTACGTTATTTAAGTACTTTGCAACTCCGAAACAAGAGGACACTGTAGTAACCACTATTAGACAGGGCTAGGGGGACATTATTTGTATATATATGATTAGTATTTTATTTGTGATCATGAACGTCGATCAAGGGGGTCAACTGTCCGACTTCCTGTACAAGTATATACAGGAATTCGCGCTATATGCACATTCATGTGCATGTGGCTTTTCAAGATTGGTAGAGCGCATGCTTTCCGATAATAGGATCCCGAGTTCGAACCTTTCCCACTGCCTTTTTGACCTTCATCAAAGCAATTTATCCACAATTATTGGTGCTTTATACTCGGGTGTATAAATGAATACCCTGTAGGAGGTAAGACCCCTCATGTACAAGATCTTCTCGATGCCCATGAGCCGCTTAGGAGGATTGCTCCCCAGGGAGTTGAGATGGTGCACACAATGTGCGCTGGCTTGCATTGTTTCCTATGACCGGGTTAATAATATCATTGTAAAGCGCTAATCATCCAAAATTGGCGCTATATAACTCGAAATATAACTTTTAATCATAACTTATTAAAGTTATTATAGTTAACTGATATTGGCTTTAGTAATTATTACAATGCCTACGTTATTTAAGCACTTTGCAACTCCGAAACAAGAGGACACTGTAGTAACCACGATTAGACAGGGCTATGGGGACATTATTTGTATATATATGATTATTATTTTATTTGTGATCATGAACGTCGATCAAGGGGGTCATCTGTCCGATTTCCTGTACAAGTATATACAGGAATTCGCGCTATATGCACATTCATGTGCATGTGGCTTTTCAAGATTGGTAAAGCGCATGCTTTCCGATAATAGGAACCCGAGTTCGAACCTTTCCCACTGCCTTTTTGACCTTCATCAAAGCAACATTTTTATCCACAATTATTGATGCTTTATACTCGGGTGTATAAATGAATACCCTGTAGGAGGTAAGACCCCTCATGTACAAGATCTTCTCGATGCCCATGAGCCGCTTAGGAGGATTGCTCCCCAGGAGTTGAGATGGTGCACACAATGTGCGCTGGCTTGCATTGTTTCCTATGACCGGGTTAATAATATCATTGTAAAGCGCTAATCATCCAAAATTGGCGCTATATAACTCGAAATATAACTTTTAATCATAACTTATTATAGTTATTATAGTTAACTGATATTGGCTTTAGTAATTATTACAATGCCTACGTTATTTAAGCACTTTGCAACTCCAAAACAAGAGGACACTGTAGTAACCACGATTAGACAGGGCTATGGGGACATTATTTGTATATATATGATTATTATTTTATTTGTGATCATGAACGTCGATCAAGGGGGTCATCTGTCCGACTTCCTGTACAAGTATATACAGGAATTCGCGCTATATGCACATTCATGTGCATGTGGCTTTTCAAGATTGGTAGAGCGCATGCTTTCCGATAATAGGATCCCGAGTTCGAACCTTTCCCACTGCCTTTTTGACCTTCATCAAAGCAATTTATCCACAATTATAGATGCTTTATACTCGGGTGTATAAATGAATACCCTGTAGGAGGTAAGACCCCTCATGTACAAGATCTTCTCAATGCCCATGAGCCGCTTAGGAGGATTGCTCCCCAGGGAGTTGAGATGGTGCACACAATGTGCGCTGGCTTGCATTGTTTCCTATGACCGGGCTAATAATATCATTGTAAAGCGCTCATCATTCAAAATTGGCGCTATATAACTAGAAATATAACTTTTAATTATAACTTATTATAGTTATTATAGTTAACTAATATTGGCTTTAGTAATTATTACAATGCCTACGTTATTTAAGTACTTTGCAACTCCGAAACAAGAGGACACTGTAGTAACCACTATTAGACAGGGCTATGGGGACATTATTTGTATATATATGATTAGTATTTTATTTGTGATCATGAACGTCGATCAAGGGGGTCATCTGTCCGACTTCCTGTACAAGTATATACAGGAATTCGCGCTATATGCACATTCATGTGCATGTGGCTTTTCAAGATTGGTAGAGCGCATGCTTTCCGATAATAGGATCCCGAGTTCGAACCTTTCCCACTGCCTTTTTGACCTTCATCAAAGCAATTTATCCACAATTATTGGTGCTTTATACTCGGGTGTATAAATGAATACCCTGTAGGAGGTAAGACCCCTCATGTACAAGATCTTCTCGATGCCCATGAGCCGCTTAGGAGGATTGCTCCCCAGGGAGTTGAGATGGTGCACACAATGTGCGCTGGCTTGCATTGTTTCCTATGACCGGGTTAATAATATCATTGTAAAGCGCTAATCATCCAAAATTGGCGCTATATAACTCGAAATATAACTTTTAATCATAACTTATTATAGTTATTATAGTTAACTGATATTGGCTTTAGTAATTATTACAATGCCTACGTTATTTAAGCACTTTGCAACTCCGAAACAAGAGGACACTGTAGTAACCACGATTAGACAGGGCTATGGGGACATTATTTGTATATATATGATTATTATTTTATTTGTGATCATGAACGTCGATCAAGGGGGTCATCTGTCCGACTTCCTGTACAAGTATATACAGGAATTCGCGCTATATGCACATTCATGTGCATGTGGCTTTTCAAGATTGGTAAAGCGCATGCTTTCCGATAATAGGAACCCGAGTTCGAACCTTTCCCACTGCCTTTTTGACCTTCATCAAAGCAACATTTTTATCCACAATTATTGATGCTTTATACTCGGGTGTATAAATGAATACCCTGTAGGAGGTAAGACCCCTCATGTACAAGATCTTCTCGATGCCCATGAGCCGCTTAGGAGGATTGCTCCCCAGGGAGTTGAGATGGTGCACACAATGTGCGCTGGCTTGCATTGTTTCCTATGACCGGGTTAATAATATCATTGTAAAGCGCTCATCATTCAAAATTGGCGCTATATAACTAGAAATATAACTTTTAATTATAACTTATTATAGTTATTATAGTTAACTAATATTGGCTTTAGTAATAATACAATGCCTACGTTATTTAAGTACTTTGCAACTCCGAAACAAGAGGACACTGTAGTAACCACTATTAGACAGGGCTATGGGGACATTATTTGTATATATATGATTAGTATTTTATTTGTGATCATGAACGTCGATCAAGGGGGTCATTCTGTCCGACTTCCTGTACAAGTATATACAGGAATTCGCGCTATATGCACATTCATGTGCATGTGGCTTTTCAAGATTGGTAGAGCGCATGCTTTCCGATAATAGGATCCCGAGTTCGAACCTTTCCCACTGCCTTTTTGACCTTCATCAAAGCAATTTATCCACAAGTATTGATGCTTTATACTCGGGTGTATAAATGAATACCCTGTAGGAGGTAAGACCCCTCATGTACAAGATCTTCTCGATGCCCATGAGCCGCTTAGGAGGATTGCTCCCCAGGGAGTTGAGATGGTGCACACAATGTGCGCTGGCTTGCATTGTTTCCTATGACCGGGTTAATAATATCATTGTAAAGCGCTAATCATCCAAAATTGGCGCTATATAACTCGAAATATAACTTTTAATCATAACTTATTATAGTTATTATAGTTAACTGATATTGGCTTTAGTAATTATTACAATGCCTACGTTATTTAAGCACTTTGCAACTCCGAAACAAGAGGACACTGTAGTAACCACGATTAGACAGGGCTATGGGGACATTATTTGTATATATATGATTATTATTTTATTTGTGATCATGAACGTCGATCAAGGGGGTCATCTGTCCGACTTCCTGTACAAGTATATACAGGAATTCGCGCTATATGCACATTCATGTGCATGTGGCTTTTCAAGATTGGTAAAGCGCATGCTTTCCGATAATAGGAACCCGAGTTCGAACCTTTCCCACTGCCTTTTTGACCTTCATCAAAGCAACATTTTTATCCACAATTATTGATGCTTTATACTCGGGTGTATAAATGAATACCCTGTAGGAGGTAAGACCCCTCATGTACAAGATCTTCTCGATGCCCATGAGCCGCTTAGGAGGATTGCTCCCCAGGGAGTTGAGATGGTGCACACAATGTGCGCTGGCTTGCATTGTTTCCTATGACCGGGTTAATAATATCATTGTAAAGCGCTCATCATTCAAAATTGGCGCTATATAACTAGAAATATAACTTTTAATTATAACTTATTATAGTTATTATAGTTAACTAATATTGGCTTTAGTAATAATACAATGCCTACGTTATTTAAGTACTTTGCAACTCCGAAACAAGAGGACACTGTAGTAACCACTATTAGACAGGGCTATGGGGACATTATTTGTATATATATGATTAGTATTTTATTTGTGATCATGAACGTCGATCAAGGGGGGTCATCTGTCCGACTTCCTGTACAAGTATATACAGGAATTCGCGCTATATGCACATTCATGTGCATGTGGCTTTTCAAGATTGGTAGAGCGCATGCTTTCCGATAATAGGATCCCGAGTTCGAACCTTTCCCACTGCCTTTTTGACCTTCATCAAAGCAATTTATCCACAATTATTGATGCCTTATACTCGGGTGTATAAATGAATACCCTGTAGGAGGTAAGACCCCTCATGTACAAGATCTTCTCAATGCCCATGAGCCGCTTAGGAGGATTGCTCCCCAGGGAGTTGAGATGGTGCACACAATGTGCGCTGGCTTGCATTGTTTCCTATGACCGGGTTAATAATATCATTGTAAAGCGCTAATCATCCAAAATTGGCGCTATATAACTCGAAATATAACTTTTAATCATAACTTATTATAGTTATTATAGTTAACTGATATTGGCTTTAGTAATTATTACAATGCCTACGTTATTTAAGCACTTTGCAACTCCGAAACAAGAGGACACTGTAGTAACCACGATTAGACAGGGCTATGGGGACATTATTTGTATATATATGATTAGTATTTTATTTGTGATCATGAACGTCGATCAAGGGGGGTCATCTGTCCGACTTCCTGTACAAGTATATACAGGAATTCGCGCTATATGCACATTCATGTGCATGTGGCTTTTCAAGATTGGTAGAGCGCATGCTTTCCGATAATAGGATCCCGAGTTCGAACCTTTCCCACTGCCTTTTTGACCTTCATCAAAGCAATTTATCCACAATTATTGATGCCTTATACTCGGGTGTATAAATGAATACCCTGTAGGAGGTAAGACCCCTCATGTACAAGATCTTCTCAATGCCCATGAGCCGCTTAGGAGGATTGCTCCCCAGGGAGTTGAGATGGTGCACACAATGTGCGCTGGCTTGCATTGTTTCCTATGACCGGGTTAATAATATCATTGTAAAGCGCTAATCATCCAAAATTGGCGCTATATAACTCGAAATATAACTTTTAATCATAACTTATTATAGTTATTATAGTTAACTGATATTGGCTTTAGTAATTATTACAATGCCTACGTTATTTAAGCACTTTGCAACTCCGAAACAAGAGGACACTGTAGTAACCACGATTAGACAGGGCTATGGGGACATTATTTGTATATATATGATTAGTATTTTATTTGTGATCATGAACGTCGATCAAGGGGGTCATCTGTCCGACCGTCCTGTACAAGTATATACAGGAATTCGCGCTATATGCACATTCATGTGCATGTGGCTTTTCAAGATTGGTAGAGCGCATGCTTTCCGATAATAGGATCCCGAGTTCGAACCTTTCCCACTGCCTTTTTGACCTTCATCAAAGCAATTTATCCACAATTATTGATGCCTTATACTCGGGTGTATAAATGAATACCCTGTAGGAGGTAAGACCCCTCATGTACAAGATCTTCTCAATGCCCATGAGCCGCTTAGGAGGATTGCTCCCCAGGGAGTTGAGATGGTGCACACAATGTGCGCTGGCTTGCATTGTTTCCTATGACCGGGTTAATAATATCATTGTAAAGCGCTAATCATCCAAAATTGGCGCTATATAACTCGAAATATAACTTTTAATCATAACTTATTATAGTTATTATAGTTAACTGATATTGGCTTTAGTAATTATTACAATGCCTACGTTATTTAAGCACTTTGCAACTCCGAAACAAGAGGACACTGTAGTAACCACGATTAGACAGGGCTATGGGGACATTATTTGTATATATATGATTAGTATTTTATTTGTGATCATGAACGTCGATCAAGGGGGTCATCTGTCCGACCGTCCTGTACAAGTATATACAGGAATTCGCGCTATATGCACATTCATGTGCATGTGGCTTTTCAAGATTGGTAGAGCGCATGCTTTCCGATAATAGGATCCCGAGTTCGAACCTTTCCCACTGCCTTTTTGACCTTCATCAAAGCAATTTATCCACAAGTATAGATGCTTTATACTCGGGTGTATAAATGAATACCCTGTAGGAGGTAAGACCCCTCATGTACAAGATCTTCTCAATGCCCATGAGCCGCTTAGGAGGATTGCTCCCCAGGGAGTTGAGATGGTGCACACAATGTGCGCTGGCTTGCATTGTTTCCTATGACCGGGCTAATAATATCATTGTAAAGCGCTCATCATTCAAAATTGGCGCTATATAACTCGAAATATAACTTTTAATTATAACTTATTATAGTTATTATAGTTAACTAATACTGGCTTTAGTAATTATTACAATGCCTACGTTATTTAAGTACTTTGCAACTCCGAAACAAGAGGACACTGTAGTAACCACTATTAGACAGGGCTATGGGGACATTATTTGTATATATATGATTAGTATTTTATTTGTGATCATGAACGTCGATCAAGGGGGTCATCTGTCCGACTTCCTGTACAAGTATATACAGGAATTCGCGCTATATGCACATTCATGTGCATGTGGCTTTTCAAGATTGGTAGAGCGCATGCTTTCCGATAATAGGATCCCGAGTTCGAACCTTTCCCACTGCCTTTTTGACCTTCATCAAAGCAATTTATCCACAAGTATTGATGCTTTATACTCGGGTGTATAAATGAATACCCTGTAGGAGGTAAGACCCCTCATGTACAAGATCTTCTCAATGCCCATGAGCCGCTTAGGAGGATTGCTCCCCAGGGAGTTGAGATGGTGCACACAATGTGCGCTGGCTTGCATTGTTTCCTATGACCGGGTTAATAATATCATTGTAAAGCGCTAATCATCCAAAATTGGCGCTATATAACTCGAAATATAACTTTTAATCATAACTTATTATAGTTATTATAGTTAACTGATATTGGCTTTAGTAATTATTACAATGCCTACGTTATTTAAGCACTTTGCAACTCCGAAACAAGAGGACACTGTAGTAACCACGATTAGACAGGGCTATGGGGACATTATTTGTATATATTTGTGATCATGAACGTCGATCAAGGGGGGTCATCTGTCCGACTTCCTGTACAAGTATATACAGGAATTCGCGCTATATGCACATTCATGTGCATGTGGCTTTTCAAGATTGGTAGAGCGCATGCTTTCCGATAATAGGATCCCGAGTTCGAACCTTTCCCACTGCCTTTTTGACCTTCATCAAAGCAATTTATCCACAATTATTGATGCCTTATACTCGGGTGTATAAATGAATACCCTGTAGGAGGTAAGACCCCTCATGTACAAGATCTTCTCAATGCCCATGAGCCGCTTAGGAGGATTGCTCCCCAGGGAGTTGAGATGGTGCACACAATGTGCGCTGGCTTGCATTGTTTCCTATGACCGGGTTAATAATATCATTGTAAAGCGCTAATCATCCAAAATTGGCGCTATATAACTCGAAATATAACTTTTAATCATAACTTATTATAGTTATTATAGTTAACTGATATTGGCTTTAGTAATTATTACAATGCCTACGTTATTTAAGCACTTTGCAACTCCGAAACAAGAGGACACTGTAGTAACCACGATTAGACAGGGCTATGGGGACATTATTTGTATATATATGATTAGTATTTTATTTGTGATCATGAACGTCGATCAAGGGGGTCATCTGTCCGACCGTCCTGTACAAGTATATACAGGAATTCGCGCTATATGCACATTCATGTGCATGTGGCTTTTCAAGATTGGTAGAGCGCATGCTTTCCGATAATAGGATCCCGAGTTCGAACCTTTCCCACTGCCTTTTTGACCTTCATCAAAGCAATTTATCCACAATTATAGATGCTTTATACTCGGGTGTATAAATGAATACCCTGTAGGAGGTAAGACCCCTCATGTACAAGATCTTCTCAATGCCCATGAGCCGCTTAGGAGGATTGCTCCCCAGGGAGTTGAGATGGTGCACACAATGTGCGCTGGCTTGCATTGTTTCCTATGACCGGGCTAATAATATCATTGTAAAGCGCTCATCATTCAAAATTGGCGCTATATAACTCGAAATATAACTTTTAATCATAACTTATTATAGTTATTATAGTTAACTAATACTGGCTTTAGTAATTATTACAATGCCTACGTTATTTAAGTACTTTGCAACTCCGAAACAAGAGGACACTGTAGTAACCACTATTAGACAGGGCTATGGGGACATTATTTGTATATATATGATTAGTATTTTATTTGTGATCATGAACGTCGATCAAGGGGGTCATCTCGTCGTCGATCTTACGAACCGGCGAATAGCCTCCCAGTGCGCGTAAACATAGTTTCGAGATAGACGCATTTAAAGTTTTAGCCCTTTTTAAACGATGATTTCATTGTGATTCTGGTTAATATTTCCGAACAATATTTACACAGCAAAAACGTGTGGGATCTGCCCTTCAATATCATATATGTATCAATCTATATCTTTATAAAATAATCGAGTTATAAGCCGAGAAACCTTATTCGACGGTTCGTAAAAACGAAAAGTTGTCAAACGCGTTCACGTTATACGCTATTCGACGCTTATTCAGCGCTTGTAAGAACGAACAGCTTGTACGCGCGGTCAGAGAATACCTATTCGACGCTTATTCGCCGGTTCGTAAGAACGAACGCTGTGTGGCTATAACACGCGCGTCTATGTGGGTCAACAAACTTTGTGATTCGCAGTACGTGTACAAATGCTTGTTTACTTATTACAGAGAGAAAACATTGTTTGGGGAATCATTTCATCAAATCGAAGTAAAATGGCAAATAATTATCAATGTGTGTAATATGATGGTGTATTCATAAATATACGGAACATCAATTTTTATTAAAATTCACCACCGTCCTGAGATATGTACAGGCTCATTTACAATTGTCTTTTCTTCTCACCCCCCCCTCTCTCTCTCTCTCTCTCTCTCTCTCTCGTACCCCACCCCTAATTCTGATTTCTGTCTGACCACGATCGATATTACCTTTTTAATTTCCTTATTCATCCTGCTTTGTTTAAGTCTCCATTGTAGCTCATTCAGTTATATATTTGAATTAAGTATACACATTTCATTCACATAATAATAATAGGCATTTGTATGCACCGTATATCAAGAAGTTCTAGTCCCTGGTGTACAAGGGAAGAAAAGGTGATACTAAGGAGTCCAACATGCTCCCATTTCTTTCTCATCATATCGATTCTCCCAAATCCACTTTCATCCTCTTTCACACGCCTGTTTTAAGATATATGAACATCACTTTCAAATAAACGAGACAAAGTGAACACAAAAGTATACACAGGAAGTCTGTTTATTTCAAAATGTCAATAAAAGTCAATTTCACGATCATATTCTTTTCAATCCACCTACTCATATTTAATTTTAAAAAGGTTAATGTTATAATAATAATCATATCGTTTTCAATCCATCAATGTATACCTATTTCATAAGGATCCATTAACATTTGATAAAGACATGAATATAAGTACTTCAAATCTCCAGATTTAATCAATTTAAATCAATACCATATATTCAAGAAGTTTGGAGACACATAATTTAGAAAAACATATTCCTAAATGTCTAGTATTCTGTTTTCAGTTTTGATTCAATATTTACAAGTATGTGAATATGAATTTGTGTTTATAGAATTGAAACCAGAATGAAGTTACAGCATATCTATAAAACATCCTTTCTTTATCTGCATTTTCGTATCAAGATTAGTTTTATCGCCGAAAGAAAATCTGTTAATACTATATTGAAAAATATTTCCTTATTTATGATGTTCTCTTTTATCACAAATTCGATAATAGCCACCATCATTTGCTAAATGCGTGACTGCATATTCCAAAATTCTAGTATAATTTGACTTTAATTCAATTAACATAATATTAAGTCAGAAATACATATAGCATGCTATACATGAGACAAACGATTCAGCATAAAATGTGCATGAAAAAGAGAAAGAAAATACACAACAATAGAAGACAGCATACTTTTGTAAATCAGATTTTGAATAGTTGGAGATAAAGAAAAAGCAGATAAAGAAAAAGCAGATAATAGGAAGATTGGAAGAAAAAAAGAATCAAAGCAAAGTATGTAGAGACATGTATACAAGAGAGCGAGAATTAAACCAGAAAAGAGGAATAGGAGAGGAAAAACAGAGTACAGAAATAGGGAGAAGGACAGAGCAGAAGAATTTTCGTTTTCAAAGATAACAGGGAGGGGAAAATATTATTAAAAAAAGATAATGAAAATAAGAGGATGAGGGGTGGAAACAGGCAAGACATGAATTTGATACATATTGATATCAATAAGTTAATACAAATTAATTTACCAAACTCAACAGACTTCTTTAATTTGAGCATATTTACAGATGACTATATTTCAAACATTCAATACTAACTGGTTATATGGAAGAAACCTCTTTTGTTGAAATTAATAATCATTAGTCCTTTAGTTTCAAAGAACTTCAAATCATGAATAAGTATGTACATACAAAAGTAAGTATTTTGTTTTAAACAAAGACACTTTGATCCCCAGTATATCTCTTTTAGCCCATTCAGAACACCATCCAAGCTTTTGTTTCAAAAGTTAGAAATATAAGATGCTTATACAAATTCAGAACCTTGCCACTAACTTTTGTATACGACTTGTAATGTACCTACCTCCGCACTTTATAATCAAATATTATTATAATCTAATACAGCATCATTATGAGACAAGAGGGAAAATGATCGGATTGCTATGTTTACCAAAATGTGGATGAATGTATGGCTAATTTCCAATATCCTTTGATAGAGTATATGAAAATACGGTAGGTAAAAGAAACACAAGATTAGCTTTCAGTAAGCTTCAAATGTAAAGCAAATGTATTTGCTTTCAAACTATGTATTTGTATCAAATATTGTACTTATAATAATAAAAAGAACAGACAAAGAAATAATGTATATTAGTCTCCATTTTTTCTTTTTCTAACCTTTAATGGAAGCGTACTCTTTTTGGTTTTAGCAGTCCAAATGGATCAATTTCTACTAGCAACTGTGTTACCCTTTGACTCTATTAGCACTCTAAGGAACTGCATTGTGTCCAAGCTCACCTGACATACATTTAGCTATTGAATCATTCCTTCTATTTATGTCAACCCAAACAATCTTCAGACTTCAGCAAATCAATAGCTATGTATGTTTGTCCAAAGACTGAATAAACTAGCTGTTCACATTTAATTCAATCACCTGAATACCACAGAGAAAATCAGACCTAAATGTATATACATAGCTTTCCTAACAAGACCGTTCAATGAGTTTATTCAATCTGAAAGTAGAAAACATTATGTATGATGCAGGGAAAATAAATCATTATCACCAATACCTACACCAAACTACACTCAAAGTTCTTTAGCCATGCATGATAAGACAGTCAGAAGAATATTAAAAAGAGTTTTCTGAAGAGAAACCTGACACTGAATCTGCAGAAACAAACATCTTTGGTAATAAAAAGTCCAAGACTTCAAGACTCAAGGGGCTATTATAGTAGGTCCATCAAACCTAAAACGTTGATGCTAATTAACAATCTTGATATACTTACATGTCAATCATTACACAATAAAGTAGACCATCCCTGCTTCCTGAAACACAGAATAAAAATTTTAGTATCAAGACAAAAAATCAAAAAAGGTGCCAATTAGCCATCAGTCATGTGACCATTACCAATCAGATTACTCAGCTATGGGGGAGATTTGTGTAGAAGTCCACAAGTTCTGCCTGAGAAACCACCGGGGCTCATCCTGCCCACTGTCACTGTCTTCATCCATGGGGTCCTGCTCTTTCTCAATCATCACAATTGTACCTCGTCATATGCCGTCAGGCCACTTCATCTGCTGCCCTCCGGAATTGTCTGTACACAGCATGTGTACTCTCATCCTTGTCCGAATGGACACTGCGATCTCTGCTCCCTTCCATTGTCAGCCTCTACATTTTTAAAGAGAAAAAAGATAAAGAGAATACATGTGTCACAATTCACAGTCACTTAATGCATTATTCCCACCTACTATTCTCTTATTGCTTTAAAGTTAGATACCAAAAGTGTTTTACATATTTCACATACATAAGGCAAAGTTATCCTCAGTGAACTCTTATCCTCAATGAACTCTTATCAACAATATATTATTTTGCGGACCTATTAAGCCTTCAGTCGGCCTATGATCTCATAAGATTCATCCAAATAGACTTAAAAGATTTATCAAAAGTCTAAATATTGCTATAAAATCTAAAATTTATACAGGGACAGGTCTAAGTAAGATGTACACATGTTCGAGAGACTGTAGACCCCTGGACTGTTCTTAAATAGCCTAGGATATAATCTGTCAGTTCTATATTCATGGACGACGTGGACTTGGGGTTACGTATTCTATAAATATTGATCTAGTTACAGTAACTTAGATCTAGTAAAAGTAACTAAGATCTGGATTATTACTAACAGTAACAATATCAGTTAAAAATCTTGGTAAGATATGGACTTAGAAGTTAGAAATATAGAGATTGAGCTAGATCTAGACGTATAGACTAGAGGTCCAGATGTAGACTCTAATCTAACTAGGTTAGAGCTATTAAATCCCAATAATTTTGGTTCATTTCTAAATGACCCTTCATTTGGTTGAACGAAATTACACCACTGTATTGGCCACAGCCACAGGCATATCATTCATTACTCATTTGTACCGACTTGAAAATATGCTTTTATTGACAGTTTGTCGTCGTAATTTTCTCAACATTACAGCCTCAAAGTATGTAGGCCTAGAAGACAATTGAAGACAAATTACATGGCTTATCCCCCCCCCCCCCCCCATCAATTGCAGACCCAGTAATCAGTATCAGTACATACAGTCTGCTGCGCTAGCGGGAATGGCCGCATAAAGACAAGTACGTGGGGCTGTAGAAACGTAATTTGAGGCATAAGTGACACAAACAAGCTTATAAAATAGTTTTTACGTAAAAATCTGGAGAATTACCTAACATATATTATAAATGTTCTTGTTAGGAAGAAATTTCATGAATAATTACACTTCTACTCACCTTTCAGAAACAGAAGAAGAAGCTAGACTTTGATCGTGTGACGATATTCGCCGGTTCGTAAGACCGCGCTACAATAAACATCGGTCAGAATGGCGTCGAATAGCTATATTCGTCGGTTCGTAAGAACGCGCAATGCTATTCGTCGTTCATAACAAACTATTAAAAATGACATAACTCTCAAAATAAAGCGATTTGAGTAATAATTTTTGTTTTCTAGATAGATTCGGACATACACTATCCAAATATACAAAAATGTCCAAATTAATTTTTCGACCCGAATTTGGGCTATTCGCCGGTTCGTAAGACCGACGACGATCTGTCCGACTTCCTGTACAAGTATATACAGGAATTCGCGCTATATGCACATTCATGTGCATGTGGCTTTTCAAGATTGGTAGAGCGCATGCTTTCCGATAATAGGATCCCGAGTTCGAACCTTTCCCACTGCCTTTTTGACCTTCATCAAAGCAATTTATCCACAAGTATTGATGCTTTATACTCGGGTGTATAAATGAATACCCTGTAGGAGGTAAGACCCCTCATGTACAAGATCTTCTCAATGCCCATGAGCCGCTTAGGAGGATTGCTCCCCAGGGAGTTGAGATGGTGCACACAATGTGCGCTGGCTTGCATTGTTTCCTATGACCGGGTTAATAATATCATTGTAAAGCGCTAATCATCCAAAATTGGCGCTATATAACTCGAAATATAACTTTTAATCATAACTTATTATAGTTATTATAGTTAACTGATATTGGCTTTAGTAATTATTACAATGCCTACGTTATTTAAGCACTTTGCAACTCCGAAACAAGAGGACACTGTAGTAACCACGATTAGACAGGGCTATGGGGACATTATTTGTATATATTTGTGATCATGAACGTCGATCAAGGGGGGTCATCTGTCCGACTTCCTGTACAAGTATATACAGGAATTCGCGCTATATGCACATTCATGTGCATGTGGCTTTTCAAGATTGGTAGAGCGCATGCTTTCCGATAATAGGATCCCGAGTTCGAACCTTTCCCACTGCCTTTTTGACCTTCATCAAAGCAATTTATCCACAATTATTGATGCCTTATACTCGGGTGTATAAATGAATACCCTGTAGGAGGTAAGACCCCTCATGTACAAGATCTTCTCAATGCCCATGAGCCGCTTAGGAGGATTGCTCCCCAGGGAGTTGAGATGGTGCACACAATGTGCGCTGGCTTGCATTGTTTCCTATGACCGGGTTAATAATATCATTGTAAAGCGCTAATCATCCAAAATTGGCGCTATATAACTCGAAATATAACTTTTAATCATAACTTATTATAGTTATTATAGTTAACTGATATTGGCTTTAGTAATTATTACAATGCCTACGTTATTTAAGCACTTTGCAACTCCGAAACAAGAGGACACTGTAGTAACCACGATTAGACAGGGCTATGGGGACATTATTTGTATATATATGATTAGTATTTTATTTGTGATCATGAACGTCGATCAAGGGGGTCATCTGTCCGACCGTCCTGTACAAGTATATACAGGAATTCGCGCTATATGCACATTCATGTGCATGTGGCTTTTCAAGATTGGTAGAGCGCATGCTTTCCGATAATAGGATCCCGAGTTCGAACCTTTCCCACTGCCTTTTTGACCTTCATCAAAGCAATTTATCCACAAGTATAGATGCTTTATACTCGGGTGTATAAATGAATACCCTGTAGGAGGTAAGACCCCTCATGTACAAGATCTTCTCAATGCCCATGAGCCGCTTAGGAGGATTGCTCCCCAGGGAGTTGAGATGGTGCACACAATGTGCGCTGGCTTGCATTGTTTCCTATGACCGGGCTAATAATATCATTGTAAAGCGCTCATCATTCAAAATTGGCGCTATATAACTCGAAATATAACTTTTAATTATAACTTATTATAGTTATTATAGTTAACTAATACTGGCTTTAGTAATTATTACAATGCCTACGTTATTTAAGTACTTTGCAACTCCGAAACAAGAGGACACTGTAGTAACCACTATTAGACAGGGCTATGGGGACATTATTTGTATATATATGATTAGTATTTTATTTGTGATCATGAACGTCGATCAAGGGGGTCATCTGTCCGACTTCCTGTACAAGTATATACAGGAATTCGCGCTATATGCACATTCATGTGCATGTGGCTTTTCAAGATTGGTAGAGTGCATGCTTTCCGATAATAGGATCCCGAGTTCGAACCTTTCCCACTGCCTTTTTGACCTTCATCAAAGCAATTTATCCACAAGTATTGATGCTTTATACTCGGGTGTATAAATGAATACCCTGTAGGAGGTAAGACCCCTCATGTACAAGATCTTCTCAATGCCCATGAGCCGCTTAGGAGGATTGCTCCCCAGGGAGTTGAGATGGTGCACACAATGTGCGCTGGCTTGCATTGTTTCCTATGACCGGGTTAATAATATCATTGTAAAGCGCTAATCATCCAAAATTGGCGCTATATAACTCGAAATATAACTTTTAATCATAACTTATTATAGTTATTATAGTTAACTGATATTGGCTTTAGTAATTATTACAATGCCTACGTTATTTAAGCACTTTGCAACTCCGAAACAAGAGGACACTGTAGTAACCACGATTAGACAGGGCTATGGGGACATTATTTGTATATATTTGTGATCATGAACGTCGATCAAGGGGGGTCATCTGTCCGACTTCCTGTACAAGTATATACAGGAATTCGCGCTATATGCACATTCATGTGCATGTGGCTTTTCAAGATTGGTAGAGCGCATGCTTTCCGATAATAGGATCCCGAGTTCGAACCTTTCCCACTGCCTTTTTGACCTTCATCAAAGCAATTTATCCACAATTATTGATGCCTTATACTCGGGTGTATAAATGAATACCCTGTAGGAGGTAAGACCCCTCATGTACAAGATCTTCTCAATGCCCATGAGCCGCTTAGGAGGATTGCTCCCCAGGGAGTTGAGATGGTGCACACAATGTGCGCTGGCTTGCATTGTTTCCTATGACCGGGTTAATAATATCATTGTAAAGCGCTAATCATCCAAAATTGGCGCTATATAACTCGAAATATAACTTTTAATCATAACTTATTATAGTTATTATAGTTAACTGATATTGGCTTTAGTAATTATTACAATGCCTACGTTATTTAAGCACTTTGCAACTCCGAAACAAGAGGACACTGTAGTAACCACGATTAGACAGGGCTATGGGACATTATTTGTATATATATGATTAGTATTTTATTTGTGATCATGAACGTCGATCAAGGGGGTCATCTGTCCGACCGTCCTGTACAAGTATATACAGGAATTCGCGCTATATGCACATTCATGTGCATGTGGCTTTTCAAGATTGGTAGAGCGCATGCTTTCCGATAATAGGATCCCGAGTTCGAACCTTTCCCACTGCCTTTTTGACCTTCATCAAAGCAATTTATCCACAATTATAGATGCTTTATACTCGGGTGTATAAATGAATACCCTGTAGGAGGTAAGACCCCTCATGTACAAGATCTTCTCAATGCCCATGAGCCGCTTAGGAGGATTGCTCCCCAGGGAGTTGAGATGGTGCACACAATGTGCGCTGGCTTGCATTGTTTCCTATGACCGGGCTAATAATATCATTGTAAAGCGCTCATCATTCAAAATTGGCGCTATATAACTCGAAATATAACTTTTAATTATAACTTATTATAGTTATTATAGTTAGCTAATACTGGCTTTAGTAATTATTACAATGCCTACGTTATTTAAGTACTTTGCAACTCCAAAACAAGAGGACACTGTAGTAACCACTATTAAACAGGGCTATGGGGACATTATTTGTATATATATGATTAGTATTTTATTTGTGATCATGAACGTCGATCAAGGGGGTCATCTGTCCGACTTCCTGTACAGGAATTCGCGCTATATGGACATTCATGTGCATGTGGCTTTTCAAGATTGGTAGAGCGCATGCTTTCCGATAATAGGATCCCGAGTTCGAACCTTTCCCACTGCCTTTTTGACCTTCATCAAAGCAATTTATCCACAATTATTGATGCTTTATACTCGGGTGTATAAATGAATACCCTGTAGGAGGTAAGACCCCTCATGTACAAGATCTTCTCAATGCCCATGAGCCGCTTAGGAGGATTGCTCCCCAGGGAGTTGAGATGGTGCACACAATGTGCGCTGGCTTGCATTGTTTCCTATGACCGGGTTAATAATATCATTGTAAAGCGCTAATCATCCAAAATTGGCGCTATATAACTCGAAATATAACTTTTAATCATAACTTATTATAGTTATTATAGTTAACTGATATTGGCTTTAGTAATTATTACAATGCCTACGTTATTTAAGCACTTTGCAACTCCGAAACAAGAGGACACTGTAGTAACCACGATTAGACAGGGCTATGGGGACATTATTTGTATATATATGATTAGTATTTTATTTGTGATCATGAACGTCGATCAAGGGGGGTCATCTGTCCGACTTCCTGTACAAGTATATACAGGAATTCGCGCTATATGCACATTCATGTGCATGTGGCTTTTCAAGATTGGTAGAGCGCATGCTTTCCGATAATAGGATCCCGAGTTCGAACCTTTCCCACTGCCTTTTTGACCTTCATCAAAGCAATTTATCCACAATTATTGATGCCTTATACTCGGGTGTATAAATGAATACCCTGTAGGAGGTAAGACCCCTCATGTACAAGATCTTCTCAATGCCCATGAGCCGCTTAGGAGGATTGCTCCCCAGGGAGTTGAGATGGTGCACACAATGTGCGCTGGCTTGCATTGTTTCCTATGACCGGGTTAATAATATCATTGTAAAGCGCTAATCATCCAAAATTGGCGCTATATAACTCGAAATATAACTTTTAATCATAACTTATTATAGTTATTATAGTTAACTGATATTGGCTTTAGTAATTATTACAATACCTACGTTATTTAAGCACTTTGCAACTCCGAAACAAGAGGACACTGTAGTAACCACGATTAGACAGGGCTATGGGGACATTATTTGTATATATTTGTGATCATGAACGTCGATCAAGGGGGGTCATCTGTCCGACTTCCTGTACAAGTATATACAGGAATTCGCGCTATATGCACATTCATGTGCATGTGGCTTTTCAAGATTGGTAGAGCGCATGCTTTCCGATAATAGGATCCCGAGTTCGAACCTTTCCCACTGCCTTTTTGACCTTCATCAAAGCAATTTATCCACAATTATTGATGCCTTATACTCGGGTGTATAAATGAATACCCTGTAGGAGGTAAGACCCCTCATGTACAAGATCTTCTCAATGCCCATGAGCCGCTTAGGAGGATTGCTCCCCAGGGAGTTGAGATGGTGCACACAATGTGCGCTGGCTTGCATTGTTTCCTATGACCGGGTTAATAATATCATTGTAAAGCGCTAATCATCCAAAATTGGCGCTATATAACTCGAAATATAACTTTTAATCATAACTTATTATAGTTATTATAGTTAACTGATATTGGCTTTAGTAATTATTACAATGCCTACGTTATTTAAGCACTTTGCAACTCCGAAACAAGAGGACACTGTAGTAACCACGATTAGACAGGGCTATGGGGACATTATTTGTATATATATGATTAGTATTTTATTTGTGATCATGAACGTCGATCAAGGGGGTCATCTGTCCGACCGTCCTGTACAAGTATATACAGGAATTCGCGCTATATGCACATTCATGTGCATGTGGCTTTTCAAGATTGGTAGAGCGCATGCTTTCCGATAATAGGATCCCGAGTTCGAACCTTTCCCACTGCCTTTTTGACCTTCATCAAAGCAATTTATCCACAATTATAGATGCTTTATACTCGGGTGTATAAATGAATACCCTGTAGGAGGTAAGACCCCTCATGTACAAGATCTTCTCAATGCCCATGAGCCGCTTAGGAGGATTGCTCCCCAGGGAGTTGAGATGGTGCACACAATGTGCGCTGGCTTGCATTGTTTCCTATGACCGGGCTAATAATATCATTGTAAAGCGCTCATCATTCAAAATTGGCGCTATATAACTCGAAATATAACTTTTAATTATAACTTATTATAGTTATTATAGTTAACTAATACTGGCTTTAGTAATTATTACAATGCCTACGTTATTTAAGTACTTTGCAACTCCGAAACAAGAGGACACTGTAGTAACCACTATTAGACAGGGCTATGGGGACATTATTTGTATATATATGATTAGTATTTTATTTGTGATCATGAACGTCGATCAAGGGGGTCATCTGTCCGACTTCCTGTACAGGAATTCGCGCTATATGCACATTCATGTGCATGTGGCTTTTCAAGATTGGTAGAGCGCATGCTTTCCGATAATAGGATCCCGAGTTCGAACCTTTCCCACTGCCTTTTTGACCTTCATCAAAGCAATTTATCCACAAGTATTGATGCTTTATACTCGGGTGTATAAATGAATACCCTGTAGGAGGTAAGACCCCTCATGTACAAGATCTTCTCAATGCCCATGAGCCGCTTAGGAGGATTGCTCCCCAGGGAGTTGAGATGGTGCACACAATGTGCGCTGACTTGCATTGTTTCCTATGACCGGGTTAATAATATCATTGTAAAGCGCTAATCATCCAAAATTGGCGCTATATAACTCGAAATATAACTTTTAATCATAACTTATTATAGTTATTATAGTTAACTGATATTGGCTTTAGTAATTATTACAATGCCTACGTTATTTAAGCACTTTGCAACTCCGAAACAAGAGGACACTGTAGTAACCACGATTAGACAGGGCTATGGGGACATTATTTGTATATATATGATTAGTATTTTATTTGTGATCATGAACGTCGATCAAGGGGGGTCATCTGTCCGACTTCCTGTACAAGTATATACAGGAATTCGCGCTATATGCACATTCATGTGCATGTGGCTTTTCAAGATTGGTAGAGCGCATGCTTTCCGATAATAGGATCCCGAGTTCGAACCTTTCCCACTGCCTTTTTGACCTTCATCAAAGCAATTTATCCACAATTATTGATGCCTTATACTCGGGTGTATAAATGAATACCCTGTAGGAGGTAAGACCCCTCATGTACAAGATCTTCTCAATGCCCATGAGCCGCTTAGGAGGATTGCTCCCCAGGGAGTTGAGATGGTGCACACAATGTGCGCTGGCTTGCATTGTTTCCTATGACCGGGTTAATAATATCATTGTAAAGCGCTAATCATCCAAAATTGGCGCTATATAACTCGAAATATAACTTTTAATCATAACTTATTATAGTTATTATAGTTAACTGATATTGGCTTTAGTAATTATTACAATGCCTACGTTATTTAAGCACTTTGCAACTCCGAAACAAGAGGACACTGTAGTAACCACGATTAGACAGGGCTATGGGACATTATTTGTATATATATGATTAGTATTTTATTTGTGATCATGAACGTCGATCAAGGGGGTCATCTGTCCGACCGTCCTGTACAAGTATATACAGGAATTCGCGCTATATGCACATTCATGTGCATGTGGCTTTTCAAGATTGGTAGAGCGCATGCTTTCCGATAATAGGATCCCGAGTTCGAACCTTTCCCACTGCCTTTTTGACCTTCATCAAAGCAATTTATCCACAATTATAGATGCTTTATACTCGGGTGTATAAATGAATACCCTGTAGGAGGTAAGACCCCTCATGTACAAGATCTTCTCAATGCCCATGAGCCGCTTAGGAGGATTGCTCCCCAGGGAGTTGAGATGGTGCACACAATGTGCGCTGGCTTGCATTGTTTCCTATGACCGGGCTAATAATATCATTGTAAAGCGCTCATCATTCAAAATTGGCGCTATATAACTCGAAATATAACTTTTAATTATAACTTATTATAGTTATTATAGTTAGCTAATACTGGCTTTAGTAATTATTACAATGCCTACGTTATTTAAGTACTTTGCAACTCCAAAACAAGAGGACACTGTAGTAACCACTATTAAACAGGGCTATGGGGACATTATTTGTATATATATGATTAGTATTTTATTTGTGATCATGAACGTCGATCAAGGGGGTCATCTGTCCGACTTCCTGTACAGGAATTCGCGCTATATGGACATTCATGTGCATGTGGCTTTTCAAGATTGGTAGAGCGCATGCTTTCCGATAATAGGATCCCGAGTTCGAACCTTTCCCACTGCCTTTTTGACCTTCATCAAAGCAATTTATCCACAATTATTGATGCTTTATACTCGGGTGTATAAATGAATACCCTGTAGGAGGTAAGACCCCTCATGTACAAGATCTTCTCAATGCCCATGAGCCGCTTAGGAGGATTGCTCCCCAGGGAGTTGAGATGGTGCACACAATGTGCGCTGGCTTGCATTGTTTCCTATGACCGGGTTAATAATATCATTGTAAAGCGCTAATCATCCAAAATTGGCGCTATATAACTCGAAATATAACTTTTAATCATAACTTATTATAGTTATTATAGTTAACTGATATTGGCTTTAGTAATTATTACAATGCCTACGTTATTTAAGCACTTTGCAACTCCGAAACAAGAGGACACTGTAGTAACCACGATTAGACAGGGCTATGGGGACATTATTTGTATATATATGATTAGTATTTTATTTGTGATCATGAACGTCGATCAAGGGGGGTCATCTGTCCGACTTCCTGTACAAGTATATACAGGAATTCGCGCTATATGCACATTCATGTGCATGTGGCTTTTCAAGATTGGTAGAGCGCATGCTTTCCGATAATAGGATCCCGAGTTCGAACCTTTCCCACTGCCTTTTTGACCTTCATCAAAGCAATTTATCCACAATTATTGATGCCTTATACTCGGGTGTATAAATGAATACCCTGTAGGAGGTAAGACCCCTCATGTACAAGATCTTCTCAATGCCCATGAGCCGCTTAGGAGGATTGCTCCCCAGGGAGTTGAGATGGTGCACACAATGTGCGCTGGCTTGCATTGTTTCCTATGACCGGGTTAATAATATCATTGTAAAGCGCTAATCATCCAAAATTGGCGCCATATAACTCGAAATATAACTTTTAATCATAACTTATTATAGTTATTATAGTTAACTGATATTGGCTTTAGTAATTATTACAATGCCTACGTTATTTAAGCACTTTGCAACTCCGAAACAAGAGGACACTGTAGTAACCACGATTAGACAGGGCTATGGGACATTATTTGTATATATATGATTAGTATTTTATTTGTGATCATGAACGTCGATCAAGGGGGTCATCTGTCCGACCGTCCTGTACAAGTATATACAGGAATTCGCGCTATATGCACATTCATGTGCATGTGGCTTTTCAAGATTGGTAGAGCGCATGCTTTCCGATAATAGGATCCCGAGTTCGAACCTTTCCCACTGCCTTTTTGACCTTCATCAAAGCAATTTATCCACAATTATAGATGCTTTATACTCGGGTGTATAAATGAATACCCTGTAGGAGGTAAGACCCCTCATGTACAAGATCTTCTCAATGCCCATGAGCCGCTTAGGAGGATTGCTCCCCAGGGAGTTGAGATGGTGCACACAATGTGCGCTGGCTTGCATTGTTTCCTATGACCGGGCTAATAATATCATTGTAAAGCGCTCATCATTCAAAATTGGCGCTATATAACTCGAAATATAACTTTTAATTATAACTTATTATAGTTATTATAGTTAGCTAATACTGGCTTTAGTAATTATTACAATGCCTACGTTATTTAAGTACTTTGCAACTCCAAAACAAGAGGACACTGTAGTAACCACTATTAAACAGGGCTATGGGGACATTATTTGTATATATATGATTAGTATTTTATTTGTGATCATGAACGTCGATCAAGGGGGTCATCTGTCCGACTTCCTGTACAGGAATTCGCGCTATATGGACATTCATGTGCATGTGGCTTTTCAAGATTGGTAGAGCGCATGCTTTCCGATAATAGGATCCCGAGTTCGAACCTTTCCCACTGCCTTTTTGACCTTCATCAAAGCAATTTATCCACAATTATTGATGCTTTATACTCGGGTGTATAAATGAATACCCTGTAGGAGGTAAGACCCCTCATGTACAAGATCTTCTCAATGCCCATGAGCCGCTTAGGAGGATTGCTCCCCAGGGAGTTGAGATGGTGCACACAATGTGCGCTGGCTTGCATTGTTTCCTATGACCGGGTTAATAATATCATTGTAAAGCGCTAATCATCCAAAATTGGCGCTATATAACTCGAAATATAACTTTTAATCATAACTTATTATAGTTATTATAGTTAACTGATATTGGCTTTAGTAATTATTACAATGCCTACGTTATTTAAGCACTTTGCAACTCCGAAACAAGAGGACACTGTAGTAACCACGATTAGACAGGGCTATGGGGACATTATTTGTATATATATGATTAGTATTTTATTTGTGATCATGAACGTCGATCAAGGGGGGTCATCTGTCCGACTTCCTGTACAAGTATATACAGGAATTCGCGCTATATGCACATTCATGTGCATGTGGCTTTTCAAGATTGGTAGAGCGCATGCTTTCCGATAATAGGATCCCGAGTTCGAACCTTTCCCACTGCCTTTTTGACCTTCATCAAAGCAATTTATCCACAATTATTGATGCCTTATACTCGGGTGTATAAATGAATACCCTGTAGGAGGTAAGACCCCTCATGTACAAGATCTTCTCAATGCCCATGAGCCGCTTAGGAGGATTGCTCCCCAGGGAGTTGAGATGGTGCACACAATGTGCGCTGGCTTGCATTGTTTCCTATGACCGGGTTAATAATATCATTGTAAAGCGCTAATCATCCAAAATTGGCGCTATATAACTCGAAATATAACTTTTAATCATAACTTATTATAGTTATTATAGTTAACTGATATTGGCTTTAGTAATTATTACAATGCCTACGTTATTTAAGTACTTTGCAACTCCAAAACAAGAGGACACTGTAGTAACCACTATTAAACAGGGCTATGGGGACATTATTTGTATATATATGATTAGTATTTTATTTGTGATCATGAACGTCGATCAAGGGGGTCATCTGTCCGACTTCCTGTACAGGAATTCGCGCTATATGGACATTCATGTGCATGTGGCTTTTCAAGATTGGTAGAGCGCATGCTTTCCGATAATAGGATCCCGAGTTCGAACCTTTCCCACTGCCTTTTTGACCTTCATCAAAGCAATTTATCCACAATTATTGATGCTTTATACTCGGGTGTATAAATGAATACCCTGTAGGAGGTAAGACCCCTCATGTACAAGATCTTCTCAATGCCCATGAGCCGCTTAGGAGGATTGCTCCCCAGGGAGTTGAGATGGTGCACACAATGTGCGCTGGCTTGCATTGTTTCCTATGACCGGGTTAATAATATCATTGTAAAGCGCTAATCATCCAAAATTGGCGCTATATAACTCGAAATATAACTTTTAATCATAACTTATTATAGTTATTATAGTTAACTGATATTGGCTTTAGTAATTATTACAATGCCTACGTTATTTAAGCACTTTGCAACTCCGAAACAAGAGGACACTGTAGTAACCACGATTAGACAGGGCTATGGGGACATTATTTGTATATATGATTAGTATTTTATTTGTGATCATGAACGTCGATCAAGGGGGGTCATCTGTCCGACTTCCTGTACAAGTATATACAGGAATTCGCGCTATATGCACATTCATGTGCATGTGGCTTTTCAAGATTGGTAGAGCGCATGCTTTCCGATAATAGGATCCCGAGTTCGAACCTTTCCCACTGCCTTTTTGACCTTCATCAAAGCAATTTATCCACAATTATTGATGCCTTATACTCGGGTGTATAAATGAATACCCTGTAGGAGGTAAGACCCCTCATGTACAAGATCTTCTCAATGCCCATGAGCCGCTTAGGAGGATTGCTCCCCAGGGAGTTGAGATGGTGCACACAATGTGCGCTGGCTTGCATTGTTTCCTATGACCGGGTTAATAATATCATTGTAAAGCGCTAATCATCCAAAATTGGCGCTATATAACTCGAAATATAACTTTTAATCATAACTTATTATAGTTATTATAGTTAACTGATATTGGCTTTAGTAATTATTACAATGCCTACGTTATTTAAGCACTTTGTAACTCCGAAACAAGAGGACACTGTAGTAACCACGATTAGACAGGGCTATGGGACATTATTTGTATATATATGATTAGTATTTTATTTGTGATCATGAACGTCGATCAAGGGGGTCATCTGTCCGACCGTCCTGTACAAGTATATACAGGAATTCGCGCTATATGCACATTCATGTGCATGTGGCTTTTCAAGATTGGTAGAGCGCATGCTTTCCGATAATAGGATCCCGAGTTCGAACCTTTCCCACTGCCTTTTTGACCTTCATCAAAGCAATTTATCCACAATTATAGATGCTTTATACTCGGGTGTATAAATGAATACCCTGTAGGAGGTAAGACCCCTCATGTACAAGATCTTCTCAATGCCCATGAGCCGCTTAGGAGGATTGCTCCCCAGGGAGTTGAGATGGTGCACACAATGTGCGCTGGCTTGCATTGTTTCCTATGACCGGGCTAATAATATCATTGTAAAGCGCTCATCATTCAAAATTGGCGCTATATAACTCGAAATATAACTTTTAATTATAACTTATTATAGTTATTATAGTTAGCTAATACTGGCTTTAGTAATTATTACAATGCCTACGTTATTTAAGTACTTTGCAACTCCAAAACAAGAGGACACTGTAGTAACCACTATTAAACAGGGCTATGGGGACATTATTTGTATATATATGATTAGTATTTTATTTGTGATCATGAACGTCGATCAAGGGGGTCATCTGTCCGACTTCCTGTACAGGAATTCGCGCTATATGGACATTCATGTGCATGTGGCTTTTCAAGATTGGTAGAGCGCATGCTTTCCGATAATAGGATCCCGAGTTCGAACCTTTCCCACTGCCTTTTTGACCTTCATCAAAGCAATTTATCCACAATTATTGATGCTTTATACTCGGGTGTATAAATGAATACCCTGTAGGAGGTAAGACCCCTCATGTACAAGATCTTCTCAATGCCCATGAGCCGCTTAGGAGGATTGCTCCCCAGGGAGTTGAGATGGTGCACACAATGTGCGCTGGCTTGCATTGTTTCCTATGACCGGGTTAATAATATCATTGTAAAGCGCTAATCATCCAAAATTGGCGCTATATAACTCGAAATATAACTTTTAATCATAACTTATTATAGTTATTATAGTTAACTGATATTGGCTTTAGTAATTATTACAATGCCTACGTTATTTAAGCACTTTGCAACTCCGAAACAAGAGGACACTGTAGTAACCACGATTAGACAGGGCTATGGGGACATTATTTGTATATATATGATTAGTATTTTATTTGTGATCATGAACGTCGATCAAGGGGGTCATCTGTCCGACCGTCCTGTACAAGTTTATACAGGAATTCGCGCTATATGCACATTCATGTGCATGTGGCTTTTCAAGATTGGTAGAGCGCATGCTTTCCGATAATAGGATCCCGAGTTCGAACCTTTCCCACTGCCTTTTTGACCTTCATCAAAGCAATTTATCCACAAGTATTGATGCTTTATACTCGGGTGTATAAATGAATACCCTGTAGGAGGTAAGACCCCTCATGTACAAGATCTTCTCAATGCCCATGAGCCACTTAGGAGGATTGCTCCCCAGGGAGTTGAGATGGTGCACACAATGTGCGCTGGCTTGCATTGTTTCCTATGACCGGGTTAATAATATCATTGTAAAGCGCTAATCATCCAAAATTGGCGCTATATAACTCGAAATATAACTTTTAATCATAACTTATTATAGTTATTATAGTTAACTGATATTGGCTTTAGTAATTATTACAATGCCTACGTTATTTAAGCACTTTGCAACTCCGAAACAAGAGGACACTGTAGTAACCACGATTAGACAGGGCTATGGGGACATTATTTGTATATATATGATTAGTATTTTATTTGTGATCATGAACGTCGATCAAGGGGGGTCATCTGTCCGACTTCCTGTACAAGTATATACAGGAATTCGCGCTATATGCACATTCATGTGCATGTGGCTTTTCAAGATTGGTAGAGCGCATGCTTTCCGATAATAGAATCCCGAGTTCGAACCTTTCCCACTGCCTTTTTGACCTTCATCAAAGCAATTTATCCACAATTATTGATGCCTTATACTCGGGTGTATAAATGAATACCCTGTAGGAGGTAAGACCCCTCATGTACAAGATCTTCTCAATGCCCATGAGCCGCTTAGGAGGATTGCTCCCCAGGGAGTTGAGATGGTGCACACAATGTGCGCTGACTTGCATTGTTTCCTATGACCGGGTTAATAATATCATTGTAAAGCGCTAATCATCCAAAATTGGCGCTATATAACTCGAAATATAACTTTTAATCATAACTTATTATAGTTATTATAGTTAACTGATATTGGCTTTAGTAATTATTACAATGCCTACGTTATTTAAGCACTTTGCAACTCCGAAACAAGAGGACACTGTAGTAACCACGATTAGACAGGGCTATGGGGACATTATTTGTATATATATGATTAGTATTTTATTTGTGATCATGAACGTCGATCAAGGGGGGTCATCTGTCCGACTTCCTGTACAAGTATATACAGGAATTCGCGCTATATGCACATTCATGTGCATGTGGCTTTTCAAGATTGGTAGAGCGCATGCTTTCCGATAATAGGATCCCGAGTTCGAACCTTTCCCACTGCCTTTTTGACCTTCATCAAAGCAATTTATCCACAATTATTGATGCCTTATACTCGGGTGTATAAATGAATACCCTGTAGGAGGTAAGACCCCTCATGTACAAGATCTTCTCAATGCCCATGAGCCGCTTAGGAGGATTGCTCCCCAGGGAGTTGAGATGGTGCACACAATGTGCGCTGGCTTGCATTGTTTCCTATGACCGGGTTAATAATATCATTGTAAAGCGCTAATCATCCAAAATTGGCGCTATATAACTCGAAATATAACTTTTAATCATAACTTATTATAGTTATTATAGTTAACTGATATTGGCTTTAGTAATTATTACAATGCCTACGTTATTTAAGCACTTTGCAACTCCGAAACAAGAGGACACTGTAGTAACCACGATTAGACAGGGCTATGGGACATTATTTGTATATATATGATTAGTATTTTATTTGTGATCATGAACGTCGATCAAGGGGGTCATCTGTCCGACCGTCCTGTACAAGTATATACAGGAATTCGCGCTATATGCACATTCATGTGCATGTGGCTTTTCAAGATTGGTAGAGCGCATGCTTTCCGATAATAGGATCCCGAGTTCGAACCTTTCCCACTGCCTTTTTGACCTTCATCAAAGCAATTTATCCACAATTATAGATGCTTTATACTCGGGTGTATAAATGAATACCCTGTAGGAGGTAAGACCCCTCATGTACAAGATCTTCTCAATGCCCATGAGCCGCTTAGGAGGATTGCTCCCCAGGGAGTTGAGATGGTGCACACAATGTGCGCTGGCTTGCATTGTTTCCTATGACCGGGCTAATAATATCATTGTAAAGCGCTCATCATTCAAAATTGGCGCTATATAACTCGAAATATAACTTTTAATTATAACTTATTATAGTTATTATAGTTAGCTAATACTGGCTTTAGTAATTATTACAATGCCTACGTTATTTAAGTACTTTGCAACTCCAAAACAAGAGGACACTGTAGTAACCACTATTAAACAGGGCTATGGGGACATTATTTGTATATATATGATTAGTATTTTATTTGTGATCATGAACGTCGATCAAGGGGGTCATCTGTCCGACTTCCTGTACAGGAATTCGCGCTATATGGACATTCATGTGCATGTGGCTTTTCAAGATTGGTAGAGCGCATGCTTTCCGATAATAGGATCCCGAGTTCGAACCTTTCCCACTGCCTTTTTGACCTTCATCAAAGCAATTTATCCACAATTATTGATGCTTTATACTCGGGTGTATAAATGAATACCCTGTAGGAGGTAAGACCCCTCATGTACAAGATCTTCTCAATGCCCATGAGCCGCTTAGGAGGATTGCTCCCCAGGGAGTTGAGATGGTGCACACAATGTGCGCTGGCTTGCATTGTTTCCTATGACCGGGTTAATAATATCATTGTAAAGCGCTAATCATCCAAAATTGGCGCTATATAACTCGAAATATAACTTTTAATCATAACTTATTATAGTTATTATAGTTAACTGATATTGGCTTTAGTAATTATTACAATGCCTACGTTATTTAAGCACTTTGCAACTCCGAAACAAGAGGACACTGTAGTAACCACGATTAGACAGGGCTATGGGGACATTATTTGTATATATATGATTAGTATTTTATTTGTGATCATGAACGTCGATCAAGGGGGGTCATCTGTCCGACTTCCTGTACAAGTATATACAGGAATTCGCGCTATATGCACATTCATGTGCATGTGGCTTTTCAAGATTGGTAGAGCGCATGCTTTCCGATAATAGGATCCCGAGTTCGAACCTTTCCCACTGCCTTTTTGACCTTCATCAAAGCAATTTATCCACAATTATTGATGCCTTATACTCGGGTGTATAAATGAATACCCTGTAGGAGGTAAGACCCCTCATGTACAAGATCTTCTCAATGCCCATGAGCCGCTTAGGAGGATTGCTCCCCAGGGAGTTGAGATGGTGCACACAATGTGCGCTGGCTTGCATTGTTTCCTATGACCGGGTTAATAATATCATTGTAAAGCGCTAATCATCCAAAATTGGCGCTATATAACTCGAAATATAACTTTTAATCATAACTTATTATAGTTATTATAGTTAACTGATATTGGCTTTAGTAATTATTACAATGCCTACGTTATTTAAGCACTTTGTAACTCCGAAACAAGAGGACACTGTAGTAACCACGATTAGACAGGGCTATGGGACATTATTTGTATATATATGATTAGTATTTTATTTGTGATCATGAACGTCGATCAAGGGGGTCATCTGTCCGACCGTCCTGTACAAGTATATACAGGAATTCGCGCTATATGCACATTCATGTGCATGTGGCTTTTCAAGATTGGTAGAGCGCATGCTTTCCGATAATAGGATCCCGAGTTCGAACCTTTCCCACTGCCTTTTTGACCTTCATCAAAGCAATTTATCCACAATTATAGATGCTTTATACTCGGGTGTATAAATGAATACCCTGTAGGAGGTAAGACCCCTCATGTACAAGATCTTCTCAATGCCCATGAGCCGCTTAGGAGGATTGCTCCCCAGGGAGTTGAGATGGTGCACACAATGTGCGCTGGCTTGCATTGTTTCCTATGACCGGGCTAATAATATCATTGTAAAGCGCTCATCATTCAAAATTGGCGCTATATAACTCGAAATATAACTTTTAATTATAACTTATTATAGTTATTATAGTTAGCTAATACTGGCTTTAGTAATTATTACAATGCCTACGTTATTTAAGTACTTTGCAACTCCAAAACAAGAGGACACTGTAGTAACCACTATTAAACAGGGCTATGGGGACATTATTTGTATATATATGATTAGTATTTTATTTGTGATCATGAACGTCGATCAAGGGGGTCATCTGTCCGACTTCCTGTACAGGAATTCGCGCTATATGGACATTCATGTGCATGTGGCTTTTCAAGATTGGTAGAGCGCATGCTTTCCGATAATAGGATCCCGAGTTCGAACCTTTCCCACTGCCTTTTTGACCTTCATCAAAGCAATTTATCCACAATTATTGATGCTTTATACTCGGGTGTATAAATGAATACCCTGTAGGAGGTAAGACCCCTCATGTACAAGATCTTCTCAATGCCCATGAGCCGCTTAGGAGGATTGCTCCCCAGGGAGTTGAGATGGTGCACACAATGTGCGCTGGCTTGCATTGTTTCCTATGACCGGGTTAATAATATCATTGTAAAGCGCTAATCATCCAAAATTGGCGCTATATAACTCGAAATATAACTTTTAATCATAACTTATTATAGTTATTATAGTTAACTGATATTGGCTTTAGTAATTATTACAATGCCTACGTTATTTAAGCACTTTGCAACTCCGAAACAAGAGGACACTGTAGTAACCACGATTAGACAGGGCTATGGGGACATTATTTGTATATATATGATTAGTATTTTATTTGTGATCATGAACGTCGATCAAGGGGGGTCATCTGTCCGACTTCCTGTACAAGTATATACAGGAATTCGCGCTATATGCACATTCATGTGCATGTGGCTTTTCAAGATTGGTAGAGCGCATGCTTTCCGATAATAGGATCCCGAGTTCGAACCTTTCCCACTGCCTTTTTGACCTTCATCAAAGCAATTTATCCACAATTATTGATGCCTTATACTCGGGTGTATAAATGAATACCCTGTAGGAGGTAAGACCCCTCATGTACAAGATCTTCTCAATGCCCATGAGCCGCTTAGGAGGATTGCTCCCCAGGGAGTTGAGATGGTGCACACAATGTGCGCTGGCTTGCATTGTTTCCTATGACCGGGTTAATAATATCATTGTAAAGCGCTAATCATCCAAAATTGGCGCTATATAACTCGAAATATAACTTTTAATCATAACTTATTATAGTTATTATAGTTAACTGATATTGGCTTTAGTAATTATTACAATGCCTACGTTATTTAAGCACTTTGCAACTCCGAAACAAGAGGACACTGTAGTAACCACGATTAGACAGGGCTATGGGACATTATTTGTATATATATGATTAGTATTTTATTTGTGATCATGAACGTCGATCAAGGGGGTCATCTGTCCGACCGTCCTGTACAAGTATATACAGGAATTCGCGCTATATGCACATTCATGTGCATGTGGCTTTTCAAGATTGGTAGAGCGCATGCTTTCCGATAATAGGATCCCGAGTTCGAACCTTTCCCACTGCCTTTTTGACCTTCATCAAAGCAATTTATCCACAATTATAGATGCTTTATACTCGGGTGTATAAATGAATACCCTGTAGGAGGTAAGACCCCTCATGTACAAGATCTTCTCAATGCCCATGAGCCGCTTAGGAGGATTGCTCCCCAGGGAGTTGAGATGGTGCACACAATGTGCGCTGGCTTGCATTGTTTCCTATGACCGGGCTAATAATATCATTGTAAAGCGCTCATCATTCAAAATTGGCGCTATATAACTCGAAATATAACTTTTAATTATAACTTATTATAGTTATTATAGTTAGCTAATACTGGCTTTAGTAATTATTACAATGCCTACGTTATTTAAGTACTTTGCAACTCCAAAACAAGAGGACACTGTAGTAACCACTATTAAACAGGGCTATGGGGACATTATTTGTATATATATGATTAGTATTTTATTTGTGATCATGAACGTCGATCAAGGGGGTCATCTGTCCGACTTCCTGTACAGGAATTCGCGCTATATGGACATTCATGTGCATGTGGCTTTTCAAGATTGGTAGAGCGCATGCTTTCCGATAATAGGATCCCGAGTTCGAACCTTTCCCACTGCCTTTTTGACCTTCATCAAAGCAATTTATCCACAATTATTGATGCTTTATACTCGGGTGTATAAATGAATACCCTGTAGGAGGTAAGACCCCTCATGTACAAGATCTTCTCAATGCCCATGAGCCGCTTAGGAGGATTGCTCCCCAGGGAGTTGAGATGGTGCACACAATGTGCGCTGGCTTGCATTGTTTCCTATGACCGGGTTAATAATATCATTGTAAAGCGCTAATCATCCAAAATTGGCGCTATATAACTCGAAATATAACTTTTAATCATAACTTATTATAGTTATTATAGTTAACTGATATTGGCTTTAGTAATTATTACAATGCCTACGTTATTTAAGCACTTTGCAACTCCGAAACAAGAGGACACTGTAGTAACCACGATTAGACAGGGCTATGGGGACATTATTTGTATATATATGATTAGTATTTTATTTGTGATCATGAACGTCGATCAAGGGGGTCATCTGTCCGACCGTCCTGTACAAGTTTATACAGGAATTCGCGCTATATGCACATTCATGTGCATGTGGCTTTTCAAGATTGGTAGAGCGCATGCTTTCCGATAATAGGATCCCGAGTTCGAACCTTTCCCACTGCCTTTTTGACCTTCATCAAAGCAATTCATCCACAAGTATTGATGCTTTATACTCGGGTGTATAAATGAATACCCTGTAGGAGGTAAGACCCCTCATGTACAAGATCTTCTCAATGCCCATGAGCCACTTAGGAGGATTGCTCCCCAGGGAGTTGAGATGGTGCACACAATGTGCGCTGGCTTGCATTGTTTCCTATGACCGGGTTAATAATATCATTGTAAAGCGCTAATCATCCAAAATTGGCGCTATATAACTCGAAATATAACTTTTAATCATAACTTATTATAGTTATTATAGTTAACTGATATTGGCTTTAGTAATTATTACAATGCCTACGTTATTTAAGCACTTTGCAACTCCGAAACAAGAGGACACTGTAGTAACCACGATTAGACAGGGCTATGGGGACATTATTTGTATATATATGATTAGTATTTTATTTGTGATCATGAACGTCGATCAAGGGGGGTCATCTGTCCGACTTCCTGTACAAGTATATACAGGAATTCGCGCTATATGCACATTCATGTGCATGTGGCTTTTCAAGATTGGTAGAGCGCATGCTTTCCGATAATAGAATCCCGAGTTCGAACCTTTCCCACTGCCTTTTTGACCTTCATCAAAGCAATTTATCCACAATTATTGATGCCTTATACTCGGGTGTATAAATGAATACCCTGTAGGAGGTAAGACCCCTCATGTACAAGATCTTCTCAATGCCCATGAGCCGCTTAGGAGGATTGCTCCCCAGGGAGTTGAGATGGTGCACACAATGTGCGCTGGCTTGCATTGTTTCCTATGACCGGGTTAATAATATCATTGTAAAGCGCTAATCATCCAAAATTGGCGCTATATAACTCGAAATATAACTTTTAATCATAACTTATTATAGTTATTATAGTTAACTGATATTGGCTTTAGTAATTATTACAATGCCTACGTTATTTAAGCACTTTGCAACTCCGAAACAAGAGGACACTGTAGTAACCACGATTAGACAGGGCTATGGGGACATTATTTGTATATATATGATTAGTATTTTATTTGTGATCATGAACGTCGATCAAGGGGGGTCATCTGTCCGACTTCCTGTACAAGTATATACAGGAATTCGCGCTATATGCACATTCATGTGCATGTGGCTTTTCAAGATTGGTAGAGCGCATGCTTTCCGATAATAGGATCCCGAGTTCGAACCTTTCCCACTGCCTTTTTGACCTTCATCAAAGCAATTTATCCACAATTATTGATGCCTTATACTCGGGTGTATAAATGAATACCCTGTAGGAGGTAAGACCCCTCATGTACAAGATCTTCTCAATGCCCATGAGCCGCTTAGGAGGATTGCTCCCCAGGGAGTTGAGATGGTGCACACAATGTGCGCTGGCTTGCATTGTTTCCTATGACCGGGTTAATAATATCATTGTAAAGCGCTAATCATCCAAAATTGGCGCTATATAACTCGAAATATAACTTTTAATCATAACTTATTATAGTTATTATAGTTAACTGATATTGGCTTTAGTAATTATTACAATGCCTACGTTATTTAAGCACTTTGCAACTCCGAAACAAGAGGACACTGTAGTAACCACGATTAGACAGGGCTATGGGACATTATTTGTATATATATGATTAGTATTTTATTTGTGATCATGAACGTCGATCAAGGGGGTCATCTGTCCGACCGTCCTGTACAAGTATATACAGGAATTCGCGCTATATGCACATTCATGTGCATGTGGCTTTTCAAGATTGGTAGAGCGCATGCTTTCCGATAATAGGATCCCGAGTTCGAACCTTTCCCACTGCCTTTTTGACCTTCATCAAAGCAATTTATCCACAATTATAGATGCTTTATACTCGGGTGTATAAATGAATACCCTGTAGGAGGTAAGACCCCTCATGTACAAGATCTTCTCAATGCCCATGAGCCGCTTAGGAGGATTGCTCCCCAGGGAGTTGAGATGGTGCACACAATGTGCGCTGGCTTGCATTGTTTCCTATGACCGGGTTAATAATATCATTGTAAAGCGCTAATCATCCAAAATTGGCGCTATATAACTCGAAATATAACTTTTAATCATAACTTATTATAGTTATTATAGTTAACTGATATTGGCTTTAGTAATTATTACAATGCCTACGTTATTTAAGCACTTTGCAACTCCGAAACAAGAGGACACTGTAGTAACCACGATTAGACAGGGCTATGGGGACATTATTTGTATATATATGATTAGTATTTTATTTGTGATCATGAACGTCGATCAAGGGGGTCATCTGTCCGACCGTCCTGTACAAGTTTATACAGGAATTCGCGCTATATGCACATTCATGTGCATGTGGCTTTTCAAGATTGGTAGAGCGCATGCTTTCCGATAATAGGATCCCGAGTTCGAACCTTTCCCACTGCCTTTTTGACCTTCATCAAAGCAATTTATCCACAAGTATTGATGCTTTATACTCGGGTGTATAAATGAATACCCTGTAGGAGGTAAGACCCCTCATGTACAAGATCTTCTCAATGCCCATGAGCCGCTTAGGAGGATTGCTCCCCAGGGAGTTGAGATGGTGCACACAATGTGCGCTGGCTTGCATTGTTTCCTATGACCGGGTTAATAATATCATTGTAAAGCGCTAATCATCCAAAATTGGCGCTATATAACTCGAAATATAACTTTTAATCATAACTTATTATAGTTATTATAGTTAACTGATATTGGCTTTAGTAATTATTACAATGCCTACGTTATTTAAGCACTTTGCAACTCCGAAACAAGAGGACACTGTAGTAACCACGATTAGACAGGGCTATGGGGACATTATTTGTATATATATGATTAGTATTTTATTTGTGATCATGAACGTCGATCAAGGGGGTCATCTGTCCGACCGTCCTGTACAAGTTTATACAGGAATTCGCGCTATATGCACATTCATGTGCATGTGGCTTTTCAAGATTGGTAGAGCGCATGCTTTCCGATAATAGGATCCCGAGTTCGAACCTTTCCCACTGCCTTTTTGACCTTCATCAAAGCAATTTATCCACAAGTATTGATGCTTTATACTCGGGTGTATAAATGAATACCCTGTAGGAGGTAAGACCCCTCATGTACAAGATCTTCTCAATGCCCATGAGCCACTTAGGAGGATTGCTCCCCAGGGAGTTGAGATGGTGCACACAATGTGCGCTGGCTTGCATTGTTTCCTATGACCGGGTTAATAATATCATTGTAAAGCGCTAATCATCCAAAATTGGCGCTATATAACTCGAAATATAACTTTTAATCATAACTTATTATAGTTATTATAGTTAACTGATATTGGCTTTAGTAATTATTACAATGCCTACGTTATTTAAGCACTTTGCAACTCCGAAACAAGAGGACACTGTAGTAACCACGATTAGACAGGGCTATGGGGACATTATTTGTATATATATGATTAGTATTTTATTTGTGATCATGAACGTCGATCAAGGGGGGTCATCTGTCCGACTTCCTGTACAAGTATATACAGGAATTCGCGCTATATGCACATTCATGTGCATGTGGCTTTTCAAGATTGGTAGAGCGCATGCTTTCCGATAATAGAATCCCGAGTTCGAACCTTTCCCACTGCCTTTTTGACCTTCATCAAAGCAATTTATCCACAATTATTGATGCCTTATACTCGGGTGTATAAATGAATACCCTGTAGGAGGTAAGACCCCTCATGTACAAGATCTTCTCAATGCCCATGAGCCGCTTAGGAGGATTGCTCCCCAGGGAGTTGAGATGGTGCACACAATGTGCGCTGGCTTGCATTGTTTCCTATGACCGGGTTAATAATATCATTGTAAAGCGCTAATCATCCAAAATTGGCGCTATATAACTCGAAATATAACTTTTAATCATAACTTATTATAGTTATTATAGTTAACTGATATTGGCTTTAGTAATTATTACAATGCCTACGTTATTTAAGCACTTTGCAACTCCGAAACAAGAGGACACTGTAGTAACCACGATTAGACAGGGCTATGGGGACATTATTTGTATATATATGATTAGTATTTTATTTGTGATCATGAACGTCGATCAAGGGGGGTCATCTGTCCGACTTCCTGTACAAGTATATACAGGAATTCGCGCTATATGCACATTCATGTGCATGTGGCTTTTCAAGATTGGTAGAGCGCATGCTTTCCGATAATAGGATCCCGAGTTCGAACCTTTCCCACTGCCTTTTTGACCTTCATCAAAGCAATTTATCCACAATTATTGATGCCTTATACTCGGGTGTATAAATGAATACCCTGTAGGAGGTAAGACCCCTCATGTACAAGATCTTCTCAATGCCCATGAGCCGCTTAGGAGGATTGCTCCCCAGGGAGTTGAGATGGTGCACACAATGTGCGCTGGCTTGCATTGTTTCCTATGACCGGGTTAATAATATCATTGTAAAGCGCTCATCATCCAAAATTGGCGCTATATAACTCGAAATATAACTTTTAATCATAACTTATTATAGTTATTATAGTTAACTGATATTGGCTTTAGTAATTATTACAATGCCTACGTTATTTAAGCACTTTGCAACTCCGAAACAAGAGGACACTGTAGTAACCACGATTAGACAGGGCTATGGGACATTATTTGTATATATATGATTAGTATTTTATTTGTGATCATGAACGTCGATCAAGGGGGTCATCTGTCCGACCGTCCTGTACAAGTATATACAGGAATTCGCGCTATATGCACATTCATGTGCATGTGGCTTTTCAAGATTGGTAGAGCGCATGCTTTCCGATAATAGGATCCCGAGTTCGAACCTTTCCCACTGCCTTTTTGACCTTCATCAAAGCAATTTATCCACAATTATAGATGCTTTATACTCGGGTGTATAAATGAATACCCTGTAGGAGGTAAGACCCCTCATGTACAAGATCTTCTCAATGCCCATGAGCCGCTTAGGAGGATTGCTCCCCAGGGAGTTGAGATGGTGCACACAATGTGCGCTGGCTTGCATTGTTTCCTATGACCGGGTTAATAATATCATTGTAAAGCGCTAATCATCCAAAATTGGCGCTATATAACTCGAAATATAACTTTTAATCATAACTTATTATAGTTATTATAGTTAACTGATATTGGCTTTAGTAATTATTACAATGCCTACGTTATTTAAGCACTTTGCAACTCCGAAACAAGAGGACACTGTAGTAACCACGATTAGACAGGGCTATGGGGACATTATTTGTATATATATGATTAGTATTTTATTTGTGATCATGAACGTCGATCAAGGGGGTCATCTGTCCGACCGTCCTGTACAAGTTTATACAGGAATTCGCGCTATATGCACATTCATGTGCATGTGGCTTTTCAAGATTGGTAGAGCGCATGCTTTCCGATAATAGGATCCCGAGTTCGAACCTTTCCCACTGCCTTTTTGACCTTCATCAAAGCAATTTATCCACAAGTATTGATGCTTTATACTCGGGTGTATAAATGAATACCCTGTAGGAGGTAAGACCCCTCATGTACAAGATCTTCTCAATGCCCATGAGCCACTTAGGAGGATTGCTCCCCAGGGAGTTGAGATGGTGCACACAATGTGCGCTGGCTTGCATTGTTTCCTATGACCGGGTTAATAATATCATTGTAAAGCGCTAATCATCCAAAATTGGCGCTATATAACTCGAAATATAACTTTTAATCATAACTTATTATAGTTATTATAGTTAACTGATATTGGCTTTAGTAATTATTACAATGCCTACGTTATTTAAGCACTTTGCAACTCCGAAACAAGAGGACACTGTAGTAACCACGATTAGACAGGGCTATGGGGACATTATTTGTATATATATGATTAGTATTTTATTTGTGATCATGAACGTCGATCAAGGGGGGTCATCTGTCCGACTTCCTGTACAAGTATATACAGGAATTCGCGCTATATGCACATTCATGTGCATGTGGCTTTTCAAGATTGGTAGAGCGCATGCTTTCCGATAATAGAATCCCGAGTTCGAACCTTTCCCACTGCCTTTTTGACCTTCATCAAAGCAATTTATCCACAATTATTGATGCCTTATACTCGGGTGTATAAATGAATACCCTGTAGGAGGTAAGACCCCTCATGTACAAGATCTTCTCAATGCCCATGAGCCGCTTAGGAGGATTGCTCCCCAGGGAGTTGAGATGGTGCACACAATGTGCGCTGGCTTGCATTGTTTCCTATGACCGGGTTAATAATATCATTGTAAAGCGCTAATCATCCAAAATTGGCGCTATATAACTCGAAATATAACTTTTAATCATAACTTATTATAGTTATTATAGTTAACTGATATTGGCTTTAGTAATTATTACAATGCCTACGTTATTTAAGCACTTTGCAACTCCGAAACAAGAGGACACTGTAGTAACCACGATTAGACAGGGCTATGGGGACATTATTTGTATATATATGATTAGTATTTTATTTGTGATCATGAACGTCGATCAAGGGGGGTCATCTGTCCGACTTCCTGTACAAGTATATACAGGAATTCGCGCTATATGCACATTCATGTGCATGTGGCTTTTCAAGATTGGTAGAGCGCATGCTTTCCGATAATAGGATCCCGAGTTCGAACCTTTCCCACTGCCTTTTTGACCTTCATCAAAGCAATTTATCCACAATTATTGATGCCTTATACTCGGGTGTATAAATGAATACCCTGTAGGAGGTAAGACCCCTCATGTACAAGATCTTCTCAATGCCCATGAGCCGCTTAGGAGGATTGCTCCCCAGGGAGTTGAGATGGTGCACACAATGTGCGCTGGCTTGCATTGTTTCCTATGACCGGGTTAATAATATCATTGTAAAGCGCTAATCATCCAAAATTGGCGCTATATAACTCGAAATATAACTTTTAATCATAACTTATTATAGTTATTATAGTTAACTGATATTGGCTTTAGTAATTATTACAATGCCTACGTTATTTAAGCACTTTGCAACTCCGAAACAAGAGGACACTGTAGTAACCACGATTAGACAGGGCTATGGGACATTATTTGTATATATATGATTAGTATTTTATTTGTGATCATGAACGTCGATCAAGGGGGTCATCTGTCCGACCGTCCTGTACAAGTATATACAGGAATTCGCGCTATATGCACATTCATGTGCATGTGGCTTTTCAAGATTGGTAGAGCGCATGCTTTCCGATAATAGGATCCCGAGTTCGAACCTTTCCCACTGCCTTTTTGACCTTCATCAAAGCAATTTATCCACAATTATAGATGCTTTATACTCGGGTGTATAAATGAATACCCTGTAGGAGGTAAGACCCCTCATGTACAAGATCTTCTCAATGCCCATGAGCCGCTTAGGAGGATTGCTCCCCAGGGAGTTGAGATGGTGCACACAATGTGCGCTGGCTTGCATTGTTTCCTATGACCGGGCTAATAATATCATTGTAAAGCGCTCATCATTCAAAATTGGCGCTATATAACTCGAAATATAACTTTTAATTATAACTTATTATAGTTATTATAGTTAGCTAATACTGGCTTTAGTAATTATTACAATGCCTACGTTATTTAAGTACTTTGCAACTCCAAAACAAGAGGACACTGTAGTAACCACTATTAAACAGGGCTATGGGGACATTATTTGTATATATATGATTAGTATTTTATTTGTGATCATGAACGTCGATCAAGGGGGTCATCTGTCCGACTTCCTGTACAGGAATTCGCGCTATATGGACATTCATGTGCATGTGGCTTTTCAAGATTGGTAGAGCGCATGCTTTCCGATAATAGGATCCCGAGTTCGAACCTTTCCCACTGCCTTTTTGACCTTCATCAAAGCAATTTATCCACAATTATTGATGCTTTATACTCGGGTGTATAAATGAATACCCTGTAGGAGGTAAGACCCCTCATGTACAAGATCTTCTCAATGCCCATGAGCCGCTTAGGAGGATTGCTCCCCAGGGAGTTGAGATGGTGCACACAATGTGCGCTGGCTTGCATTGTTTCCTATGACCGGGTTAATAATATCATTGTAAAGCGCTAATCATCCAAAATTGGCGCTATATAACTCGAAATATAACTTTTAATCATAACTTATTATAGTTATTATAGTTAACTGATATTGGCTTTAGTAATTATTACAATGCCTACGTTATTTAAGCACTTTGCAACTCCGAAACAAGAGGACACTGTAGTAACCACGATTAGACAGGGCTATGGGGACATTATTTGTATATATATGATTAGTATTTTATTTGTGATCATGAACGTCGATCAAGGGGGTCATCTGTCCGACCGTCCTGTACAAGTTTATACAGGAATTCGCGCTATATGCACATTCATGTGCATGTGGCTTTTCAAGATTGGTAGAGCGCATGCTTTCCGATAATAGGATCCCGAGTTCGAACCTTTCCCACTGCCTTTTTGACCTTCATCAAAGCAATTTATCCACAAGTATTGATGCTTTATACTCGGGTGTATAAATGAATACCCTGTAGGAGGTAAGACCCCTCATGTACAAGATCTTCTCAATGCCCATGAGCCACTTAGGAGGATTGCTCCCCAGGGAGTTGAGACGGTGCACACAATGTGCGCTGGCTTGCATTGTTTCCTATGACCGGGTTAATAATATCATTGTAAAGCGCTAATCATCCAAAATTGGCGCTATATAACTCGAAATATAACTTTTAATCATAACTTATTATAGTTATTATAGTTAACTGATATTGGCTTTAGTAATTATTACAATGCCTACGTTATTTAAGCACTTTGCAACTCCGAAACAAGAGGACACTGTAGTAACCACGATTAGACAGGGCTATGGGGACATTATTTGTATATATATGATTAGTATTTTATTTGTGATCATGAACGTCGATCAAGGGGGGTCATCTGTCCGACTTCCTGTACAAGTATATACAGGAATTCGCGCTATATGCACATTCATGTGCATGTGGCTTTTCAAGATTGGTAGAGCGCATGCTTTCCGATAATAGAATCCCGAGTTCGAACCTTTCCCACTGCCTTTTTGACCTTCATCAAAGCAATTTATCCACAATTATTGATGCCTTATACTCGGGTGTATAAATGAATACCCTGTAGGAGGTAAGACCCCTCATGTACAAGATCTTCTCAATGCCCATGAGCCGCTTAGGAGGATTGCTCCCCAGGGAGTTGAGATGGTGCACACAATGTGCGCTGGCTTGCATTGTTTCCCATGACCGGGTTAATAATATCATTGTAAAGCGCTAATCATCCAAAATTGGCGCTATATAACTCGAAATATAACTTTTAATCATAACTTATTATAGTTATTATAGTTAACTGATATTGTCTTTAGTAATTATTACAATGCCTACGTTATTTAAGCACTTTGCAACTCCGAAACAAGAGGACACTGTAGTAACCACGATTAGACAGGGCTATGGGGACATTATTTGTATATATATGATTAGTATTTTATTTGTGATCATGAACGTCGATCAAGGGGGTCATCTGTCCGACCGTCCTGTACAAGTATATACAGGAATTCGCGCTATATGCATATTAAGTGCATGTGGCTTTTCAAGATTGGTAGAGCGCATGCTTTCCGATAATAGGATCCCGAGTTCGAACCTTTCCCACTGCCTTTTTGACCTTCATCAAAGCAATTTATCCACAATTATAGATGCTTTATACTCGGGTGTATAAATGAATACCCTGTAGGAGGTAAGACCCCTCATATACAAGATCTTCTCAATGCCCATGAGCCGCTTAGGAGGATTGCTCCCCAGGGAGTTGAGATGGTGCAGACAATGTGCGCTGGCTTGCATTGTTTCCTATGACCGGGCTAATAATATCATTGTAAAGCGCCCATCATTCAAAATTGGCGCTATATAACTCGAAATATAACTTTTAATTATAACTTATTATAGTTATTATAGTTAACTAATACTGGCTTTAGTAATTATTACAATGCCTACGTTATTTAAGTACTTTGCAACTCCGAAACAAGAGGACACTGTAGTAACCACTATTAGACAGGGCTATGGGGACATTATTATATATATGATTAGTATTTTATTTGTGATCATGAACGTCGATCAAGGGGGTCATCTGTCCGACTTCCTGTACAAGTATATACAGGAATTTGCGCTATATGCACATTCATGTGCATGTGGCTTTTCAAGATTGGTAGAGCGCATGCTTTCCGATAATAGGATCCCGAGTTCGAACCTTTCCCACTGCCTTTTTGACCTTCATCAAAGCAAAATTTTTATCCACAATTATTGATGCTTTATACTCGGGTGTATAAATGAATACCCTGTAGGAGGTAAGACCCCTCATGTACAAGATCTTCTCAATGCCCATGAGCCGCTTAGGAGGATTGCTCCCCAGGGAGTTGAGATGGTGCACACAATGTGCGCTGGCTTGCATTGTTTCCTATGACCGGGCTAATAATATCATTGTAAAGCGCTCATCATTCAAAATTGGCGCTATATAACTAGAAATATAACTTTTAATTATAACTTATTATAGTTATTATAGTTAACTAATATTGGCTTTAGTAATTATTACAATGCCTACGTTATTTAAGTACTTTGCAACTCCGAAACAAGAGGACACTGTAGTAACCACTATTAGACAGGGCTATGGGGACATTATTTGTATATATATGATTAGTATTTTATTTGTGATCATGAACGTCGATCAAGGGGGTCATCTGTCCGACTTCCTGTACAAGTATATACAGGAATTTGCGCTATATGCACATTCATGTGCATGTGGCTTTTCAAGATTGGTAGAGCGCATGCTTTCCGATAATAGGATCCCGAGTTCGAACCTTTCCCACTGCCTTTTTGACCTTCATCAAAGCAATTTATCCACAATTATTGGTGCTTTATACTCGGGTGTATAAATGAATACCCTGTAGGAGGTAAGACCCCTCATGTACAAGATCTTCTCGATGCCCATGAGCCGCTTAGGAGGATTGCTCCCCAGGGAGTTGAGATGGTGCAGACAATGTGCGCTGGCTTGCATTGTTTCCTATGACCGGGCTAATAATATCATTGTAAAGCGCCCATCATTCAAAATTGGCGCTATATAACTCGAAATATAACTTTTAATTATAACTTATTATAGTTATTATAGTTAACTAATACTGGCTTTAGTAATTATTACAATGCCTACGTTATTTAAGTTCTTTGCAACTCCGAAACAAGAGGACACTGTAGTAACCACTATTAGACAGGGCTATGGGGACATTATTATATATATGATTAGTATTTTATTTGTGATCATGAACGTCGATCAAGGGGGTCATCTGTCCGACTTCCTGTACAAGTATATACAGGAATTTGCGCTATATGCACATTCATGTGCATGTGGCTTTTCAAGATTGGTAGAGCGCATGCTTTCCGATAATAGGATCCCGAGTTCGAACCTTTCCCACTGCCTTTTTGACCTTCATCAAAGCAAAATTTTTATCCACAATTATTGATGCTTTATACTCGGGTGTATAAATGAATACCCTGTAGGAGGTAAGACCCCTCATGTACAAGATCTTCTCAATGCCCATGAGCCGCTTAGGAGGATTGCTCCCCAGGGAGTTGAGATGGTGCACACAATGTGCGCTGGCTTGCATTGTTTCCTATGACCGGGCTAATAATATCATTGTAAAGCGCTCATCATTCAAAATTGGCGCTATATAACTAGAAATATAACTTTTAATTATAACTTATTATAGTTATTATAGTTAACTAATATTGGCTTTAGTAATTATTACAATGCCTACGTTATTTAAGTACTTTGCAACTCCGAAACAAGAGGACACTGTAGTAACCACTATTAGACAGGGCTATGGGGACATTATTTGTATATATATGATCAGTATTTTATTTGTGATCATGAACGTCGATCAAGGGGGTCAACTGTCCGACTTCCTGTACAAGTATATACAGGAATTCGCGCTATATGCACATTCATGTGCATGTGGCTTTTCAAGATTGGTAGAGCGCATGCTTTCCGATAATAGGATCCCGAGTTCGAACCTTTCCCACTGCCTTTTTGACCTTCATCAAAGCAATTTATCCACAATTATTGGTGCTTTATACTCGGGTGTATAAATGAATACCCTGTAGGAGGTAAGACCCCTCATGTACAAGATCTTCTCGATGCCCATGAGCCGCTTAGGAGGATTGCTCCCCAGGGAGTTGAGATGGTGCACACAATGTGCGCTGGCTTGCATTGTTTCCTATGACCGGGTTAATAATATCATTGTAAAGCGCTAATCATCCAAAATTGGCGCTATATAACTCGAAATATAACTTTTAATCATAACTTATTATAGTTATTATAGTTAACTGATATTGGCTTTAGTAATTATTACAATGCCTACGTTATTTAAGCACTTTGCAACTCCGAAACAAGAGGACACTGTAGTAACCACGATTAGACAGGGCTATGGGGACATTATTTGTATATATATGATTATTATTTTATTTGTGATCATGAACGTCGATCAAGGGGGTCATCTGTCCGACTTCCTGTACAAGTATATACAGGAATTCGCGCTATATGCACATTCATGTGCATGTGGCTTTTCAAGATTGGTAAAGCGCATGCTTTCCGATAATAGGAACCCGAGTTCGAACCTTTCCCACTGCCTTTTTGACCTTCATCAAAGCAACATTTTTATCCACAATTATTGATGCTTTATACTCGGGTGTATAAATGAATACCCTGTAGGAGGTAAGACCCCTCATGTACAAGATCTTCTCGATGCCCATGAGCCGCTTAGGAGGATTGCTCCCCAGGGAGTTGAGATGGTGCACACAATGTGCGCTGGCTTGCATTGTTTCCTATGACCGGGTTAATAATATCATTGTAAAGCGCTAATCATCCAAAATTGGCGCTATATAACTCGAAATATAACTTTTAATCATAACTTATTATAGTTATTATAGTTAACTGATATTGGCTTTAGTAATTATTACAATGCCTACGTTATTTAAGCACTTTGCAACTCCAAAACAAGAGGACACTGTAGTAACCACGATTAGACAGGGCTATGGGGACATTATTTGTATATATATGATCAGTATTTTATTTGTGATCATGAACGTCGATCAAGGGGGTCAACTGTCCGACTTCCTGTACAAGTATATACAGGAATTCGCGCTATATGCACATTCATGTGCATGTGGCTTTTCAAGATTGGTAGAGCGCATGCTTTCCGATAATAGGATCCCGAGTTCGAACCTTTCCCACTGCCTTTTTGACCTTCATCAAAGCAATTTATCCACAATTATTGGTGCTTTATACTCGGGTGTATAAATGAATACCCTGTAGGAGGTAAGACCCCTCATGTACAAGATCTTCTCGATGCCCATGAGCCGCTTAGGAGGATTGCTCCCCAGGGAGTTGAGATGGTGCACACAATGTGCGCTGGCTTGCATTGTTTCCTATGACCGGGTTAATAATATCATTGTAAAGCGCTAATCATCCAAAATTGGCGCTATATAACTCGAAATATAACTTTTAATCATAACTTATTATAGTTATTATAGTTAACTGATATTGGCTTTAGTAATTATTACAATGCCTACGTTATTTAAGCACTTTGCAACTCCGAAACAAGAGGACACTGTAGTAACCACGATTAGACAGGGCTATGGGGACATTATTTGTATATATATGATTATTATTTTATTTGTGATCATGAACGTCGATCAAGGGGGTCATCTGTCCGACTTCCTGTACAAGTATATACAGGAATTCGCGCTATATGCACATTCATGTGCATGTGGCTTTTCAAGATTGGTAAAGCGCATGCTTTCCGATAATAGGAACCCGAGTTCGAACCTTTCCCACTGCCTTTTTGACCTTCATCAAAGCAACATTTTTATCCACAATTATTGATGCTTTATACTCGGGTGTATAAATGAATACCCTGTAGGAGGTAAGACCCCTCATGTACAAGATCTTCTCGATGCCCATGAGCCGCTTAGGAGGATTGCTCCCCAGGGAGTTGAGATGGTGCACACAATGTGCGCTGGCTTGCATTGTTTCCTATGACCGGGTTAATAATATCATTGTAAAGCGCTAATCATCCAAAATTGGCGCTATATAACTCGAAATATAACTTTTAATCATAACTTATTATAGTTATTATAGTTAACTGATATTGGCTTTAGTAATTATTACAATGCCTACGTTATTTAAGCACTTTGCAACTCCAAAACAAGAGGACACTGTAGTAACCACGATTAGACAGGGCTATGGGGACATTATTTGTATATATATGATTATTATTTTATTTGTGATCATGAACGTCGATCAAGGGGGTCATCTGTCCGACTTCCTGTACAAGTATATACAGGAATTCGCGCTATATGCACATTCATGTGCATGTGGCTTTTCAAGATTGGTAGAGCGCATGCTTTCCGATAATAGGATCCCGAGTTCGAACCTTTCCCACTGCCTTTTTGACCTTCATCAAAGCAATTTATCCACAATTATAGATGCTTTATACTCGGGTGTATAAATGAATACCCTGTAGGAGGTAAGACCCCTCATGTACAAGATCTTCTCAATGCCCATGAGCCGCTTAGGAGGATTGCTCCCCAGGGAGTTGAGATGGTGCACACAATGTGCGCTGGCTTGCATTGTTTCCTATGACCGGGCTAATAATATCATTGTAAAGCGCTCATCATTCAAAATTGGCGCTATATAACTAGAAATATAACTTTTAATTATAACTTATTATAGTTATTATAGTTAACTAATATTGGCTTTAGTAATTATTACAATGCCTACGTTATTTAAGTACTTTGCAACTCCGAAACAAGAGGACACTGTAGTAACCACTATTAGACAGGGCTATGGGGACATTATTTGTATATATATGATTAGTATTTTATTTGTGATCATGAACGTCGATCAAGGGGGTCATCTGTCCGACTTCCTGTACAAGTATATACAGGAATTCGCGCTATATGCACATTCATGTGCATGTGGCTTTTCAAGATTGGTAGAGCGCATGCTTTCCGATAATAGGATCCCGAGTTCGAACCTTTCCCACTGCCTTTTTGACCTTCATCAAAGCAATTTATCCACAATTATTGGTGCTTTATACTCGGGTGTATAAATGAATACCCTGTAGGAGGTAAGACCCCTCATGTACAAGATCTTCTCGATGCCCATGAGCCGCTTAGGAGGATTGCTCCCCAGGGAGTTGAGATGGTGCACACAATGTGCGCTGGCTTGCATTGTTTCCTATGACCGGGTTAATAATATCATTGTAAAGCGCTAATCATCCAAAATTGGCGCTATATAACTCGAAATATAACTTTTAATCATAACTTATTATAGTTATTATAGTTAACTGATATTGGCTTTAGTAATTATTACAATGCCTACGTTATTTAAGCACTTTGCAACTCCGAAACAAGAGGACACTGTAGTAACCACGATTAGACAGGGCTATGGGGACATTATTTGTATATATATGATTATTATTTTATTTGTGATCATGAACGTCGATCAAGGGGGTCATCTGTCCGACTTCCTGTACAAGTATATACAGGAATTCGCGCTATATGCACATTCATGTGCATGTGGCTTTTCAAGATTGGTAAAGCGCATGCTTTCCGATAATAGGAACCCGAGTTCGAACCTTTCCCACTGCCTTTTTGACCTTCATCAAAGCAACATTTTTATCCACAATTATTGATGCTTTATACTCGGGTGTATAAATGAATACCCTGTAGGAGGTAAGACCCCTCATGTACAAGATCTTCTCGATGCCCATGAGCCGCTTAGGAGGATTGCTCCCCAGGGAGTTGAGATGGTGCACACAATGTGCGCTGGCTTGCATTGTTTCCTATGACCGGGTTAATAATATCATTGTAAAGCGCTAATCATCCAAAATTGGCGCTATATAACTCGAAATATAACTTTTAATCATAACTTATTATAGTTATTATAGTTAACTGATATTGGCTTTAGTAATTATTACAATGCCTACGTTATTTAAGCACTTTGCAACTCCGAAACAAGAGGACACTGTAGTAACCACGATTAGACAGGGCTATGGGGACATTATTTGTATATATATGATTATTATTTTATTTGTGATCATGAACGTCGATCAAGGGGGTCATCTGTCCGACTTCCTGTACAAGTATATACAGGAATTCGCGCTATATGCACATTCATGTGCATGTGGCTTTTCAAGATTGGTAGAGCGCATGCTTTCCGATAATAGGATCCCGAGTTCGAACCTTTCCCACTGCCTTTTTGACCTTCATCAAAGCAATTTATCCACAATTATAGATGCTTTATACTCGGGTGTATAAATGAATACCCTGTAGGAGGTAAGACCCCTCATGTACAAGATCTTCTCAATGCCCATGAGCCGCTTAGGAGGATTGCTCCCCAGGGAGTTGAGATGGTGCACACAATGTGCGCTGGCTTGCATTGTTTCCTATGACCGGGCTAATATTATCATTGTAAAGCGCTCATCATTCAAAATTGGCGCTATATAACTAGAAATATAACTTTTAATTATAACTTATTATAGTTATTATAGTTAACTAATATTGGCTTTAGTAATTATTACAATGCCTACGTTATTTAAGTACTTTGCAACTCCGAAACAAGAGGACACTGTAGTAACCACTATTAGACAGGGCTATGGGGACATTATTTGTATATATATGATTAGTATTTTATTTGTGATCATGAACGTCGATCAAGGGGGTCATCTGTCCGACTTCCTGTACAAGTATATACAGGAATTCGCGCTATATGCACATTCATGTGCATGTGGCTTTTCAAGATTGGTAGAGCGCATGCTTTCCGATAATAGGATCCCGAGTTCGAACCTTTCCCACTGCCTTTTTGACCTTCATCAAAGCAATTTATCCACAATTATTGGTGCTTTATACTCGGGTGTATAAATGAATACCCTGTAGGAGGTAAGACCCCTCATGTACAAGATCTTCTCGATGCCCATGAACCGCTTAGGAGGATTGCTCCCGAGGGAGTTGAGATGGTGCACACAATGTGCGCTGGCTTGCATTGTTTCCTATGACCGGGTTAATAATATCATTGTAAAGCGCTAATCATCCAAAATTGGCGCTATATAACTCGAAATATAACTTTTAATCATAACTTATTATAGTTATTATAGTTAACTGATATTGGCTTTAGTAATTATTACAATGCCTACGTTATTTAAGCACTTTGCTACTCCGAAACAAGAGGACACTGTAGTAACCACGATTAGACAGGGCTATGGGGACATTATTTGTATATATATGATTATTATTTTATTTGTGATCATGAACGTCGATCAAGGGGGTCATCTGTCCGACTTCCTGTACAAGTATATACAGGAATTCGCGCTATATGCACATTCATGTGCATGTGGCTTTTCAAGATTGGTAAAGCGCATGCTTTCCGATAATAGGAACCCGAGTTCGAACCTTTCCCACTGCCTTTTTGACCTTCATCAAAGCAACATTTTTATCCACAATTATTGATGCTTTATACTCGGGTGTATAAATGAATACCCTGTAGGAGGTAAGACCCCTCATGTACAAGATCTTCTCAATGCCCATGAGCCGCTTAGGAGGATTGCTCCCCAGGGAGTTGAGATGGTGCACACAATGTGCGCTGGCTTGCATTGTTTCCTATGACCGGGTTAATAATATCATTGTAAAGCGCTAATCATCCAAAATTGGCGCTATATAACTCGAAATATAACTTTTAATCATAACTTATTATAGTTATTATAGTTAACTGATATTGGCTTTAGTAATTATTACAATGCCTACGTTATTTAAGCACTTTGCAACTCCGAAACAAGAGGACACTGTAGTAACCACGATTAGACAGGGCTATGGGGACATTATTTGTATATATATGATTATTATTTTATTTGTGATCATGAACGTCGATCAAGGGGGTCATCTGTCCGACTTCTTGTACAAGTATATACAGGAATTCGCGCTATATGCACATTCATGTGCATGTGGCTTTTCAAGATTGGTAGAGCGCATGCTTTCCGATAATAGGATCCCGAGTTCGAACCTTTCCCACTGCCTTTTTGACCTTCATCAAAGCAATTTATCCACAATTATAGATGCTTTATACTCGGGTGTATAAATGAATACCCTGTAGGAGGTAAGACCCCTTATGTACAAGATCTTCTCAATGCCCATGAGCCGCTTAGGAGGATTGCTCCCCAGGGAGTTGAGATGGTGCACACAATGTGCGCTAGCTTGCATTGTTTCCTATGACCGGGCTAATAATATCATTGTAAAGCGCTCATCATTCAAAATTGGCGCTATATAACTCGAAATATAACTTTTAATTATAACTTATTATAGTTATTATAGTTAGCTAATACTGGCTTTAGTAATTATTACAATGCCTACGTTATTTAAGTACTTTGCAACTCCAAAACAAGAGGACACTGTAGTAACCACTATTAAACAGGGCTATGGGGACATTATTTGTATATATATGATTAGTATTTTATTTGTGATCATGAACGTCGATCAAGGGGGTCATCTGTCCGACTTCCTGTACAGGAATTCGCGCTATATGGACATTCATGTGCATGTGGCTTTTCAAGATTGGTAGAGCGCATGCTTTCCGATAATAGGATCCCGAGTTCGAACCTTTCCCACTGCCTTTTTGACCTTCATCAAAGCAATTTATCCACAATTATTGATGCTTTATACTCGGGTGTATAAATGAATACCCTGTAGGAGGTAAGACCCCTCATGTACAAGATCTTCTCAATGCCCATGAGCCGCTTAGGAGGATTGCTCCCCAGGGAGTTGAGATGGTGCACACAATGTGCGCTGGCTTGCATTGTTTCCTATGACCGGGTTAATAATATCATTGTAAAGCGCTAATCATCCAAAATTGGCGCTATATAACTCGAAATATAACTTTTAATCATAACTTATTATAGTTATTATAGTTAACTGATATTGGCTTTAGTAATTATTACAATGCCTACGTTATTTAAGCACTTTGCAACTCCGAAACAAGAGGACACTGTAGTAACCACGATTAGACAGGGCTATGGGGACATTATTTGTATATATATGATTAGTATTTTATTTGTGATCATGAACGTCGATCAAGGGGGGTCATCTGTCCGACTTCCTGTACAAGTATATACAGGAATTCGCGCTATATGCACATTCATGTGCATGTGGCTTTTCAAGATTGGTAGAGCGCATGCTTTCCGATAATAGGATCCCGAGTTCGAACCTTTCCCACTGCCTTTTTGACCTTCATCAAAGCAATTTATCCACAATTATTGATGCTTTATACTCGGGTGTATAAATGAATACCCTGTAGGAGGTAAGACCCCTCATGTACAAGATCTTCTCAATGCCCATGAGCCGCTTAGGAGGATTGCTCCCCAGGGAGTTGAGATGGTGCACACAATGTGCGCTGGCTTGCATTGTTTCCTATGACCGGGTTAATAATATCATTGTAAAGCGCTAATCATCCAAAATTGGCGCTATATAACTCGAAATATAACTTTTAATCATAACTTATTATAGTTATTATAGTTAACTGATATTGGCTTTAGTAATTATTACAATGCCTACGTTATTTAAGCACTTTGCAACTCCGAAACAAGAGGACACTGTAGTAACCACGATTAGACAGGGCTATGGGACATTATTTGTATATATATGATTAGTATTTTATTTGTGATCATGAACGTCGATCAAGGGGGTCATCTGTCCGACCGTCCTGTACAAGTATATACAGGAATTCGCGCTATATGCACATTCATGTGCATGTGGCTTTTCAAGATTGGTAGAGCGCATGCTTTCCGATAATAGGATCCCGAGTTCGAACCTTTCCCACTGCCTTTTTGACCTTCATCAAAGCAATTTATCCACAATTATAGATGCTTTATACTCGGGTGTATAAATGAATACCCTGTAGGAGGTAAGACCCCTCATGTACAAGATCTTCTCAATGCCCATGAGCCGCTTAGGAGGATTGCTCCCCAGGGAGTTGAGATGGTGCACACAATGTGCGCTGGCTTGCATTGTTTCCTATGACCGGGCTAATAATATCATTGTAAAGCGCTCATCATTCAAAATTGGCGCTATATAACTCGAAATATAACTTTTAATTATAACTTATTATAGTTATTATAGTTAGCTAATACTGGCTTTAGTAATTATTACAATGCCTACGTTATTTAAGTACTTTGCAACTCCAAAACAAGAGGACACTGTAGTAACCACTATTAAACAGGGCTATGGGGACATTATTTGTATATATATGATTAGTATTTTATTTGTGATCATGAACGTCGATCAAGGGGGTCATCTGTCCGACTTCCTGTACAGGAATTCGCGCTATATGGACATTCATGTGCATGTGGCTTTTCAAGATTGGTAGAGCGCATGCTTTCCGATAATAGGATCCCGAGTTCGAACCTTTCCCACTGCCTTTTTGACCTTCATCAAAGCAATTTATCCACAATTATTGATGCTTTATACTCGGGTGTATAAATGAATACCCTGTAGGAGGTAAGACCCCTCATGTACAAGATCTTCTCAATGCCCATGAGCCGCTTAGGAGGATTGCTCCCCAGGGAGTTGAGATGGTGCACACAATGTGCGCTGGCTTGCATTGTTTCCTATGACCGGGTTAATAATATCATTGTAAAGCGCTAATCATCCAAAATTGGCGCTATATAACTCGAAATATAACTTTTAATCATAACTTATTATAGTTATTATAGTTAACTGATATTGGCTTTAGTAATTATTACAATGCCTACGTTATTTAAGCACTTTGCAACTCCGAAACAAGAGGACACTGTAGTAACCACGATTAGACAGGGCTATGGGGACATTATTTGTATATATATGATTAGTATTTTATTTGTGATCATGAACGTCGATCAAGGGGGTCATCTGTCCGACCGTCCTGTACAAGTTTATACAGGAATTCGCGCTATATGCACATTCATGTGCATGTGGCTTTTCAAGATTGGTAGAGCGCATGCTTTCCGATAATAGGATCCCGAGTTCGAACCTTTCCCACTGCCTTTTTGACCTTCATCAAAGCAATTTATCCACAAGTATTGATGCCTTATACTCGGGTGTATAAATGAATACCCTGTAGGAGGTAAGACCCCTCATGTACAAGATCTTCTCAATGCCCATGAGCCGCTTAGGAGGATTGCTCCCCAGGGAGTTGAGATGGTGCACACAATGTGCGCTGGCTTGCATTGTTTCCTATGACCGGGTTAATAATATCATTGTAAAGCGCTAATCATCCAAAATTGGCGCTATATAACTCGAAATATAACTTTTAATCATAACTTATTATAGTTATTATAGTTAACTGATATTGGCTTTAGTAATTATTACAATGCCTACGTTATTTAAGCACTTTGCAACTCCGAAACAAGAGGACACTGTAGTAACCACGATTAGACAGGGCTATGGGGACATTATTTGTATATATATGATTAGTATTTTATTTGTGATCATGAACGTCGATCAAGGGGGGTCATCTGTCCGACTTCCTGTACAAGTATATACAGGAATTCGCGCTATATGCACATTCATGTGCATGTGGCTTTTCAAGATTGGTAGAGCGCATGCTTTCCGATAATAGAATCCCGAGTTCGAACCTTTCCCACTGCCTTTTTGACCTTCATCAAAGCAATTTATCCACAATTATTGATGCCTTATACTCGGGTGTATAAATGAATACCCTGTAGGAGGTAAGACCCCTCATGTACAAGATCTTCTCAATGCCCATGAGCCGCTTAGGAGGATTGCTCCCCAGGGAGTTGAGATGGTGCACACAATGTGCGCTGGCTTGCATTGTTTCCTATGACCGGGTTAATAATATCATTGTAAAGCGCTAATCATCCAAAATTGGCGCTATATAACTCGAAATATAACTTTTAATCATAACTTATTATAGTTATTATAGTTAACTGATATTGGCTTTAGTAATTATTACAATGCCTACGTTATTTAAGCACTTTGCAACTCCGAAACAAGAGGACACTGTAGTAACCACGATTAGACAGGGCTATGGGGACATTATTTGTATATATATGATTAGTATTTTATTTGTGATCATGAACGTCGATCAAGGGGGGTCATCTGTCCGACTTCCTGTACAAGTATATACAGGAATTCGCGCTATATGCACATTCATGTGCATGTGGCTTTTCAAGATTGGTAGAGCGCATGCTTTCCGATAATAGGATCCCGAGTTCGAACCTTTCCCACTGCCTTTTTGACCTTCATCAAAGCAATTTATCCACAATTATTGATGCTTTATACTCGGGTGTATAAATGAATACCCTGTAGGAGGTAAGACCCCTCATGTACAAGATCTTCTCAATGCCCATGAGCCGCTTAGGAGGATTGCTCCCCAGGGAGTTGAGATGGTGCACACAATGTGCGCTGGCTTGCATTGTTTCCTATGACCGGGTTAATAATATCATTGTAAAGCGCTAATCATCCAAAATTGGCGCTATATAACTCGAAATATAACTTTTAATCATAACTTATTATAGTTATTATAGTTAACTGATATTGGCTTTAGTAATTATTACAATGCCTACGTTATTTAAGCACTTTGCAACTCCGAAACAAGAGGACACTGTAGTAACCACGATTAGACAGGGCTATGGGACATTATTTGTATATATATGATTAGTATTTTATTTGTGATCATGAACGTCGATCAAGGGGGTCATCTGTCCGACCGTCCTGTACAAGTATATACAGGAATTCGCGCTATATGCACATTCATGTGCATGTGGCTTTTCAAGATTGGTAGAGCGCATGCTTTCCGATAATAGGATCCCGAGTTCGAACCTTTCCCACTGCCTTTTTGACCTTCATCAAAGCAATTTATCCACAATTATAGATGCTTTATACTCGGGTGTATAAATGAATACCCTGTAGGAGGTAAGACCCCTCATGTACAAGATCTTCTCAATGCCCATGAGCCGCTTAGGAGGATTGCTCCCCAGGGAGTTGAGATGGTGCACACAATGTGCGCTGGCTTGCATTGTTTCCTATGACCGGGCTAATAATATCATTGTAAAGCGCTCATCATTCAAAATTGGCGCTATATAACTCGAAATATAACTTTTAATTATAACTTATTATAGTTATTATAGTTAGCTAATACTGGCTTTAGTAATTATTACAATGCCTACGTTATTTAAGTACTTTGCAACTCCAAAACAAGAGGACACTGTAGTAACCACTATTAAACAGGGCTATGGGGACATTATTTGTATATATATGATTAGTATTTTATTTGTGATCATGAACGTCGATCAAGGGGGTCATCTGTCCGACTTCCTGTACAGGAATTCGCGCTATATGGACATTCATGTGCATGTGGCTTTTCAAGATTGGTAGAGCGCATGCTTTCCGATAATAGGATCCCGAGTTCGAACCTTTCCCACTGCCTTTTTGACCTTCATCAAAGCAATTTATCCACAATTATTGATGCTTTATACTCGGGTGTATAAATGAATACCCTGTAGGAGGTAAGACCCCTCATGTACAAGATCTTCTCAATGCCCATGAGCCGCTTAGGAGGATTGCTCCCCAGGGAGTTGAGATGGTGCACACAATGTGCGCTGGCTTGCATTGTTTCCTATGACCGGGTTAATAATATCATTGTAAAGCGCTAATCATCCAAAATTGGCGCTATATAACTCGAAATATAACTTTTAATCATAACTTATTATAGTTATTATAGTTAACTGATATTGGCTTTAGTAATTATTACAATGCCTACGTTATTTAAGCACTTTGCAACTCCGAAACAAGAGGACACTGTAGTAACCACGATTAGACAGGGCTATGGGACATTATTTGTATATATATGATTAGTATTTTATTTGTGATCATGAACGTCGATCAAGGGGGTCATCTGTCCGACCGTCCTGTACAAGTATATACAGGAATTCGCGCTATATGCACATTCATGTGCATGTGGCTTTTCAAGATTGGTAGAGCGCATGCTTTCCGATAATAGGATCCCGAGTTCGAACCTTTCCCACTGCCTTTTTGACCTTCATCAAAGCAATTTATCCACAATTATAGATGCTTTATACTCGGGTGTATAAATGAATACCCTGTAGGAGGTAAGACCCCTCATGTACAAGATCTTCTCAATGCCCATGAGCCGCTTAGGAGGATTGCTCCCCAGGGAGTTGAGATGGTGCACACAATGTGCGCTGGCTTGCATTGTTTCCTATGACCGGGCTAATAATATCATTGTAAAGCGCTCATCATTCAAAATTGGCGCTATATAACTCGAAATATAACTTTTAATTATAACTTATTATAGTTATTATAGTTAGCTAATACTGGCTTTAGTAATTATTACAATGCCTACGTTATTTAAGTACTTTGCAACTCCAAAACAAGAGGACACTGTAGTAACCACTATTAAACAGGGCTATGGGGACATTATTTGTATATATATGATTAGTATTTTATTTGTGATCATGAACGTCGATCAAGGGGGTCATCTGTCCGACTTCCTGTACAGGAATTCGCGCTATATGGACATTCATGTGCATGTGGCTTTTCAAGATTTGTAGAGCGCATGCTTTCCGATAATAGGATCCCGAGTTCGAACCTTTCCCACTGCCTTTTTGACCTTCATCAAAGCAATTTATCCACAATTATTGATGCTTTATACTCGGGTGTATAAATGAATACCCTGTAGGAGGTAAGACCCCTCATGTACAAGATCTTCTCAATGCCCATGAGCCGCTTAGGAGGATTGCTCCCCAGGGAGTTGAGATGGTGCACACAATGTGCGCTGGCTTGCATTGTTTCCTATGACCGGGTTAATAATATCATTGTAAAGCGCTAATCATCCAAAATTGGCGCTATATAACTCGAAATATAACTTTTAATCATAACTTATTATAGTTATTATAGTTAACTGATATTGGCTTTAGTAATTATTACAATGCCTACGTTATTTAAGCACTTTGCAACTCCGAAACAAGAGGACACTGTAGTAACCACGATTAGACAGGGCTATGGGGACATTATTTGTATATATATGATTAGTATTTTATTTGTGATCATGAACGTCGATCAAGGGGGTCATCTGTCCGACCGTCCTGTACAAGTTTATACAGGAATTCGCGCTATATGCACATTCATGTGCATGTGGCTTTTCAAGATTGGTAGAGCGCATGCTTTCCGATAATAGGATCCCGAGTTCGAACCTTTCCCACTGCCTTTTTGACCTTCATCAAAGCAATTTATCCACAAGTATTGATGCTTTATACTCGGGTGTATAAATGAATACCCTGTAGGAGGTAAGACCCCTCATGTACAAGATCTTCTCAATGCCCATGAGCCACTTAGGAGGATTGCTCCCCAGGGAGTTGAGATGGTGCACACAATGTGCGCTGGCTTGCATTGTTTCCTATGACCGGGTTAATAATATCATTGTAAAGCGCTAATCATCCAAAATTGGCGCTATATAACTCGAAATATAACTTTTAATCATAACTTATTATAGTTATTATAGTTAACTGATATTGGCTTTAGTAATTATTACAATGCCTACGTTATTTAAGCACTTTGCAACTCCGAAACAAGAGGACACTGTAGTAACCACGATTAGACAGGGCTATGGGGACATTATTTGTATATATATGATTAGTATTTTATTTGTGATCATGAACGTCGATCAAGGGGGGTCATCTGTCCGACTTCCTGTACAAGTATATACAGGAATTCGCGCTATATGCACATTCATGTGCATGTGGCTTTTCAAGATTGGTAGAGCGCATGCTTTCCGATAATAGAATCCCGAGTTCGAACCTTTCCCACTGCCTTTTTGACCTTCATCAAAGCAATTTATCCACAATTATTGATGCCTTATACTCGGGTGTATAAATGAATACCCTGTAGGAGGTAAGACCCCTCATGTACAAGATCTTCTCAATGCCCATGAGCCGCTTAGGAGGATTGCTCCCCAGGGAGTTGAGATGGTGCACACAATGTGCGCTGGCTTGCATTGTTTCCTATGACCGGGTTAATAATATCATTGTAAAGCGCTAATCATCCAAAATTGGCGCTATATAACTCGAAATATAACTTTTAATCATAACTTATTATAGTTATTATAGTTAACTGATATTGTCTTTAGTAATTATTACAATGCCTACGTTATTTAAGCACTTTGCAACTCCGAAACAAGAGGACACTGTAGTAACCACGATTAGACAGGGCTATGGGGACATTATTTGTATATATATGATTAGTATTTTATTTGTGATCATGAACGTCGATCAAGGGGGTCATCTGTCCGACCGTCCTGTACAAGTATATACAGGAATTCGCGCTATATGCATATTAAGTGCATGTGGCTTTTCAAGATTGGTAGAGCGCATGCTTTCCGATAATAGGATCCCGAGTTCGAACCTTTCCCACTGCCTTTTTGACCTTCATCAAAGCAATTTATCCACAATTATAGATGCTTTATACTCGGGTGTATAAATGAATACCCTGTAGGAGGTAAGACCCCTCATGTACAAGATCTTCTCAATGCCCATGAGCCGCTTAGGAGGATTGCTCCCCAGGGAGTTGAGATGGTGCAGACAATGTGCGCTGGCTTGCATTGTTTCCTATGACCGGGCTAATAATATCATTGTAAAGCGCCCATCATTCAAAATTGGCGCTATATAACTCGAAATATAACTTTTAATTATAACTTATTATAGTTATTATAGTTAACTAATACTGGCTTTAGTAATTATTACAATGCCTACGTTATTTAAGTACTTTGCAACTCCGAAACAAGAGGACACTGTAGTAACCACTATTAGACAGGGCTATGGGGACATTATTATATATATGATTAGTTTTTTATTTGTGATCATGAACGTCGATCAAGGGGGTCATCTGTCCGACTTCCTGTACAAGTATATACAGGAATTTGCGCTATATGCACATTCATGTGCATGTGGCTTTTCAAGATTGGTAGAGCGCATGCTTTCCGATAATAGGATCCCGAGTTCGAACCTTTCCCACTGCCTTTTTGACCTTCATCAAAGCAAAATTTTTATCCACAATTATTGATGCTTTATACTCGGGTGTATAAATGAATACCCTGTAGGAGGTAAGACCCCTCATGTACAAGATCTTCTCAATGCCCATGAGCCGCTTAGGAGGATTGCTCCCCAGGGAGTTGAGATGGTGCACACAATGTGCGCTGGCTTGCATTGTTTCCTATGACCGGGCTAATAATATCATTGTAAAGCGCTCATCATTCAAAATTGGCGCTATATAACTAGAAATATAACTTTTAATTATAACTTATTATAGTTATTATAGTTAACTAATATTGGCTTTAGTAATTATTACAATGCCTACGTTATTTAAGTACTTTGCAACTCCGAAACAAGAGGACACTGTAGTAACCACTATTAGACAGGGCTATGGGGACATTATTTGTATATATATGATTAGTATTTTATTTGTGATCATGAACGTCGATCAAGGGGGTCATCTGTCCGACTTCCTGTACAAGTATATACAGGAATTCGCGCTATATGCACATTCATGTGCATGTGGCTTTTCAAGATTGGTAGAGCGCATGCTTTCCGATAATAGGATCCCGAGTTCGAACCTTTCCCACTGCCTTTTTGACCTTCATCAAAGCAATTTATCCACAATTATAGATGCTTTATACTCGGGTGTATAAATGAATACCCTGTAGGAGGTAAGACCCCTCATGTACAAGATCTTCTCAATGCCCATGAGCCGCTTAGGAGGATTGCTCCCCAGGGAGTTGAGATGGTGCAGACAATGTGCGCTGGCTTGCATTGTTTCCTATGACCGGGCTAATAATATCATTGTAAAGCGCCCATCATTCAAAATTGGCGCTATATAACTCGAAATATAACTTTTAATTATAACTTATTATAGTTATTATAGTTAACTAATACTGGCTTTAGTAATTATTACAATGCCTACGTTATTTAAGTACTTTGCAACTCCGAAACAAGAGGACACTGTAGTAACCACTATTAGACAGGGCTATGGGGACATTATTATATATATGATTAGTTTTTTATTTGTGATCATGAACGTCGATCAAGGGGGTCATCTGTCCGACTTCCTGTACAAGTATATACAGGAATTTGCGCTATATGCACATTCATGTGCATGTGGCTTTTCAAGATTGGTAGAGCGCATGCTTTCCGATAATAGGATCCCGAGTTCGAACCTTTCCCACTGCCTTTTTGACCTTCATCAAAGCAAAATTTTTATCCACAATTATTGATGCTTTATACTCGGGTGTATAAATGAATACCCTGTAGGAGGTAAGACCCCTCATGTACAAGATCTTCTCAATGCCCATGAGCCGCTTAGGAGGATTGCTCCCCAGGGAGTTGAGATGGTGCACACAATGTGCGCTGGCTTGCATTGTTTCCTATGACCGGGCTAATAATATCATTGTAAAGCGCTCATCATTCAAAATTGGCGCTATATAACTAGAAATATAACTTTTAATTATAACTTATTATAGTTATTATAGTTAACTAATATTGGCTTTAGTAATTATTACAATGCCTACGTTATTTAAGTACTTTGCAACTCCGAAACAAGAGGACACTGTAGTAACCACTATTAGACAGGGCTATGGGGACATTATTTGTATATATATGATTAGTATTTTATTTGTGATCATGAACGTCGATCAAGGGGGTCATCTGTCCGACTTCCTGTACAAGTATATACAGGAATTTGCGCTATATGCACATTCATGTGCATGTGGCTTTTCAAGATTGGTAGAGCGCATGCTTTCCGATAATAGGATCCCGAGTTCGAACCTTTCCCACTGCCTTTTTGACCTTCATCAAAGCAATTTATCCACAATTATTGGTGCTTTATACTCGGGTGTATAAATGAATACCCTGTAGGAGGTAAGACCCCTCATGTACAAGATCTTCTCGATGCCCATGAGCCGCTTAGGAGGATTGCTCCCCAGGGAGTTGAGATGGTGCAGACAATGTGCGCTGGCTTGCATTGTTTCCTATGACCGGGCTAATAATATCATTGTAAAGCGCCCATCATTCAAAATTGGCGCTATATAACTCGAAATATAACTTTTAATTATAACTTATTATAGTTATTATAGTTAACTAATACTGGCTTTAGTAATTATTACAATGCCTACGTTATTTAAGTACTTTGCAACTCCGAAACAAGAGGACACTGTAGTAACCACTATTAGACAGGGCTATGGGGACATTATTATATATATGATTAGTATTTTATTTGTGATCATGAACGTCGATCAAGGGGGTCATCTGTCCGACTTCCTGTACAAGTATATACAGGAATTTGCGCTATATGCACATTCATGTGCATGTGGCTTTTCAAGATTGGTAGAGCGCATGCTTTCCGATAATAGGATCCCGAGTTCGAACCTTTCCCACTGCCTTTTTGACCTTCATCAAAGCAAAATTTTTATCCACAATTATTGATGCTTTATACTCGGGTGTATAAATGAATACCCTGTAGGAGGTAAGACCCCTCATGTACAAGATCTTCTCAATGCCCATGAGCCGCTTAGGAGGATTGCTCCCCAGGGAGTTGAGATGGTGCACACAATGTGCGCTGGCTTGCATTGTTTCCTATGACCGGGCTAATAATATCATTGTAAAGCGCTCATCATTCAAAATTGGCGCTATATAACTAGAAATATAACTTTTAATTATAACTTATTATAGTTATTATAGTTAACTAATATTGGCTTTAGTAATTATTACAATGCCTACGTTATTTAAGTACTTTGCAACTCCGAAACAAGAGGACACTGTAGTAACCACTATTAGACAGGGCTATGGGGACATTATTTGTATATATATGATTAGTATTTTATTTGTGATCATGAACGTCGATCAAGGGGGTCATCTGTCCGACTTCCTGTACAAGTATATACAGGAATTCGCGCTATATGCACATTCATGTGCATGTGGCTTTTCAAGATTGGTAGAGCGCATGCTTTCCGATAATAGGATCCCGAGTTCGAACCTTTCCCACTGCCTTTTTGACCTTCATCAAAGCAATTTATCCACAATTATTGGTGCTTTATACTCGGGTGTATAAATGAATACCCTGTAGGAGGTAAGACCCCTCATGTACAAGATCTTCTCGATGCCCATGAGCCGCTTAGGAGGATTGCTCCCCAGGGAGTTGAGATGGTGCACACAATGTGCGCTGGCTTGCATTGTTTCCTATGACCGGGTTAATAATATCATTGTAAAGCGCTAATCATCCAAAATTGGCGCTATATAACTCGAAATATAACTTTTAATCATAACTTATTATAGTTATTATAGTTAACTGATATTGGCTTTAGTAATTATTACAATGCCTACGTTATTTAAGCACTTTGCAACTCCGAAACAAGAGGACACTGTAGTAACCACGATTAGACAGGGCTATGGGGACATTATTTGTATATATATGATTATTATTTTATTTGTGATCATGAACGTCGATCAAGGGGGTCATCTGTCCGACTTCCTGTACAAGTATATACAGGAATTCGCGCTATATGCACATTCATGTGCATGTGGCTTTTCAAGATTGGTAAAGCGCATGCTTTCCGATAATAGGAACCCGAGTTCGAACCTTTCCCACTGCCTTTTTGACCTTCATCAAAGCAACATTTTTATCCACAATTATTGATGCTTTATACTCGGGTGTATAAATGAATACCCTGTAGGAGGTAAGACCCCTCATGTACAAGATCTTCTCGATGCCCATGAGCCGCTTAGGAGGATTGCTCCCCAGGGAGTTGAGATGGTGCACACAATGTGCGCTGGCTTGCATTGTTTCCTATGACCGGGTTAATAATATCATTGTAAAGCGCTAATCATCCAAAATTGGCGCTATATAACTCGAAATATAACTTTTAATCATAACTTATTATAGTTATTATAGTTAACTGATATTGGCTTTAGTAATTATTACAATGCCTACGTTATTTAAGCACTTTGCAACTCCAAAACAAGAGGACACTGTAGTAACCACGATTAGACAGGGCTATGGGGACATTATTTGTATATATATGATTATTATTTTATTTGTGATCATGAACGTCGATCAAGGGGGTCATCTGTCCGACTTCCTGTACAAGTATATACAGGAATTCGCGCTATATGCACATTCATGTGCATGTGGCTTTTCAAGATTGGTAGAGCGCATGCTTTCCGATAATAGGATCCCGAGTTCGAACCTTTCCCACTGCCTTTTTGACCTTCATCAAAGCAATTTATCCACAATTATAGATGCTTTATACTCGGGTGTATAAATGAATACCCTGTAGGAGGTAAGACCCCTCATGTACAAGATCTTCTCAATGCCCATGAGCCGCTTAGGAGGATTGCTCCCCAGGGAGTTGAGATGGTGCACACAATGTGCGCTGGCTTGCATTGTTTCCTATGACCGGGCTAATAATATCATTGTAAAGCGCTCATCATTCAAAATTGGCGCTATATAACTAGAAATATAACTTTTAATTATAACTTATTATAGTTATTATAGTTAACTAATATTGGCTTTAGTAATTATTACAATGCCTACGTTATTTAAGTACTTTGCAACTCCGAAACAAGAGGACACTGTAGTAACCACTATTAGACAGGGCTATGGGGACATTATTTGTATATATATGATTAGTATTTTATTTGTGATCATGAACGTCGATCAAGGGGGTCATCTGTCCGACTTCCTGTACAAGTATATACAGGAATTCGCGCTATATGCACATTCATGTGCATGTGGCTTTTCAAGATTGGTAGAGCGCATGCTTTCCGATAATAGGATCCCGAGTTCGAACCTTTCCCACTGCCTTTTTGACCTTCATCAAAGCAATTTATCCACAATTATTGGTGCTTTATACTCGGGTGTATAAATGAATACCCTGTAGGAGGTAAGACCCCTCATGTACAAGATCTTCTCGATGCCCATGAACCGCTTAGGAGGATTGCTCCCCAGGGAGTTGAGATGGTGCACACAATGTGCGCTGGCTTGCATTGTTTCCTATGACCGGGTTAATAATATCATTGTAAAGCGCTAATCATCCAAAATTGGCGCTATATAACTCGAAATATAACTTTTAATCATAACTTATTATAGTTATTATAGTTAACTGATATTGGCTTTAGTAATTATTACAATGCCTACGTTATTTAAGCACTTTGCAACTCCGAAACAAGAGGACACTGTAGTAACCACGATTAGACAGGGCTATGGGGACATTATTTGTATATATATGATTATTATTTTATTTGTGATCATGAACGTCGATCAAGGGGGTCATCTGTCCGACTTCCTGTACAAGTATATACAGGAATTCGCGCTATATGCACATTCATGTGCATGTGGCTTTTCAAGATTGGTAAAGCGCATGCTTTCCGATAATAGGAACCCGAGTTCGAACCTTTCCCACTGCCTTTTTGACCTTCATCAAAGCAACATTTTTATCCACAATTATTGATGCTTTATACTCGGGTGTATAAATGAATACCCTGTAGGAGGTAAGACCCCTCATGTACAAGATCTTCTCGATGCCCATGAGCCGCTTAGGAGGATTGCTCCCCAGGGAGTTGAGATGGTGCACACAATGTGCGCTGGCTTGCATTGTTTCCTATGACCGGGTTAATAATATCATTGTAAAGCGCTAATCATCCAAAATTGGCGCTATATAACTCGAAATATAACTTTTAATCATAACTTATTATAGTTATTATAGTTAACTGATATTGGCTTTAGTAATTATTACAATGCCTACGTTATTTAAGCACTTTGCAACTCCAAAACAAGAGGACACTGTAGTAACCACGATTAGACAGGGCTATGGGGACATTATTTGTATATATATGATTATTATTTTATTTGTGATCATGAACGTCGATCAAGGGGGTCATCTGTCCGACTTCCTGTACAAGTATATACAGGAATTCGCGCTATATGCACATTCATGTGCATGTGGCTTTTCAAGATTGGTAGAGCGCATGCTTTCCGATAATAGGATCCCGAGTTCGAACCTTTCCCACTGCCTTTTTGACCTTCATCAAAGCAATTTATCCACAATTATAGATGCTTTATACTCGGGTGTATAAATGAATACCCTGTAGGAGGTAAGACCCCTCATGTACAAGATCTTCTCAATGCCCATGAGCCGCTTAGGAGGATTGCTCCCCAGGGAGTTGAGATGGTGCACACAATGTGCGCTGGCTTGCATTGTTTCCTATGACCGGGCTAATAATATCATTGTAAAGCGCTCATCATTCAAAATTGGCGCTATATAACTAGAAATATAACTTTTAATTATAACTTATTATAGTTATTATAGTTAACTAATATTGGCTTTAGTAATTATTACAATGCCTACGTTATTTAAGTACTTTGCAACTCCGAAACAAGAGGACACTGTAGTAACCACTATTAGACAGGGCTATGGGGACATTATTTGTATATATATGATTAGTATTTTATTTGTGATCATGAACGTCGATCAAGGGGGTCATCTGTCCGACTTCCTGTACAAGTATATACAGGAATTCGCGCTATATGCACATTCATGTGCATGTGGCTTTTCAAGATTGGTAGAGCGCATGCTTTCCGATAATAGGATCCCGAGTTCGAACCTTTCCCACTGCCTTTTTGACCTTCATCAAAGCAATTTATCCACAATTATTGGTGCTTTATACTCGGGTGTATAAATGAATACCCTGTAGGAGGTAAGACCCCTCATGTACAAGATCTTCTCGATGCCCATGAGCCGCTTAGGAGGATTGCTCCCCAGGGAGTTGAGATGGTGCACACAATGTGCGCTGGCTTGCATTGTTTCCTATGACCGGGTTAATAATATCATTGTAAAGCGCTAATCATCCAAAATTGGCGCTATATAACTCGAAATATAACTTTTAATCATAACTTATTATAGTTATTATAGTTAACTGATATTGGCTTTAGTAATTATTACAATGCCTACGTTATTTAAGCACTTTGCAACTCCGAAACAAGAGGACACTGTAGTAACCACGATTAGACAGGGCTATGGGGACATTATTTGTATATATATGATTATTATTTTATTTGTGATCATGAACGTCGATCAAGGGGGTCATCTGTCCGACTTCCTGTACAAGTATATACAGGAATTCGCGCTATATGCACATTCATGTGCATGTGGCTTTTCAAGATTGGTAAAGCGCATGCTTTCCGATAATAGGAACCCGAGTTCGAACCTTTCCCACTGCCTTTTTGACCTTCATCAAAGCAACATTTTTATCCACAATTATTGATGCTTTATACTCGGGTGTATAAATGAATACCCTGTAGGAGGTAAGACCCCTCATGTACAAGATCTTCTCGATGCCCATGAGCCGCTTAGGAGGATTGCTCCCCAGGGAGTTGAGATGGTGCACACAATGTGCGCTGGCTTGCATTGTTTCCTATGACCGGGTTAATAATATCATTGTAAAGCGCTAATCATCCAAAATTGGCGCTATATAACTCGAAATATAACTTTTAATCATAACTTATTATAGTTATTATAGTTAACTGATATTGGCTTTAGTAATTATTACAATGCCTACGTTATTTAAGCACTTTGCAACTCCGAAACAAGAGGACACTGTAGTAACCACGATTAGACAGGGCTATGGGGACATTATTTGTATATATATGATTATTATTTTATTTGTGATCATGAACGTCGATCAAGGGGGTCATCTGTCCGACTTCCTGTACAAGTATATACAGGAATTCGCGCTATATGCACATTCATGTGCATGTGGCTTTTCAAGATTGGTAGAGCGCATGCTTTCCGATAATAGGATCCCGAGTTCGAACCTTTCCCACTGCCTTTTTGACCTTCATCAAAGCAATTTATCCACAATTATAGATGCTTTATACTCGGGTGTATAAATGAATACCCTGTAGGAGGTAAGACCCCTCATGTACAAGATCTTCTCAATGCCCATGAGCCGCTTAGGAGGATTGCTCCCCAGGGAGTTGAGATGGTGCACACAATGTGCGCTGGCTTGCATTGTTTCCTATGACCGGGCTAATATTATCATTGTAAAGCGCTCATCATTCAAAATTGGCGCTATATAACTAGAAATATAACTTTTAATTATAACTTATTATAGTTATTATAGTTAACTAATATTGGCTTTAGTAATTATTACAATGCCTACGTTATTTAAGTACTTTGCAACTCCGAAACAAGAGGACACTGTAGTAACCACTATTAGACAGGGCTATGGGGACATTATTTGTATATATATGATTAGTATTTTATTTGTGATCATGAACGTCGATCAAGGGGGTCATCTGTCCGACTTCCTGTACAAGTATATACAGGAATTCGCGCTATATGCACATTCATGTGCATGTGGCTTTTCAAGATTGGTAGAGCGCATGCTTTCCGATAATAGGATCCCGAGTTCGAACCTTTCCCACTGCCTTTTTGACCTTCATCAAAGCAATTTATCCACAATTATTGGTGCTTTATACTCGGGTGTATAAATGAATACCCTGTAGGAGGTAAGACCCCTCATGTACAAGATCTTCTCGATGCCCATGAACCGCTTAGGAGGATTGCTCCCGAGGGAGTTGAGATGGTGCACACAATGTGCGCTGGCTTGCATTGTTTCCTATGACCGGGTTAATAATATCATTGTAAAGCGCTAATCATCCAAAATTGGCGCTATATAACTCGAAATATAACTTTTAATCATAACTTATTATAGTTATTATAGTTAACTGATATTGGCTTTAGTAATTATTACAATGCCTACGTTATTTAAGCACTTTGCTACTCCGAAACAAGAGGACACTGTAGTAACCACGATTAGACAGGGCTATGGGGACATTATTTGTATATATATGATTATTATTTTATTTGTGATCATGAACGTCGATCAAGGGGGTCATCTGTCCGACTTCCTGTACAAGTATATACAGGAATTCGCGCTATATGCACATTCATGTGCATGTGGCTTTTCAAGATTGGTAAAGCGCATGCTTTCCGATAATAGGAACCCGAGTTCGAACCTTTCCCACTGCCTTTTTGACCTTCATCAAAGCAACATTTTTATCCACAATTATTGATGCTTTATACTCGGGTGTATAAATGAATACCCTGTAGGAGGTAAGACCCCTCATGTACAAGATCTTCTCAATGCCCATGAGCCGCTTAGGAGGATTGCTCCCCAGGGAGTTGAGATGGTGCACACAATGTGCGCTGGCTTGCATTGTTTCCTATGACCGGGTTAATAATATCATTGTAAAGCGCTAATCATCCAAAATTGGCGCTATATAACTCGAAATATAACTTTTAATCATAACTTATTATAGTTATTATAGTTAACTGATATTGGCTTTAGTAATTATTACAATGCCTACGTTATTTAAGCACTTTGCAACTCCGAAACAAGAGGACACTGTAGTAACCACGATTAGACAGGGCTATGGGGACATTATTTGTATAATATGATTATTATTTTATTTGTGATCATGAACGTCGATCAAGGGGGTCATCTGTCCGACTTCTTGTACAAGTATATACAGGAATTCGCGCTATATGCACATTCATGTGCATGTGGCTTTTCAAGATTGGTAGAGCGCATGCTTTCCGATAATAGGATCCCGAGTTCGAACCTTTCCCACTGCCTTTTTGACCTTCATCAAAGCAATTTATCCACAATTATAGATGCTTTATACTCGGGTGTATAAATGAATACCCTGTAGGAGGTAAGACCCCTTATGTACAAGATCTTCTCAATGCCCATGAGCCGCTTAGGAGGATTGCTCCCCAGGGAGTTGAGATGGTGCACACAATGTGCGCTAGCTTGCATTGTTTCCTATGACCGGGCTAATAATATCATTGTAAAGCGCCCATCATTCAAAATTGGCGCTATATAACTCGAAATATAACTTTTAATTATAACTTATTATAGTTATTATAGTTAACTGATACTGGCTTTAGTAATTATTACAATGCCTACGTTATTTAAGTACTTTGCAACTCCGAAACAAGAGGACACTGTAGTAACCACTATTAGACAGGGCTATGGGGACATTATTTGTATATATATGATTAGTATTTTATTTGTGATCATGAACGTCGATCAAGGGGGTCATCTGTCCGACTTCCTGTACAAGTATATACAGGAATTCGCGCTATATGCACATTCATGTGCATGTGGCTTTTCAAGATTGGTAGAGCGCATGCTTTCCGATAATAGGATCCCGAGTTCGAACCTTTCCCACTGCCTTTTTGACCTTCATCAAAGCAATTTATCCACAATTATTGATGCTTTATACTCGGGTGTATAAATGAATACCCTGTAGGAGGTAAGACCCCTCATGTACAAGATCTTCTCAATGCCCATGAGCCGCTTAGGAGGATTGCTCCCAGGGAGTTGAGATGGTGCACACAATGTGCGCTGGCTTGCATTGTTTCCTATGACCGGGCTAATAATATCATTGAAAGCGCTAATCATCCAAAATTGGCGCTATATAACTCGAAATATAACTTTTAATCATAACTTATTATAGTTATTATAGTTAACTGATATTGGCTTTAGTAATTATTACAATGCCTACGTTATTTAAGCACTTTGCAACTCCGAAACAAGAGGACACTGTAGTAACCACGATTAGACAGGGCCATGGAGACATTATTTGTATATATAATATGATTAGTATTTTATTTGTGATCATGAACGTTGATCAAGTTGGTCATCTGACCGACTTCCTTTACAAGTATATTGAGGAATTCGCGCTACATGCACATTCATGTGCATGTGGCTTGTCAAGATTGGTAGAGCGCATGCTTTCCGATAATAGGAGCCCGAGTTCGAACCCTTCCCACTGCCTTTTTTTTCCTTCAGCAAAACAACTTTTCCACAATAATATTATTGATGCTCTATACTCAGGTGTATAAATGAGGACCCTGTAGGAGGTGAAAGCCCTCATGTAAAAGATCTTCTCAATGCCCATGAGCCGCTTAGGAGGTTTGCTCCCCAGGGAGTTGAGATGATGCACACAATGTGCGCTGGCTTACATTGTTTCCTATGACCGTGCTAATAATATCATTGTAAAGCGCTAATCATCCAAAATTGGCGCTATATAACTCGAAATATAACTTTTAATCATAACTTATTATAGTTATTATAGTTAACTAATATTGTCTTTAGTAATTCGTCGCCGTTTTCACGAACCGGCACAGCCCAACGCGCAACGAAATAAGTACATTCTGAGAAAAACGCGTTTTACGTTTAGCCCGTTTTGAATTCGCCAGAAACATGCCTTATGTCAAATTTTATATCACAAAATACATATCAATGAAAGGAAAATATTCTGTATTTTCTATACATTCCATTTGTTAAGCATAATGACAATTACTATTAATATTACGAAGCTTTGGACTCTCGTGCCGGTTCGTGAAAATATTATTTTGCTGTTTACGTAGCAAAAATATTTTCACGAACCGGCACAAGCCACTGTGTCGTTTTTCCTATGTAACTTTACGCGCAAGACAAAAGCGCTCGCGCTGTCTTAGCGCGTATTTTATTTTCACGAACCGGCACAACCGCCTGTGTCGCGTCGTCTAGGTCTTGTAAGCGCAAAGATATTTTCACGAACCGGCACAGCCCATTGACTTATAACGGCGCGTGCCGGTTCGTGAAAATATGAATCGTGCTTTTTGGCTCGTGTGTCGTTTTTGTCATTTGTGTAACCATGGATATCTCAAAAACTAAAGCGTTTTGGATGCTGAAATTTGGTGAAATGAAAGATTGTTGATAATTTATGCTAAAAATCCAAAAAAAATAAAAACTACATTTTGAAGGGATTTCGGTGGCTTGTGCCGGTTCGTGAAAACGGCGACGAATTATTACAATGCCTACGTTATTTTAGCACTTTGCAACTCCGAAACAAGAGGACACTGTAGTAACCACTATTAGACAGGGCTATGGGGACATTATTTGTATATATATGATTAGTATTTTATTTGTGATCATGAACGTCGATCAAGGGGGTCATTTGTCCGACTTCCTGTACAAGTATGTTCAGGAATTCGCGCTATATGCACATTCATGTGCATGTGGCTTTTCAAGATTGGTAGAGCGCATGCTTTCCGATAATAGATGCCCGAGTTCAAACCCTTCCCACTGTCTTTTTTTCCTTCAGCAAAACAACTTTTCCACAATTATTGATGCTCTATACTCGGGTGTATAAATGAATACCCTGTAGGAGGTAAGACCCCTCATGTAAAAGATCTTCTCAATGCCCATGAGCCGCTTAGGAGGATTGCTCCCCAGGGAGTTGAGATGGTGCACACAATGTGTGCTGGTTTGCATTGTTTCCTATGACCGGGCTAATAAGATCATTGTAGAGCGCTTATCATCCATATTAGGCGCTATATAACTCGTAAAATAACTTTTAATCATAACTTATTATAGTTATTATAGTTAACTAATATTGGCTTTAGTAATTATTACAATGCCTACGTTATTTAAGCACTTTGCTACTCCGAAACAAGAGGACACTGTAGTAACCACGATTAGACAGGGCTATGGGGACATTATTTGTATATATATGATTAGTATTTTATTTGTGATCATGAACGTCGATCAAGTTGGTCATCTGACCGACTTCCTTTACAAGTATATTCAGGAATTCACGCTACATGCACATTCATGTGCATGTGGCTTGTCAAGATTGGTAGAGCGCATGCTTTCCGATAATAGGAGCCCGAGTTCGAACCCTTCCCACTGCCTTTTTTTTCCTTCAGCAAAACAACTTTTCCACAATAATATTATTGATGCTCTATACTCAGGTGTATAAATGAGGACCCGGTAGGAGATTGAAGTCCTCATGTAAAAGATCTTCTCAATGCCCATGAGCCGCTAAGGAGGATTGCTCCCCAGGGAGTTGTGATGGTACACACAATGTGTGCTGGTTTGCATTGTTTCCTATGACCGGGCTAATGATATCATTGTAAAGCGCTTATCATCCATATTAGGCGCTAGATAAATCGAAACATTACTTTTAATCATAACCTTATATAGTTATTATAGTTTTTAATATAACGGGGGGCGGGGGGGAGGGGGGAGTTAGTCATTCAAAACTATTTCTCTAGATCATGTAGATGATCTTTATCCATGCTGCTTTGATAAACTTTGCGTATTCGTATAAAATATTTATACAAATATGAAATAGTGATCTTTGGGGGGTTTCCAGATTACATGGCGTATGGTGGCTACTCATAACACAAATCCGTTATTACTCCAGATTATTGCCGAAATATCTAGTAGGATCTACGTGGCGACCTTTTCAGTTCAGCTATTTTATCACCCCCCCCCCCCCCCCCCCATTGTTATGCCTTCCCATTTTCTCACCTCCCAACAGAAGTACCATTCTCTGTTCATATCTGATTAAAATTCCTAAAAACCAAGGAGGAAATATAAAATGTTTTAAATCCCTTATCTAGACCTTCCCCCACCTCCTTGGTTACCCCTTGCCATCCATAAAACATTGTTATGCCCTCCCCTTTCCCCCCTTCCGATCCTAGTCCCATTCTCTGTTAATTTTTTTTTTTTTTTAAACCAAGGAGGTAATACATACTGCTTTGCCATACATGACACATTGTAATGCCCTCCCCCTTCTCCCCTCCCGACACTAGTCCCATTCTCTGTTCGTATCTAATTAAAACCCTGCAACCAAGGAGGTAACATTTACACTTTATATCCCCTTATCCAGACATATCCTTCCCCCTGGCTACCCTTTGCCATCAATAAAACATTGTTGTGCCCTTCCCTTTTCTCCCCTCCTGATACTTCTAGTCCCATTCTCTGTTCATTATAATAAAAAAATAACCAAAACCAAGGAGGTAACATAACTATACTGCTTTATATCCCGTAATCTACCCCCCCCCCCTTGGTTACCCCTTGCCATCCATAACACATTGTTATCCCCTCTAATAAAACCCTACAACCAAGGAGGTAACATTTTGGGGGAAATCTGACACTTTACTGGCATCCCTTTAGCTTATTAATCCACAATTCTAAACGTAAATAATATGTTGACATTGGTATCATTAAACCCAAAACCAAGGAGGCAACATTGACACTTTATATCCCCTTATCCAGACATATCCCCCAGCTTGGTTTCTCTTTGTCATCCATAAAACATTGCTATGCCCTCCCCCTTCTCCCCTTCCGACACTAGTCCCATTCTCTGTTCATATCTAATTAAAACCCTGGAACCAAATAAGGTAACATTTACACGTTATATCCCCTTATCCAGACCTATCCCCCTGGCAACCCCTAGCCATCCATAACAAATTGTTATGCCTTCCTCTTTTCTCCCCTCCCGGGGAGGGGGAGGGGGGGGGGGGGGGGGTCATTCATAACTCTTTTATCTAGATCATGTAGATATTCTTTATCCATGCTGCATGTAACTGAATACAAATCATCGAATGTTTTGAAGGCACGGATCATTTAAAACCTGTGCGTAGGCGTATAAAGAACGACATTAAAACATAACTTACGTATACACTTATGAAATATTGCTCTTTTGGGGGTTTCTAGTTTAAAGAGCGTATGGTGGCTATGCCCCACTGTCTACTTATACCGCATATCTATTACTTCAGATTACTGCCAAAATATAGGATCTACGTGGCGACCTTCCCAGCAAGGCGATGTTAGGAACATTTCTGAGCTCAAATTTCCCCGCTGGAATCCCATTGAGATTGCATTGTGGTTATTCCTTAATAACTGATACCATTCAGGGTTTCGTCGGTGTTCTTGCAACGTGCATTCTATAATCTGAACATTTCTGAGGGGGGGGGGGGGGGGGTAGTGAGCACTGCTTTTTTGTTTTGGTCCTTGAAAATTTGAGCGCCAGGGGGGGGGGGGGGGGCATTTCCCCTCCCCTGGATCCGCCACTGGGGTATGCGCACGGTAGCTGTATATAATTATAGGTTTTCCCATCCATTTTTCAAAAGATCGTCATTCAATTTCATTAGTGCACCCACTTTTTCAAGCACTCGAAAAGTTCCCCTTTGTACATAGGAAAAGTGCCCCTTTAACTTTGTAAAAATAGCCCTTTTTTACATAGGAATAGTGCCCCTCTTACCTGACAAGTGTCCCTATTAATTAGTCAAATTGACCCTTCCCCTTTTCATCTGTGATAAGTGCCCCTTTTATTTTCACACGTGCCCCCTTTTTCTTCGACAAGTTCCCATTTTCCTTTGCAAAAAGTGTCAATTTTCCATTCTAATAAGTGCCCTTCTTAATCTCTATAGTAAGTGCTTCTTTTCAGGTACGAGAAGTGCCCTTTTTCACTTTTGATAAGTGCCCCCTTCATCTTGGATAATTGCCCTATTCAAATCTGAGAGGTGCCTCTGTTACTGTGACAAGTGCCCCTTTTCCTTTGTAAGAGTTTCCCCCTTTAAATAGCTACCCCCATTTTAACTCGGATAAAGCAAATATTTTCACATGTTCCCCTTTACCTTTCTAATAAGCGCCCCCATTAAAAAAGAGCCCCTTCACCTTATCATAAATGCCCCTTTTCATCTCTGGTAAATGACCTTTTTCAGGTGCGAGGAGTTACTCCTTTCAACTTCAGATAAGTGCCCGCTTCACTTCCGATAAATGCCCCTTTAAAATCTGATCGGTGCCCATTTTCTTTCAACAAAATAATGCACATTTTCCTTTATTATAAGTGCCCCTTTTTTATTCACATAAGTGCCCCTTTTTATATCTGGTCTTTGCCCATTTTCAGGTGCGATAAGTGCCTCTTTTCACCTTTGATAATTTCCTTTTTACCAATGATACGTGCCCCTTTTCCTTTCTAATAAGGGACCTATCCCCTTTTCATAAATGCCCTTTTCACCTTAAATGCCCCTATCAAAATCTGATGGGGGCCCTTTTTCCGTCGACAAATGCCAATTTTCCTATTCTCATGAATGACTTTTTTCATCCCTGGTGAGTGCCTCCTATTGAAGTTGTAAGAAATGCCCTATTTTCACCTCTGATAATTATTTTGTTGTACTGACACATGCTCTTTTTCTAGAAAGTGCCCTTTTTTCTTGGTGCCCCCCCCCCCACTTTGGAAGTCGCTCGGCCGTCCCTGCCCTTCGACCATAATAGCTTGGGCTTGATAGGGTATATTTATATACACCGGTTATGGGGACATATATATATACCGGGCTATGGGGACATTGATATATACCGGGCTATGGGGACATTGATATATACCGGGCTATGGGGATATATACCGGGCTACGGGGACAAATGTCCGTGCACCACGGTCTGGTACAGACAGACTAATTTTGTTTTTATTTGAATGTATTTCGTATTTCAAATGATATATAATGATATATAGTTTCGCCTCGAATAGCTTTACATATCCTACGTTGAGATTGCTTTAATAACCCACGGCAAGTCCAAGTCCCCGTAACGCGGTCTCATACACAAGTCCCCATAGAACTAGTTTTATATGTATGGGTTATTTATATATATATATATATATATACTAAAAGTTGTATATTCTTTCGAGAAAGATCTTTGATTGGCACATTTTCTTTTAACAGCAGTTTCCAAAAAATCTAAATAAGTATTTGAAGATTTGTTTTGGTGTATTTTCATCCTAGCATTTGGAAAAATAAAACAATGATATTCAAAGCCGTTAACATTTTTTTCTGAAAGGTTTTATTTCGAAACATTGACAGTCTCCTTTTCTTTGATAAATCCCACAAAGGGTAGAGTAGTTCGGAAATACTTATGAAACGTATAAGATATATTGAAATATATATTTAATTATGTACTTAAAGTGGTAATCTAAGGGGTATGCTGTGAATGCATAGCGCCTTTTTAAACAAATTATTGAAAGTTTGAAATTTGATAAATCACACGAAGAGTAGAATAGTTCGGAAGTAGTTACGAAACGTATAAGATGAATTCTAATTCATATATATATATATATATATATATATATATACTAAAAGCAATCAGCCGACTTTTAAAGCCAGTTTTCTCAAATCTAAATGGATATTTGAAGAATGTGTTTGGTTTATTTTCATCAGAGCAATGGGAACATATACAAATTATATTCATATCCTAAAAAAAATTCTGAAAGTTGACAGCCTCCGTTTTCTTTGACACACTTTACCCTAGAAATGCCTTTGCTTTTGTACATTTACTCACATAATTATGATAAGTCGACACTTAGGGGACATTTTATTCCAGGCTTAGAACTAGCAAATAATGTATGCTTGTATGATTACCGTCCATTGTATTTCAATGGGCATCAAGGGAAACACAGATCTTGAATCGTTTTATTGGTGATGCAAAGGGGCTGTATCCATTGAATGTGGTCAGGTTGCAGGGCTGTCAACCACTCCCTGCTTCCACCAGTTTTCGTAACAAACCGCAGTTAGTTTTCGGAGCAAAAGAAAGCTGTCTCTGGCTGCACGTCGATAGGCTGCATTGGTCCGAGCAAATATGAACGCATTGCTCCAGGAATTAACAAGTGTTAACATAGTCAGAAGAAGGTTAGTGAAGCTTATGATTATAATCGTAGAAAACACTCGTACACTGGTAGGTACCCAATAGATCAAATTCTCTACGCTGATGAGCAAGACAGTCTTTACCCCTTTGAGTTCGACTCTCCGATGTCCCGCGTCATTCTCGCCAGCCCCACGAGGTACTGGTAAGGCAGCGATGGCTCGGGTCTGCCGAGTAGCTATACCCATGGATATTACGTTCAAACTTATACCATTGTAAATTGGCACAGCGGATTGGGAATAGAGAGTGGCTATTGTTGCTATTTCCGAAAATAAAATTTGGAATCACTACCGTTCCATTGGGACATATGGAGTCGTCCTGTGACAACTTGTAAGCGGGGGATCCTGGTACATGACTTGAGATTACAAATATCAAGGGGAAGCCTGTTACTAAAGTGAGAAAAGATAAGACAGAACGAATGTTCACGATTGACGGATACCGTACACTCTAAAACATATTGGGTACAAAAATTGCCCAATCTTTGCCCAACATTAGGGCGATTATGTGTCCAACCAACCAATGATTTACCCAGTGTTGGATGAAAAGAAAATACTCAACTTTTAACCAACCAAAATTTACCCAATCAGAATTTCACCCAATTCTCAACGTAATGTGTAGCATTATATTAGACACTAGTTGGGCAAATCAGTTGGATAAAATATTATATGCAAAAGGACATTAGTGCCGCAGCGGGACCCGAACCGCGGACCATGTGAATCATAGTCGTGGGAAATATCCACTCGACTACGACACCTCTATTATAAGGACGTAACCCTATTGTTGAATAATAATGTTGCCCGACTTACGATTACCCAGTTACATCTGCCCAACTGCCCAAGTAAATGGTTGTGAGAAAATAACCCAAATTTTGGACAAAAAAGGACCAACTCTAATTTGCCCAATAACATTACCCAATTATTTCATCGGTTACGACATGGTTGGTAAAAAATAACCCAATTGTTGGACGACATTTGCCCAACATCGATTTGCCAAGTAACACCTACCCAACCCATTTGCTTACCTTTCATGAGGTAACTTCATATAGTATATAAATGGTTGGGAGAAAATAACCCAATTATCAGTCAAAATTTGCCCAACATCGATTTAACCAGTATCTGCCCAACTGTTTTAACAGTGTAGCGGTTTGCTAATCGCTATATATCTGTCGATATTGAGACAAGATATTATGATGGCAGAGAATAAAAATCAAAAATAAAATATAGAGGAGAAGAATCTGTTTCCATGTGAACAAAGGATGTTACTTGCCACAATGTAGAGGATGAAGTAAATACATCCTGATAGACCACTTATTAGATCTACCACTTCAATACACTGATAGAGGAATCGTGGAACTTCTTCAAAGATACTCCAATGTTTTCGAAGGGTTACTAAAGGGCAGACATTTGTCGATATAACGAGAAATACGATGATAACAAAAACAGAGCACAGACAAATATTGACACCAAGCATTGTTGATGATTGTGAAGAGAAGATAAGTGTCGATGGAGGTTGGAAAAGCAAAAAGGGATCGACCGATGCGACAAGTCAATATAATTTAATGCCCATTTTTTTCAAAAACAGAAGAAGCGGAATATTGCTGTAAAATGTCAATCATAGAGATGCAACCTAATTTCTTCAAAAGAGAAATGGGGCATACGCGTGTTATAGAATTTTTCGTCGTCCAATACCAAAAGGAAAAATATATGGAATAATGTCTAGTTTCGTGTTTATATCTAACAAGTATAGGTGGCAAGTCTCCAATTATGTTGCAAAATTCATGTCATAAATATATCAAAGCAATTTTAAAACTTCATTCCTATTGAATCAAGATTTTGCTGTAAAATATTATGTTTGACATGATATGACAAAGGAACGAGCTTACATCACTACAAATAAAGAGCAAATGCTGACATCTGAGATTTATAATAGGCATGCTCGCTATTAAAATGAGAATTCTCCCTGGCTTTTATTTAACACACGAAGAAAAAAGTAATTGAGACTTTTTCATATGACATCAAACAGAGAAAGAATAATGTCAAATAAAAATTGCAATTAATCTTGAATGATCGGCTTTTATAGAATCATGTCAAAAGAATCATATTCAAATCACTCTCGACATGTCTGGTCGTGTTTAATCACGTCAATGTCGTCAAAAGCGTCTAGGTGATTCCTGATAGCAAATAAAGGGGTTTGATTGTGGATGAATAGCACTTATTATACACTACAAGTGATCTTTTTCGATAACAAAGTTTGATCAAACAATTTTTAAAAGCAGATTTGAAAAATCAAAATGTGACTAATTATTGTATTTGGTTTATTTTTAACCTAGCAGTGGTTACATAGAACAATACTACAAATACTTGATTCCGTAATCAATTTTTGTGCTTAAATTTTTCCAGAAAAGTGGCAACGTCCAAAGGAAGACACCCATCACTTATCCTATAATAAATTTAAACCTTTAAAAAACTGTTCGTTTGTCTGTTGCTTACATAATTATGGTAAATTTGACACTTAAAGCTCCATAAATCAGGAGATTCAGTCCGGGCTTACAACTAGTAAATGCTTGTAAGCTTAAGTTTATGAATACATCCATTACATTTCAATGGACAGTAAGGGAAACATGGATCTCGAATCGTGTATCATTGTTGATGCACAGTGGCTGTATCCATTGAATGTGGTCAGGTCGCAGGGCTGTCAACCAATCCCAGGTGCCACCAATAGTCGTAAGAAACCGCAGCTAGTTCTGAGAGCAAAATATTGATTGAAAGCTGTCTCTGGCTGCACGTCGATAGGCTGCATTGGTCCGAGCAAATATGAACGCATTGCTCCAAGAATTTACAAGTGTTATCATCGTCAGAAGAACGTCAGCGGTCTTTGATCTTGAGCTTGTGATTGTAATCATAGAGATCACTTGTACATTGGTAGGCACCAAAGATATCAGATTCACTACGCTGATGAGCAAGACAGTCTTGACCCCTTTGAGTTCCACTCTGCGATGTCCCGCTTCATTCCCGCCAGCCAAACGGGGCACGTGTAGGGCGGCGATGACTCGGGCTTGGCGAGTAGCTATACCCATGGTTATTAAGTTCAAAGTTATACCAATGTATATGGGGACAGTGGGTAGGGAATAGAGCGTGGCGATTGTTGCTATTTCCGAAGAAGTAAAATTTGGATTCACTACCGTTCCATTCCGGCAGTCATCCTGAGACAACTTATAAACGGGAGATCCTGGTACTTGACTTGAGATTACAAATATCAATGGGAAGCCTGCTACTATTAAAAGTGAGACAAGATAAGGCAGACCGAATGTTCACGATTGATGGATACCGTAGCGGTTTGCTTATCGCGATATATCTGTCGATATTGAGACAAGTTATTATGATGCCAGAGAATAAAAATCCAAAATAAAATGTCGAGGACAGGAATCTGTTCCCATGTGAACAAAGGCTATCATTTGCCACAATGTTGAGACAGATATCAATGCACCCTGATATACCACCTTTTAGATCTACCACTCCAATACACTGATAGAAGAATCGTGGGACTTCTTCAAAGACACTCCAATGTTTTCGAAGGATAACTAGAGAGCAGACATTTGTCGATATAACGAGAAATCCGATGATAACAAAAACAAAGCACAGAAAAATATCGACACCAAACATTTTCGATGATTGTCAAGAAACAACTAGTGCGGATGAAGGCTAGAACATCAAATAGGGAAATACTGATGCGACAAAACAATGTCGTCAATATACATTTATGCCCGCTGTTAAAATCTCATTCCTTTCCATTCAGCAAACACATACATGTGTGATGAAGGCTTGGCTATGTTCACCAACCAGACTTGCTTTCCTTAGCTTGACAGTTAGTGTAAATAGAAGGCGTCTTTTAAAGTCTCAATCGACTGACTGATTTGACAGTAAGAATCAATTAATGGGTTCATTCTTGTAATCTTCCCTTTGATGTTCCCAGAGGACGCGATTACAGATTTAATTGTTCCCGCCCTTGTAATGGCTTTTGCATCCATCGCTTATCGCGATATATCTTTCGATATTGAGACAAGATATTATAACGGTAGAGAAGAGGAATCCAAAACAAAATGTCGAGGACAGGATTCTCTGCACCTGTGAACAAAGGCTGTCATTCGCCACAATGTTGAGGATGAAGTAAAGCATCCTGATAGACCACCTATTAGATCGACCACTCCAATACACTGATAAAGGAATCGTTGGACTTCTTCAAATACACTCCAATGTTTTCGAAGGATAACTAGAGAGCAGACATTTGTCGATATCACGAGAAATCCGATGATAACAACAACGCAGCACATAAAAATATCAACACCAAACATTATTGATGATTGTGGAGAGAAGATTAGTGTGGATGAAGGCTGGAACGTCAAAAAGGGATAGACCGATCCGACAAAACCAGGTAGTCAAAATATTGTTATGCCCGCAGTTAGAATTTCATTCCTTCCCATTCAGCAACTACATAGATGAGTGATGGAGCCTTGGCTTTTAACGGCAGCCAGACTAAATTTCCTAAATGTGGCAATTAGTGTAAATAGAAGGCGTCTTTTAAAGTCTCAATCGACTGACAGTCCTCCGCTGACGATAATCTAACTGTAATCATGGCACCGAGTCTATGTTTGATGTAAGTTTTTTCTTTATTAAGATTTTTTTATTTTCTCAATTAATATATTACATAGTAGCGCATGCATACAAAAAACACGAATTAAAATACATTCAAAACACTTTTAAAACAGTTCATAACATACATGTATATACATTTTCTCATTGTTCTTGACACAAAACCTTCCATTTTCCTATGTAAATTCATCAAATTATGTTTAAAAGCGATTATTATCTCATTCTTGTCAATTTGTTTTAAACCAAGTTTAAAATGAGCAAATGAGGTTTTATATTTTGATATTTGCATGAATATGTGAAGTATTTTGCAAATATTAAGATGGTGTTAATGAGATAGAAGTTATTGAGGATTAAAACCTCAAAACAAATTTCGACATCACTAACATTTTTTTTGTTTTATTTTTGGACCGCAACCAATCATATACATCATTCCAAAAAACAACTATATATTAATTTGTTCACATGTTAGAAATAGATGAACGAGGGTTTTGATGTAGGTTTCACGGAAATTACAAGTAGGTGTATCTTATACTCTAATTTTAAACAGGAAGCCTTCCGTTGAAATTCTTCTGTAAATAAACTTAAATTTGAAAATAAGATTCATATAAAATATATATAAATACATTTATATAAAATGTTTTTATGTAAGTTATGCCAAACAAAATTAGGTCGTTGAGGCCATGTAGTGATTAAAAAAGATGTTCATCAAATCTTTGTCTATTAGTAAACATATTACTACATGAATAGTAACTTTTAAGCCTTACTTATAACCCATACCACCAGACCGACAGTACAGTGAGCGAAATATTCATTATTTTCAATTTATGGTCAATAATTGGTGGGTTTGGAGTCAGTTTGGCAGGGTGACTAGACTTTCAATTCACAAGATCTAGACAAGAAAACGGAATACCTAATACGATGGATTCACATTCCAAGGCGCCATTTAGTGACAGTCGATTTCACGTGATGCATTTTGGGAAAAAGTCGCCCAAAATACTGCTTGTGGCATTGATATATGCCCATGAGATAAGTGAAATAAGTCGGAATTTTGGGCGGGGAAATTATGAATTGCCTAAATTTCGTAAGGTGCTCGTAAGGTATACGTTCACATTTTATGCAATTTATGCAGCGCTTTTTTTTTCGCACCCCGACACAATATACCAAAAAATCGTCAGATATTCTTACGAAAGACTTGAGAATGCCGTCAGTTACATGGACGACCATCTTGCGAGAACATCCATTCGTAAGATGGCCGTAAGTCTGACGTAAGAAGAACTCCAGGCATTCTTACGAGAAAAAAAAATTAGTCGGCGTTCGTACGAACTCCGTACGAAGTACGTAAGAAACTATACCCCATCTACGAACTCTGGAATTCGTACGACAGGTGGATACGTACGAACCTTTGTGACCGTAGCTTTATCCAGGAAAATATTGCACTGAAACAAAATATAGTGTTATTGACCCTACTCACGACATTCTAGGCTTTTTGGTAAGGGGTTATATTTCCAAACGTTATTTACACCAACGGATGAGCCTATTCTAAGAAAACAAAAATGTGCCCCGATGCTAGAAAAACCCATCAACAATTATTTTGTAATTTAGGTCGCTTTTGTGGCCCCAAAATGATTTTTGTTATTGATATTTGCCTAAAGTCAGGCCTAATTCCCAGTAAGAATCAGTTGATGGGTGGATTTTGAGATCTTCTATATGCCTAATCCCAAGAATGCGATTAAAAACGTGGTTGCTCCCTCACTTGTTTTTATGCATCGAGCACTCAATTGTGAATGGGTTGTGTTATAACTATTGATAGACATACCTGCTCTCAGTTCCGTGATTTGTTGGTTATCTTTTGTGTGGATGGGTATGTGGGTGGCAAAATGTGCGTGTGTGTGTAATTGTGTGAATGGGTGTGGGGTTTGATTTTGAAAAAGCATTCGATTCCGTATCTCATACTTTTCTCTTTAGAGTCTTAGAAAGGTTTGGGTTCGGTCCTTCATTTTTTTTCGTGGGGAAAAACTATTTACAGTAATATAAGTAGCTGTGTTATGAATGGGGGTTTTGCTACTGGTTATTTCGATATTAAGCGAGGGGTAATTAAGGCAAGGAGATCCACTCTCGCCCTACTTATTTATTCTCGCTATTGAAATATTGGCAACAGTGGTGAGGAATGATGAGGTTATTAAAGGCGTTAATATTAGGAAATTGAAGTCAAACAAGTTTTATATGTAGATGTCATGACAATATTTGTTAGAAATAAAGAATCTGTAGAAATAGTAAAGGAGATGTATACGTTATTTAAGAAAATAAGTGGTTTACGCGTTAATGCGGAAAAAAACTAATATTATGAAATTGGGGAAAAACAAAGACAAATCAGAAAAACTTCCCTTCGGGAATGTGGTTAAAGAAATTAAGAATCTGGGAGTGTATTTTGCGTTAGACGTCTGAATAAGACAGGAATTTAATTTTAAGGAGATTTTAAGCAAGATTAAAAGACTTCTCGGATAGTGGAAACAGAAGGACCTTACGGTGTTTGGAAAATGCATTTATTAAAAACATATGCATTATGTAAATTATATTACGTTTTTGCTTCACTAGTGGTTCCAAAGTGGGTCATATCGGAAATACAGAAAATATGTTTTGAATTTATATGGAATGGGAAAGATCGAATTAGGAGATTAATATTGTATCAAGGTTATAATGAACGAGGGTTACGAATGATTATTTTTGACTCGTTTGTAAAAACCCAACGGGTAATGTGGGTGAAAAGACTATTGTACGGAGAAAAATCTATGAGATGGAAGCTATAGTTTGATTTCTGCTTCAAGATGGTAGGGGGTAGATTTATTTGTTTGTGTAACTATGATTCCAAGTTATTAAGTTTCAAAGTCCCTAAGTTCCAGCTAGAAATGATCAAAGCATGGGGAGAGTTAGAAGGTTGTAGGAATTTTGAAGAAAAGAATAATCCAATTATTTTTAACAATAACGATTTCTTATTAAAAAAGAAAATGGTTTTTGATGAGGAGTTGTTTACACGCAATATAATTTCAATTCAAGATATTTTTGCTGAAAATGGCATGCGGGCAATATCTCATTTTCAACATTTGGGGTTAAAAGGAAACAAAATAGTTGATGTATGGAATATTGGGGAAGCTATTTTGAGAAGCGGAAAAAAAGGATAACTGGAGTTTAGTGGATTTAAAAGAGTATGATATTTTAATGCGGTTTAACAGTACTGTGAAGGTTTATAAAAATGTTAAAGAGAAGTTACAACATTTATTTGTCTTGAAGATTCATGGTTGACGGGAATTTTCAGATTTTTAAAATGAGGTATGTAGGGAGATATTTAGTAAGCCTAGGAAAGTAACTCTTGTTGTTAACAGACTAAGGGAAATTCAGAATAAACTGCTCTATGGAGCAACATATACTAGAGAACACTTATTTAGATTCGGCTTTGTTGTAGATAAATTGTGCTCATCTTGTAAGCAAAAGATTGAAACATATTCACACTTGTTTTTGGAGTGTGTACATGTTCAAAGATTATGGCAGAATGTAATAGCTAAGTTTGAGCTGAGGGAATTAAGGTCTATCGACTGAATAGATATTCATTTAGGGTTGTCCGGTAATTCCCCACGAATAAAGATATTTAATACAATTTTTACAATTAAATATTGGATATACAGATGCAGGGGCAGGTCCGTAATATTGTTTTTGGAGGAGTTTCAAAAAGAACTGTTGGAATTCAGGGAAGAAGAAAAGAATATTGCAGGGAGAGCAGGTAAATTGGCCTTACATTTACAGAAGTGGGAACAAGTGAACTTCCATGAAACTTTAACACTTGGCTATACTTTTGGCTATTGTAGCCTCGTTTAAATGGTCTTTTACAAATGTTTAAATAGTTTGTTTCTGTTTGTCTGTCGCTCCAATTTGGGGGTATTCTGAGGAGGCTAGGAACAGTGTGTGGTGGAAGTGTGGTCGGGTGGTGTGTGTGTGTGTGTGTCGCATGGTGGGGGGGGGGGGGGTTAGTAGTGTGTTCGGTTGGATAGGGTTATTCGTTTTATGTTACAACTGATTTCATTTTTGTTTTCATCAATCGTAAAATCTATGTAATGATAATGTTTTGAATTCATGTCTAGGAAAAACAACTGTATTTTATTTCTAAGATTGGTTTGTATTGTTTGGAATCAATAACAAAACTATTGAAACAAAAAAGTTGTATCCTTAATATCAAACAAAGTTTCACAAATTCATTTTTCTTCTTAGCGTGGTGTGGGTAGGCATGTGGGCATATGAATGAGATACTTTAGGTGCGCGTGTGGGTGTGTGCATAGTGGGTGGGTGTTAATATCTTTATCATGCTTTTCGGGCTTATCAAACAATTTTTCTTTGATTCAGCTTTTTAGCTTGTTTGTGGTTGTTTGTGGTTGTTTGTGGTTTTGTGAGTGTTGGTGGGTTTTCTTATCAAACATACTTTCGTGATTCCTCTGTTAGTATCGTTTCTGTGTACAAGTGTTTGAATGTGTGTGTGGAAACGTAGGTGTCTCTTTGGTATGAGATAGTTATGTGTTAGCGGGTTGGTGTCGTTCACTCTATCAAACAGACCATTAAACTGAGTGTACATTTTCCATTTAACGGTATAATACTAAATTCACACTTACGTGTACTTGTGGGCAACTCTGCAGCACACTTTCTGCATTTCTCCTCTTCCTGTCACCACAATATTAACATACGACAAACAACAGTCACTGCCTTTAAGTAAAACATTTAAAACATGATAACATACAATAATAATAACGCTAAAATGTTACTTGATTTAAAAAAAATTGCTATTCTGTAGTCATATGTTAATAATTTATTTTATGATATGTTGTGTTCTCTAGTTTGTTTGGAAATGATCATCCCTTTCTAAAATAACTGTAGTGTAATTACACAGCTTAGCCGGGAGATCTTTCGAAATTATTTGTCATGTTATCACGTTATTATTAGCTGTCATTATATTCGGGGAATGAAAAAACTCGAATCAATTATTAAAAATAAACATAATATATTTGATTTTACGATATTACCAACATAAACATTTTTGTTAATAAACGTTTTTTTAATCAACTGCATGTACTTTTCTTAAGTCCAATGATGGCCAATGAAGAAATAGAAGATCAACGAAGTTCATTGTATTGTATAGTTAATCGAACTACTTTCGACCTTGTTTACATGAGAACTGATTAAATTACATTGGGTCTACATTTATACCATTTTAGGGACGGTATTCTGGATATTTTTTTCTTAATGAATGACCCATTACGCACAGGACCTATTTTGTGGAGGACTAATTGGTTCCAAACGTCTAAAAAAAACCTCTCTTTGCACAAGGTTTCTCGTTCTTCCTCAAATCAAAAATAGATGCGCATTTCTACTTAATTTCAAAATGCTCTCCGATTTCACATCTATAATAAATAATAATGCTAATACAAGATTTATAAATACCTGGTTCTAAGGCCAATTATAAGCGATTCCTTTTTTATTACGACGATTTATGATATAAATGTAACATTAACATGACTAAATGTAAAACTAAAGAGAAAGTAAGACACTAACTTTTAGACATTATATTGATAAATGCGTTGACCAAAGCGTTACATCAAATTTACTAGTAATGTTTCAGCAGAAGGATAACGCCGGGTAATTCTGAGCAAACAACAGGAACAACGTCCCCTTCATGTTCTTGCAAACAAATGCTTCTCCATGTATAGCAATATGCTTGCTAAAATAGAAATAATTTGCTTTTTTTATCAAACATTTTCATCTCTTTTTAGCTACTGCCACTGTGGCCCTTTTCTTGACTTTTAAGATCAGTTTTTTTTTCATTTTGATTTTAAGTCTGTTCGCTAGCTTACGTTTTACTTCAGTTACAATAAACATATACAATGTGAACATAAAACAATGATATTCAAATCCGTAAACATTTTTTTCTGAAAGGTCTTATTTCGTAAAAGTGATAGCCCACTTATTCTTTGACACACTTCACCTTTCACACTTAAACTTTTGTACATTAACTTACATAATTAAATTAAAGTTGCCTCGTAGTGCTCAATAAATCAGTGAAAAGGTTAGTCCGGGATTACACCTAGAAAACATTTTCTTAGCTTTCATGAATACCGTTCATTACCTTACAATGGACTGTAAAGAAAACATGATCTCCAATCGTGTATCAATGTTGGTGTTAAGTGGCTGTTTCGATAGAATGTGGTAATAATAATAATAATAATAGGCATTTTTATAGCGCCATCTATATATCTAGAAATTCTTTTCCGAGGCGCAGTTATTATTACCCCGCCTTTAGCCTAGCTGCCATTACAGCGCTCCAGCATTTCAAGGAATTCATTCTTGCCAGGTACCCATTTACCTCACCTGGGTCGAGTGTGGCAAATAAAGATTAATTCCTTGCCAAAGGATAGTAGTGCCGTGTCCGGGATCGAACCACGACCTTCGAATTTCAAGTCAAGTGCTTAAACCATTCGACTACGACACTTCAGGTCGTACGGCTGTCAACTACTCCCAAGTTCTACAAAAATTCGTTAACAAACCGCAGTTAGTTTTCGGAGCAAAAGATTGATCGAAAGCTGCCTTTGGCTGCACGTCGATAGGCTGCATTGGTCCGGGCAAATATGAACGCATTGCTCCAGAAATTTACGAGTGTTAACATCGTCAGAAGAACGTCAGCAGTCTTAGACATGAGGCTACTGATCATTATCATAAAGAACAATCGTAAAATGGTTGGCACCAAAGAGATCAAATTCACTATGCTGATGAACAAAACAGTCTTGACCCCTTTGAGTTCGATTCTGCGATGTCTCGCGTTATTCCCGTCAGCCAAACGAGGCACTGGTAAGGCGGCGATGGCTCGGGCTTGCTGAGTAGCTATGCCCATGGATATTAGGTTCAAAATTATACCAATGTATATGGGCATAGTGGATATGAAAGAAAGCGTGACAATTGTTGCTTTTTCCGTAGAAGTAAGATCAGGACCCAACATCGTTCCATTCCCGCACATGTAATCCTCCTGAATCCGATATAACTTATAAGCCGGAGATCCTGGTACTTGAACAAAGATTACATATATCAAAAGGAAGCATGTCGATAAAGCGAAACAAGCTAAGCCAGAACGAATGTTCACGATTGATGGATACCTAAGTGGTTTGCTTATCGCGATATATCTTTCGATATTGAGACATGCTATTGTGATACCAGAGAAAATAAATCCAAAGTAATATGTCGCGGACAGGAATCTGTACAGCGCTTGTGGATGACAGCACTCACTGTCCACAATGTAAAGAATGTAGTAAGTGCATCCTGAGAGCCCACCTATTAGATCTACCACTCCAATAAACTGATAGAGGAACCGTGGGACTTCTTCAAAAACACACCAATGTCTTCGAAGGATAACTAAAGAGCAGACATTTGTCGATATCACGAGAAATCCGATGAAAACAAAAACAAAGCACAGAAAAATATCAACACTGATCATTGTTGACGATATGTATGGATAACGACTTGAACATCAAAAAGGGATCGACCGAAGTGGAAGAGATATGTAGTCAATACAGACTAATGTACGCTTTTAACATGTTGTTCCTTTCCATACAGCAACAACATAGATGAGTGAGCATAAAAATGATTATAAATAGAACGCGCCTTATAAAGTTTCAATCGAGTGACTGATTTGACAGTCCTTCGCTGACGATACTCATATAATCTGCCAGCTACGATGGACAAATGCTATGTTTTATGTCTGTATGCAAACCGAAATAGGACTTTGGGGCATCATAGTAATTAAAAAGGAGGTTATCAAATCCTTTCTTTAGATAGTCACGATATCACTATAATCATAAATTCTAAACCGTACTTATAATTACACCATGAGACTGACATCAGACTGACAGTAGACCAAGCGAAAATGTTACTATTTTCAATTCATGAATCATAACCGGTCGGTTTCAGGTTGGTTTGGCGGTGTAACTTATATATTGAGGTGGCCTAATGATTTCTAATAGTTTACAAAACCTCTCTTGGCATAAGATTTCTCGTTCTTCCTTAAAGCAAAAGGAAGCTCTATTACTTTCAATCATTTAAACAAAAAATCTTTGAGACAAAATGCGAAGCTAAAGACACGGTAAGACACTAGTTAGAGGCATTACATTACTAAATGTGTAGCTATAGCGGTACACAGGGGCGTCGCCAAAGGGGGGGAGGTGTGTGGGGGGGGGTGCGACACCCCTCCACCTGTCAGGATATTGTCGGTAAAATTGCGCTGCCGTCGGGAAAAAAGAGAAAAGGGGGAGGGAAGAAAAGAGAGGGAAAGGGAAAGAAAAGAAAAAAGAAAAGGAAAAGAAAAGAAAGAAAGGAAAAGAAAGGAAAGAAAAGAGAAAGGAAAGAAAGAGCAAAAAGAAAAAGAGGGAGAAGAGGAAAGAAAGGAAAAGAAAGAAAAGGAAGAAAAAGGAAGAAAAAGAAGAAGAAAAAAGAGAAAAGGGAAACAAAAGAAACGGGGGGTGAAGAGAGGAGAGAGGGGGAGGTAAGAGCCTGAGAAAGGAGGAGTGGGAGTAAAAGAAAGGGGGGGGGTTGTGGGTGGAGTCGTCTCGTCAAAGAAGCAAGAAAGACATGGGTAAATATGTTGCTGTGTCGGGTCAGCTGTGTCGGTATTCTTGCTCGATCCCCGTGTACTATATCAATGCAGAAGTTTGAAGTCGGTGAGATGTATATTGTCGGTCGGCCGACAAGTTTTTTTCCCTACGAACGGTGACTTTTTATCCGCTGTGACGACTTCGAGAGTGACTACAACTACAATGCTTGTATTTTTTTCGAAGTTTCACTTTCCTATAATATCAGCTAAAGAAATCAGAGGTTTAAAATTTTCGGGGAAACTAATTCAAACAAGGATTAAGCGTCAACAACGGTACGACGAATCGTCTTCCTTCTCTATACTTTGATGAAACGCAAAAATTGAGGAAACGTCTAGGCTTCCGCGATTCTCGCAGAGGGGGGAAAACTGAATTCAGATAAGGATTAAGAGTCGAGAACAGTACAGCGAATCGTTTTCCTTTCTCTATACTTTAATGAAACGCAAAAATTTCCGCGCTTTGCGCGGGTGGGGGAAAACTTCATTTAGACGAGTCGAGAACGGTACAACGAATCGTTTTCTTTCTCTAATAATTTGAGGAAACGTCTAAGCTTCCGCGATTCGCGCAGAGAGGGAAAAATGAATTCAGATAAGGATTAAGAGTCAACAACGGTACGACGAATCGTCTTCCTTTCTCTATATTTTGATGAAACGCAAAAATTTCCGCGCTTTGCGCGGGTGGGGGAAAACTTCATTTAGACGAGTCGAGAACGGTACAACGAATCGTTTTCTTTCTCTAATAATTTGAGGAAACGTCTAAGCTTCCGCGATTCGCGCAAAGGGGGGAAAACTGAATTCAGATAAGGATTAAGAGTCGAGAACAGTACAACGAATCGTTTTCCTTTCTCTATACTTTGATGAAACGCAAAAATTTCGCGCTTCGCGCTGGAGAGGAAAACTTCATTAAGACGAATCGAGAACGGTTCAACGAATCGTCTTCTTTCTCTCATAATTTAAGGAATCGTCAAAGCTTCCGCGCTTCGCGCAAGAGGGGGGAAACTGAATTCAGATAAATAGAGCTTAATAAGAGTCGAAAAAGGTGCAACGAATCGTCTTCTTTCTATAATATTTAAATCAAACGTCTAAGCTTTTCGCGCTGAAAGGGGGAAACTGAATTCAGACAAGGATTAAGAGTCGAAAACGGTACAGCAAACCGTCTACATTTTATAATAATTTAATGAAACGTCAAAGCTTTCGCGCTTCGCGCGGGAGAGGGGGGGGGGAACTTCATTCAGACAAGGATTAACAGTCGAGATCGGTACAATAAATCGTCTTCTTTTCCTAATGATATAAATTCAGATAAGGATTAAGAGTCGAGAACAGTACACCGAATCGTCTGCTTTTTCTCATAATTTATGAAACGTCTAAAGCTTCCGCGCTTCGCGCGGGAGGGGGAGAAACTGAATTCAGACAAGGATTAACATCGAGAACGGTACAGCAAATCGTCTACATTTTATAATAATTTAATGAAACGTCTAAGCTTTCGCGCTTCGCGCGGGAGGGGGGGGGGGACTTCATTCAGACAAGGATTAACAGTCGAGATCGGTACAATAAATCGTCTTCTTTTCCTAATAATTTAAGGAAACGCCTAAGCTTCCACGGTTCGTGCGGGAGGCCTAACACCGACACCCCCCTAATGAGCGCGCTTCTCTAAGTGAATCGCTTGCTCACTACCGCCCCTCCCTAAATTAAGATCCTAGCTCCGCACCTGCATTAAAATATATAGCTTTGATGTTGACTAAGTTGACGAAATAATTCGTATATTTATGTCGTCGAGGAAAATGACCATTGGCGCATACGCAATTACTATAGATCGTCCATAGGAAAAACAATTTAGCCTTCGGCCCCGGGTTATAGGGTTAAATTTGTAGATATTGGGACATTTAATTTTGTCGGTAATTGGTGGCTAGTTTTGTCGGTAATCGTTGGCCTCTACACCCCCCCCCCCCCCCCCCCCCCCCATTGAAAAAGGTCTAGCGACGCCCCTGGCGGTACATAGATATCCTTTACATTAGGACATGCAGGATATTAGCTAATAAATCTATTTATTAATTATGTTTTTGTAGAAGGATACGATCATGCCCCCATCATAGTGGGCCTCATATGTAACACTAGGAACGTAAAGCCTAGCAATCCGGTACAAACAACAGGAACTGTGTGCCTCTTCATGTTCTTGCAAACAAATAATTTCCCATGTTTGGAAACCTCTTGCTCAAATAGAAAGTATTCACTTTCTTTATGAAGCATTTCATTGATTTCTTTTCTTTGCTTGACTGGTAAGATCAGTCGTTAAGCTTCTTTTTCATCTTTCACTGTTTTACTTCATTTTAAGTCTATTTGATAACTCATATTTTACTACAGTTACACTAGGAAAAACCGAAGAAGCAGTATATTGCTGTAAAATATATAAACAAACATAGAGAGTCTACCCAATTTCTTAAGAAAAGGAACAGGGCATACCCGTGTTATAATTTTGTGTAGTCCTCCCATACAAAGAGGAAATATGGAACGAAGGCTAGATTGGTGTTTAAACCAACACGTAGGCGGCAAGTCCCTAATAATGTGGCAAAATTCGTGTCATAAACTTCTCAAAGTACTTCTTAAGACTTCATTCCTTTACGAAGCAGGATATTGCTGTCAAATATATTTTTGACATGATATGACAAAGAAACGAGCTTTCATCACTACAAATAAAGAGCGAATGCTGACATCGAAGATTCATAATAGGCATGATCGTTATTAAAATGAAAATTCTCTCGGCTTTTATTATCGCACGTAGAAAAAAGTAATTGAGACTTTTCAAGACTTGGCATCAGAGAGATAATGAATAATGTCAAACAAAAATTGCAATTAATCGTGAATGATCGGAATCATGTCAAATGAATCCTATTCATATCACCCACGAAATTTCGGCCCTGTTTAATCTCGTCAATATTTCTGTCAAAAGAGTTTTGTGGTTACTGATAGCAATTAAAGGTGATTGGTTGTAGATGCACAGCACTTATTAAAACAAATTAATAACTTTTATCGGCCAATTTCAAAAGTAGATTTCGAATGTCAAAATGTCCTTAATAACAACTTTTGTCCTTTATTTTGATCCTAGCGATGTTAACATAAAACAATGCTACAAGTATTTAATTCCGTAATCTCTTGTTTTATATTTTATAGATTGTTTAAGAAAGTGTCAGCGTCCTAAATGAGACACCGACCACTTATTATCTAACACACTTAACACTTACAAAACATTTTCTTTTGTTTGTTTGCTAAAATAGTTATGGTAAAGTCGACAATGAGAGCTCCATAAATCAGTGGAAATTTTAGTCTGGGCTTAGATCTACCTAAAGCTTGTACGCATTTATGAATGCCGTCCATTATATTTCAATGGACAGCAAGGAAAATATTGCTCTGGTAATGCACAGTGGCTGCATCCATAGAGTATAGTCAGGTCGCAGGGCTGTCAACCACTTCAGGTGCCAACAATAATCGTAAGAAACCGCAGTTAGTTTTGGGAGCAAAAGCTTGATCGATAGCTGTCTCTGGCTGCTCGCCGATAGGCTGCATTGGTCCGAGCGAATATGAATGCATTGCTCCAAGAATTCACAAGTGTTAACATCGTCAGAAAAACTTGAACAGGCTCTGATATAGAGTGAATGGTCGTAATCGTAAAGTACAATCGTACATTAGTAGGAACCCAAGAGATAAAATTCACTACGCTGATGAACAAGATAGTCTTGACCCCTTTGAGTTTTACTCTGCGATGTCCTGGGTTATGTTCGCCCGCCCCCCGAGGCACTGCTAAGGCGGCGATGGCTCGGGCTTGTCGCGTAGCTATGCCCATGGATATTATGTTCAATGTTATACCAGTGCATATTGGCACCATTGATACTGAATAGAGCGTGACGATGGTTGCTTTTTCCGAAGAAGTAAAATTTAGATTCAATACCGTTCCATTCTGGCTAATGTAGTTATCCTGAGACAACTTATAAATGGGAGTTCCTGGTACAAAAGTTAATATTATAAATATTAAGGGAAAGCCTGTTGCTAAACCGAAACAGGATAAGCCAGAACGAATGTTTACGATTGATGGATACCTCAATGGTTTGCTTATCGCGATATATCTGTCGATATTAAGACAAGATATTATGATGGCGGAGATGAGAAGTCCAAAGAAAAATGTAAGGGACAAGAATCTGTACAGATCCTGTGAACGACAGCACTCACTTCCCACAATGAAAAAAAAATGTGGTAAATGCATCCTGAAAGGCCACCTATTAGATATACCACTCCAATACACTGATAAAGGATTCGTGGTACATCTTCAAAGACACTCCAATGTTTTCGAAGGATAACTAAAGAGCAGACATTTGTCGATATCACGAGAAATCCGATGAAAACAAAAACGAAGCACAGAAAAATATCAACACCAAGCATTGTTGATGATTGTCAAGAGCAGATTAGTGTGGATGGAGGCTGGAACATCAAAAAGGGATCGACCGATTCAACAGAGACATGTAGTGAATATAGTTTTAGGTTCGCAGTTAAATTCTAATTTCTTCTCACCCAGCAACTACAAACATGAGTGATGAAGCCTTGTATATTCCTAGCAACCAAAATTACTTTCCTTAGCGTGGCAATTAGTGTAAATAGAACGCGCCATTTAAAGTCTCGGTACAGTGACTGATTTGGAGTTTCTTCGCTGACGATAATCAAATAATATGACAGCTATAATGGTACCGATGCCATGTTTGATGTCTGTATTTAAACCAAATTAGGTCGTAGAGGCAATATGGTAATATGATATGGTGTTATTAAATCCTTGCTTCAGGAAGTCACGATATTATTATAATCATATTTCTTTAACCCTATACTTATAACCAAATGACACCCGTGACAGACAGCACACCTAACAGTAGACTGAGCGAAAATGTCATTAAGCGGTGTAAATTTATATTGAGATGGCCTTATGGGTTCTAATTGTCTTTAAAACCTCTCTTTGCTCAAGGTTTCTCGTTCTTCCTCAAATAAAAAATAGATGCGCATTTCCAGCTTTTACTTTTAAATGCTCTATAATTTCATATTTATGACACAGCAAAAGAATAAACCTGGCACTTGCGATGTGTCCTTACGAATTATCATTGATATTTTTTGTTTTATTACTCTCATTCATTATTTTATAATTTTTTAACTAAGAGACAAAATGGTAATCTAAAGTCACAGTGAGACACTCGTTTTAGGCATACCATTAGTAAATGTGTTGCTAAAGCGTTACATCGATTTCCTTTGTCGTAGGACATGTAGGATTTTAGCTCATCATTCCATTCATTTATTAATTATGTTTAAGTAGAGGGATACGATTATGCTTCTATCCCAATAGGCCGCACATTTAAAACTAGCAACATAAAGCAGAGTAATTCGGAGCAAACAACGAGAACTACGTCTCTCTTCATGTTCTTGCAAACAAATGCTTCCCCATGTCTGGCATTTGCTTGCTTAAATAGAAAGTACCCACTTTCTTTATCAAGCATTTACTTGATTGCTTCCAAGCTCTTGTTAGCTTGGCCCTTTACTTGAATTTTAAGATCATCGGTAAGGTCACTTATTTATCCTTAATTTTTTCACTTCATTTAAGTCTATTCGATAGCTTATTGCTTTACTACAGTTACACTATTAAAAAAAAAACGAATCGCGAACTATTTAGCCATATGCATATATTGATACGATAGTATGATGGCAGAGAACAGGAAAGAGAGGTAAAAACATCTTGACAAGGACTCTGCAAATCTCGTGATAAATAATGGCACTCACGATCTGCATAGCATGTGATATAAAAAATACATCTCGATAAACAACTGGTGAAAGCTATCACACCAATACAACACTAAAGCAATCTCGGGACTTTCTTAAAGACAAAATGGGCGCAATATCAACACTAACCATACTTAATGTCAAGTAAAGTCATTGTTTATCACAACAAATATATAAATAATGAATATCACTTCTAAAAACCTAACAAAGAGCTTCTAGCCAATTTCGTAAGAAGGTAAACGGGGCACACGCGTGTCATAGAATTTGTCGTCGTCCAATACCAAGAGGAAAAATATATAGAACAAAGTCTAGTTTCGTGTTTATATCTAACAAGTAGGTGACAAGTCCCCAATAATGTGGCAAAATTTATGTCATAAAGTAATCGAAGAACTTCTTAAAAACTTCATTCCAATCGGAGCAGGATATCGCAGTAAACATTTATGTTTGAAATGATTTGACAAAGAAACGAGCTTACACTACTATAAATTAAGAGCTAATGCTGACATCTAAGATTCATAATAGGCACGCTCGCTATTAAAAACAGAATTCTCCCCGTCGTTTATTTCACACACGTAGAATAACTTATCTGAGGCTCTTTTAGGACTTGGCATCAAAGGGAGAATGAATAATGTCAAATAAAAATTGCAATTAATCGTGAATGATCGGAATCATGTAAAATGAAACCTATTCATATCACTCACGAAATTTCGGCCGTGTTTAATCACGTCAATATTGCCGTTAAAAGAGTTGGTGATTCCTAATGAAAATTACAGGTGATTAATTGTGGATGCATAACACTTATCAAAAACAAATTAGTGAAAGTTTGAAATATAGAGTGAATAGGACAGTTCTAGAATTTTACAATTATTAAATCGCAGAAAGAGTAGAGAAGTTCAAAAATACTAACGAGACGAAACAGATTTATTCATATATATTACATTTTAGTGAACTGTGCAAGAAGCTACAAAGGTTATTCCCAATCTGGACGGAGAAGTGTGAACCGAGCCGAGACCACACGCCTCGAGGTCAAGGGAGGGGGTCGCACAAGTATTGGCGTCAGCAATAAAACCAGTAAGGTTCGCGCCATACAATTTTCGAGCATGTTGGTAAAGGGAGGTGTTTTAACAAACGTTATTTTATCGAAGGGTCTGAAAAAAGAAGGATAGGGGCAATCATGCTAGAAAAAGTGGTCAAATCTACACCGAAAAACAACAACAACAACAACAATATGGTAATTTCGGTCACTATTTTAGCCCAACAATGACCATTGGTGTTGATATTGGTCCAAAGTCAGGCCAATTCTCAGTAAGATTCAATTGATGGGTGAATTTTGAAATCTTCCCTTTGATGATTCCCAAAAGACACGATGAAAGATTTAATTGTTTCCGCGATTTTAATGACTTTTTCATCTATCGCACAGTTGTGTTCGTTGTATTTCGCTGTTGCTAGACAACCCAATACCTGCTTTCAGCTCCGTGATGAATTCAAGTCTTTTTGTCCATAACGTGTGTGTAAGGGCATGTGTGGGAGTGTACGTGTGTGTTTGTGTGTGTGAGAGAAAGTGGGTGTGTGTGTTTTTGTGAGTGGGCGTTGTTATCCTTATCAAATACAATGTCACAGATTCATCTTTTTTTCTTCTTAGCGTGGTGTGTGGGTAGGCATGTGAGTGTCTGATTGTGATAGAGTGTGAGCGTGTATTTGCGTGTGTGTGTGTGTGTGTGTGTGTGTGTGTGTGTGTGTGCGAGTGTGTGTTGCTGCTTGAAGTAGTCATAGCTGCAGAGGTGTTCTGGCGTGGAAGTGCCTGGATGGACTAGCTCAATAACAAAACAAAACAAGCTTTTTAATTGCACTGCCTTTTCCTCAGTATTATCTTCTTCTTTTAATGCAACCTTCTTAAAATTGTGATGATTGTTTAATGTTATGTTGGAAAGTAATTATTTTGTCTGTATTTATATATTAAAGACAAATTTTATGTATTTTTGACATGACAATAAATTATCTTGAATCTTGAATCTTGAATCTTGAATCTTGAATCTTGAATCTTAAAGTAGATATTCATTGATTTTAAAAACTAACTTTATTTTCATTATTGCAAAGTTGAAACTGTGATTCGACAAGGTTATTAAAATTCAATGCTTGGAAACATTCGAAGTAATGATTATTATAAATTACAAAACGCTTAAATACAGCCCCGGCCTAGCCCCTAAAGAGCTCTCCGAACGCTGCTGAGATGTGTGAGATCACAGTATGGACATGACTTGCACAAGCAGACGATGCTCCATGACATCTCACACATTTTCAGTGCCTGTGTTTTCATCTTCTTTTGAGTTCTTTCTCTTACTTCACTACCGTCAGGCTAAATGTATAATCTATTGCCTCACTCTAAACCCCGCGCACGGTTTTATTTTGATGACAAATGCAGCGATACAAAAATAAAGGAATTTGTCGCTTGTAAACAAAATAAGACGCCATTGTATATTCAGCTGCACACACCGGGGTATGTTCGGCGTTTCAAGAGGGAAAAAATGCCGTCCTTAATATAATTCCGGGGGGTTTTCAATTTGAAAGTCTGGTTCTTTGATTGTTAATTAACCCCTATCCTGTGTATTTACAAGCAAAAGATGTTAGTTATCAGAATCGGGTCATATCCCCTTTTGAATGGTTTGACATGCCATTACATTTATATACACTAAACTCATTATAATTGGAGAAATAACAGCTTTGCAATTATGTTCATTCTCTATGGGATGTCGTCTGCTTGGGCAGTGTTGGTCCATATAGTGACGACATTAAACATCGTTATTTTTCCGGCGATTCTCTCGTATATCCCAGCTGCTACGGAGGTGGTTGTATTTGTATTTTTATAAATCCCCCGATATGTAGTTGACCTATAACCTGTACGATGGCCATCTGTTAGCTTACCAGTTTCTAGTGATACATTAGTTGGCATATTTGTGATTTTCTTTGAATTTCACCTTTAAACAAATATAGACTATATAGAATATATCGCCATGCACCAGCGAGATTTGGGCGACGTTCACGGTTTTGAGTTTTTTGGGCGACGGTCGCTGTTTTATGGGAAGAAAAAAAAGGAAGAAAAAAAAAATCATATTTCTAAAAAGCCTTATCCGCTGCAAACAAAAGCGATTCTTCATAGGAATGAGGATGCAGGACGCCATTAAAAAGGAGGCATGACGTCAGTGGAAGGCGTGGCTTGAGTATTAGGATCGGGTAGAGGAAGGAGGGAGAGTCACCATTTCCGGAGAGCTAATGTGATGGGTGTCGTCGTCTCAGGTCGTGGTGAATGGCGGATCTGAAAGAGAGCATAAAGATAAAAAGGCAAAGTCATAATGATGATAATGATAATAATGATGATAATAATATTGGGTTCTTGTATAGCGCTCTGTCAGACTTTACACTCTTGGTGCTCTAAAATAATTCCCTCGGTTTTATTGAAAATTGTTTTAAGAGGGAGGGGGGGGGGTGGCTTGAACTCCTATATTTTACGGGCCTGATTGGTACAGAAATTCAAATAGCTCGTTATCCATGGATATTATACCATAATGCCATATACAAGCACTTGATTGACAACGCAAGATTGGAGTAATAATTTTTGTTTAAATTAATTCAAAACCTTGTTTTGACAGGAAACAAAATCCGCAATGTCATATATACAAGCACTAACTTGACATCGCAAGATTGAAAGTAATAATTTTTGTTTAAATTAATTCAAAACCTTGTTTTGACAGGAAACGAAAATTGCAATGTCATATATAAGCACTATATTTACACGCAAGACAAACCTTGTTTATATCGTATTTACATAACCCTCGGTTGAAAATCTTGTTTTTAGTTTCCATTCATTAAAGATAAAGTTGAGTTCCGGTCACGCGAACAATTCTGGACATTCGTTGTTGTTGAGATGATGGTTATGTAGTACAACCGGTGTACATTGTGAGCTTTTTAAATCCTAAAAATGATAAGAAATCGAATTATCTTGATAGAAGCCACGAGCACTGCACACAGAATTGGGTATATTGTTCATGATACAATAATGTTATAAAAAAGCCCTTGATTGACAATGCAAGATTGAAGTAAAAACTTTTGTTTGAATTATTTCGAAACCTTGCTTTTTATTCAATCATTGTATTCAATCTCAAATTAAATGACGTTACGCTTCATTAAATGCACTTTGGAATGTATTCCCCTTCCCCTTTCCTTCACTTCCCTTTTTCCCTTTTGTATTGGTGTTGAGGTTTTCTCTGCTTATCTTTTCCTTTTTTTCTTTTCTCAACATCACAGTGTATACTTGTCAGGAGTTGACGTTCATAAGGCTGATTGCCCGATTTGTTAACCCCTCATTCCCATGCAACTTTGTTTCCTCCTTCCCTTTGTAATTTTCTGGTAATCGATCTTTTATTTGTATATCATGTTTGTATGTTAATTTGTTTTTATGGAGAATAAAATAAATGAAATGAAATGAAATATATGGGACTACACCTGCATGTGGCATGAATTTTTGGTTGAAGTGTTTGAGCTATTTATTGTCGTATTACGAATATGGCTTTTTAGCCATAAACATACCAATACATTGCACCACTTAACCAGGAGAAAAAAATCATTCAATTGTTAGCACTAGTTTTCAGTTTCGATTTCTTAAATCATAAAATTATTGTCATATGAGAGCACTCCATAATTAATTACAAATGCTAAATCATGTTCTGCTTCAATGATTTAAAATCTGATGTCGAAAGAACTCGTGGAAAAATGGCATGCATGCCATACAAGCTGCCGGTCAACCAATCAGATATCGCGAATAAATGGGTTGATGTTTCATATATTGCTATGTAGTACCACAGTTTATTAATTTTCAACGAAACTGCAATTGGATGAATAACAAAATGACTCATCAGAAAGTTGCTGAATAAATCACGCTTTATCTATATTCCCTTGTCCGGCTTCATGGCCCAGTGATTGTTGGTTTGGTGGATCATTTTCGTCTCAAGGATTATTACCAAATCTAGAATTCTCCTTCACGATCGACTTTCTCGGATTACGTGAATCATTTAATCAATGGTGAGCTTCATTTTGACATTAAGACCATCAATGTATTTGATATGCACTAATTATCCGTATGTACTCCAGTGTATGGCTGTAAACTTATTGCACTATTTGCTATATCTTGATAGAATACAGCACAAATATTCAACGACCAACATCTGCGAATATCTTATTTTAAATGTATCGATAAAGAGTTAAAATTAAAATGTACTATCAAGTCAATACATGTCATGTATAATGCTGTTATGTGTTCAACGTACATCAAAATAGAATTCACATCATAATTATCTTCCACAGGGTTCCTTTATTCATTATCAACATAAACATTTTCACGAAAGATCAATACATGCACTATTTAATGACTTGTCATATAAGTCCTGCAGTCTCAATCAGTCATTACCTTCAGAAAGGCCTTAAAAACACATCTCTTTTGCACTTTGTAGTTGCAGTTATTATTATATGTATTTAAGTAATTTTCATTTTCATTTACTCTAAGCGATTTTGGCCTTTTTGGAAAAGAGCTGTATAAGTAACAATAATAATACAAATATTTCAACAATAAAATAATACAATATAACCTAGGCCGCACAGCGACATAAAAGATATTAAACTTGACAAAATGTAATGTGTACAGAAATTCTTTATTAACAACTTTTGTCCTTTATTTTGATCCTAGCGATGTTAACATAAAACAATGCTACAAGTATTTAATTCCGTAATCTCTTGTTTTATAATTTATAGATTGTTTAAGAAAGTGTCAGCGTCCTAAATTAGACACCGACCACTTATTATCTAACACACTTAACACTTACAAAACATTTTCTTTTGTTTGTTTGCTAAAATAGTTATGGTAAAGTCGACAATGAGAGCTCCATAAATCAGTGGAAATTTTAGTCTGGGCTTAGACCTACCTAAAGCTTGTACGCATTTATGAATGCCGTCCATTATATTTCAATGGACAGCAAGGAAAATATTGCTCTGGTAATGCACAGTGGCTGCATCCATAGAGTATAGTCAGGTCGCAGGGCTGTCAACCACTTCAGGTGCCAACAATAATCGTAAGAAACCGCAGTTAGTTTTGGAGCAAAAGATTGATCGATAGCTGTCTCTGGCTGCTCGCCGATAGGCTGCATTGGTCCGAGCGAATATGAATGCATTGCTCCAAGAATTCACAAGTGTTAACATCGTCAGAAAAACTTGAACAGGCTCTGATATAGAGTGAATGGTCGTAATCGTAAAGTACAATCGTACATTAGTAGGAACCCAAGAGATAAAATTCACTACGCTGATGAACAAGATAGTCTTGACCCCTTTGAGTTTTACTCTGCGATGTCCTGGGTTATGTTCGCCCGCCCCCCGAGGCACTGCTACACTCAAAAAAATGTAGTGCTATTTTTAGCACTTGGAGGGCTATATTCAGCACCTTTTCAGTGCTCGCATAGGGACTGCACAGCTAATGCTATTTCAGCACAAGTGCAAGTGCTAGTTCAGCACTAGTTTAAGTGCTATAGATAAGCACTAAAAAGTGCTAAAAAAACACTTCAAGTGCTATGAATGTTGGGCAGGTGGTGCTAAATAACCCCACAATCTACTCTGAATAGCACTAGTAGTGCTAAAAAACTGCACAACTTAGGTGCAGAACACAACAGTTTTGTAATGTTTAGCACTACTGGTGTTATATGTTTTAGCACTCCAGGCGTTATATTTCATATATAGTGAAATTATGCAATTTTGTCACACTCACACACACAAAAAAGACAAATAAATGACTTTATATATATAGTTGGTATTTTATTAACAGTTTAACCAAAAAACACTGTTGCAGTAAAGGCACATGTTGACAAAGTTCTGCAATAAGCCAGAACATATGCCTATGTGGTCAAGGTGGATGTCCTTCGTCATTTACCACTTTCAACTCTTACAGGAAACATTTATTAAACCAACATCCACAAGAAGAACCTGAACCTGAAGCTGTACAGGGTATGGAGGGTCTAGTTGATGCTGATTTGGGTGTTGCTGTTGGTGAAGTGCATAATCCTGCAGCAGATGATGCATTTGATGATGATGATGATAGGATAGGCCTACTACAAGAACAAGATGGAGCAATGCATAATGACAGTACAAGACACTATGAATATGACAGACAATGAAAGCGGACAAAATATACAGTTCCATAGGTAGACCAAGGAACATCCCTTCACTGCTATTATGTAAAAATGTGTAGAACAGGTGTCACATGCATATTCACCTGTTTTACACATTTTACATAATAGCAGTCAAGGGATGTTCCTTTGTCTACCTGAGGAACTGTATATTTTGTCCGCTTTCATTGTCTGTCATGTTCATAGTGAGACCAGCTGCATTTTTCATTGGTTCTCTTTTATCAAACACCAACATGACCCATGCTATGACAAACGAGTGTTATCTGCTGCAACAGCTTTGAATACTGATGTTGTTGACAGTTTAAGGAGCAAAGTTATTCAGACTTTTGAGGCCTTGGGTATTGACCTGGAGAATGAAGAATGTAAGAATCTCTTAGCTGAATTTGATTCAAAAACAAATATTCACAAGGTAACAGCTATTATACTAACCGACCAATCAGATCAGGTTATGCAGTCAGCACTCGATGTTAAGTGCTGCATATTGTTATAGCACTCGTTTTCAGCACTCAAATATTCAGCACGTTTCGGTTTCCTTGTTAAAGTTAACCCGTCAAGTGCTGATTTTGGCACTTCAAGTGCAGAATCTCACTCAGCACCCAACATTTAGCACCTCAGTTTTTTGAGTGTAAGGCGGCGATGGCTCGGGCTTGTCGCGTAGCTATGCCCATGGATATTATGTTCAATGTTATACCAGTGCATATTGGCACCATTGATACTGAATAGAGAGTGACGATGGTTGCTTTTTCCGAAAAAGTAAAATTTAGATTCAATACCGTTCCATTCTGGCTAATGTAGTTATCCTGAGACAACTTATAAATGGGAGTTCCTGGTACAAAAGTTAATATTATAAATATTAAGGGAAAGCCTGTTGCTAAACCGAAACAGGATAAGCCAGAACGAATGTTTACGATTGATGGATACCTCAATGGTTTGCTTATCGCGATATATCTGTCGATATTAAGACAAGATATTATGATGGCGGAGATGAGAAGTCCAAAGAAAAATGTAAAGGACAAGAATCTGTACAGATCCTGTGAACGACAGCACTCACTTCCCACAATGTAAAGAATGTTGTAAATGCATCCTGAAAGGCCACCTATTAGATCTACCACTCCAATACACTGATAAAGGAATCGTGGTACATCTTCAAAGACACTCCAATGTTTTCGAAGGATAACTAAAGAGCAGACATTTGTCGATATCACGAGAAATCCGATGAAAACAAAAACGAAGCACAGAAAAATATCAACACCAAGCATTGTTGATGATTGTCAAGAGCAGATTAGTGTGGATGGAGGCTGGAACATCAAAAAGGGATCGACCGATTCAAGAGAGACATGTAGTGAATATAGTTTCAGGTTCGCAGTTAAATTCTAATTTCTTCTCACCCAGCAACTACAAACATGAGTGATGAAGCCTTGTATATTCCTAGCAACCAAAATTACTTTCCTTAGCGTGGCAATTAGTGTAAATAGAACGCGCCATTTAAAATCTCGTTCCAGTGACTGATTTGGAGTTTCTTCGCTGACGATAATCAAATAATATGACAGCTATAATGGCAGCGATGCCAGGTTTGATGTCTGTATTTAAACCGAATTAGGTTGTAGAGGCCATATGGTAATATGATATGATGTTATTAAATCCTTGCTTCAACCCTATACTTATAACCCAATGACACCCCGTGACAGACAGCAGACCTAACAGTAGACCGAGCGAAAATGTCATTAAGCGGTGTGAATTTATATTGAGATGGCCTTATTGGTTCTAATTGTCTTTAAAACCTCTCTTTGCTCAAGGTTTCTCGTTCTTCCTCAAAAAAAAAATAGATGCGCATTTCCAGCTTTTACTTTTAAATGCTCTATAATTTCATATTTATGACACAGCAAAAGAATAAACCTGGCACTTGCGATGTGTCCTTACGAATTATCATTGATATTTTTTGTTTTATTACTCTCATTCATTATTTTATATTTTGTTAACTAAGAGACAAAATGGTAATCTAAAGTCACAGTGAGACACTCGTTTTAGGCATACCATTAGTAAATGTGTTGCTAAAGCGTTACATCGATTTCCTTTGTCGTAGGACATGTAGGATTTTAGCTCATCATTCCATTCATTTATTAATTATGTTTAAGTAGAGGGATACGATTATACTTCTATCCTAATAGGCCGCACATTTAAAACTAGCAACATAAAGCAGAGTAATTCGGAGCAAACAACGAGAACTACGTCTCTCTTCATGTTCTTGCAAACAAATGCTTCCCCATGTCTGGCATTTGCTTGCTTAAATAGAAAGTACCCACTTTCTTTATCAAGCATTTACTTGATTGCTTCCAAGCTCTTGTTAGCTTGGCCCTTTACTTGAATTTTAAGATCATCGGTAAGGTCACTTATTTATCCTTAATTGTTTCACTTCATTTAAGTCTATTCGATAGCTTATTGCTTAACTACAGTTACACTATTTAAAAAAAAACGAATCGCGAACTATTTAGCCATATGCATATATTAATACGATAGTATGATGGCAGAGAACAGGAAAGAGAGGTAAAAACATCTTGACAAGGACTCTGCAAATCTCGTGATAAATAATGGCACTCACGATCTGCATAGCATGTGATATACAAAATACATCTCGATAAACAACTGGTGAAAGCTATCACACCAATACAACACTAAAGCAATCTCGGGACTTTCTTAAAGACAAAATGGGCGCAATATCAACACTAACCATACTTAATGTCAAGTAAAGTCATTGTTTATCACAACTAATATATCAATAATAAATATCACTTCTAAAAGCCTAACAAAGAGCTTCTAGCCAATTTCGTAAGAAGGTAAACGGGGCACACGCGTGTTATAGAATTTGTCGTCGTCCAATACCAAGAGGAAAAATATATAGAACAAAGTCTAGTTTCGTGTTTATATCTAACAAGTAGGTGACAAGTCCCCAATAATGTAGCAAAATTCATGTCATAAAGTAATCGAAGAACTTCTTAAAAACTTCATTCCAATCGGAGCAGGATATCGCAGTAAACAATTATGTTTGACATGATTTGACAAAGAAACGAGCTTACACCACTATAAATTAAGAGCTTATGCTGACATCTAAGATTCATAATAGGCACGCTCGCTATTGAAAACAGAATTCTCCCCGTCGTTTATTTCACACACGTAGAATAACTTATCTGAGGCTCGGACTTGGCATCAAAGACCCCGTTCTCACTCACTTTGAAAGTGGTCTTAGTTAGACCGCTCCAGAGGAACGGGTCTTGAGGAACGGTTTGCGAGCGTTCACACTCCGAGCAGTTTTTTATGGCTCAAACCGCTCAACGAGTCAAAGTGGTCTTGTTGCTATGGCAGCTCAGGTCAGCAGGTCAATTTTTTCGCGCGCGGAATACAAACCGTATGTACCGTACTACATGTTTCGCACGGAACGTCACTAGCTCACTTCCGCTCAAAGTACGCTTCCGTTCACATTGCACGTTAGAGCGGTCCAAACCGCTCTTAATAAGACCCGTTCCTCAAGACCACCTCCGGGGTGGTCTTCTGGAGCGGTCCAGAAGTCCACTTCCTGGACCACTTTGACCGTTCTCACTCACCTAAGAACCGCTCCTGAGGAACGGGTCTTAGTTAGACCGCTCCAACGAAGTGAATGAGAACGGGGTCAAAGAGAGAATGAATAATGTCAAACAAAAATTGCAATTAATCGTGAATGATCGGCTTAGAATCATGTAAAATGAATCCTATTCATATCACTCACGAAATTTCGGCCGTGTTTAATCACGTCAATATTGCCGTTAACTCTTATCCTGCCACAGGGCTAATCCCCCCAGTGCCAGATTTATAACGAGATAATCGGATTAACGCGATGGTACTAACAATAGAGCGTGCAAAGCACTAGGCACAGTCCAATAGGCATGAACAATAACTGCTATTACGAATGTTTGCTAGCATGCAAGAAGCAGCATAACAATAGCGTGCAAGCAGCCTCATGGCAGGCTATGAGTTAAAAGAGTTGGTGATTCCTAATGAAAATTACAGGTGATTAATTGTGGATGCATAACACTTATCAAAAACAAATTAGTGAAAGTTTGAAATATAGAGTGAATAGGACAGTTCTAGAGTTTTACAATTATTAAATCGCAGAAAGAGTAGAGAAGTTCAAAAATACTTACGAGACGAAACAGATTTATTCATATATATTACATTTTAGTGAACTGTGCAAGAAGCTACAAAGGTTATTCCCAATCTGGACGGAGAAGTGTGAACCGAGCCGAGACCACACGCCTCGAGGTCAAGGGAGGGGGGTCGCGGAAGTATTGGCGTCAGCAATAAAACCAGTAAGGTTCGCGCCATACAATTTTCGAGCATGTTGGTAAAGGGAGGTGTTTTAACAAACGTTATTATCGAAGGGTCTGAAAAAAGAAGGATAGGGGCAATCATGCTAGAAAAAGTGGTCAAATCTACACCGAAACACAACAACAACAACAACAATATGGTAATTTCGGTCACTATTTTAGCCCAACAATGACTATTGGTGTTGATATTGGTCCAAAGTCAGGCCAATTCTCAGTAAGATTCAATTGATGGGTGAATTTTGAAATCTTCCCTTTGATGATTCCCAAAAGACACGAAAGTGTTTCCGCGATTTTAATGACTTTTTCATCTATCGCACAGTTGTGTTCGTTGTATTTCGCTGTTGCTAGACAACCCAATACCTGCTTTCAGCTCCGTGATGAATTCAAGTCTTTTTGTCCATAACGTGTGTGTAAGGGCATGTGTGGGAGTGTACGTGTGTGTTTGTGTGTGTGAGAGAAAGTGGGTGTGTGTGTTTTTGTGAGTGGGCTTTGTTATCCTTATCAAATACAATGTCACAGATTCATCTTTTTTTCTTCTGAGCGTGGTGTGTGGGTAGGCATGTGGGTGTCTGATTGTGATAGAGTGTGTGCGTGTATTTGTGTATGTGTGTGTGTGTGTATGTGTGTGTGCGAGTGTGTGTTGCTGCGTGAAGTAGTCATAGCTGCAGAGGTGTTCTGGCGTGGAAGTGCCTGGATGGACTAGCTCAATAACAAAACAAAACAAGCTTTTTCATTGCACTGCCTTTTCCTCAGTATTATCTTCTTCTTTTAATGCAACCTTCTTAAAATTGTGATGATTGTTTAATGTTATGTTGGAAAATAATTATTTTGTCTGTATTTATATATTAAAGACAAATTTTATGTATTTTTGACATGACAATAAATTATCTTGAATCTTGAATCTTGAATCTTGAATCTTGAATCTTAAAGTAGATATTCATTGATTTTAAAAACTAACTTTATTTTCATTATTGCAAAGTTGAAACAGTGATTCGACAAGGTTATCAAAATTCAATGCTTGGAAACATTCGAAGTAATGATTATTATAAATTACAAAACGCTTAAATACAGCCCCGGCATAGCACCTGAAGAGCTCTCCGAACGCTGCTGAGATATGTGAGATCACAGTATGGACATGACTTGCACAAGCAGACGATGCCCCATGACATCTCACACATTTTCAGTGCCTGTGTTTTCATCTTCTTTTGAGTTCTTTCTCTTACTTCACTACCGTCAGGCTAAACGTATAATCTACACACTTAAAATAGTTGGGCAAAAAAATGCCCAACTTTTAACCAACACTGAGCAACATACGGTCCACACAACTATTGGTTAAAATCTGCCCAACTGATGTTGGGTAATCAGTTTGCTATGTGGTTGGGCAAATTAAATTGCCCATCAGTTGGTGACCCATCATATTTTACCCAACTCTACAATTGCCTAACAGTTGGTTATATTTTCAGTTGGGTAATTTCTTGCCCAACCAATTTTACCCAGTTAGATATTGCCCAACCTTCTATTTGCCCAACTTTTGAGTAAGTTTAATGTTGGTTAATTAAATGCCCAACCAGTTTTTACCCAACTCCCAGTCTGCCCAACTATCAAAACACCCATCTATTGGGTAATAATTGCTCAACAATTTCTCTGCAACATCCATTTGCCCAACTCTCAAAACACCCATCTATTGAGTAATAATTGCTCAACAATTTCTCCACAATATCCATTTGCCCAACTATCAAAACACCCATCTATTGGGTAATAATTGCTCAACTATTTCTCCACAATATCCATTTGCCCAACTCTCAAAACACCCATCTATTGGGTAATAATTGCTCAACTATTTCTCCACAATATCCATTTGCCCAACTCTCAAAACACCCATCTATTGGGTAATAATTGCTCAACAATTTCTTCGCAATATCCAGTTGCCCAACTCTCAAAACACCCATCTATTGGGTAATAATTGCTCAACAATTTCTCCGCAATATCCATTTGCCCAACTCTCAAAACACCCATCTATTGGGTAATAATTGCTCAACAATTTCTCCGCAATATCCATTTGCCCAACTCTCAAAACACCCATCTATTGGGTAATAATTGCTCAACTATTTCTCCACAATATCCATTTGCCCAACTCTCAAAACACCCATCTATTGGGTAATAATTGCTCAACTATTTCTCCACAATATCCATTTGCCCAACTATCAAAACACCCATCTATTGGGTAATAATTGCTCAACTATTTCTCCACAATATCCATTTGCCCAACTCTCAAAACACCCATCTATTGGGTAATAATTGCTCAACAATTTCTTCGCAATATCCAGTTGCCCAACTCTCAAAACACCCATCTATTGGGTAATAATTGCTCAACAATTTCTCCGCAATATCCATTTGCCCAACTCTCAAAACACCCATCTATTGGGTAATAATTGCTCAACAATTTCTCCGCAATATCCATTTGCCCAACTCTCAAAACACCCATCTATTGGGTAATAATTGCTCAACTATTTCTCCACAATATCCATTTGCCCAACTCTCAAAACACCCATCTATTGGGTAATAATTGCTCAACTATTTCTCCACAATATCCATTTGCCCAACTATCAAAACACCCATCTATTGGGTAATAATTGCTCAACTATTTCTCCACAATATCCATTTGCCCAACTATCAAAACAACCATCTATTGGGTAATAATTGCTCAACTATTTCTCCACAATATCCATTTGCCCAACTCTTTAATTCGTCTGTTGGATAATCATTGCTCAACATTTTTTCCATAACATCTATTTGCTCAACTCTTTTTCTCATCTAAAGGGTAATAATTGCTTAACTGAAACACAAATAACATACACAGTAAACACATGTTGTTGTTTTCATCAGAAACGTAAAAACAAAACTTGTTAACATCAACTACAACATTACAATTTTTGGTGAAAAAAATACAACCTTTTAAAAAAAGTAAATGCAAATATAGCCCCTTTTGGTGCAGCATGACAACTTTGATGTACACTGTATGTATCCCATGTACTCTGATTTCATACATGAATATGTGCATCATATATATTTTGTGGGTGTGGCATAGTGTTCATTTATCCTGACACACCAATACTCTGCCTTAGAGTGTTACACATGCACACATTTTTTTGAAGTGAAAAAAAAAGAGGAAATAAATTCAAATCCCTCTAGATTATTTGACATGTGCAGAAGTACCACATGAAAGTTTGGCTATCTGTGATGGTGAACAGGTACTGATCAAATAACAAGGATACACACTGCCTACTATAACTTTTTGATTAGATTAAAGACAACAAAAATCAATTGACCCTACCTGCTATACTCAGTTTGATTGATTTTATTGATATTATCAATAATATCAATACAATTTTGCAAAATGTAGATGAAAATGTTGACTTCTCTACTTCTGCTTTGCGCGATGTAAATTAATGCATGCAGTCCATTCAGCAGAGAGTTCAGCGTAGGGTCAATGGACATTACATGAAAATTAATGGTATATGTAATTTACAATCATATACCCCACTTGCTGTTTTAAACGCAGAAAATATCATAGCTCATGTTTTATGAAGAAATATATCATTTTGATGTACGAGTTATGAAACAGTACTCTTGGGATTAAGACCAAACACGATAAGCATTTGTATACGCCAGTGCAAAAGATTTATAGCCAATAATATGTTTTGTATTTATACTTGGCATATATTCATTTGTTTTCTTAAACTTTCAAGGTGGGGATGTTAAGCAATGATTGGGATAAAACAATTAGGCCTTTATCATTTTTAAAATGTACACAAAGACTTCTGCTGTGTATAAATTCACTCTTTTTTTATATTATTCAGCGATCCTCACCCCACCCTCAAATCTTCAGTCTTACACAAACATGTCTAAATTATGTAAAATAATGTGCTGAATCCAACTCATAACAGTTTGTCTTTAAGGTTATTTTGTCCAAAATAATACTTTTTTCCAGTTTTTTTTCTCCCAAAATAAACTGGTTCAAGTAGCCAAAATGTGCTAAACGATGATGTGTCAGTTTCATCTGTAGGAAATATATCACCAGTAATCATCCTTGGCGTGAACACATCATGATGGCTTATGGCATGTTCATGAAGGCTCGGACCTCCCGCAGCTTTGGTGTAAGATGCTCCCCATCGGTAAACTGGAACACCACAATCTGGAGAAATTTCCAAACAGAACAGCTTTGCGGCTGATATTCGATATCCATCACATAAAGTGCCTTAAAGCACAAGTCGACTGCTTTAAGCAGTGTTGCGGCAGGAAGTATCCTCCTCTCTACTACGACGTACGCCTGTATTGGTGTGAGAATGTTCCCACGCACAACAACAAATGGCTGTGACCTGACTGCTTCATCAATGTTATCAACATAAGTCTGGATGTCGAGAACCTCCTGTAGTCCAAAGAGAAATCAAGAAGAAATCATTTGTAATTATATGGATTGATATATATATATTTGATGCTTGTCGAATGCTTCTGCTTATGAATCCACAATCACCTACAGGACACCCAAATTTGTTTATGCATGTTCATCCCTGTCCCATCAAAACATTACTGGGTATTCTTAAATATCCCTGGGGCAAAGGTCAACTGTACCCAAACTGGTCACGTTCAGAGCATTACATCAACTAAGCTGGAAGGCATATACAGCCTGTTAATATAAGCATGCATTTTTCACATGTCATTTGCAGGTTAAAGGACTTGCTTGCATTCATGAGTGAAATGCGATGTGATGACAAATCTGAGGCCATTTGTAGTTGTACCACAGATAATGACGAACTGACTTATTAAGATTAAAGCGCCTAGTGTTGCCCCTGCAGGGCCTCCTTGGGGACCAGCGTGCCCATTACTAGGAACTTGAAAATGGTTGCTTTTCAAGTTTTACACAAATAAAATGTTATGGCAATGCCTTATCTGGTAAGAACATAGGTATTGCATTTCAACCTCAATTTCATCAGTTGTCCTAGGTTTGAAACTCTTAACAAATTAACTATTGAATTTGTTTGTAATGAAATATGATTACTATGGCAAGATTTTAAACACAAACCAAAATATATGCCTTACATGTCATTACTTTACCACCTCCCCAGCACATATACTTACTGGTTGAACGTCAATGAAGGACGACAATGTTTCTGCAGTGGTGTACGTTCCTCTCTTGGAATCTTTCCTTCCTCGGAACAAGACTGGGAGCATGTAGAATCCAAGATTGCTCTTTTCCTCTAAAAAGAGGGAAACAATGAAAGAGTTAAGTAATTAAGTCCCAATTACATATGAAGAAAAGGTGCAACAGCAAACAGGTCAATTATGGAACATCTTACAAAATGTACAGTTATATACAGCAAATTAAAAATAACGGTCGAATACAACAATTATTTTCTACAAATATGGGTAAAATCACTCAACGTAAATGTCAGTCAGTAATTTGGAGCTCAGCTTTCTGAGTAAAGAAATCAAAATTGCACAAACTTCAGCATAGCCTTCCCAATGAGCTTTAAACCACCATCCCCACCCCAAAAAGCAAACAAACAAAACAAGCAAGTAAAAGTATGCTAAACCTTTGTCATGGAATCATGTTTTTATCATATGTTGTACATGTATTATATGTTTCAGAGCACTTTTATTTATTTCAGTTCAATTCCTTACAGGGGGGATATTAGACTCAATGTTTGGTCCTGGCCACAAAAATAAACATCATATAGTGTAATTGAAATAAATTCTTTTGACTTTCTCCCAAGTCATTTTCACTAATACTGTCAAATGTGTGTTCTGACACCACATACCAAGACTGAGTTTCCCAGGGTCATGAATGTTTTCGAATTCGGCTCTTGCACTTCTCCAGTTGCCAGTTTTCTCGGTGAAGTCCACTACTTTGTTACAGAATGTGGGCCACTTCTGGTACAGTGCGTTTGCTTTCTCTGGGAACAATTCTGCAAAATCTCCTTCAATCTGTAATTGTTAGGATAGTTATAGAAGCCAGATGAAAGGTAGGATATCTTTCATTTGCATCTTCTCTTTACCATTTTGCAAGGATTTGAATGGTACACACTAACAATTATCGGTTCAATAGGGATGCACGATTTCTGTAGGACCGTGTATCTCAGATTGTTAAACGATCCCTTTAAGGAGACTGCTAAAGTAAACCTGCCCATGCAACCAAAAAACAAAAAAGTTACTTCTCAAAACATGCGACTCTAGTTTAATTTAATGTCCTTTCTTGTCACATGCAGAAGAAAAATCAAGGTCCACATACCATTCCAGCATCGAGAAGTCTGGGATATGTGGTAAGAATGTTCTTCACACAACAGTCACTTCTCTTGATCCAGTCATGTCTTTTTGTTGCTGTTTGTTTCATGTAGTCCTTCACCATGTCCTCTGGCTCCTTGTTGTTACGCAGCCATTCTTCCATTGTCGTGATGTTATCATCGTTCACAGACTCAAGATCAGTATCTCCTGGATATAATGCAACAGAACAATCAACAATTAGCATGTATCAACAAGTTTTTGATGATTGTATTGGAAGGGGGGTTTTAGTTGGCATTGCTCATGCCCCACCAGTTTGTTATGGCACAGCATGACTTCATCAGACGGATCTGAATAACTCATAACTTTAACTATATGAAAAAGTAGCCAGAATACCTTGCTTTTGAGACTCTGCCTCGTCTTCAGCTACTGGTACCCTCAGGGACTTCTCCTTTTTTCTGACATACCTCAGATGCTCCTCCAGGTAGCCTGTTGCTGGCCGTCCCTTGGCCCCCACGCAGTACCAGGCCTCCTGCTCAAATAAATTAAAATTCCTTCATAATTCAACTTCAAAAACAGTAATGCTCAACAACATTTGTTAAACATTAATAATAATCAAATAAAAGCACAATAAAATTCCAGTGTAAACTGTACATTTAAATATTTTGTTACATATGTCAGTGTTTGCAATAACAAGGTTTGTCCTCTTAAGTACCTATTTCTAACTGCACACTGTTATATTCCAGCAATGTCATCAAGTCATTGCAAAAACAAAGTGAATGATGGATAATTCTGTGAATATCCATTACTCAATGGCATGCAGACAAAAGTCTAAATATTAAGAGATGTGTCATTACTGGATAATATAACTTATAAACAAGTGGTAAAAATAAACAAAAATATTGCACGATTTAGTGATTGATGCCATATTAGCTTTTCATTATTTGTAAGCTTTTCAGGCCTGTCTACTGTCAAATTTACTATTGCCAGAGATGCTCTTATAATGCTTGTGATAATGTGATACAACATGCAATTGATTGAGCATCTCCAATATAATAAATACAAGAATAACAAAATTGAGGAAGCTTCATAGCAAGTTACACAAAATAATATGATCCAGTATTCCAAAAGTTATTGCATAAACACATAATTTATTTGATTTAGACCTTAAAGTAGCTTATTGCTTCTGGCTCAAACAGAAACTTCTCATAAAATTTCACTTTCTTGTAAATGGGGTCTATGGGGTAGGGACAGATGGAGGTATGGATGGACAACCTAAGAATTAAGGCACCTCCAAGTAATAAATGCCCGCTGTGGTAAGAATCAATCCATAAATCAGTCCAGAAAAAAGTGGTGATCTGAGCCATACCTGAGGTCACATATATTAAGGAAAGCAATTCATGGACAGGACTTACATAGCCAAGTGGAGATTCTGGATCTTTTAAGAAAGGAAAGCTTGTCACAATGGCATGGGCCATTGATGCCTTCACAAATGAGCTTGGCTTGGTACCATACTCCCGTATCAGGTACTGAGTCAACATATCCACAACAGTATGCCGGTCCCTTTTGCTGCAGAGATTTGTAGCATTGATGTTCCTTAATGCTGCTCTTCCCATGGTGGTCTCTCTCAATATACAAGCAATGTTCTGCAACAGATAAAGGATTTTTTTTTTAAAGATCAGTAAATTCAGAATAAACAAGTGAAATGTGACAGCATGCAGTCGGTGGGTATATCTCTGGCTGTCCGACCTCCTACAATAAGCCCATCATAAATCACTCACTGGGCATTCCTTGCAAACTTTGTTCTGATAAAAAATTTCAATGAAACCTTGAAACTGACCTTAGACTAGCTTAAAACCCATAACCCCAACCAAACATTTTCCATAACATTCCTTTATTCATTCATACCAAAATGTACCTACCAAATCATATCACTAGCCATTCTGCAGATGTAGAAATAAAATGGTATTTTTAGTAAAAACTTGAATAACCTTTGAACTGACCTTTCACCTTTGAGCCCTGCTGCTTGTCAGAAATACTGACAGACAGATAACTCCAAGACATAATGCCTCCGGCACCCTTATGTGTTGGAGGCATAAAAACTGATGAATGATGGTGACTCGACATGCCCACTCTTCAATTGTATCAGCCCACTATATACATAAACTTACGAAATGCACTTTCTTGACCCGTTTCAGGGGAGGATGTTGATCAGGACTCTTGGATTCTGGGGAGTCGTAAAGTGGCGTATCCAAACTGGGCTGGGAAGGGCTTTGTCTGGGACTCCACTCACTTCCTGTTACACAAGAGAGATCTGAGCAGTCATCTAAGGAGAACACTGATGGGCTTCTTGTCGACGTTGATGCTTGTTCCATGCTTTGTTGATTTGCAGCATGATACTACAATAAAAAAATGAAAAATAATTGAACTTTCAATGTACATGTAAATGACTGATTATTTTTTACATTATTAATGACACAAACAGCCCCAGGTTAGACTTTAGTATCAAGTTTATTCCTTGAAGGGGAAAATCATTCTCACTGTTTCTGTACCCTTGTCCTATTTAAAGCAAACCCATAATTGAAAAGTGGTCACTCATGAGCGGAAGCTTCTTCAGTACATCTATAATATAATAATATCCAGTTAGGAACTTTCACTTTAGGCAGGAACATGCATTGGTAAAAAATAGCACATTTCCGGGGCCTCAATGAAGTACATATGCTAGAAAAACTTGGCATGAGTCATGGTACATTTAAGAAATTACAACATAATATGAATGAATGCAAATATAACAGACACATTTTCAGATACAGAAACAATGAAGTTAATAACGAGTTAAAAAATTCAAACCAGATATTTACTGTAAAATTTTCATTGGAATAATCAAAATTTGTTAGCAAGTCAGTACAGATCGATCAAGGTTAGCTTCTTAGCTATTTTTTCAATCAAAATGTGTAGAATGATACACTAAGAACTGATTCATAGATATAATTGTAATTGGAATAACAGTTTCTTTCTTTTGCTTTGTTTTGGTTCTGTTCTCTAAGACAAAATTTGCAAGTGCACCTGTAATGTCTAGTTGTAAAAATATATCACTTGCTTGCAACGGGTTGCCTACACGTACCTTCTTGTTCCTAGATGAATGAATGGTGCACCACAATATACAAGCAGCGCCCTCTTCCACTATAGGACTGGACAGCATTGACTGGCCTGTGATCAAACAGGTCACACCATTCAACAGCAGCTTGTGCTTCCTCTCTGCCCACCTGTACTGCAAATGCTTCAACATGTCTGTTGAAGTACAAGGTCTGATACAGCCGAAGGAGCAGATACAACTTTTCTTGCACCACTACAATATGCTGAACACGTCCAAACGTGGGTCCATCATCATCAGTCCAATATAGAAGTACATCAACACCTGCCCGGAACTCATATCCATGAATGTCCACTTTCCCAGCAACTGTAACTTCGGTTCCCCTTCCACAGTTAATTTTTTTGCAAAGTGCCTCATCATCAAGTAGATCACCAAGCATTGCTGCAGCTTGCTGTGACACATTGATATCTTGGCTATCCAGTGACTGATTTGATACTGACCTGTAGCACCGTGCCATTTGGTATCTGTTAGCCAATGTTTTGACAATGTTTTGGTAGTTGCAAGATACACTGGCAATCTGCTTGAAAGGTCTGTGCATTGCTTCAAAACGCAATGCTGAATACTGGGTCAGTGGCCCAAGGTGTTTCAGTGCACGTGGGTAATGCACAAGAAAGTGCTGCTTCGGAGTTAGACTAGCTTCAGGGAAGAGCTGCATGAAGAGCCTGTGGTGATCATCAATCATTGCCTTCAGGACATAGATGGCAGACTTACTGATACTGGGACTCATAATGATTTTGAAGATGTCAATGATTGACAGTAAGAGTTCCCACTCATCACACATCTCATCAATCTTGTCTCCTAACATGAGAGGGATGTTGTATGCAAGGCACGTCATCTGTGCTGATGTCTGTCCACTTGCAGAATATGGATTCTTCAGTGATGCCTGCCTGATTGGGCTTGGTCTGTTTTTGCGGTCCACAAAGCCAAAATTGAATGAGGATATTCTACTGTTCACCTCATCCAGTGTTATGAAACCCTTCTGAACAAGTTTACTCAAAACAAGGTGCATTTCCAGGGGCAAGACTCCCTCTGTAAAATCATGCATTACATCTGGACATAAGTTTTGAGTGGAATGGTAGTAAGGCAATTCATTCAAAACTGTTGCATGCTTCAAGCCAGATTCTGACAAGGGCTTTTGAAGATCTGTATCATAGTTTATTTCATCACGGAGATATTGGGCATCCTCTTTTGGCTGTTTCTGAAGCAACGATCGATGGCCTCTACAGAATCTACAGTAATAGTTGGCCCGGAAACAGGTTGTACATCCCAGCATGGCATGAATGCCAAGATTGTCCCCTACAACTTGGAATAAGTAGGGTTTGACCCTACCCTCAAACTCTTTGCACTTGATAATGAGTCCATCAGTCCACATCTGCTGCAGATCATCCTTGATTACCTTCAAAACTTCTGAGATGCCATATTTACTCAAAAGCGGAGATGTGATCATAGCTGTGAGCATGATATTTTCCAGCCTAGCCTGGTATTTCCTGGGAAGGGATAACACACTTGTATAAAAGGCACTTACCTTGTGTTTGCCGCGTTTTGACCCAAGCGGATTGGCTGTCTCAAACTCATCATTGTACAACAACAGAGGCACTAAGAATTCACAGTCTTGTCTAGCAGTAGCTTCCTGCCTTTTATAATAGTGACCATCTTTGAATGAATACAAAACATCATTATCTTTTGATCCTTTTTGAGACAGTATGGCGTTCATTACTCCTGGTCGCTCTAAGTATTGTTTAATAGTGTCAGCTAGTGGTATATATTGAAAGGTTTCTTTTTGTGTGCTTTGCAGTGGATCACCTGTCTTTTGATCAATTTTTGGTTTTAAGCAAGTTCCCAACAACACCTCACAAGGCTGAATGAAATCACCTTTCTCAGAGAAATATTTTTTCTGTTGAGTATCTGACATGAGCTCTGAAAATGGATTCTTTGAATTCTCGAATACATCTTGTATATCAGATCTCAGCTCACTGTTAGCTGCATATTGTGGCTCACTTAAGATATCCATCACATCCTGTTGCACAGTTTGTAACACAGAAATAACCAAATCTTGTGCGGTTTGAATGACCTTGTTGGTGTGTGAAGCAGGCACATTAGTCCTTGCCCTGAGTTCTGCTACAAACTTTGCTGCAATATCAGGTAGTCTCTCTGTTTGCGTTTCAAAAGAGACATCTTCCTGCTCACTGCTTTCTCCAACAAACAATGCCTTTTCCTGGTGCAGTTGTTCCAAAGTCCCTTCAGTGTTGTTATTCTTTCCTAGAACAGATCCTTCATAACAGGTTTCACTTTGGTGATCTGGAACTGCTTTTGTAGTTGTGCTTGACGTCTTTATCCGTGCAGCGTGCTTTGAAATGAGATGTTTTCTATATCCCGATAATGTACGAAATGTTAGTCTACATGCCCCTTGCATGCATGTTATACTTACATTTTTTCCCCTGGTTGTTGTATGTGTGTATTTTAAATGATGGAATAGGCAAGAAATATCCCCCCTAATTAAATCAAGACACTGAAAGCATCTGTAACTATCCATAGTGAGATATTGTGCCACATCTAGGGCCTACCTCTGCACGCCACCCAGCGAGAAACTTCAATCGAGGTCCAATCTTGGGTATGAAGGATGTGATTATACTTTCACTTAGAAGGGGAAGGGTTTCCACATCAACTTCATTTTCTGGAGAAGAAGAGGGAGAGATTGATAAATAAGGCTTAGTGCAGCATAAACTGATTGTTTTCATATAATACCACAAACACGTATGGTTGCGCAAATTAAACAAAAGTATATGTTTTAGATAATGATAAGCTGTAAACATTTGCTCATGTTCCAGCTAAAATATCTTCCATTTTGAATAAATCGCATAATCAATGTTTTCTTATTCCACAAGGGTCTATGAAAATCTGAATTTTCAAATGCGATTTTCTCGAAAATTTGGTCTTCGTATAGAAAACTTACTTTTAGATCATACTAGCGAATTGTATCAACTAATTGCTATTTATTTTCAGGTGATGTTATTAACATCCACACAATCAAATTAAGAATGGAAACCTTTTCTAAAGTCATACTAGTAATCACCTTAGTTTAGTCAAATTGTGCCTAATTTTTAACAATGTAGGGGCCTATTTAAAGTATAAAGATTAGTTGCATCAGCAATGAATTTGATTTCAAAGAAAGTCATTCAACTTACCAAATGAATCAGAATGATTTGAGAGTTAGCATAGAGGTCAATGTATGCTGATTGGTTAATTAACATTACTAATTCATTGATAATCATATGTGTCTTCTCCATGTGCACTGTCATGCCTATTACTTCAACTTTAAACTGCCATACCGGTAATTGTTTTTTTCAACCTTTTGCGGCTGCCATGATATTGTCTGCATTAGTAGCCATGTTTCTCAGCTTTAGTATGACAAATAACCTAGCTATATCTGACCAGGGTTTCTCAAAAAGTCTAGCACTCAAGCCTTTCACAGGCCACTTACAGTACCATACAACCATATATAAATTATAGTGTGTTACCTTGAATAGAGGCAACTGACAATTGTTTATCCTAGAAAAGATAATTTGTGGTGTTTAATAATTCTTTTGTACAGCTTATTGTTCAGTGGTGTGAAACATTAAAAAAAATGCATGTGCTGGAACATTTCACTGATATGAAGCAAAATAGGACAGTTAATCCTGTACTAACGAATGTCCTTCCTCCATGTGCACCTCCATCCCAAAATCGAATCAGTTCGTTGGCTTTGCAACTTGCAAGATAGATGTACATGTCCCAAGTTTCTAATGATTTCATTGAAATCTGGACATGTAGTAAAATAGTGTACAATTTTGTGGGCATAATTTGGTGGCTTAAGCATCTGTAATTTTTCTATATTTAAAAATTATTTTCAGAAAAAGATTTTTTTAAATGAGAAAAAATGTACCCATGTTAAAAATTGTGCCCATTCGTGTACTACAGCGAGGTCACTGCAATTTCGAAAACCACCACAGCCTCTTGGTTTTGAATTAGGCTATTAATATGGGCTAAAATGTGGGTCAACTGCCTTTTAGTTGTGACAAGGAATATCGCAATAGCACATAATTAATAGCCCCATTTAAAACCAAGAGGATGTAGAGTCTATGCTCTGTAAAACAAAGTTAGGCAGATGTTACTGGGCAAATCAAAGTTTGGCGCGTTTTTGTCAAATAATTTCTCCCAACCATTTACTGTATGAAGTTACCTAATAAAAGGTCAGAAATAAGTTGGGTAGGTGTTACTTGGTAAAACTGATGTTGGGCAAATTTTGTCCAACAATTGGGTTATTTTCTACCAACCATGTAGTTACCGATGAAATAATTGGGTAATATTTTTGGGCAAATTAAAGTTGGTCATTTTTGTCCAATAATTGGGTTATTTTCTACCAACCATGTAGTTACTGATGAAATAATTTGCCCAACTAGTGTCGAATATACTACACATTATGGTGAGAATTGGGTGAATTTCCTATTGGGGTAAATTTTGTTGGTTAAAAGTTGGGTATTTTCTTTTCATCCAACACTGGGTAAATCATGCAAAATCTTTAATTTACCCAATAGTTAGTCGGACACATAAGTGCCCTCATGTTGGGTAAAAATTGGGCACTTGCCCAACATTTTTTTAGAGTGTTTGGATTTCAAAGTCCTGTAGAAAATGAAAGGGCAAAATCCTTAACATGGCAATGGGCAAGAAAAAATTGTCTCACTTTTTGAAATCTAGACTTCTAGATCTACAGGAAAATGAAAGATAATCTTCGACAAAATAATGTTCATAAAATTGTACATTATTTGACAACTTCAATTTTCTGATGAATCATTCAGTTCAGTGTTGATTATTAAATATAAGTAGGCCTAGATCTAGATCTAGACCTAGACTAGATCTAGTATAGTAATACCAATTTCAGATAACAGAGATAATTTTTCAAAATTACACCAGTCCCACGTACTGTAATACTATCTGGGTACACACCTACAAGTATGTGGTCCAATGTATTGGACCCACAGAACTCTTAACTACGTATTTAAGAGTTCTGTGATTGGACCCCATACAACCCATGATCCATAGAAAATGGAGGGTATTGTGTTATGTATGTATTGTAGCAGGAAACAGCACAGAAATCCGGGTTTTGGCCTTTGGGTTTTGTAAAATCTTGAACAAAATATTTTTAAATATTCATTTGTGATCTAAAATTCATGGAAACAGTACAATTTGAATTTGATATCTATATCAATCAAATATTAGTTTGGATTAGTAACACATGCATTAAAAGAGCAAATTTGAGGCAAAGTTTAATAGACCAATTGAATTGAAGCGTATTCATTAACCATTGCTGAGGCATATAGAACTAGTCTACATGTTGCCCATGTGTTATGGATATGGGAACAAGTCTACAGCAAGTACCTGTTGATCATGTTCTAAACTTCTAATCTCAATAAGATGTGAACGTACCTTCTAGTATCTTTAACACTGACGGACATCCCCACCTTTGAACGATTTTGGTGAGAGGGTCTATGAACCCATCTTCACTTGAACTATCTCCGCAGCAGTTGTCGAGCTCCATTTTTAGACCCTCAGGCTCTAGCATGCAAGACTCCGATATGATGCGTATACGTACGTACGTACAGGCTGCTAGTTACGTTGGTGTATCATATAGCTCGAGCTCCCGGGCCGGGACGGCCGCGCCGGCTATACCGAGTAAATAGAAATAGTACTGCGCATGGCATGCTGATCGCGAGCGACCAGACCATGTGCGCGCTACCCCAAGACCAATACCAGGCAAACTTTACCCAAGTCTGGTTAAACGTAAGTCTAGTCCCCATCGAAGGTTTCCACTGCCATTTACGCATGCGCGTAATTGACGATGATAGCGTGTACGTTCCATGATCATTACTTACGTAGATTATGTAACTCTATAGGCCTACATGGTTAAGATGGCTCAGTTTTCACAAAAGATAAATCTTGGACTCTTTCAGCATCAAACTCGCACAAATTCATCGTCGCTTCAACACTCTGTTATTATAATTTTAAAATAGAAGTAAATGGTTACAATTACAGGAGAGATAATTTCAATTTTTCATAGCAATATTTACACAGCATATTGTGAGCTAAAGAAAATTGAGCTAAATATATTTGGTAAAAGGCGGTGGTCAATTACTATCCTATATAAGCAAACAAAAAAAGGCGCAAAGTGAAATTGGGTAACAGGCGTTGGTCAAATAGTACCCAATGTATGAGCAAACAAAAATTGAGCAAAGTAAAATTCGGTAAGTGGTGATGGGTAATTATTACTCAGCATATGAGCAAACACAAATATGGGCAAAATAAATTGGGTAAGGGGCGGTGGTCAATTATTACCCAATTATGAGCAAACAAAAATTTGAGCAAAGTAAAATCGGGTAAGTGGTGATGGGTAATTATTACTCAGCATATGAGCAAACAAAAATTTGGGCAAAGTAAAATTGGGTAACAGGCGTTGGTCAAATAGTACCCAATGTATGAGCAAACAAAAATTGAGCAAAGTAAAATTCGGTAAGTGGTGATGGGTAATTATTACTCAGCATATGAGCAAACACAAATATGGGCAAAATAAATTGGGTAAGGGGCGGTGGTCAATTATTACCCAATTATGAGCAAACAAAAATTTGAGCAAAGTAAAATCGGGTAAGTGGTGATGGGTAATTATTACTCAGCATATGAGCAAACAAAAATTTGGGCAAAGTAAAATTGGGTAAGAGGCGGTGGTCATTTATTACCCAATATATGAGCAAACAAAAATTTGAGCAAAGTAAAATTGGGTAAGTGGTGATGGGTAATTATTACTCAGCATAAGAGCAAACAAAAATTTGGGCAAAGTAAAATTGGGTAAGAGGCGGTGGTCATTTATTACCCAATATATGAGCAAACAAAAATTTGAGCAAAGTAAAATTGGGTAAGAGGCGGTGGTCATTTATTACCCAATATATGAGCAAACAAAAATTTGAGCAAAGTAAAATTGGGTAAGTGGTGATGGGTAATTATTACTCAGCATAATTATGAGCAAACAAAAATTTGAGCAAAGTAAAATTGGGTAAGAGGCGGTGGTCAATTATTACCCAATATATGAGCAAACAAAAATTTGAGCAAAGTAAAATTGGGTAAGAGGCGGTGGTCATTTATTACCCAATATATGAGCAAACAAAAATTTGAGCAAAGTAAAATTGGGTAAGAGGCGGTGGTCAATTATTACCCAAATATGAGCAAACAAAATTTGAGCAAAGTCAAATTGGGTAAGTGGTGATGAGTAATATTCCTCAGCATCTAACAATTACCCAACTACTTGGTAAATTGCTCTCAACTCCTTGGAACGATGTTGTTGCTAAATGTATAATAATTGGGTAAATATAATGCCCTGAAATAGATTGGGATAAAAATTACCCAACCTTGGAAACGATTTCTCGACCAACCATCAGTTGCCCAACGAAATTTACCCAACTCGCAGTGGGAATGTGCCAAAATTACACAACTACAGGCAAAAATTACTCAATCCTAATTTGCAAAATAATGTTGGTAAATTTCTAGGCGAATTTCTACCCAACCATCAGTTGCCCAACAAAATTTACCCAACTCGCAAAGGAAATGTGGCAAAATTACATAACTACGGGGCAACTGGTTCCCAACCCTCATTTACCAATACTGTTGGTAAATATCCGCCCAATAATTAAGTAAAAATAATTGCCCAATATTGGTTAAAACACTTAAATGCTTAAATGGGTAATAATAGCCCAGAATAACGAATTTTTTTAACCAACCAACAATTACCCAACTAAATTTACCCAACATTTTAAGAGTGTATTGCCTCACTCTAAACCCCGCGCACGGTTTTATTTTGATGACAAATGCAGCGATACAAAAATAAAGGAATTTGTCGCTTGTAAACAAAATAAGACGCCATTGTATATTCAGCTGCACACACCGGGGTATGTTCGGCGTTTCAAGAGGGAACAAATGCCGTCCTTAATATAATTCCGGGGGGTTTTCAATTTGAAAGTCTGGTTTCTTTGATTGTTAATTAACCCCTATCCTGTGTATTTACAAGCAAAAGATGTTAGTTATCAGAATCGGGTCATATCCCCTTTTGAATGGTTTGACATGCCATTACATTTATATACACTAAACTCATTATAATTGGAGAAATAATAGCTTTGCAATTATGTTCATTCTCTATGGGATGTCGTCTGCTTGGGCATTGTTGGTCCATATAGTGACGTCATTAAACATCGTTATTTTTCCGGCGATTCTCTCGTATATCCCAGCTGCTACGGAGGTGGTTGTATTTGTATTTTTATAAATCACCCGATATGTAGTTGACCTATAACTTGTCCGATGGCCATCTGTTAGCTTACCAGTTTCTAGTGATACATTAGTTGGCATATTTGTGATTTTCTTTGAATTTCACCTTTAAACAAATATAGACTATATAGAATATATCGCCATGCACCAGCTAGAAACCAGCGAGATTTGGGCGACGTTCACGGTTTTGAGTTTTTTGGGCGACGGTCGCTGTTTTATGAGAAGAAAAAAAAGGAAGAAAAAAAAATTCATATTTCTAAAAAGCCTTATCCGCTGCAAACGAAAGCGATTCTTCATAGGAATGAGGATGCAGGACGCCATTAAAAAGGAGGCATGACGTCAGTGGAAGGCGTGGCTTGAGTATTAGGATCGGGTAGAGGAAGGAGGGAGAGTCACCATTTCCGGAGAGCTAATGTGATGGGTGTCGTCGTCTCAGGTCGTGGTGAATGGCGTATCTGAAAGAGAGCATAAAGATAAAAAGGCAAAGTCATAATGATGATAATGATAATAATGATGATGATAATATTGGGTTCTTGTATAGCGCTCTGTCAGACTTTACACTCTTGTTGCTCTAAAATAATTCCCTCGGTTTTATTGAAAATTGTTTTAAGAGGGAGGGGGGGGGGGTGGCTTGAACTCCTATATTTTACGGGCCTGATTGGTACAGAAATTCAAATAGCTCGTTATCCATGAATATTATACCATAATGCCATATACAAGCACTTGATTGACAACGCAATATTGGAGTAATAATTTTTGTTTAAATTAATTCAAAACCTTGTTTTGACAGGAAACAAAATCCGCAATGTCATATATACAAGCACTAACTTGACATCGCAAGATTGAAAGTAATAATTTTTGTTTAAATTAATTCAAAACCTTGTTTTGACAGGAAACGAAAATCGCAATGTCATATATAAGCACTTTATTTACACGCAAGACAAACCTTGTTTATATCGTATTTACATAACCCTCGGTTGAAAATCTTGTTTTTAGTTTCCATTCATTAAAGATAAAGTTGAGTTCCGGTCACGCGAACAATTCTGGACATTCGTTGTTGTTGAGATGATGGTTATGTAGTACAACCGGTGTACATTGTGAGCTTTTTAAATCCTAAAAATGATAAGAAATCGAATAATCTTGATAGAAGCCACGAGCACTGCACACAGAATTGGGTATATTGTTCATGATACAATAATGTTATAAAAAAGCCCTTGATTGACAATGCAAGATTGAAGTAAAAACTTTTGTTTGAATTATTTCGAAACCTTGCTTTTTATTCAATCATTGTATTCAATCTCAAATTAAATGACGTTACGCTTCATTAAATCTACTTTGGAATGTATTCCCCCTCCCCTTTCATTCACTTCCCTTTTTTCCTTTTGTATTGGTATTGAGGTTTTCTCTGCTTATCTTTTCTCAACATCACAGTGTATACTTGTCAGGAGTTGACGTTCATATTAAAGGCTAATTGCCCGATTTGTTAACCCCTCATTCCCATGCAACTTTGTTTGCTCCTTCCCTTTGTAGTTTTCTTGTAATCGACCTTTTATCTGTTTATCATGTTTGCATGTTATTTTTTTTTATGGAGAGTGAAATAAATGACATTAAATAAAATATATGGGATTACACATACATGTGGCATGAAATTTTGGTTAAAGTGTTTATGCTGTTTCTTGTCGTATTTCGAATATGGCCTTTTAGCCATAAACATACCGAAACATTGCACCACTTAACCAGGAGAAAAAAAATCATTCAATTGTTAGCACTAGTTTTCAGTTTCGATTTCTTAAATCATAAAATTATTGTCATATGAGAGCACTCCATAATTAATTACAAATGCTAAATCATGTTCTGCTTCAATGATTTAAAATCTGATGTCGAAAGAACTCGTGGAAAAATGGCATGCATTTCATACAAGCTGCCGGTCAACCAATCAGATATCGCGAATAAATAGGTTGATGTTTCATATATTGCTATGTAGTACCACTGTTTATTAATTTACAACGAAACTGCAATTGGATGAATAACAAAACGACTCATCAGAAAGTTGCTGAATAAATCACGCTTTATCTATATTCGCTTGTCCGGCTTCATGGCCCAGTGATGGTTTGTTTGGTGGATCATTTTCGTCTCAAGGATTATTACCAAATCTAGAATTCTCCTTCACGATCGACTTTCTCGGATTACGTGAATCATTTAATCAATGGTGAGCTTCATTTTGACATTAAGACCATCAATGTATTTGATATGCACTAATTATCCGTATGTTCTCCAGTGTATGGCTGTAAACTTATTGCACTATTTGCTATATCTTGATAGAATACAGCACAAATATTCAACGACCAACATCTGCGAATATCTTATTTTAAATGTATCGATAAAGAGTTAAAAAATTAAAATGTACGTATCAAGTCAATACATGTCATGTATAATGCTGTTATGTGTTCAACGTACATCAAAATAGAATTCACATCATAATTATCTTCCACAGGGTTCCTTTATTCATTATCAACATAATGGTTTTCACCAAAGATCAATACATGCACTATTCTATGACTTGTCATATAGGTCCTGCAGTCTCCATCAGTTATTACCTTCAGAAAGGCCTTAAGAACACATTTTGTTTTGCAGTTTGTAGTTGCAGTTCTTATTATATATATGTATTTAAGTAATTTTCATTTTCATTCACTCTAAGCGATTTGGGCCTCTTTGGAAAAGCGCGGTATAAGTAATAATAATAATAATAATAATACAAATATTTCAACAATAAAATAATACAATATAACCTAAGCCGCACAGCGACATAAAAGATATTAAACTTGACAAAATGTAACAAATTCTTTAACATAAAGAGAAACAAACAACTTGAGCAAAGACTCTCCGAAACATTTGTTAATTTTCTTGAAGATTTGTTTTTGTATACATCTTTCCATATCATAAGTTTTAACAGCTGACATAACTTTTTCAAACAGTGGTTTCTGATTTTTGCATTGGCTGAATAGATTTATTTCTTACAATAATGAAAGTTACAAAAAAGGCGTTGTTATGACTTCCTTTCAAGCCAAACAATTCATTTTGGTTTGTGAGTTTGACCTTTTTACAATATTGGCCAAACTCACAAACCAAAATGAATTGGCCTTTGACAATTCAAACTTTCCTGCCATTTGCTTATTTTAAATTTTAAATCTTTGGGCTTGGACGGCGGTCAGAAATAGTCCATCATTCGTAATAGAGCAATGACTTAAATTGTTTCCAACTCTTTACAATAAGATTAATCGAGCCACAAAGACACTAGACTCTTAACTGTTGTTTAAAGTAGTGAGAAGATACCTTAAATATATACGTCCGCCATGTGCATTATATTTGCAATTAACGATTCAGAAGTGAAACAATTTTCTAGTCAGAGGCAACTGTCCACAACTTTGAACGAAGTAATTTTCAATATTGCATGGAAACATTCGGTTGACCCGCATTACCTTGACAATTTGACAGAAAGTAAATTTATATCATTTAAGCTCTGTGTAAATGGTATACGTTCTTTTCTTTGTAATTTCTTTTCAGAATGGTTAGCTGATCGCAGGCTCAAGATGGCAGATGAAAGCACTCTTCCTATGTCGGTATTTGATCCAACAAACGGCAGTCTTCCAGGCGGTTATTATGATTTTCAGTCTTTAGGCGTCGCCCAACGTGTTGTTTTCGTTATCCTCCTCCTTATAATCAGCATCACAGGAATCATCGGAAACTCCATCGTGATCCTCGCCATCGTTCTCTCTCGCAAGCTCAGATCGACTTTCAACTGGTTTATCCTGAACCTTGCATGTGCCGATCTGTTGACGTCGATCTGCCTTCCCTTTTATATTGCAAGTTTGCTGATCAGTCAGTTTGAACGGACCTTAAAGTTTTGGATGTTTGTCATATCGGCCTGTGTTGGCTTAAGCCTTACGACCCATGCTTTCTCATTGGCTTCACCAGTTGGTATCTCATCACGAGAAACCAAGAAAAATTCAAGATAATTTACAAAGCTCGAAATTTATGCCTCATGATTACATTCATTTGGGTGTTAAACTTCTCCTTGTCCTTCTTAATTGGCGTACTAGAAGAAAAATGTGTCTTTCCCTTAGCCTTTTGGATCTTCGGGCATTTTGTAATTGTTGTCACTGCTTACCTGAAACTATGGAGATTCATTGCACACCGAGCGAAGAAGTTGAAGCCAACGAAAAAAGTCGAACAAAAAATGCAGAATGAAATATGCAAGGACACCTCATGCCCGGATGAAAACAAAGTTACACAACAAGATGGTTTGGTCGATGAGAATATTGTTTTGAGGGTATCCCATTCGTCCGAGTATTTAGGAAGCCAAAACTGCGACCCATCAAAAGGTGAAAAATCTGGGGAGCTGGAGAACCCTATGCAGGATGCGAAGACTGTGACGGTATCCTCATCGCTAGAAGCGATAGAAAGCACAGGTGGCGAATCTGACATAGGAGCGAAAGAAGTACCAGTACGTGTCGAGGGATCCGACACCAAATTACCTGTCAAGAAACAGACAGAACCTAAAATTGACAAGAAGCTTCTTGCTGTAACCAAGAATCTGTTGGTAATTCTAGTTGCTTTCGTCATCTGCTTCATTCCTTACGCTGTAACCCTATGTTTAGCGCTATCTTACAGCGCTGATTCTTACAGAGCAGATTCCAGCTGGCTTTTCTCCCTTCTATTGTTTAATAGCTGTATTAATCCCATCATTTACGCCAGAAGGATTCGTGCCTTTAGGGAGGTGATGGTATGCATCATACGATGTAGGCTCGGAAGCATTCCTATGCCAATCGACTTGGTAAGGAAAATGAGAACCACTCGCTGAAAAAAAAACTTGCAATAGCCCAGTGAAACTTAAAAATAAAGACCAGTTATGGTCATGCGATTGCATTGTGAAAGAAACGTTGTGGAATTGATTAGAAAAGGTTGATCACCTAGTATTATAACTTTTGGTGTGTACTGCAAGGTTCTGGAATCATCAAAATGATAAGAAATTTGGCCCAGTCTTCGTAAAGTTACAAGCACTGTACACAGAAAGATGTATATAGGACTACGCACACGTGCGTGACACGTGCGTTTATCTCTCACATACCAATATATAAAGTAATTTACCAAATATATCAATTAGTAGGCGGTTTCCCAGCAAATTTTTATCATCATGTATTAGTCAAAACAGATTCTTTCACATGATTGGTAATAAGAGCTTCCATTTCATTTTTTGAAATTGGGGCGTTTCCAATACTGGTCTTTACCTTTAAAGCAAGGACAAAGGCATAGTGTGGACAAGTTCCTCAAAATTATCTGCGTGCAATTAAGACCCGGAACATTTAACCATATAATTAATGTAAGGCGGACAAGTTTCCTAGAATTGTCTCGTGGACAATTGTAATCTGGAAGCTTTAACATGAATAAAAACATCCGGTGAACAAGTTCCTCCAATTCCCCTTCCGCGGACAATGAAAAAACAGTATAATCATGAGTAACTATTCCAGATTTTGCCTGTCTAGAATCACAATAACATCACAATAAAAGTCACTAATTAGATATTAATCGACTACTTGGAACATCTAATCAATCCCATGGAAAAACTAATAATTGCGATTTGGTATAGTAAAATGTTAAAAAATATGAGAGTCCTTTTTCTTAAAGTATGCAGTTTTATTTTAGAAAAAGAAGCGATGCTTGTTCTAGTTTTTTGGGGATGACTATTTAGTGCGGTAATATTTTCTAATTATGTAATTGTGATATATTTTAGTCCTATACATTGTGAAATTATGAACAATGAATTATGTTGAATTTATGTACGTTTATCAAATGATAAAAAAAGCTCTGTTATAATTATGTTGCAGTTTGTATAAACTAGGAATATAGACAATGCTTTGCTTGTATGTTATTTAAGGAAAGGAATTGGAGTTACTAGAAATAAATTCAATGAATACCCCCCAAAAATCCTTCTGTGTGTACCAAAGCATGTATATTGGAGTTGCCGTAGTATGGTGATTCATTCACTAGACTATAAGTCCCAAGGTTCAGGGTTCGAATCTCAGCACTACATATGACACTCTCTATCCAGGTGTAAATTGGTACCTTGTAATTGCTGGGGGATAATAAGGAAAGAGCGGTATTAATACTGATTAATACTGTATTACTAATCAATATTAATCATTTCCTTAAGATCCTTTGATATATATTATATCCAGTTGAGTATCCAGCATTAAACATGTAAGATGGAGCCAGTGTTTACCCTCTAAAAGATAAAATGAATTGTAAAATACCTTTTTATAACACGGTTTGCCCGGTTAGATTCCAGAAGAAAAAAGAAGTTTCAATATGGGCGATCACACTCCCTATGGTTAGGGTTGCCTAAGAAACATTAGGCTGCCATTGGCAGTGAAGGTATACTAAGTATTAACCAACGTTATGAATATGCAAATAATTAATGTGTGTATTTACAATTTGTTATTTGTATGATATCTTAATCTTAGAATTAGATATTAGTGTTTGTATAGATATAAGTAAATATGTACACGTCAATTATATCAATGAACAAAAATGATTGTATGTATGAATGTGTATTGTATTTATTCACGGTTAAAAACAAAATACAATAATTGTGCCCGCATTTAGCAAATACTCTTTTTCAGCGAGGCCGCGATTACATACAATTCGAACAATAGAATATAAGAAAATGAAAATACAAAAAATATTATTATTAATCACCAATAATTTATGTGTGTATTTACAATTTGAATTTGTATGTTATCTGAAATGTATTAGGTATCTTAGAGTTAGACATAAATGTTTTTCTGTAGATATAAGTAAATATTGACACGTCAATAATGTCAATGGACACAAATGATTGTAATCGTGTACTGTATAACAATGTATTTTGCACAACTTTCATCTCATATTTATCGAATACAAAAAAAAGATGATAAGACATATCATACTAATATACTAGGTCTAGTGGATAATTTGCGGGATTAGATTTTGATGAGAAGTGGAAACACCACTGCAAAGAGAAAATTGTGTATTTGTGTATATACTATAGTATTATGGTTGGTTGTCAGTTTGTTTGTATTACTTGACTGCTATTAGTAAAGAAAGTAAGTAAGCTCCCAGTGACCAATGATGAGGCTGTAAGTCCCTTTAGAGGGTCTTTGTAATGATTGCTGCCCTTCCAAAGGGCACTGGGACATCAACTTGGTATCGGACCCGGGACCTTCCGGTAACGAGACCTCTAGTCACCACTGAGATATGTTAACACAGTGTTTTTATAAATATGCGTTTTGTGCACTCTCTGATTGGAATTATAATTACTAAAGATGCAACACATTATACGAAAGAAAATTGATGATGATGATGATGAATATTATTTTGTTCACTGACTCCGATGAGTGCCAGACAACGAACTTTAGTATTTCTGTAATTGTTGCTATTTAATTATAGAATAAAGGAATTGAAGTATAAAAGAAAAAAAGACAGCGTGAGGTAGAAAAGAAAGCGAAATAAAATATTTGAGGAGGCTCAATGGCTCAGTGGTCTCGTAACCGGGAGGTCCCTGTTTGATGCGCTAGTGCCCTGGGTAAGGCATTAATACTCCTACCAAGTCCCTCGGAGATGACTTAAAGCCGTCGGTCCCTATTTGCTAACTTAGAAGCCTAAAATGCTTTTATAGACAAACAAATATACAAAATATTTGGAAGGCTTGAAGGAGTAAATGTGGAAACTTTGGGGAATCAAAGTTTGTAAAGATGGTTATGATAACAAATGTTCTTCGTATGAAATGAAAAATGTGAGCAAAATATACTTAAAGCAGACATCTTAAAAGAACAAAAATGAGGTGAATGAAATATTTGAAACTTGTAATCGAGCTTAAATGTAAGATTATACTTAATAAAATTCTTAAATTCGTAGTAATTTCTTGGTAGTATCTTTGTAATCTCTGTAGTATTCTTCTACTGTTCATTCCTTTTTTCCACCCCGCCTTTAAACAAAAACATTCATGGGTATATGAATAAACCTATACACTAACTTTTTGTACCAAAGTTTCTCTTGACGACTAAAAAGCTAGTCGGGTTTGCCCGACATATCAACGCCTAGTGCATACAAAGTGAATTCCATTCACAGGGATGCCATTTTGCTGGTTAATCAAATAGTTGGTAACCAAGGGTTCGGAAGGAGGGGGGGGGTATGCATACATTGAAATACATTATTAAACGGGTCTAAAGATTAGGGTACAGGAAGGGGAGACATTGTAGAGTAAGAAGTTTGTGTTGGGGATGCTTGAACAATGTGCATAATACATGTACATATACGGGAGTGATAACGAAATTTTGGAATAGAGAAGAGAAGAGAGGGATAAGGAAGAGCAAGAAAGAGAATAAAAGAGTGGTATAGAGAGAGAAAGAGAGAGAGGGAGAGAGGGAGAGAGAGAGAGAGAGAGAGAGAGCGTAGTGAAGAGAGTGAGAGAGAAAGAGAGAGAGAGAGGGAGAGGTGGCAAGGGAGTGAGAGAAAGCGAGAGCGGAAAAGAGAAAGAGATACAGAGAGAGAGAGAGAGAGAGAAAGAGAGAAAGAGAGAGAAGAGTGAGAGGGGTGATGGTAGTGGAGAAATGGACCAATTTACTACCATATATTCAAATTTCATACATACTATTTAGAGAAAGGTTGTTCTTGACACCCCGACAGATTCCCATCAACTTAAAGCCGTCGTTCCCCTATTTGCCTACGGTTCGAGGCGAACTCCTCCGCCCCACACCCTTATATTATATTTTTGCCGGGGGCTCCTACCCTAATATCGTTCAGTAGGTCCTATGGAAGCCCTGTACCAAAAATGGCATTCATACAACAACAAATCATTGTTATTACATTTTTTTTTTTTTGGGGGGGGGGGGGGGGGCTCCATAATGACGCCCCACCCCCACACCATCAAATTGTAATTTTTGCCGGGGGCTCCTAGCCTAATATTTTTGAGTAGGTCCTAAGAAAATCCTGCACCAAAAATGGTGTTTTTATCTGGCAAGTAACGATAATCGATAAATTTGACGCTAGTTTTTAATATAGGATTTTTCGGCCAATTCGCGAGTTTGTCATTTAAATTAATTTGTCTTGCGTTCAAATTCAACGGTTTTAGTGCTGTCAGATATATCTTGGGTTTATATTCCTTTTTCTAGTTTTCAAATCTATGACATTTTTGTTAGAATCTATGTATGTTTCATTCAAATTAATGAATAGTGTGCTTCTTTCGCTATTTGGTCATTCGATTTAGCGCAACACGATTTCCGGCATCGCGAAGGTGTATTTTTAGCATTCGAATTCATTTGTATCATTCAAATTAGCACTTTGTGCACTTAAATTGATGTTCAATATACATTTCTCGTTTATTACACACTTTTTATAGCCCATTCTCCTTCTTTCAAGATTGTTTTTTTGCATGTGTATTTCATCATATTCTATTTTCTTGAATTTATACACTTCATATACTTTTAGATTTATCTGATATTCATCATCCTTTAAGTTTGATTGTTAAGAAGAAAAAAAAGACTTACATCTACGGAATTGATGGTCTCAATATTTTTGTAAATTTCCATGTAAGGAAGTTGTTTGTCTTGTGTTTCATCATAAATGTATCACAATTTCATTATGGAGGAAGGGTACAATATTGTGGCTGGGATAGGTATTTTTGTATCCCCACTTTTCCGGGGTATATGAACATGTCCGTGCAGAAATGCCATATTCCTTGATTTCGCCCCTTCTTTGCCGAAATATGTCTGACTAAACTCATATGCATTGTCCTCAAAATTAATAAATGGAATAACAGAAAAGACCCTAATAGCAAATCACGCATTTAATTGTATTTTTTAAAATCTGTAAACGTGTGTTGCATTTCTTCCCCCTAACATTCCTAACTTGAATAAAAATAATTCGAATACGAATGACAGGTGTTAATATAGCACATCGACACGGTTTTGATCCTGGGGCCTCACAGTTACGAGGCCATTGCTGGGTCACTGAGCCATGACTGTACGGAGCGGGGGCTAGGGTAGGGGGCAGTTCCAACAAATACAAACAAACACAGAAAATGCAACAAAAAAATTACCCCGGTCCCCAACATAAAAAATTCCTCTGGACTGCCATGTATTATGGCTCAAGGCACGGGCACACAGAAGATTTTTTTGTATGTTGGGAACCGGGGTAAAGTGCAAAAAATTATTGAAAATTTATTAGATTTTCTGTTTATTTATTTATTTATGGAAACTGCCCTCTACCCTAGCCCCCGCTGCGTACAGTTTTGGCTCGGTGACCCAGCAATGGCCTCGTAACTGTGAGGCCCCAGGATCAAAACAGTGTCGATGTGCTATATTAGTGCCCTTTTGTGGGGCATTAATCCTCATTACTGTCATTTATGACTTAAGGGCGTAGGTCCCCTAGTTGATAAGCATAGTAGCATACACATGCTTTAGCCGTGACGCAAAACACACATTGGCAAATTATTATTCAATAAAATCTGAGAATGTATACTATTATCTAGATTTATTATTTTTAAATTATTTTTTAAATAATTCCATAAATTGGGGTAAAAAAAAATATTCCACCTGTATGAGCGACAGTGTATGAGCGGTCCCTTTCTGTTTCTCATCCCCTCCCATGATCGCACTATATCAAACCGTCACTCCATGATGGTTCTGCTTTAATTTGTTGCAGCGCCATCTCGTGTTTCGAATTTAATTAAGGGTGTTGTTGCAAGTTGTAATTTCTTTTTCTCACTCTCTCCCTCCTCCCCTCCTTTCGTTCTCGAGGGTATTTAGTTACTTCGTTAGAACAAGGCTTGACCAGCATTTGTGCTCATTTCTAGTTCTCATTAACAACTTCACCTAATACACATATGTATGTGTATAGCTTGTACATAAAATAATATGCAGATCTATGTCTAAATATTGTTTCGAAACTATTACTGTTCAATCACAATTCCTCTTCTGTTATGTATAGTGCGTCCAAAAAAAACTTTACCAAACTTTTGTAGCTTCTATAAACTGAAGAGTTATAATTTGTGTTACCTTTAATCATATGTTATTGTAATGGAAAACTCATGCCTTGACTAATGATACCATTTTCACAGGGGCGGCCGAGCGACTTCCAAAGTGGGAGGGGGGGGGTGTGGGGGGGGGGGGCACCAAGAAAAAAGGGCACCTACATAGGGAAATCTCAAAGCGAAAATATACAAATAAAATTACATTGGTATATACCCCTACCTTGTGATTACAATTATCAAGGATGATTTCAATATTTGTTTCACCCTACACCATACAAGATATTGCTTAAGCATCATGCTTTGCAGCTGGGTTTGGTTGTCTAAAAAAATTTATCGAGCGAGCGAAGCGAGCGAGGAAAATTTTTAAGATGTGTGAGGTCGCAGTGCGAATAATTACATTTTATAAAGAGAAAAAAAACAGTCCTAATAGGGATATAAGCACATTCTCATAACGGAAGACTAAAAAAACCTTTGATAAGTAACATAAGTATATCATCTATAGATGCGTGCGAGCGTAGCGAGCGAGCTTTGGGGGAAATTGCTCTTATTTGCTTGAAATTAGCTAGGGCGCGATTGATGATGAGAGGAAAAGGGGACACTTATCAGGAAAGAAAAGGAGCATGTGCCAAAGTACAAAGAGTAATTATCAGAGGTGAAAATGGGGCACTTCTTACACCCTCAAAAAGAGGCACTCACCAGGGATGATACAAAGTCAGTCATGAGAATAGGAAATGGGCTTTTGTCGAAGGAAAAGGGGCCCCCAGCAGATTTTGATAGGGGCATTTATAAGATATTATTATGTATTTGTTAAAAGGGAAATTATCAGAGGTGAAAAGAAGCACTTATCGCATCTGAAAAGGAGCAATGCCCTAATATGAAAAGGGGCACCTATGTGAATAAAAAGGGGCACTTGTAATAAAGGGAAATGTGCATTAGTTAAAAGAAAATGGGCACCGATCAGATTTTAAAGGGGCATTTATCGGAGGTGAAGGGGGCACTTATCTGAAGCAAAAAGGAGTAACTTCTCGTACCTGAAAAGGGTCATTTACCAGAAAAGGGGCACTTATGAGAAGGGAAAAAGGGCACATGTGAAAATATGAGGTGCGCTTATCCGAGTTAAAATGGAGGAAGTTATTAAAATGGGAAGGGGCACTTCTGACAAAGGAAAAGGGGCACTTGTCAAAGTAAAAGAGGCACGTACCTCTCAGATTTCAATAGGACAATTGTCAGAGGTGAAGGGGGCACTTATCAAAAGTGAAAAGAGGCACTCATCGTACCTAACTTGGGGCACTTACTAGAGATTAAAAAGAAGTTCACTTATGAGAATGGAAAATGGACAATTATTGCAAAGGAAAATGGGAACTTGTCGAAGGAAAAGGGGCACGTGTACAAATAAAAGGGCGACTTATCAGAGTTTAATAGGGGAAGGTGCATTTTTACAAATTAATAGGGGCACTTGTCAAAGTAAAAGGGGCACAATTCCTATGTAAAAAGGGGCATTTTTCCTATGTAAAAAGGGGCACTTTCGGGTGCCTGAAAAAGAGGGGGGCACTGTGCCCCCCTTGCCCCCCGGGAGGGCCGCCTCTGCATTAGCATAATCAACCAACTTAATTACGTGCTTTCACTGCCAGCACTCATCATCTTATATTCTATTATCATCATGAATGAACCTGCATTCAATCAGCAGATATATGAGATTTATTGTATTATTACCAACACTCCTTCTCTCCCCTTTCCTTTTCTCCTCTCCAAGTCACTCTCGTTTTTATTTTTATTTGTATTGTTGTATCTAAGTTGAGGGCTGCGGACACGTCAAGCTACTTTGCTTATTTCTGTAGCCCTTCTGCATCTAATGTAATTTAAGTATGCATTCAATATATTTGTTTAAATTCGTTTATTATCTGTATAAAATTATATACATTTGATATATATTGTATCAAACCATATTATGTTCATGAAAATGTATGATGACAAAAAGAAAAAAGATGCAGAAACCAATAAATCAAATCAAATCAAATCAAATCTTAAATTATGACATTCTGGCGTTGGGAAATGCAGCACAGCCAATATTATTGCTTCAGAAAAAGGTTTTATCATTTAATTCAGTGACACAGTAACAAATCTGTAATACCTCATTCACACGGCCAAACCGAATCCATCCCGAAGCCGATTTTCATTCTTCTGAGACTGGAGCTTTTGCTCCCCGAGAATTCAGAAATACCAACACTCAGGCAACCGTCACCTCGTATGGAGGATGCTTCCGGATATGTAATTTCGTCGACGTACGAGGCGGGCGGGGAGGGGATGGGGGATACAGGGGCGGATCCAGCTTTTTATAAAGGGGGGGTTGGGGTGGTATGCGAGGGAGCGTAGCGACCGAGTCCAAGCGAGCGGAGCGAGCGAGGGGGGAGGGTGTGGGAGGGGGGTGTCCCCCCTCCCACAGCAGGGAAAATCTTTGAAAATCTGTGTGTGAAAATGGCGTTTTCTTGCGATAAGATTTAAAAAAATGGTCCCCGGATTTTTTTTTTTGGGGGGGGGTTGCAACCCCCCCACCCCCCCCCCCCCCCCCTAGATCCGCCACTGGGATAGGGGATATTCGGGCAACCCATCAAATTCGGGCAGCGAGTTGAACGAATTTATAATTTCTGTAATTTTCACTACATAATGTGAAAAACAAGGATGCTGAAGAGTTGATATTTGGACAAAAGGCGTCAGCTCCCTTCTATGCATCTTATCTAGTCTATTTCTGTGATGAAACTAAGATGTCTTTTCAGAAATGAAAAGTTGAAATTCAAAGTTTTTATGAACTAATTTAAAATAATTTATAATCACTGTCCCAATTTTTTCCCTTATTCTGAGAATGAGTACAAGGAAATAGAATTACTTGCATTCGTCACGGCTTGTTGTATTTGAGGAAGTTTACGGATATCAACTCTCTTTCTCTCTTTGTAATACAGGAGTTATATGCTGGTACTCTAAATGCTGGTTTCTCTATTGATTGCAATATTTATAGTAAATTTACAGTCATCGAGGAAAGTCTTTCTGTTATAGGGACCACTTCATTGTTGAATCTTAAAAGTCACCTAGCAGAATATTTTCAGACAAAATAAGGTAAGTCGAAACTCCTTTGTTGCTTTAATGTTGAAAATGTTGAATGTTTCTGAAATACTTTGCGTCTACCAGAACCAGTGACAAAATCGTCGTCAATCCAATAGAGAAATGCGCAGAAGATACTTTGCAGGCATCTCCATCTCTTGCCCATCCAGCTCAAGATGAATGCCGAAGCTCTAATGGAACCAGCGAAAGAGCAGATGTCTGTCCACCAGAGACCCGTGGTAATGGCCCGTCTGCTCTGCGGACATCCCAATTACTGGATGTGATAGGGAGTGAGGAAGACGAACAAACCTCCAGTGCGAGTCCAGCGGAAGTTGAGATACCCATACCTAGAAGTGATCGTGTGATGAATGATATATTCAAGAGACGAACAAAACCTAAAGTTAGCCGAAAGACCATTGTTGTAACTAAAAATCATTCCCTATTCTGTCTGCTTGTATATCCCGACAGGATCAAATGCAGAGCCCTGGCTCATGCTCCTGCTTTTTTCGAACATTTGCATAAATCCCATCATCTACGCCAGAAGGATTCGTGCATTTAGGGAGGTGATGGTGTGCATCTTGCGATGTAGGATAGAAAGTATTCCCATGCCCATCGACTTGGTACGGCGAATGACGCGTAGGAACTAAAGCAACTATCCTGAAAGATCTACACTGGTTGCCAGTATCGTTTCGTATCCACCAGAGAGTCTATATTCCCGTTTTCAAAGCTCCAGAATAAATCTCAGAATATTTCATCCCAAGGGGCGTCTACGGTCATTTTCACAACGCCTACTCACCAGTGAGCTTGGGGCGACAGAGACCTCTGGTGACAGAACACCGGCTTGTGGAGGTCGACCACTTTGGAACGCTTTCCAGTATCCCTACGCTCCGTGACATACCTCGTTTTTAAGGAAATCGCTAGAAACAGTGATTGTAAACCTTTTCAATCAATGTTAAAAGTACAAACGCACTTTAGAGGGTCTATACGACCGTAGACGCGCAATAGAAGCTCATTTGGCTCCGCATTTTTTGCATTTTTTATAACTGTTTTGTTTTGTTCATGTGTTTGGTAATTGAATGGAAATTTATAGATATGTTCTTTATGATCCAAGTATTGTGGAAAATTTCTTTTATTGTAAATATGTTTAGCATGATAATCAAACATGCTCTACACAAAGTCATGTCACAATTTTAAATTGTTTTATTTCATGTTTGTAAATGAAACTAAATAAAATGAAGACAAAAATGGAATGACAAATTATTATAATTATTATTTACAAATAACACAAGGCTAGACAATGTCACATTGCATCATTGACCGCTTACAACTCTTTTCCCATTCAGCTTCTGGAAAATACGATCTGGAACTTACCACTATGACAAGTAGCAACCATATCATGATCGCAAAGACTTTCGAAAAATCAAGTCTAAGGCAATTGTAATACCCTATTGTATATACAGAGATCATTTTCGGATAACGTAATATGTTTGCACGTATCACTAGTTGATCATCATCATCCTCATGATCATCAAGTTTCATGTCTGTTACAGACATCAGTAGTCAGGGACCTCGATTTCTATCTGTTATAATTATGCTATTCTCAAAAAGCTTGTATTGCTAATATCATTTGTGGTTGCCCATTTGTTAGGACTTTGCAAATATGTAATGCGTTGCCTTCCCATTCTACGATTTCCAGCAATCTTGCCAGTTAATATTTTTTTTCTTCAAGATGATCTTTTCTGTATGATTATGTGACCAAGAATTATTAGCCTCTTTCTTATTGTTGAGAAGAGTGATAGTTTACTTTTGCTTTTCTGAACACTTCTCCATTTGTTTAATTATTTCTGTCAATAATGATATATTCACAATATTTCTCAAGAACCAGGTTATATTTATAATATAATACTCGAAATAGAATGAATTATTATTTATCTGCTATTACAAAACAATATGAATTAAACTCTTTTAGACATAAAGCTCCTTCTGTATGGAATTCTTTACCGTCAGATATTACTTCTATTAATAGTTTGAACTCATTTAAAAGAAAGCTTAAAATATATCTTATTTCAAATAATCTTACATCGTAAAAACACTCACTTACTCCACAGTGCAAATTTGTTTAGGGTTGTGCGGTCTACATGTATGTTTTTGTTTTTGCTTATGTTCTACTTTGTTTTGTTTTGTTGTGTTTTGTTATTGTTTATTCAAATACCATATATCATTTTGTATGATTCCTATACTAGTTTTTTTCTGGTGGCTGTCCAGACAAACCATCTAGGGTTTTTATACAGCAACCTAATTCCTATTTGTTTGGTTTTACTGTCAATATTGTACTATCGAAAATAATATCGCTAGTGATATTCGTTTGTCTCGCAATGTGGTCAATAAGGAATCTAAAAGTTCACGACGTTTCGTGTGCATCTGCAACACTTCATCTGGTGATAATAACTACTTTAAGCAAGGGTCTTTTATACTCTACGGGAGGACCGGCGGAGCGGTCCATAATTCGATCGATAATTGGAACAATAACGCACAATGCCTATTGGTCGACGCACACGGTGATCGACCAATCACCAGGCTGCTGGATTCGGCCGCTGGTTCGGCTAATGCACCAGGCCTATTGGCCGACGCATACGGTACTCAACCAATCAACGGGCCGCTGGCTCGGACCGTCTGCTGAATGGAATCAACCGGTGTTGGCTGGCAGGACGGCGAGTGTCGTGGCGGCGTATTGTCCGCATCCAAAATTCGGGGATATCGATCCCGTTGTCTCCGTTGAAATTATTAGGATTAAGACGGATATTGATAGCTTCTTTCACCCTCCGTGTATACCAATGCCGTTCCTGGGAAAGGCACTGAACCCCGTCCCAGTCTGGTTGATGCTGGTTATCCCAAGCATGTTCGGCTACGGCTGAGTTGTCAGTTCGACGGAGTCTGACGTCCCTCTTATGCTCAGTGATTCTTTCTTTTATCGGACGGGCAGTTTCACCGATGTAGGATCTATCACATCCTTTACAAGGGATGTTGTACACAATGCCGTCCCGTCTATGTGGAGGAATTGGATCCTTGGGGCGTGTAAGTTGTTGACGTAGGGTGGTATCTGATCTGAAAACCGTTCGAATGCCATGGCTCTCTAGGCGGCGCTTGAGTTGTTGGGAGACCCCATCAATGTACGGCTAGACTGTAAAAGTATTGTATACCTTCTGATCCCTGGGTTCCGACGATCTATTCTTGGTATTGTGTATAAAACGGCGTGGGTAACCGTTGAGACTCAGGGCACTGCGAACACGGGTCCGTTCTTTGCATGGCTGTTGTGGACTTGTCACAATGCGTGAAGCTCTGTCAAATAGACATTTCACTAGACCTCTCTTCACCGATATGGGATGGTGAGAGTCAAACGCTATGTACTGGTCTGTGTGGGTAGGCTTCCTATAGACTCATGAATAGCCTTGAACCAACCATCCAGTTCACATCAGAGATAGAGTGTGAAGGGAAGATAGCATTCTTAGACACTCTAGTTCATAGACACGACAACCATAGGCTCTCCACCTCACTGAGGTGGAGAGAGTGAGGTGGAGAGCCTATGCCCACGCCGTTTTATACACAATACCAAGAATAGATCGTCGGAACCCAGGGATCAGAAGGTATACAAGACTTTTACAGTCTTGCCGTACATTGATGGGGTCTCCCAACAACTCAAGCGCCGCCTAGAGAGCCATGGCATTCGAACGGTTTTCAGATCAGATACCACCCTACGTCAACAACTTACACGCCCCAAGGATCCAATTCCTCCACATAGACGGGACGGCATTGTGTACAACATCCCTTGTAAAGGATGTGATAGATCCTACATCGGTGAAACTGCCCGTCCGATAAAAGAAAGAATCACTGAGCATAAGAGGGACGTCAGACTCCGTCGAACTGACAACTCAGCCGTAGCCGAACATGCTTGGGATAACCAGCATCAACCAGACTGGGACGGGGTTCAGTGCCTTTCCCAGGAACGGCATTGGTATACACGGAGGGTGAAAGAAGCTATCAATATCCGTCTCAATCCTAATAATTTCAACAGAGACAACGGGATCGATATCCCCGAATTTTGGATGCGGACAATACGCCGCCACGACACTCGCCGTCCTGCCAGCCAACACCGGTTGATTCCATTCAGCAGACGGTCCGAGCCAGCGGCCCGTTGATTGGTTGAGTACCGTATGCGTCGGCCAATAGGCCTGGTGCATTAGCCGAACCAGCGGCCGAATCCAGCAGCCTGGTGATTGGTCGATCACCGTGTGCGTCGACCAATAGGCATTGTGCGTTATTGTTCCAATTATCGATCGAATTATGGACCGCTCCGCCGGTCCTCCCGTAGAGTATAAAAGACCCTTGCTTACAGTAGTTATTATCACCAGATGAAGTGTTGCAGATGCACACGAAACGTCGTGAACTTTTAGATTCCTTATTGACCACATTGCGAGACAAACGAATATCACTAGCGATATTATTTTCGATACTATATCCGCAATGAGTAATATATTTAGCAATATTGTACTATGTTAATAATATTTATGTAAAAGTAATATTTTTATGTTACTGTTTTTTACTATGGAATTAATTTTTATTTAAAAAAAAAGAAGAAAAAAAAGGTCTATGTAGCCTCTAATCCTCTTTTTAGCTCTTTGTTTATGGTCCAACACTCACATTCGTAGAGACGAGCTGACCAGATATATGACTTTAAGACAAGGATTTTGGTTTCATGGTACTGTTCTTATTTTTTATTACTGATTTCATCTTATTAACTGTATCCTGTGCCATTACCATTGATTTATTTATTTCATGAATACTTTTCCCATTTGATACTAAATTGTAACTCGGAAATGTAAAGGTGTTTACTTGCTTTATTTTGATATTTTTGAGATAAAACAATATATTATCATACACATTGTCTTTTTGTTGTATAAATCCAAGCCTCTATTAATACTTACTTTTGAATTCTGCTGCTAAAATTGTATCATCTGCATAGCAAATTTGTTTATATTCTGGCCTCCAACCTAAACACCTAGGTGATAGACAAGGCCATTGCACTTACCTTGTGTTAATTTGTTGAAAGTCTTTCCGGTCGATCGTACGTGTTTCATGTATCATGTGTAAAATACAAAGGTCTCTTGCCCGCTCTCAAGATGTCTGCCTTTTTATTATTTATTAAAATAACAAGGGCAAATGAAAATATGAAAATATAAATAATGAATTACGTTCTTTTACAGATAATACTGACTTTTTGTTTGGAGAAATATGTTAACAGATTTTGGCTCCACACTCAGCCATAGGACAATACATAAACATCGTGTAGATATTTCGATAAAGTTTCATTTAAGTTTGAAATAAAATAAAATTCTACCATTCACAACTATGAATATAATCGTGTTACTTAAAAACTTTTAACGCACGCAGACCGACAAAAATATGAAAAAATGAGTAGAAACAAGGAAGTACTGGGTCTAAGATACTTTCCATTTCACTTTCAATACTGTTGCACAAAATAAGCTATGATCTCAGCGGAAATAGTTCTAGGTCCATACCTCTCGTGGAAAAAAATGAGACCATTTCCTTAAAGGTTACATGAACTATTCGCATAACCCGAAAGAAGTGCTTGTAGACTTTGACATTTTGATTTCTTTTCCATTTCATTTCAGTTATTCTAAAACAATGTGAGCATATATAAGTGCAAGTATTAGCTAATAACAGCATTAAAATCATAATAATCTTTATTAGATGGTGGAATACATTACACAGCGTAATGCTTATTGGCAGGGTGCAAGTGTTTACAGAATAACAGCAATGTACCGTATTACATAAATTTAAATATTGAAGATTTACACATCACTCACCAAAACACGTTGAGGTATATCGCGCACACACACGCACACACACACACACACACGCACACACACGCAGGCACACACATCCACACACACAAACATACGAATACACACCGACACATACACGCACACCCACGCACAACAAAAACATACACAGAGCTGGTACAGAGAAAAAGAATAGATGAATTGATATCAGAAATAAGGAACGCAGCAATGAGAAATAATGTAGATCTTTGATGCTATCGTTTTACACATTTTAAGAGCAATAATATATTACTTTAATAATAAGAAATCTTGGTTTGACAACGTCAACCATTGTATATAGGTAAGTGTAAAGACAGAAGCAGATCATGGGCAATTGTAGAACGTATAATGACATCGAAGAACTTTGCTTTTATACTAAACTAGCATTCTGGTAATGTAAGAAGGTGTAAATTGATTTTTTGTTTTTGTTTAAAAGCAAAGTTATCGCCTAGTATCCGGGCTAGTTTACATGTTTAATTTGAAATTATCAAATACATTTAAATTAACATGGGCACAGAAATACTAAAGCAAAGAAAATACATGCTAACATATTTTGCAAAGGCAAGTCGTGATGTAACGTGAATTTCAGTAGAAATAAATGGACTTAAACAGAATTTGAAAAAATATGTCTACCTTTGTTTTTGTTATTCGATATGATTACAAAACATCTAACATTTAAGTTAATGCAAAGAAAAAAAGAGTAAAACATTACAGGATTGACCTGCATTTCATTTCCTTGTCCTTTATTCTTTATTCAACTAAAATTGTCCCTCTTACAAAGGCGACTACAGAATTTGTATTGGGTCCAATTCCAATATACAATGATGACAAGCAAAAATAATAAATATACAAACACAATCAAAGGAGTCGTGTAAGTCATAAAAAGAAGGCGAGGAGGGGGGGGGGGGGGGGGAGGTTCATCCAATACAAAACAAACTTTGGTAATCAAAAGAGGGGAATCTGACCCCATCGACCCCCTAATTCGGTCCCTCCTTTACCAGATAGAGGTACCACATGAAGACCATTTTCCGATTACTTTTAGTTCCTTCACTTGGTTGTATAATCACTGATTACTGAAATTTTCATAGATTTCCATTCTCTTGGCTGTTGATAAAGGATTAAATCTATTTCATCAAACGGCTGTGTAAACAAGGAATGTGCAACTGTCAGTTGTTTTCAGGGTACATGTATAAATAAATAGAACAGTATAGAACAAATCGAATAGGTCCTTGGGATGTAGAATTGTCGCGGATTTGCCAATTTACGTCTGATTGATCACAACTTTTAAAAATCATAATTGTCTTAATTGCAAAGATGTTCATAGCTTTCTTCTTTCTAACGGATTTTCCTAAAGCATTCCGCTCTTTTAATTCCGCTTTTTGTAAAATTGCAAGGTTAAATTATCTCGAAATCCGATTGCCTTCTGTGTTACAGGATATTGTCATATTTTCCATGGAATACATGTTAAGTATGGTTTCCAGCTAATGACACATTAGTATTCCTATGGAGCATCTCAGCTTTCAACAATATCACTTTCACTTCGTAATTAGTGTGTTTTCCTGACTGACAACATTGCAAAGTTAGAAATCATTCATGAAAGATTGAGGACTGTGGCTGCTGGCAATTAAGGCATCTCGAGTCATTTGAGTTCGGTTGAACAACGAAAGAGTTAGATGTGACGATTATTATTTGAAAGGGTAAGTATAATCGCTGTAGGCTAGTTTGCAGCTTGGTTTATATATTAAGGAAATACCACCTTGTCTGTTTAATTTCAAGGATCCACTTAAAGAGAATGAGTTTTATTCACACCTGTTAAGTATTAACTGCTTTCACTTAGAGAATGAGAAACAAGTGTAAACGCAGTGAACAACACTACTACTAGTCTAAACGCAGTAACCAACAACTGCTGCAAGTCTAAACGCAGTAATCAAGAACTGATACAAGTCTATTGTCACACCTTGACGATTTAGGCAGCGTATGCCCACATGTGAACAATGTTGCGAATACGCTGGCGTACGTCGAATAAGTTCTGGGTAATAGGGTTTCACACCGGGCCATACGTAGAGTTTTTTGTTTAAATTATTTTAAAACCTTGTTTTGACAGGAAACGAAAACCGCGATGTCATATATAAACACTTTGTTGACACGCAAGACAAACCTTGTTTATGTTATATTCACATAACCCTCAGTTGATAATCTTGTTTTTAGTTTCCATTTATTAAAGATAGAGTTGAGTTCTGTTCATGCGAACAATTATAGACATTTGTTGTTGTTAAGAGGATGGTTATGTACAACCGGTGTACATTGTGAGCTTTTTAAATCCTAAAAATGATAAGAAATCGAATAATCTTGATAGAAGCCACGATCATTGCACACATAATTGGGTATATTGTTCATAATACCATTATGTCATTAAAAAAAAACACTTGATTGATAACGCAAGATTGAAGTAAAAACTTTTGTTTAAATCATTTCAACATATTGCTCCGGTTGTCTCATTTTCGCTCGCTGGACGTTTATAGCAGACGGCAATCGGCGGATTAGACGACACTTAGTAGTGAATTTGTATGTGAGATTGCTTTGCTAAATATAAAATACAAGAACATTTTCCATATCTTTAAACTATCATTGATATCTGATAATTAAACAGTTATTAAAATAAACCTACCAAACTACATAATACAATGAAATACTTGACTTAAAGTAGGGGAGTTTGATGTGGTGCACAATTGCACCCCTCTGTAAATAATCGAATAGTCCATGGCGATCATGAATATTCATGTTTTTGCTTACCTCGACAAAATGCTTGCCTGTACTAAATGGAAAAATTACGGTGGGGGGTTGGTTGAAATGGACATAATGAATCGATAAGAACTGATCTATGATAATTCATGCTTCCTATCCTTCGTGTGCTTGACCTATAATCTTACAATCGCGTGGTAAATTGCGTCCAAAGTTCGACTTGTTACACATGTGTTATATAGGCAATGGCGAGCTAGCGACCTATTTTGACCAAATTACGGTGGGTGAACTTTCAAAAGTCAATGGGACATGAGGGTTCCAATGAAAGAGCAAGTGTCAACGTACGTCAGGGTGGATGTGCTTTTCGTTTAATTTTTTTTTTAAACGATTTTGTTGGTAAAAGTCCATATTCTAACATGTTAGGAGCTGGACTCTGACGATAGGGGGGCGTTGTCAAAAGAGACTAATCGGAGCTATATGAAACCTTGTTTTTTCTTCAATCATTGTATTCAATCTCAAATTATATGACGTTACACTTCAGTAAATGCACTTTGTAATGAATTCCCCTCCACTTCCCTTCTCCTTCCCTTTTCCCCCCATTTGTATTGGTGTTCAGATTTTCTCTGCTTATCTTTTCCTTTTTTTTTATTTCTCAAAAATACATAGTATACTTTTTCAGGGGTTGACGTTCATATTAAAGGCTAATTGCCATTTATGTTAACCCCTCATTCCCATAAATTTTGGTTTGCTCCTCCCTTTGCAATTTTCTTCTAATCAATCTTTTATGTATATCAAGTTTGTTTGTCAATTTTTTTTCATGGAGAATGAAATAAATGGAATTAAATGAAATATATGGGACTACACATACATGTCGTATTTCGAATATGGCTTTTTAGCCATTAACCCTAATAAGGCCGGGGGGGGGGGGCATTATGCCCCCCCTCCACGATTTTTCTGATTGTTCGAGAACGCATATGGATGGCGCATCGCCGCTCGCTGACTTTTTTCTTTAGAGTCTTGCGCATCTTTAAAAAAAAAAAAAAAAAATCGGACCTATAGTTACAAGGTCACGTGACCTTTTGTCTTTGCATGTCAGCCCGAAAATCGCTCATTTTTGTGATTTGTGTACAAAACATATGGAAATGTCATTTTTCCTAAAAATAGATCAAACATTGGTTATTGGGTCTTGTTTAAAGTTTAGGTGGTTGATTTGGGAGTCAAAATAGTTGAATTGTAGGAAGAAATGAAAAAAAAAAAACAATAACATAAATAAGTTAAAAAAACAATGAAATACATAAGAAATTATCAAAACAAGAGATAACATAAGGAATAAGCTGGCTCTTCCGATTTTTTTTGTGTATTATTTTTCTAAATGGTCTAATGAATATATGTAGTGAAAAAGAATGCTTAAATATGAATAATATAGGATTTATGGGTAAAAATGTGATTTTATGACATTATTTGCATAAATTACCATAAATATGCAAATGAGGGATTTTTTTCAAAAAATTGAAATTATCATATTGTTCTATACACTTCACTTGACATGCGTGCAAATTTTCGCGGAGATCGGCCGTTTCACGGCCGAGATCTTAGGGGGGGGGGGCATAATGGCCCCCCCCCCCCCCGGCCGTAGTAAGACTTCAAATAGCCCGGCCTCATTAGGGTTAACATACCAATACATTGCACCACTTAACCAGGAAAAAATCATTAAATTGATAGCACTAGTATTCAGTTTCGATTTCTCAACAAAGAAACAATCATAAAATTATTGTCATATGTGAGCACTCCGTGATTAATTAGAAATGCTAAATCATGTTCTGATTCAATGATTTGAAATCTGATGTCAAAAGAACTTATGGAAAAAATGGCATGCATGTCATACAGGCTGCCGGTCAACCAGTCAGATATCGCGAATAAATGGGTTGATGTTTCATATATTGCGTTGTAGTACCACCGTTTATTCATTTTCAACAAAACTGCCATTGGATGAACATTACTTAAGTTATCGATCGGAAACCAGATGGGTATTTTTTCGCATATTTAATGAGCTTTGACCTTTGACCTACATTCTCAGAAATCGAACTTAGGCTGTACATGTATTTTGATACCATAAACCTTCATATCAAATTTCATTAAAATCCGTCAAACAATACTAAAACTATGGATCAGAAACCAGATTCACATATTTAATGAGCTATGACCTTTGACCTACATACTCGGAAATTGAACTTAGGCTGTGTTTTGATACCATGTACCTTCATATCAAATTTCATTAAAATCTTTCAAACAATACTCAAGTTATGGATCGAAAACCAGATTCGCATATTTAATGAGCCGTGACCTGTGACCTACTGCTCGGAAATTGGTCTTAGGCTGTGTTTTGATACCATGTACCTTCATATCAAATTTCATTAAGTTCCGTCAAACTTTACTAAAGTTATTGATCAGAAGCCAGATGGGTATTTTTTCGCATATTTAATGAGCTATGACCTTTGACCTTTGACCTACATAATCCGAAATCAAACTTAGTCTGTATTTTGATATCATGTACCTTCATATCCAATTTCATTAAAATCTGTCAAACATTAGTAAAGTTATCGATCGGAAACCAAATTTGTTACAAATGGACGCAAGGAAGGAAGGAAGGAAGAAAGGACGGACGGCAGCGTTTTTATTTACCCTCCGACTTCGTCGGCGAAGGGATAATTATCACATTTTTTAGAATTTTTAGAATCGCGTCACAGAAACACGTGAAGCGTTAGTGATAGTTTTAGTCAAAATATCTGCGTGAAATTCACGTGAATATTACGAGGCTGCCTTGAGATGAAGCATGTTCTTCATTCACGTGAAATTTACGTCGAAGAGGAAATATGTTACAGTAGCCCGCGTTCAACCCAATAATTACGCAAATGTTACACAATAAATGAACCAAAATAATGACGTTCTCTTCCCGTTTCTGAACATCGTGTTTTGGATCTTCCATAATAACGTCCAGGCGCGCCGGAAGCAGTTGGGGATTAATAACTATTTTTCACAACTAAATATCGCGGATTCACAGCTTAGATTAGTAATCATCTGGAGCCACGTGATCATCACCAAGAAAGTTATGGTAACTTTGAAACCATTCAAAAAGGTGTTTTAAGACACCTAATAATAACTATTTTTCACAACTAAATATCACGGATTCACAGCTTAGATTAGTAATCAGCTTGAGCCACGTGATCATAACCAATTTATGGTAACTTTGAAACCATTTAAAGAGGTGTGTAAGACACCTCAGAATTATTATTTAATACAACCAGAGATTCACGGACGACACAATTAGACGATTAGCCGGTGTAAGTAACGTGATTATTACCATCAACCTTGGATAACCTGTGAAACCAATCGATAAAGGTGCTTAAAAGACCAAATAATTACTTATTTATCCCCACCATCGGTTAACGGACAAAAAACGCGTTGCTTGGTCAAGTGGATATTTGGTCATAAACACTTGATTAAAGCGTTGGTCACATCCCACCGTGCGTGTTTTTAGTCCGTACGGTGTTTGGGGAGGCCACGGCCTCCACGTTTTTCTGAAAACGTAGGGAGGGAGTGGCAAAGGCAGGGAGGGAGTACCGACAACGCGTGTCACACGCACTGTGTAAGTACGTGGCCCGCACGCCACGCCTGGACGTGAACGGTTGCGTGCATCGTACGTCGCGCACGTGGTAAGTGCGTTGTACGTGCTTACAGCGTGCTTACAACGTACGGTCTCCGTAGGGTTGCCACGTTATCGTACGGAGGCCGTACTTACAAGTGCTGCTCACGTACGGTGTCCTTACTCACTCGCATGTTGTAAGTGCGTGCACGTGCGATGAACTCGGTGTTTATATAGGACGACATTCCGATGTTCTCCAGAAGTCCCAGCTGTTGCTGCCTCAAGATGCCGCTCATTCCACCGAAGAGACTATATACTGCATAAATCAGTGCGAACAACGTGCGTTGTAAGTGCTTACTCGGTACGGTCCACGTGAGTTCTGCGTGCTCGTTCGATAGCTGAACTGGGGAAGTGGCGAGTAAGCACGGACCACGCACTTATCACGTGCGCCTTTAAAAGACGCACGGAGTCAGTGCGTTGTGCGCTCGTTGGCAGTACCGGGCACGCACGTCACACGCACTGGGGTGAATCGGTAGCCCGAACGCAGCCCGAACGCAGCGAAAGTTCCTCGTGCACTAAAAGTGCTACGGTGTGTCTGCGTGCTCCCAAATCCGTACGGAGGCGGTTCTCATCACGTACGGATACCCAAATTTTGCCCACGTTTTTGCACGTAGACAGCACGCACTTGCAAGTACGGCGGGATGTGACCACCGCATTACAGAGGTAAGTGGAATCACGTTACTCCAGTCGCGTGATAAATTGGTGATTTTTAGGTGCGATGAAAACGTAAACAGGAGTACCTTTTAAAAAAATGAAGGCACGTGTCGATAACGTTTAAATCTAGTTAAAAAAGCACCATACTTTAAAATCACTTAAAATACATTCCCAAAAGAGGTTATTTGTTAGTGTTCTGTTTATTTGGAATGGTTTTCACGAAAGATCAATACATGCACTATTCCATGACTTGTCATATAGGTCCTGCAGTCTCCATCAGTTATTACCTTCAGAAAGGCCTTAAAAAACATCTTTTGTGCAGTTTGTAGTTGCAGTTCTTATTATATATGTATTTAAGTAAGTTTAATTTTCATTCACTCTAAGCGATTTGGAAAAGCACGGTATAAGTTATAATAATACTAATAATAATACAAATATTTCAACAATAAAATATTACAATATAACCTAGGCCGCCCAGCGACATAAAATATATTAAACTTGACAAAATGTAATGTTTTCACAAATTCTTAAACATAAAGAGAAACAAATAAACTGAGCAAGGACACTCCGAAACATTTGTTAAAATGAAACCATTTTTTCACGAAATTATTTTCTTGAAGATTTGTTTCTGTATACATCTTTCCATATAGTTTTAACAGCTGACATAACTTTATCAAACAGTGGTTTCTGATTTTTGCATTGGCTGAATAGATTTATTTCTTACAATAACGAAAGTTACAATTCAAAGCGTTGTTATGACTTCCTTTCAAGCCAAACGATTCATTTTGGTTTGTGAGTTTTGCCTTTATATTAGTCTTAGTGAAAAACCATTGCTCTAGTTTTGACCATATTATATTTGAATATAGGCAGTATAACAAATATGCATACTTGTCGCTTCACTACGGTTAAGAAATGTACAATGTTTATTAGTAAATATTTTGAATTTCAGCAATAAATCTTTCATGTAAAGCATTCTGTGAAAGATAATAAACTGGAACCACCTAATATGCATATCAACAGATGACCGATATAGAGAGTCAGACAGTATGATAGTCGGATAGTCGGATCGTAGTCGAATCGAGAAGTGTGCACTGGGCTTTAGGCAAATGTGACTTTGACAGATTTATTATCGTGTCTTATAATGCTGCCTACGATGAATTATATTCAAGTAAATATCATATCCTATCACACCAGCATACCTTTATTCATGTGGTACAGGATTTACTTTCCCATTTATTCATGCTGTATAAAATGGTCCACATTATTTGCCGGTCTGTTTGCAGCCAGAAGGATTCATAACTAATAATAACTCATACTAACATATACATTTCAACACATAGTTTGATAACACTCTTCTGACTACAAACAGGGCTGTCAAATGGGCCTATTGTATGTCCGCTTTAATCATGTTCATTTTCCAGGTAGAAGTTCTCAAGCAACATATTATCCCTTTAATAAATAAACATACAGTTGTATAAACATTTTTCTTTCAAACTGATAGTATTCTTCTTTTACAATCTTTGCGGATTCATCCAAAGGATAGCCATGACAAGTCAAACTTTCCTGCCATTTGCTTATTTTAAATTTTAAATCTTTGGGCTTGGACGGCGGTCAGAAATAGTCCATGATCCGTATTACAAAGAGCAATGGCTTAGATCGTTTCCAACTCTATATACTATGATTAATCGAACCACGAAGGAACAAAACTCTAAATTGTTGTTTAAGTTAGGTGAGAAGATATGATACATTTAAATACTTTCTTTAACAATTACTTGGTTTTTCCCTACCTTAAATATATACGTCAACCCAGTGCATACATTTATAATGAACGATTCAGAAGTGAAATATTTTTTCAGTCAAATGCAACTGTAGTTTTCAAACATTGCATGGAAACATTTGGTTCACCCAAATTACCTTTACAATTTGTCAGAAAATAAATTGATATAATTTGAAGCTCTGTCTATTAAATGGTATTTGTTCTTTTCTTTGTAAATTATTTTCAGAAAAGCTTTTAGTTGATCACAGGCTAAAGATGGCAGATGAAAGCACTCCTCCTACGTCGGCCATTGATCTATCAAATGGTAGTCTTCCAGGCGGTACTTTTAACGATCAGCCTTTAGCCGTCGCCCAACATGTTGTTCTCTGTATCATCTTTCTTATAATCAGCATCACAGGAATCATCGGAAACTCCATCGTGATCCTCGCCATTGTTCTCTCTCGCAAGCTCAGGTCGACTTTCAACTGGTTTATCCTAAACCTTGCATGTGCCGATCTGTTGACGTCGATCTGCCTTCCCTTTTATGTTGCAAGTTTGCTGATCAGTAAGTTTGAATGGAACTTTAAATTTTGGATTTTTGTCATATCGGCCTGTATTGGCGTAAGCCTTACGACCCATGCTTTCATTGGCTTCACCAGTTGGTATTTCATCACGAGAAACCAAGGAAAATCCAAGAAAATTTACACAGCTCGAAATTTATGTCTCATGATTGCATTCATGTGGGTGTTTAACTTTTTCTTTTCCTTCGTTATTGTCGTAATAGACGAAGAAAAACGTGTCTTTCCCGTAGCCGTTTCGATTTTCGGGCATTTTGCAATTGTTGTCACAATGTACCTAAAGCTATGGAGATTCATTGCACACCGAGCGAAGAAGTTGAGGCTTACGAAAAAAGTCGACGAAAAGATACAGAATGAAGTATGCAAGTACACCTTATGCCCCGATGAAAACAAAGTTACACAACAAGGTGGTTTGGTTAATGAGAATACTGTTTTGAGGGCATCTCATTCGTCCGAGAATTTAGGAAGCCAAAACTGCGACCTATCAAAATGTGAAAAATCTGGTCAGCTGGAGAACCCCATGCAGGATGCGAAGACTTTGACGGTATCTCCATCTCTAGAAGTGATAGAAAGCACAGGTGGCGAATCTGACAGAGGAGCGAAAGAAGTACCAGTACGTGTCGAGGGATCAGAAACCAAATTACCTCTCAAGAAACAGACAGAACCTAAAATTGACAAGAAGCTTCTTGCTGTAACCAAGAATCTGTTGGTAATTCTTGTTGCTTTTGTGATCTGCTTTATTCCTTACGCTGTATGCACATGCTTACCGATATCTTTCAGCGCACGTTCCTGGCTTTTGGTCCTTCTATTGTCGAATAGCTGTATTAATCCCATCATCTACGCCAGAAGGATTCGTGCCTTTAGGGAGGTGATGGTATGCATCATAAGATGTAGGCTTGGGAGCATTCCCATGCCCATCGACTTGGTAAGGAAAATGAGAACCACTGGCTGAAAAAAATAACTTGCAATCGGTCGGTGGAACTTAAAACAAGGACAAAACCCTACTGGAGACAAGTTCCACATTAATTATCGGCAGCCAATTTATTCAGAAAAAAAAAGAAACAATGTTTGTTCTAGTTTTTTTGAATGACTAATAATAATATATTATAATAGTGCAGTAATATTTTCCTAATATGTAATTATGATATATTTTAGTCTTATACATTGTGAAATTATGAACAATGAATTATGTTGTATTTATTTCGTTTATCAAATGATAAAAGTCTTTGTTATGATTATGTTGCAGTTTGTATAAACTTAGAGTATTTAAATACTTTGCTTCTATGTTATGTATACGAAAAGGTATTGGAGTTTTGAGAAATTAATCCAATTAATGCTAAAAAAAAAAAAAAAAAAAAAAAAAAAAATCTTGAATGTGTACCAAAGCATGTAAATTGGTGGTGCCGTGGTAAAGTGATTCATTTACTAGACTCTTAGTCCAAATATTCAGGGTTCGAATCTCAGCGCTAGATATGACACCCTCCATCCAGGGGTAAAAAGGGTACCTGGCAAGGCAATTGCTGGGGGAAATAATAGCTATAGGGAAAGGGCGGTATTAATACTGTATTACTAATCAGTATTCATCATTTTCTTAAGGTCCTTTGATATATCATATCCAGTGGAGTATCCAGCATACACGTAATATGGAGCCAGTGTTTATCCTCTAAAAGATAAAATACATTGTAAAATACCTTTTTATAACACGGAGTGCCCGGTTAGGTTCCAGAAAGAAAGAAAAAGTTTCAATTTGAACGATTACACTCCCTATGGTTAGGGTTGCCTATGATATATTAGGCTGCCATTGGCAGTGAAGGTACAATAAGTATTAACCAATGTTCTGAATATACCAATAATTCAAGTGTGTATTTACAATTTGTATTTGTATGATATCTTAATCTTAGAATTAGATATTAGTGTTTTTGTATAGATATAAATAAATATGTACACATCAATAATGTCAATGAACACAAATGAGTGCATGTATGAATGTATATTTTATTTATTCACGGTTAAAAACAAAATACAATAATTGTGCCCGCATTTAGCAAAGACTGTTTTTTTCAGCGAGGCCGCGATTACATAAAATTCGAACAAGAGAATATAAGACAATGAAAATACAATTTACAAACAAATATTATTAATTACCAATGATTTATGTGTGTATTTACAATTTGAATTTGTATGTTATCTTAAATGTATTAGGTATCTTAAAGTTAGACATAATTTTGTTTGTATAAATATAAGTAAATATTTACACGTCAATTGACACAAATGATTGTAATCGTGTACTGTATAACAATGTATTTTGCACAACTTCCATCTCATATTATCGAATACAAAAAGAGATGATAAGACATATTATACTACATAAGTATACTAAGTCTAGTGAACAATTTGTGGGATGAGATTTTGATGAGAAGTGGAAACACCACTGCAGATAAATAATTGTGTATTTGTGTATGTACTATAGTATTATAGTTGGTTGTCAGTTTGTTTGTATTACTTGACTACTAAGAAAGCATGGGCATGATTGTAAGTAAGCTCCCAGTGACCAATGCTGCGGCTGTAAGTCCCTTTAGAGGGCCTTGGTAATGATTGCTGCCCTACCAAAGGGCACAGGGACATCGACTTGGTATCGAACCCGGGACCTTCCGGTTATGAGACCTCTGGTCACCGCTGTGCCATATTATCATAGGGTTTTATAAATATGCGTTTTGTGCACTCTCTGATTGGAATTATAATTACTAAAGGTGCAACACATGATACGAAAGAAGATTGATGATGATGATGATGATGATGATGATTATTATTATTCATTATTTTTGTTCATTGACTCCGATGAGGTCAAGACGAAGAATTTAAGCATTTCTGTATTCGTTGCTATTCAATTATAGAATAAAGGAATTGAAGAATGAAATAAAAAAAGACAGCTTGAGGTAGAAAAGAAGGCGAAGTCATTATTTGAGGAGGCCCAATGGCTCAGTGGCAGAGCAGTGGTCTCGTAACCGGGAGGTCCCTGTTTCGAAACCAAGTCGATGCGCTAGTACCCTGGGTAAGGCATTAATACTCCTACCCTATCCTATCCCTCGGAGATGACTTAAAGCCGTCGGTCCCTATTTGCTTACTTAAAAGCCTACAATGCTTTTTTAGCAGTCAGGTAAGACAAATAAACAAAAAAAATATTTGGAAGGGTTGAAGGAGAAAAACTTGCACACTATCACGTAAATGTGGAAACTTAGGGAATCAAATTTTGTAAAGATGGTTATGATAACAAATGTTCTTCGTATGAAATGAATAATGTGAGCTAAATATACTTGAAGCGGACATCTTAAAAGAACAAAAATGAAGTGAATGAAATATTTGAAACTTGTAATCGAGATTAAATGTAAGATTATACTTAATACAATTCTTAAATTCGTAGTAATTTTTTGGTAGTATCTTTGTAATCTCTATACAAGTCTTCTTCATTTTTTTATCAACCGCATTTAAACAAAAACAGTCATGGATATTAATAAACCTAAACACTAATTTTCTTCAAAGTTTCTCTAGACGACTGAAAAGTTTGTGGGATTTGCCCGACATAGCAACGGTCAGTACATAAAAGGGAATTCCATCCATAGAGATGCCATTTTGCTGGATAATCAAATAGTTGGTAACCAAGGGTTCGGAAGGAGGGATATGCATACATTGAAATACATTATTAAACGGGTCTAAAGATTAAAGTACAGGAAGGAAAGACCTCGCAAAGTAAGAAGTTTGTGTAAGGGATACCTGAACAATGTGCATAATACATGTATATATATGGCAGTAATAACGAAATGTTGGAATAGAGAAGAGAAGAGAGGGATAAGGAAGAGCAAGAAAGATAATAAGAGAGTGGTAGAGAGAGAGAGAGAGAGAGAGGAAGATGTGGTAAGGGAGGGAGAGGAAGCGAGAGAGGAAGAGAGAAAGAGAGAAAGAGATAGAGAGAAAGAGAGATAGAGTGATAGGGTGATGGTATCGGTAGTGGAGAAATAGACCAATTTACTACCACATTCAAATTCCATGCATACTGTTTAAAGAAAGGTTTTTCTTGACACCCCGACAGATTTCCATCAACTTAAAGCCGTCGGTCCCCTATTTGCTTACTTAGAAGCCTACAGTGCGACTACCCCGCCCCACACCCTTATATGATATTTTTGCCGGGGGCTCCTACCCTAATATCTGTTAGTAGCTCCTAAGGAAGCCTTGTGCAAAAAATTGTGCTTTTATCCGGCAAGTTACGATAATCGATAAATTTGACGCTTAAAGCCACCTGACTATGAGTGGTCTCTTTCTGTTTCTCATCCCCTCCTGTGATCGCACTATATCCAACCCTCACTCCATGATGTTTCTGCTTTAATTTGTTGCAGCGCCACCTCGTGTTACCATTCAATTAAGGGTTTTGTTGCAAGTTGCAGTTTCTTTTCTCACTCTCTCACTCCTCCCCGCCTTTCGTTCTCGAGGGTATTTAGTTAATTCGTTAGAACAAGGCTTGACTAGCTTTTGTGCTAACTTCTAGTTCTTATAAACAACTTCACCTAATACACATATTTATGTGAATAGCTTGTTCATCAAATAGTATGCAGATCTCTGTCTAAATATTGTTTTAAAACGATTACTGTTCAATCAAAATTACTCTTCTGTTTTGTACAGCGCTATATAAAAATTAAATATTATTATTATTATTACCAAACTAATTTAGCTTCTAACCGAAGAGTTATAATATATGTAATTTTTAATCATATGTTAATGTAAAGGAAAACTTATGCCCTGACTATGATACCATTTTCATAATTGATGCCAAGGATGACTGAACAGCAGGATTTTCAAAAAGTATTGTCAAAATCCTCTTGTACCAAGTATGGGCTGAAGTAATAAATGATGGTCAAAAGCCATTATGTATGTGTTATCTCATTCCAAAAACAATTGCTGTCTTATTTACATTTACTTTTAGGCAGTTGAAGAAAAAAAAAGTGTTAACATCGACTCAAACTCAAAGAAGTTCTTATTACAAGCAAAATTTATGATATTCTTTTCGTTATGATCATTACAATCTTGACTTTATTCGCATCCCTTGTATATTTTAACCTTCTCATTGAGTAATGCGAATTGGATGAAGTTTCTCTAGGGTGTCATCTTTTTTCATGAGAATCAATATTGATATTTATCATCATAAATGTTCTTTCTTGCATTTGGGTTTAGTAGCCTTTGAATTTTCGATCGGTATTCGAGAAAAGTTAACCTATGAATTAAAATAAATGAAAGCCTACTTAAATTACATCATTTTAAACAAGCACTGAAGCACGAGGCACAATTTAACCTTTCAAAAGGATCTAAGACCAAAGAAGCTCATGCATATGGCCTGACACAATTCGGTTCATTAAGCCCAAACTTGGAACAAGGCGATTTTGACTACAGTTTTTAAAGACCGTGGTGTTCAGTCACCCGTGGCATAAATATTATGAATAGGGTACCATTTGACAGAAAATAAGTTACTGTTTATCATGAAAGCAATTCCAAAGGCATATCGTTATGATATTATAATTAGGAGCTACCAAAGTTGGGTCAATTTTTGTATTGATGCGCCCTGTATACATGTAGCAGTATTATTCGTTGTAGTGTATGATTTTTCACATAATGTCATTATTGTGACGTCTTGGTTTTTAATAAATTCAACAACAAAATCAAATTCAAATCAAAATTCAATTCAGTTATTTATACAATCATCGATTTCAAATTTTATCTAAAGAAGCCTGATTAGTAACATAATATAAAAGTATAAAATGCATATATAATTGAATAAAACAGAACATAGGCCTGCAATTAAATAATAAAAATGGTACTGGTCAGTTGGAAGTAATTGCTATAATTACCCAGCCGGTAAAGTTTCCCATAGGATAATTATAGACTACACGTATTGCGATCGATGACTTGCTCAGTTTTATGGGTTAAAGACCTTGTAGAAGTAAACGATCAAAGGGCCACTCTAACCAAACTAACATAGCCTTTTAAAACATGAATACACCTTTACTTATTAAAATTCCAGCCTCTGATTTTTAAGAAAATCTCTAAATTGACCTCAAAATGATAATAGCCATCCATTTTCCACAGTTCTCACGCCTGCTAGGCTACGCCCCTCGAAAAAATGTATTACGGTCACGTGGCTTGATGACGCATTTGACGTCATTGCGGGTATGTCCGATTTGATAATTTGATGATTTCATAATTAGGAATGACGAAATTGCCAGAAACGTACTGGGATTTTCAAGAGCATATTATTTTTCGGATAAATGTCTTTTTTTCTCCCAATTGATATCATAGTTTGCCTTAGTTTTTAAAGACATTTTAATGCCTTAATCACCCTTTTTTTCACCGGAGAGGCGCCTGCAGTGACGTCGTTTTTAAAGCTAGATTCCATAATTATTGATGATTTCTAAGAAAAAATCATTGTCAAGAACAAAAAAGAGGTTTTTTTTAAAGCCTTGTCCGCTGCAAACGGAAGCGATCCTACAAAAGAAGGAGGATGTAGGACGCCATCAAAAGGAGGCATGACTTCAGTGGAAGGCGTGGCTTGAGTATTAGGATCGGGTAGAGGAGGGAGAGTCACCATTTCCGGAGAGCTTATGTGATGCGTGTCGTCGTCTCAGGTCGTGGTGAATGGCGGATCTAAAAGGGGGCATACAAATAAAAAGGCAAATTCATAATGACGATTATGATAATAATGATGATAATAATATTGGGTTCTTGTATAGCGCTGTATGAGACTTTACACTCTTGGTGCTCTAAAATAATTCCCTCGGTTTTATTGACATTTTTTTTAATAGGGAAGGGGGCGGGGGGTGGTGACTTGAACTCCTATATTTTACGAGCCTGATTGGTACAGAAATTCAAATAGCTCGTTATCTATGGATATTATACCATAATGTCATATACATGCACTTGATTGACAACGCAAGATTGGAGTAATAATGTTTGTTTAAATTGATTCAAAACCTTGTTTTGACAGGAAACAGAATCCGCAATGTCATATATGCAAGCACTAACTTGACATCGCAAGATTGAAAGTAATAATTTATGTTTAAATTGTTTCAAAACCTTGTTGTGACAGGAAACGAAAAACGCAATATCATATATAAACACTTTATTTACACGCAAGACAAACCTTGTTTATATCGTATTGACATAATCCTTGTTTTTAGTTTCAATTCATTAAAGATAAAGTTGAGTTCTGGTCATGCGAACAATTCTGGACATTCGTTGTTGTTGAGAAGATGGTTATGTAGTACAACCGGTGTCAGGGGCGGCGGAGCGACTTCCAAAGTAGTGGAGGGGGGGGGGCACCAAGAAAAAAATGTGCACCTACGAAGGGAAATCTCAAAGCGAAAATATACACATGTTTAGACATTGGTATATACCCCTATTTTGTGATTACAATTATTAGGGATGATTTCAATATTTGTTTCACGTCACATCTGGCTCCGAATAGTCTCATTGGACAACGTCCCCTATCGTCGGAGTCCAACAGCCTAATATGTTAGCCTATGGACTTTTACCAAAAAATCGTTAAAAAATGTATTTTTTGTTTAAACGAAAAGCACATCCACCCCGACGTTCGTTGACACTAGCTCTTTCATTGGAACCCTCATGTCCCATTGACTTTTGAAAGTTCACCCACCGTAATTTGATCCAAATAGGTCGCCAGCTCACCATTGCCTATATAACACATGTGCAACAAGTCGAATTTTGGATGCAATTTGCCACGCGATCGTAAGGTTATAGGTCAAGCACACGAAGGATAACAAGCATGAATTATCATAGATCAATTCTGATTGGTGCATTATGTCCATTTCGTATTGGTATAGGCAAAGATTTTGCCGAATTAAGCCAAACATGAATATTCATGATACGCCATGGACTATTCGTTTATTTACAGAGGGGTGCAATTGTGCACCACATCAAACTCCCCTACTTTCAGTCAAGTATTTCATTGTATTATGTAGTTTGGTAGGTTTATTTTACTAACTGTTTAATTATCAGATATCAATTATAGTTTAAAGATATGGAAAAGGTTCTTGTATTTTATATTTAGCAAAGCAATCTCACTTTCAAAATCACTATCAAGTGTCGTCTGAGCCGCCGATTGCCGTCTGCTATATGCGTTCAAGGCACAATTATCTGTGGACTGTGATGTAGACAGTTTACTCGTCATTGTAGATTTATGATTAGTCATCTGTCATTTATTAGTCTGTTATTGTTGACACACATACAATTACCACACACACGAACACTCTCACTTCCCCTCCCCAACACACCAATTCCACACCTCGGTACACACATAATACCCGATGGCCCTGCAACATAGTGGAACATTCTAGTTTGGTAGTGACGTCGAACTAGCTACGTTTGTGCCGGCAATGGTCCAGCGAGCGAAAATGAGACAACCGGAGCAATATGTACATCATACAATATATTGATTAAAGTTGATGTTCATTGATTTTAAAAACTAACTTAATTTCATTATTGCAAAGTTGAAACTGTGATTCGACAAGGTTATCAAACTTCAATGCTTGGAAACATTCGAGGTGATTATTATTATAAATTATAAAACGCTTAAATACAGCCCCGGCATAGCACCTGAAGAGCTCTCCGAACGCTCCTGAGATGTGTGAGATCACTGTATGGACACGATTTGCACAAGCAGACGATGTCCCATGACATCACACACATTTTCAGTGCCTGTGTTTACATCTTCTCTTGAGTTCTTTCTCTTACTTCACTACCGTCAGGCTAAAATTATAATCTATTGCCTCACTCTAAACCCCGCACACGGTTTTATTTTGATGACAAATGCAGCGATACAAAAATAAAGGAATTTGTCGCTTGTAAACAAAATAAGACGGTATTGAATATTCAGCTGCACACAGCGCGGTATGTTCGGCGTTTCAAGAGGGAACAAATGCCGTCCTGATATCATTCCAGGGGGTTTTCAATTTGAAAGTCTGGTTTTTTTGATCGTTAATTAACACATATCCTGTGTATTTACAAGCAAACGATTTTAGTTATCGGAATCGGGTCATATCCCCCTTTGAATGGTTTGACATGCCATTACATTTATATACACTAAACTCATTATAATTTGAGAAATAATAGCTTTGCAATTATGTTCATTCTCTATGGGATGTCGTCTGCTTGGGCAGTGTTGGTCCATATAGTGACGTCATTAAAAACATCGTTATTTTTCCGGCGAATCTCTCGCATATCCCAGCTGCTACTGGAGGTGGTTGTATTTGTATTTTTATAAATCACCCGATATGTAGTTGACCTAAAACTTGTACGATGGCTATCTGTTAGCTTACCAGTTTCTAGTGATACATTAGTTGACATATTTGTGATTTTCTTTGAAGTTCACCTTTAAGCATCATGCTTTGCAGTTGGGTTTGATTGTCTTAAAAGGATGATTTTGTTTTAGATGTGCGAGGTCACAGTGCGAAAAATTACATCTTATAAAGAGGAAAAACCCAACCCTAATGGGGTTATAAGCACATTCTCATAACGGAAGACTGAAAAGACCTTTGATAAGTAACGTAAGTATACCATCTATAGATGCATGCGAGCGTTGGGGGGAAATTGCTCTTAGTCGCTTAAAATTAGCTAGGGCGCGTTTAATGATGAGAGGAAAAGGGGACACTTATCAGGAAGGAAGAGGAGCATGTGCCAAAGTACAAAGAGTAATTATCAGAGGTAAAGGGCACTTGTCAAAAGTGAAAAAAGGCACTTCTCGAACCTGACTAGGGGCACTTACTAGAGATTAAAAAGGGCAATTATGAGAATGGAAATGGACACTTTATTGCAAAGGGAATTGGGAACTTGTCGAAAGAAAAGGGGCACGTTTCCAAATAAAAGGGGCACTTATCAGAGTTGAAAAGGGGAAGGGACACCTTTACAAAGCAATAGGGGCACTTGTCAAAGTAAAAGGGGCATAATTCCTATGTTAAAAAGGGGCACTTTTCGGGTGGCTGAAAAAGTGGGGGGGGGGGGGCGCCTCTGACCGGTGTACATAGTGAGCTTTTTAAATCCTAAAAATGATAAGAAATCGAATAATATTGATAGAAGCCACGATCACTGCACACATAATTGGATATATTGTTCATGATACCATAATGTTATAAAAAGCACTTGTTTGACAACGCAAGATTGAAGTAAAAACTTTTGTTTAAATTATTTCGAAACCTTGTTTTTTTTATTCAATCATTGTATTCAATCTCAAACTAAATGACGTTGCGCTTCATTAAATGTACTTTGGAAAGTATTCCACCTCCCCTTTGATTCTCCTTCACCTTTTTTCCTTTTGTATTGGTGTTCAGGTTTTTCTCTGCTTATCTTTTCCTTTGTTTTCTTTTCTCAACAACACAGTGTATACTTTTCAGGGGTTGACGTTCATAAGGCTGATTGCCCTTTTTGTAAACCCCTCATTCTCATACAATTTTGTTTGCTCCTCCCTGTGTAATTTTCTTGTAATCGATCTTTTATTTGTATATCATGTTTGTATGTTAATTTGTTTTTATGGAGAATGAAATGAAATGAAATATATGGGACTACACCTAAATGTGGCATTAATTTTTGGTTAAAGTGTTTGAGCTATTTATTGTAGTATTTCGAATATGGCTTTTTAGCCATAAATATACCAATACATTGCACCACTTAACCAGGAAAATAAAATCTTTCAATTGATAGCACTAGTTTTCAGTTTCGATTTCTTAAAAAAGAAACAATCATAACATTATTGTCATATGACAGCACTCGATAATTATTTACGAATGCTAAATCATGTTCTGCTTCAATGATTTAAAATCTGATGTCGAAAGAACTTATGGAAAAATGGCATGCATGTCATACATGCTGCCGGTCAACCAATCAGATATCGCGAATAAATGCGTTAATGTTTCATATATTGCTATGTAGTACCACCGTTTATCAATTTACGACAAAACTGCAATCGGATGAATAACAAAACGACTCATCAGAAAGTTGCTGAATAAATCACGCTTTATCTATATTTCCTTGGCCGGCTTCTTGGCCCAGTGATTGTTGGTTTGGTGGATCATTTTCGTCTCAAGGATTATTACCAAATCTAGACTTCTCCTTCACGATCGACTTTCCCGGATTACGTGACTCCTTTAATCAATGGTGAGCTTCATTTTGACATTAAGACCATCAATGTATTTGATATGCACTAATTATTAGTATGTACTCCAGTCTATGGTTGTAATAGCTTATTCCACTATTTGCTATATCGTGATAGAATACAGAACAAATATCTAACAATAAATTATATTCAATTAAATATCATATCCTATCATACCAGCATATCTTTAAACATGTAGTACATTATTTCCTTTCCCTCTTATTCATGCTTTGTATTTCCGTAAATGGTCCACATTATTTGCTGGTCTGTTTGGAGCCAGAAGGATTCATAACTAATAATAACTCATACTAACATATACATTTCAACACAAATGGGCCTATTGCATGTCCGCTTTAATCATGTTCATTTTCCAGGTAGAAGTTCTCAAGCAACATATTATCACTTTAATATATGAACATACAGTTGTATAATAATTTTCTCTCAAGCTGATAGTATTCTTGTTTTACAATCTTTGCGGATTCATCCAAAGGATAGCCATGACAAGTCAAACTTTCCTGCCATTTGCTTATTTTTAAATTTTAAATCTTTGGGCTTGGACGGCGGTCAGAAATAGTCCATGATTCGTATTACAAAGAGCAATGGCTTAGATCGTTTAGATTGATTAATCGAACCACGAAGGAACAAAACTCTAAATTGTTGTTTAAGTTAGGTGAGAAGATATGATACATTTAAATACTTTCTTTAACAATTACTTGGTTTTTTCCTACCTTAAATATATACGTCAACCCAGTGCATACATTTATAATGAACGATTCAGAAGTGAAATATTTTTTCAGTCACATGCAACTGTAGTTTTCAAACATTGCATGGAAACATTTGGTTCACCCAAATTACCTTTACTATTTGTCTGAAAATAAATTGATATAATTTGAAGCTCTGTCTATTAAATGGTATTTGTTCTTTTCTTTGTAAATTATTTTCAGAAAAGCTTTTAGTTGATCACAGGCTAAAGATGGCAGATGAAAGCACTCCTCCTACGTCGGCCATTGATCAGTCAAATGGTAGTTTTCCAAGCGGTACTTTTAACGATCAGCCTTTAGCCGTCGCCCAACATGTTGTTCTCTCTATCATCTTTCTTATAATCAGCATCACAGGAATCATCGGAAACTCCATCGTGATCCTCGCCATCGTTCTCTCTCGCAAGCTCAGGTCAACCTTAAATTGGTTTATCCTAAACCTTGCATGTGCCGATCTGTTGACGTCGATCTGCCTTCCCTTTTATGTTGCAAGTTTGCTGATCAGTGAGTTTGAATGGACCTTTAAATTTTGGCTTGTTTTCATATCGGTCTGTATTGGCGTAAGCCTTACGACGCATGCGTTCATTAGCTTCACCAGTTGGTATTTCATCACGAGAAACCAAGAAAAATCCAAGAAAATTTACACAGCTCGAAATTTATGCCTCATGATTGCATTCATGTGGGTGTTTAACTGTCACAATGTACCTTAAGCTATGGAGATTCATTGCACACCGAGCGAAGAAGTTGAGGCTAACGAAAAAAGTCGACGAAAAGATACAGAATGAAGTATGCAAGTACACCTTATGCCCCGATGAAAACAAAGTTACACAACAAGGTGGTTTGGTTAATGAGAATACTGTTTTGAGGGCATCTCATTCGTCCGAGAATTTAGGAAGCCAAAACTGCGACCTATCAAAATGTGAAAAATCTTGTCAGCTGGAGAACCCTATGCAGGATGCGAAGACTTTGACGGTATCCCCATCTCTAGAAGAGATAGAAAGCAGAGGTGGCGAATATGACAGAGGAGCGAAAGAAGTATCATTACGTGCCGAGGGATCAGAAACCAAATTACCTGTCAAGAAACAGACAGAACCTAAAATTGACAAGAAGCTTCTTGCTGTAACCAAGAATCTGTTGGTAATTCTCGTTGCTTTTGTGATCTGCTTTATGCCTTACGCTGTAAACCTATCTTTACCGGGGGCATCTTACAGCACAACTTCCTGGCTTTCGACCCTAGTATACTTTAATAGCTGTATTAATCCCATCATTTACGCCAGAAGGATTCGTGCCTTTAGGGAGGTGATGGTATGCATCATACGATGTAGGCTCGGAAGCATTCCCATGCCAATCGACTTGGTAAGGAAAATGAGAACCACTCGCTGAAAAAAATATCTTGCAATCGGTCGGTGAAACTTAAAACAAGGACAAAACCCTACTGGAGAGAAGTTCCACATTAATTATTGGCAGCCAATTTATTTTGAAAAAAAACAAACACAATGTTTGTTCTAGTTTTTTTGGATGACTAATAATAATATATTATAATAGTGCAGTAATTTTTTCCTAATATGTAATTATGATATATTTTAGTCCTATACATTGTGAAATTATGAACAATGAATTATGTTATATTTATGTTGGTTTATCAAATGAAAATAGTCTTTCTTATGATTATGTTGCAGTTTGTATAAACTAAGAGTATTGAAATACTTGCTTCTATGTTATGTATACGAAAAGGTATTGGAGTTTTGAGAAATGAATTCGATGAATGCTAAAAAAAAAAAAAAAATCTTGAATGTGTACCAAAGCATGTAAATTGGTGGTGCCGTGGTATAGTGATTGATTCACTAGACTCTTAGTCCAAATATTCAGGGTTCGAATCTCAGCGCTACATATGACACCCTCCATCCAGGGGTAAATGGGTACCTGGCAATTACTGGGGGAAATAATAGCTGTAGGGAAAGGGCGGTATTAATACTGTATTACTAATCAGTATTCATCATTTTCTTAAGGTCCTTTGATATATTATACCCAGCAGATTATCCAGCATTATACATGTAAACTGGAGCCAGTGTTTATCCTCTAAAAGATAAAATAACTTGTAAAATAACTTTTATAGCACGGGGTACCCGGTTAGGTTCCAGAAAGAAAAAATGTTAAAATTTGGGCGATCACACTTCCTATGGTTAGGGTTGCCTAAGGCACATTAGGCTGTCATTGGCAGTGGAGGTACAATAATTATAAATCAATGTTCTGAATATACCAATAATTCATGTGTGTATTTACAATTTGTATTTGTATGATATCTTTAATCTTAGAATTAGATATTAGTGTTGTTGTATAGATATAAGTAAATATGTACACGTCAATAATATCAATGAACAAAAATGATTGTATGTATGAAAGTATATTTGATTTATTCACGGTTGAAAACAAAATACAATAATTGTGCCCGCATTTAGCAAATGCTGTTTTTCAGCGAGACCGCGATTACATAAAATTCGAACAATAGAATATTAAGACAACGGAAATACAATTTACAAAGAAATATTATTAATTACCAATGATTTATGTGTGTATTTACAATTTGAATGTGTATGTTATCTTAAATGTATGAGGTATCTTAGAGTTAGACATAAATGTTTCTGTATAGAAATAAGTAAATATGTACACGTCAATAATGTCAATGGACACAAATGATTGTAATCGTGTACTGTATAATAATGTATTTTGCACAACTTTTATCTCATATTATCGAATACAAAAAACAGATGATAAAACATATTATACTACATAAGTATACTAAGTCTAGTGAATAATTTGAGGGTAAGATTTTGATGAAAAGTGGAAACACCACTGCAGATAGATAATTGTGTATTTGTGTATGTATTATAGTATTATGGCTGGTTGTCAGTTTGTTTGTATTACTTGACTACTAAGAAAGCATGGGCATGATTGCAAGTAAGCTCCCAGTGACCAATGCTGCGGCTGTAAGTCCCTTTAGAGGGCCTTGGTAATGATTGCTGCCCTACCAAAGGGCACTGGGACATCGACTTGGTATCGAACCCGGGATCTTCTGGTTATGAGACCTCTGGTCACCACTGAGACATGTTATCATAGTGTTTTATAAATATGCATTTGTGCGCTCTATGATTGGAATTATAATTACTAAAGATGCAACACATGATACGAAAAAAGATTGATAATGATGATGATTATTATCCATTATTTTTGTTCACTGACTCCGATGAGTGCAAGACAAAGAACTTAAGTACTTCTGTATTCGTTGCTATTCAATTATAGAATAAAGGAATTGAAGTATAAAAGAAAAAAAGACAGCGTCAAGTAGAAAAGAAAGCGAAATCAAATATTTTAGGTGGCCCAATGGCTCAGTGGCATAGCAGTGGTAGCTTAAACGGGAGGTCTCTGGTTCGAGACCAAGTCAATGCGCTAGTACCCACATAGCTCCGTTAAGTCTCATTTCACAACGCCTCCTATTGTCAAAGTCAGCAGCCTAACATGTTAGCCTATGGAATTTTACAAACAAAATCGTTAAAAATTCATTTTTTGTTTAAACGAAAAGCACATCCACCCCGACGTACGTTATCACTAGCTCTTTCATTGGAACCCTCATGTCCTATTGACTTTTGAAAGTTCACCCACCGTAATTTGATCAAAATAGGTTGCAAGCTCGTCATTGCCTATAAAACACATGTGAAACAAGTCGAGCTTTGGACTCAATTTGCCAAGCGATTTTAAGATTATAGGTCAAGCACACGAAGGATAAGAAGCATGACTTATCATATATCACTTCTGCTTGGTTCATTATGTCCATTTCATCCAACCCCCACCGTCATTTTTCCATTTAGTAAAAGCAAACATATTGCCGAGGTAAGCAAAAACATGAATATTCATGAACGGTCAGACAATACAGCCTTTTAGTACGTAACGTATAGTGAACGGGAATGGGCGATGATCCGTCCAGGATGTAGAGTTCAGTGGTTTGTGCTGGCAATGTTCCAGCGAGCGAAAATGAGACAACCGGAGCAATATGCTGGGTAAGGCATTAATACTCTCACCCTGTCCCTCGGAGATGACTTATAGCTGTCGGTCCCCTATTTGCTTACTTAGAAGCCTACAATGATTTCTTAGCAGTCAGGTAAGACAAACAAATAAACACACTATTTGGAAGGGTTGAAACTTTAGGGAATCAAATTATGTAAAGAGTAATAGCTTGGTTATGATTACATTAAGTTCTTTTCTGTCTGTATTTTTTCACTTTCGATGTAAATTGTACGTATTTTGTCTTGTCTAATTTTGTTTTTGTTTGGTAATGTTAAAAAAAAAATTGCATACATTGTAATAAGATTGTATGAGGTCAACTTAAGAGTGTAATGGAGCTGGTGGTTATATTTTGTACATTTTCTTCCCCCCACCAGTTCCAAGTACAAGTACAGGCGAATAAACATGAGAAAAGAAAAAAAAGTTCTACGTATGAAATGACAAATATAAGCAAAATATACTTGAGGCAGACATCTTAGAAGAAAAAAACATGAAGTGAATGAAATATTTAGAATTTGTATTCGAGCTTAAACGTAAGATTATACTTATTCAATTCTTAAATTCTTAGTAGTTTCTTGGTAGTATCTTTGTAATCTCTGGAGTAGTCTCCTTTTGTTCATTCTTTTTTCATCCCGCATTAAAACAAAATCATGGTTATGATTAGACCTGTACACTAATTTTGTAAATACTTTTTGTACCAAAGTTTCTCTTGAAGACTTAAGAAACTTGTCAGGTTTTTCAGACAAAGCAACGTTTAGTGCATGCAGATGGGTGTTGTTGCTACCTTGTTTGGCGTTCAACAATGAGGGATAGAGCAACGTCGATCTGGCGCTGCTCAGTGGCTGCCGGGCTCACGATCAATTGGGCAAAAAGAATTTCCGTTTCGGTTTAATAAAATTTGGAGTGGACTATTAGGCTATTATTATTATCAGGTGGGCTGTATCTAATACAGACCACCTTATATTTTTGTTAAAATCGCCTTTATTTATTTATTTATTTATTTATTTATTTATTTTTCTTAATTCTACCCACTTTTTTGTTAACAAGATATCTTGAAAATGGTTCAATCAAATGCTTTGATATTTGGCACACATATGTATAGGCATATGGACAAAACACAGTAAGGTTTTCAACATTGACCTTGACTGATGACGTCATCTAGGCGCCATTTTGTGAAATTTTCTGAAAATAAACTCATGATCATATCTTCATAACCAAAAGGTATTTCTCATTCATATTTATTACGATCAAGGTCATTATCAGTCCAGTCAATTTCAGGTCAAAAAACGCGCGCGTGCGCGTACGTCCGCGCGTCAATGCGCGCGCAAAATTTTTAAATGCTCAAAATCGTCTAAAAATTATTTTGCATACGTTTCAGGTCATTTTAAGCATTTTATAAAAAATCGCGCGTACGAGCATGCGCGCGCGTTTTCGCGCGTAACACCATTAAAAAACATAGAATCGCCATTTTTTTTTCTTTCATGATATTTCTCATATTTTTTCAAGGAATTGGATTCCATGTTTATCTCTTTATGACCATTATTAACAAGATGAGCGTAAATTCAAGATAAATGTCAGTGCGCGCGAGGTCTTTTAATACATAGCATATATGGGCAAAAACATGCCTATACAAAATCCGTTATAGCTCTTTGGAATGCACCGGGATCCTCAATTTTTTTTTCATATTAAGATAGAGTATGAGTTGGAAATATGATTCCATGTCTCATTTGGCCATTAAGTGTATCGTGACATCATCACAATGGCCTTGGAACTCAAAATACGAATTTGCATATTATGACGTCAGCATATTTATGGAAAATTGATTGTATCTCTGTAAATATTGATCAATTTTCTTCAAAATTTCGATATGTTGTAGCTAAGACAATTCGCTACAAGCGCAGTAATAACCATTTTTCATTTCAATGACGTCATCATAGTAAAAATTTTGATTAAAGGCCTCATGTCAAAAACTTCATAATTTGCGTGTTATGCCTATAGAAGGTGAATTTAGTTCACGTTATGAATCTACATGATATTGTCTTTTAAGAATTTGTAAGCAGTATGTCGCTTATTTTTGCTCTATTTTGTCTCAAATGTTAGTTGACCAGCCCACCTATACTTGTTCCAAACAAGTATTATATGTCTAGTTATTATTATTATTATTATTATGCAAAGTGAATACCATCCATAGAGATGCCATTTTGCATAGCTGGTTAATCAAATAGGAGGTAACAAAAGATTCGGAGGGGGTGGGGGGGGAGAAGAAACATGCATTCATTGAAATACATTATAAAAGATCTAAAGATTGAAGTACAGGAAGGAAAGACCTCGCAAATTAAGTTTGTGTTGGGGATACTTGAACAATAAGCATAATACATGGGAGTGACAAAAATGGTTGTTGGAATAGAGAAGAGAAGAGAGGGATAATGAAGAGCAAGAAAGAGAATAAGAGAGTGGTAGAGAGAGAGAGAGAGAGATAAAGGGAGATGTGGTAAGGGAGGGAGAGGAAGCGAGAGAGGAAGAGAGAAAGAGAGAAAGTGATAGAGAGAAAGAAAGATAGAGTGAGAAGGGTGATGGTATTGGTAGAGGAGAAATAGACCAATTTACTACCATATTCAAATTTCATGCATACTGTTTAAAGATAGGTTGTTCTTGACCCCAGATTTCGCTCAAATTAAAGACGACGGTCCCCTATTTGCTTACCATTTGCTTACTTAGAAGCCTACAATGTGAGGTGACTACCTCGCCTCACACCCTTATATGATATTTTTGCCGGGGGCCCCTACCCTAATATCTTTTATTAGGTCCTAAGGAAGCCCTGTGCCAAAAATGGTGCTTTTATCCGACAAGTAACGACAATTGATAAATTTGACGCTTAAAGCCACCTGACTATGAGCGGTCTCTTTCTGTTTCTCTTCCCCTCCCGTGGTCGCACTATAACCAACCTTCACTCCATGATGTTTCTGCTTTAATTTGTTGCAGCGCCACCTCGTGTTTCCATTCAATTAAGGGTTTTGTTGCAAGTTGCAGTTTCTTTTTCTCACTCTCTTCACCCTCCCCTCCTTTCGTTCTCGAAGGTACTTGGTGGTGGTTATTTTACCTGACTGCTAAGAAAGCACACATGCACATTTTACGTAAGGCCACTAACGCATCGCCTTGGTTTCGAACCCGGGTCACCGGAATACGAGACCACTGCTCTACCGACTAAGCTATCGCGCCTCCTCGTTAGTTAATTCATTGGAACATGTTAAATATTGTTTTAAAACCATTACTGTTCAATCAAAATTACTCTTTTGTTATGTACAGTGCGTATCAAAAAAAAGTTTAACCAACTTTTGTAGCTTGTAATTGACGAGTTATAATCCGTGTAAACTTTAATCATATGTTATTGTAAAGGAGAACTTATGCCCTGACTAATGATACCATTTCCATAATTTTGCTGCTAAGGATGACTGAACAGCAGGATTTTCAAAAAGTATTGTAAAAATCCTCTTGTACCAAGTTTGGGCTGAAGCGATGAATGATGGTCAAAAGCCATTATGTATGTGTTATCTCAATCCAAAAATATTGCTGTTTTATTTATATTTACTATTAGGCAGTTGAAAAAAAAGTGTTAACATCGACTCAAACTCAAAGAAGTTTTATTACAAGCAAAATTGATGATAATCTTTTTGTTATGATGATTACAATCTCGACTTCATTCGCATCCCTTGTTTATTTTAACCTTGTCATTGAGTAATGCAAATTGGATGAAGTTTATCTAGGGTGTTATCTTTTTTTAATGAGAATCTGCTGTCAATATATTGATATTTATCATCATAAATGTTCTTTCTTGCATTTGGGTTTAGTAGCCTTTGAGTTTTCGATCGGTATACGAGATAAACACCTTATATGCTCCTTACGCGTGTGAAATGGTGCAGTGGACAAGTAAGCAGAAAAAACTTAGATATGATGAAACAAGAAGTTAGTAGGCTGTTCATAATAATTAAAAGTTTGCATATGGATTAAAATCAATGAGAGCCTACTTACATTATAGCATTTGAAACAAACACTGAAGCACGAGGCACAATTTAACCTTTTAAAAGGATCCAAAAACAAAGAAGCTGATGCATATGGCCTGACACACATCGGTTCATTAAGCACAAACTTGGAACAAGGCGATTTTGACAAACTTTTTAAAGACCCTGGTGTTCATTCACTCGTGGCAGAACTATCATGACTAGGGTATCACTTGACATAAAACAAATTACCATCTATCATGAAAGCAATTTCAAAGTCATATTAATTATGACTTTTTAATTAGGAGCTACCCAAGTTGGGTCAATTTTTGTATTGATACACACTGTATACATGTATCAGTATTATTCTTTGTAGTGTATGATTGTTCATATACTGCCATTATTGTGACGTGTTAGTTGTTAATAAATTACAATTAAAAAAATTCAAATCAAAATTCGATTCAGATAGTTATACATTCATCGATTTCAATTTTATCTAGAGTAGCTTTTACAGTAACATAATATAAAAGTATAAAATGCATATACAATTGAATAAAACAGAGTATAGGCCTGCAATTGAATAATAAAAATGGAAGTAATTGCTATAATTACCCAACCGATAAAGTTTCCCATGTATGATAATTATATACTACACGTATTGCGATCGATGACTTGCTCAGTTTTATGGTTTAAAGAACCTGTAGGAAGTGAACAATTAAATAGATGAATTATATAACATCGGAAAGCTTATAAGCAATAGATTACAATAATATCAGTTATACGCTGTTTAAGTGTCTCACAGAGGAGTAGAAGTTCTCTGAAAACTCGAAATCTAAAGCTACGCCCCAGTCGTAAAAAAATAGGAAAAAAATAGGGGAAAAATAGGGAAAAAATAGTCCCGAAAATATATTTTTTTTCTATTTTTCCCCTATTTTTTTTAAAGGAAAAAATAGGGAAAAAATAGTTTTGGAAATAGGAAAAAAATAGGGTTGAAACAATTTTTTCTATTTTTTTCCTATTTTTTTCCTATTTTTCAGACCTGAAAATAGGAAATAAATAGGGAAAAAATAGTGTAGATAATATTGTGAAGAAAATAGTGAAAAAATAGTGATAACTAGGTGCTAGTGAACAGTGAAAAACAGAAATAAAATAGTGAGGAAATATGAAAAAAATAGTGAGGAAATAGGAAAAAAATAGTAAGGAAATAGGAAAAAAATAGTAAGGAAATAGGAAAAAATAGTAAGAAAATAGGGAAAAATAGTAAGAAAATAGTGAGGAAATAGGAAAAAAATAGTAAGGAAATAGGAAAAAAATAGTAAGGAAATAGAAAAAGAGTAGCTAAAATATAGTGGGAAAATAGGTAAAAAATAGTAAGAAAATAGGAAAAAAAATAGTAAGAAAATAGGAAAAAGTAGTAAGAAAATAGGGAAAAATAGTAAGAAAATAGTGAGGAAATAGGAAAAAAATAGTAAGGAAATAGGAAAAGAAAATAGGAAAAAAATAGTAAATAGTGAGGAAATCAGAAAAAATAGTCAGGAAATAGGGGGGGATCACTCATCCTTTACTTTCATGGATTTCTCAAGCACTACCATCTCACACATCCAGTCAACGACTCTGTTTATTCAACTAAATCATACAGTGCAAACTTGATATAAAGAGATCAGTTATACCTGAAATGACAAGGTAATTTACCAGCTTTCGGGGGTTAAGATTTCTTGGTTGCACATGACCTCATTGTTAAAAGTTTCCACTGTAGAATAGTCACCCTACTCCTACAGCTCTTTTCTTTGCATCGATGCACCTACTCAGTTTGCCAAATTCACTTCATCCTTTCAGTCCAATCCATTCGGTAGAACATTTAAAATAGTCAATGGGTATATGGAAAATGTTATACAGTCCACTCCTATTATAACAAACATGGATACACCAAGATTTTATTATCAGGCAATTCTCATCAGTCCCAATTTTAAACAAACCAATGTGTTCAGTAACTTGAGTATAACATGATTTCATTTTAACAAGGAAATTGGCTTGGTCCCGAGTACCTCGTTATAATGGCAGTGGACTGTAACAAACAAAAAGAATAAAAGGGAATGTGTCAAATAAAATACATGTACTTTATTTTTGAGCGGTAAACACAATGACATGAGTTTAGTATAGTATGTGTGTTCATATAAGCAAATAAATAACAGAACTAAACTGATATTAACAATCTTTGGTTAAGTACTGCAGTGTACATGTTATAGTAATAAAGTTGTTCATGGTTTGCTATGATTATACTCTAAAAAAAAAAAGAAGACAAATGCGACTGTGTCTCCTATATGCCTCCGCCTAAAAAAAATATCATCCACCTAGAATGTAGCTTTCTATTTTTTTCAAATAAAGTATTCAGGTGAGTTTCAGGACTATTACTGAGCCGATGCGGATATGCCAGGCGATCACAAGCTCTCTCCCTCACTAGTAACCAAATAAAGCAGTATTCTGGACATGAGAGTGTTGTTTTCTGTCTCTTTTATTACAATTTAATTACAAAGTGCTCTTAATAATGTAATAACATTTTCAAACATCAAGAAAATCATGACAAATAATATTTTGTTCTTGTTATTTACAAAGATAACAAAATAAAATAAATCATAAAACAGATTTTTCAACAATGCACGCATGCTTTATAGTACAGTTGACATGTTACATAATTTTCTCAATCTCAATGGAACTGTCAAAATCTTAATACAATCATCATAATCTAGAAACACTTACTACAAAATCAATGACATGTCATGTCATTGAGATATATAAACAAGAAAATGACAGACTTACATGCTACTATTTTCAAATAGTTTTACAAAGTATACCATCATTACCATGTATAATAAGTAATGGTCTTATATGGTCCTTTATCTTCACAATATGCAGACACTTATTGTGTACACATACATGTTGTACTTGCCTATAAATCTCAATGATTAGACATAAGAATTACATAATAAAATGGAAACAATTACTAATGTAAAGGATACAGATGTTGGTCATGCTGTTCACAGGCATCTAATCAAATGGTGGTTGTACGTTACATTGTAGCTTGATTAGTTTCAATGGATCTGTAAAGATATAAATGAAATGTGAGTTAGGGGTTAGAATAATCATGCATTGGTACATTTATGAACATGCAATTAATACTTAGTACAAGTATTTATGTATTTCATAATGAAAAATTCAAAGGCACAAAACATGTGTGTACAAAAGTATGATAGCAAAAAAGATGCCAGGCTGACGACGAACGGATGGTGAAACAAAGGAGTCATCAAAGAGCTGTCAAGGTGCATGAAATGTAAACCACTCAGGTAGGCAATAAATTAGAGTTATTTTATTCTTAGATATATTGGGTGTACATACATAAAGTAAAACATAAAAACACAGAAAAGAAAATAGTAAAGGAACAATTTTTTGAAGAAAAAAATAAAAAGGAAAGAGAAAAATAATGTAGATCTAGATCTAGGTAGAACTTGTGCCACCTGCAAATTATTGTTCTAGCATAATGATGAGGTAAACTACTCTAATATTTTGATGTCAGATCTTAACTAACAAACATGAAATAAATATACCAATTTTTTTTATCAACAATAGATTTAGATTTCTACTTAGTAATGACATACCTCGCAGACACATTCTCGGACTTGGAAGACTTGCTCTTCTTCTTGCGTGGTGCTTTAGCAGGTTGTGTTTTCTGATTCCTAGAAAAATAATTTGAGATACAATTTAGCCTAAAACCACATCAAAACATTATATCGTGCAAGGCAATATAATTGACGTCTTAATTGACAGACGTAGTAATGGTAAAAAATCTGAAATTTCTATGTGGATTTATTGTAATCACGTTTGTTTACATGGATCCGGGCTAACTCGGCCTAGACCGAATTTTCCGTCTCTTTCGTTCGTTAGCCTCTTATTGGGGTAGGGTCGGCTCTCTCTTTAGAGACGGAAACCGTCTATACATATTCCCTTGATAACGCCACGGCCATTTCAGGCCATATTGTTATGCCCCGAAAATCCCCCAAATGTCATTTTACCTCGTGCATATCCAATTGTAATTTAGGCCTAGGCTATAATACATCGGTTCCACTTACTAACTTGACTGAAATAATCCGTTTAATGGTCCCTTTTAAGGAAATTATGGGTCAAAATCGACATCCATGTTGAAAATCTTGCAAGCCGTGTTAAACTCTCGCTGCGCATGGAGTCATCTAAATCAATCTCATCCCTTCTAGTCTACGCCGAAGGCAAAATGATTATGAAGGAAAAACTGTGCGCCATCTACACGTTCGTAATGGCGTTATCACAGTTTTCCCTTTATAATCATTTTGCCTTCGGCGTAGACTAGAAGGGATGAGATTGATTTAGATGACTCCGTGCGCAGCGAGAGTTTAACACGGCTTGCAAGATTTTCAACATGGATGTCGATTTTGACCCATAATTTCCTTAAAAAGGACCATTAAACAGATTATTTCAGTCAAGTTAGTAAGTGGAACCGATGTATTATAGCCTAGGCCTAATTTAGTTATCAAGGGAATGTGTATAGACGGTTTCCGTCTCTAAAGATAGAGCCGACCCTACCCCAATAAGAGGCTATAACGAACGAAAGAGACAGAAAATTCGGTCTAAACTCGGCCCAGCTGCAAAAACAGTCATTTGTTGTCATTTTACACTAACTCTAACCCTAACCCTAAACCTAAACATGCAAAAAATGACCGTTTTTGGATCTGGGCCGAGTTGTCCCCTGGTCCGAGTTAGCCCGACTCCGTTTACATTCACTCATTCACTAACAGACACTACACTGCACTTGGGGATTCACTACACTTCACTCAGAAGTTGTGTAGTCGCTACAACCTCAACACTACAGGGAATATTGATACGTAAAATAACATTCTATACTATGAAGTAGCATTATATTCAACAACAGACACGATAAAAATCTATATATCATAATATAATTAAGTTTCAGAAATAAACGTACCTTTTCAGCTGTTTTCTGGGGCCAGTTCTGCTCGTCGATTGTCCGTCATTCGACAACAAACTTGTATCTCTACGAGTGGGACTAGTAATATTTTGAGAATTTGTCGGGCTCATTTTCTTGGGAAGAATCACTAAAATGGGATAAGGAGGCATCGGAGTATGAGGAGTCACTATCTATTGATGAAATTTCATCGCTAGAATAATTGCTGGAAGACATTTTGGTGTGATTTGGAGACGTTTGATGAACGAAAATCAGCAAAAGTCCGATGCGCACAGTGGGGAAAAAAATAACGGGTTTATATTCAAATTACGTAGGGGTACTTGCGTACTGTCCTCTACGTTGAAAACTTTACACACACATAGAACGGGAATATCTCGATCGAATGCTTTTTTTTCTATTCATAAAGGGAAGAAGAAAAAAAGAAATTTCTATGTGTACATTTTCTTTTTATGGTTATCTTTGAGTGCACTAGTCGGTACTATAGTTTGTAAATAAAATCAAGAATATTAATAAAGGAACAAAATTGAAATTTCGTACATTTTCTTTTTACACATGGTTTATATATGGTTATCTTTGAGCTCACTATTCAATATGTGACCCCACAGCTTTTTGAATAGGATGCAAGTCATAAACAATGAAAATATGCAAGTTTAGAAAATAGACTAAAAAATAGTTGACAAATTTGTATCATGTCATAAAAAATTTAAGTGCAAAAAATAGGAAGAAAATAGTACTCGCAAATAGGTAAAAAGAAGTCTGAAAAAGATAAAGGTGAAAAAATAGGGAAAAAATAGTCTGAAAAAGATTAAGGTGAAAAAATAGGGAAAAAATAGTATGAAAAAGATTAAGATGAAAAAATAGGAAAAAAATAGTGTTGAAGTTGAAAAGAGAAAAAAAAAAATCCTATTTTTTTCATATTTTTTTGGAGAAAATAGGAAAAAAATAGTCCACAAAAGTTGAAGGTGAAAAAAATGGGGAAAAATAGTTTGTGCTTGAAAATAGGAAAAAAATAGGACTATTTTTTTCCTGTTTTCTTATAGGAAATAGGAAAAAAATAGTCTGAAAAAAATATAGGTGAAAAAAATAGGGAAAAAATTGTTTGTGCTTGAAAATAGGAAAAAAATAGGACTATTTTTTTCCTGTTTTCTTATAGGAAATAGGAAAAAAATAGTCTGAAAAAAAATATAGGTGAAAAAAATAGGGAAAAAATAGTTTGTACTTAAAAATAGGAAAAAAATAGCCCTATTTTTTCCTATTTTCTTGAAGGAAATAGGAAAAAAATAGTCTGCATTTCCAGAAAATAGGGAAAAAATAGGAAAAAAATAGGGAAAAAATATATTTTCGCAACACACAAAACTACTAGGGCGACCATAGGAAATTGTCGGCCTGAAAACGAGCTATCGACTTGATTACATAATCTTATGTGGAGTACCCTAGGCATATTCACAATGGCTTTGCAATAATTAAGCTTATCGCCTCAGCTAACAGAGTGAGTCAGATGTTCAGTCATGCATGCAGAGATTCAAATGAAAATGGTACCTAAATGTACTGGGAGGATAACTCTATCAAGACATATCCTGAAACCCATGATTAAACATTCATACTTCAAACAATACAACTGTTAACAAGTGGGACATTTTTTCTGACTCATTCTGTATAGGCGAGTCGATTGTGTTTACATGTTACGTCGTCACCGTGAATGTCGCAAATTTGTCCTCTATTGCGGAAAATGAGGTTTCAATTTGCTTTTGTGTAATACTGAAATGGACAATATTTGTAGTTCCTTTATATTTCATCGTATTCTACCTTCATTCAGTTTTCCATTGAAATAAAATTGTAGTTTCTTCAGATACGGTCATAAGGCGTTAACAAAAAAAAGTGCATTGCCCTTTGGGACCGACCCAAATATTTTAAAATCTACGGTCGGCTTTCTAATATATTTTTTTTCTTCATATTTTCTTTCCCGTTTGATCGTAAACTATTTTTTTGAATGAATTAAATAAATATGTACTTTGTTTGTTTCAAGGGATATAATTTCATAAAATCATCAAAATTATTCCCAAATTCTCCCTCATCTTCTGCCCTAGTTTCGAAATCTTAAAAAGATATAGACCCGGCCTCGTGTACGTGTATCGCCATGCACTGCACCAGCTAGAAACCAGCGCGATTTGGGCGACGTTCTTGGTTTGAGTTTTTTGGGCGACGGTCGCTGTTTTGTGGGGGGAAAAAAAAGGAAGAACAAAAAATACATCTTTCTAAAGAGCCTTATGCGCTGCAAACGGAAGCGATTCTTCATAGGAATGAGCTGCAGGACGCCATCAAAAAGGAGGCATGACGTCAGTGGAAGGCGTGGCTTGAGTATTAGGATCGGATAGAGGAAGGAGGGAGAGTCACCATTTTCGGAGAGCTTATGTGATGCGTGTCGTCGTCTCAGGTCGTGGTGAATGGCGGATCAAAAAGAGTGCATAGAGATAAAAAGGCAAAGTCATAATAACGATGATGATAATATTGGGTTCTTGTATAGCGCTCTGTCAGACTTTAAACTCTTGGTGCTCTAAAAAAATTCCCTCGGTTTTATTGAGAAAAAAAATTAAGAGGGAGGGGGGTGGCTTGAACTCCTATATTTTACGGGCCTGATTGGTACATAAATTCAAATAGCTCGTTATCCATGGATATTATACCATAATGTCATAAACATGCACTTGATTGACAACGCAAGATTGGAGTAATAATGTTTGTTTAAATTAATTCAAAACCTTGTTTTGACAGGAAACAAAATCCGCAATGTCATATTATAAAAGCACTAACTTGACATCGCAAGATTGAAAGTAATAATTTTTGTTTAAATTAATTCAAAACCTTGTTTTGACAGGAAACGAAAATCGCAATGTCATATATAAGCACTTTATTTACACGCAAGACAAACCTTGTTGATATCGTATTTACATAACCCTCGGTTGAAGATCTTGTTTTTAGTTTCCCTTCATTAAAGATAAAGTTGAGTTCCGGTCACGCGAACAATTCTAGACATTTGTTGTTGTTAAGAGGATGGTTATGTAGTACAACCGGTGTACATTGTGAGCTTTTTAAATCCTAAAAATGAAGAAATCGAATAATATTGATAGAAGCCACGAGCACTGCACACATAATTGGGTATATTGTTGTAAATAATGTTATAAAAAAGCCCTTGATTGACAACGCAAGATTGAAGTAAAAACTTTTGTTTGAATTATTTCGAAACCTTGCTTTTTATTCAATCATTGTATTCAATCTCAAATTAAATGACGTTACGCTTCATTAAATGCATTTTTTGGAATGTATTCCCCCTCCCCTTTCAATCACTTCCCTTTTTTTCCTTTTGTATTGGTGTTGAGGTTTTCTCTGCTTATCTTTCCTTTTTTTTCTTTTCTCAACATCACAGTGTATACTTGTCAGGAGTTGACGTTCATAAGGCTAATTGCCCGATTTGTTAACCCCTCATTCCCATGCAACTTTGTTTGCTCCTTCCCTTTGTAATTTTCTTGTAATCGACCTTTTATATGTATATCATGTTTGTATGTTAATTTGTTTTCATGGAGAATGAAATAAATGAAATGAAATGAAATATATGGGACTACACCTACATGTGGCATGAATTTTTGGTTAAAGTGTTTGAGCTATTTATTGTCATATATTTCGAATATGGCTTTTTAGCCATAAACATACCAATACATTGCACCACTTAACCAGGAGGAAAAAAAATCGTTCAATTGTTAGCACTAGTTTTCAGTTTCGATTTCTTAAATCATAAAATTATTGTCATATGAGAGCACTCCATAATTAATTACAAATGCTAAATCATGTTCTGCTTCAATGATTTAAAATCTGATGTCGAAAGAACTCGTGGAAAATGGCATGCATGTCATACAAGCTGCCGGTAAACCAATCAGAATCGCGAATAAATGGGTTAATGTTTCATATATTGCTATGTAGTACCACTGTTTATTAATTTACAACGAAACTGCAATTGGATGAATAACAAAACGACTCATCAGAAAGTTGCTGAATAAATCACGCTTTATCTATATTTCCTTGTCCGGCTTCTTGGCCCAGTGATGGTTTGTTCGGTGGATCATTTTCGTCTCAAGGATTATTACCAAATCTAGACTCCTCCTTCACGATCGACTTTCTCGGATTACGTGACTCCTTTAATCAATGGTGAGCTTCATTTTGACATTAAGAACATCAATGTACATGTATTTGATATGCAATAAATTATCCGTATGAACTCCAGTGTATGGTTGTAGTAACTGATTTACCTTTCTTTGCTATATCGTGATAGAATACAGAACAAATATTCAACGGCCAACATCTGCGAATATCTTATTATAAATGTATCGATAAAAAGTTAAAATCAAAATGTACGTATAAGTCAATAACTGCATGTAGCCATGTACACTGTTGTTATGTGTACAACGTACAGCAAAATAGAATTCAAATCATAGTTTTCTTCCATAGGGTTTCTTTGTTCATTATCACCAAAAAATCAATAAATGCACTATTCCATGACTTGTCATATAGGTCCTGCAGTCTCCATCAGTTATTACCTTCAGAAAGGCCTTAAAAACCCTTTTGTTTGCAGTTTGTAGTTGCAGTTCTTATTATATGTATTTAAGTAAGTTTAATTTTCATTCACTGTAAGCGCTTTGGGCCTTTTTGGAAAATCATGGTATAAGTAATAATGATAATGATGTAGAGGTGTCGTGGACGAGTGGATACGTCGCCGGACTGTCGATCTCAAGGTCCGAGGTTCGAATCCCACTGCGGCACTAATGTCCTTTGGCAAGAAATTGATCTACATTTGCCACACCTCCACCTAGGTGAAGTAATTGGGGACCAGTAGGAAGTAATTCCTTGAATGCCGTGAGCACCGACATCGGTAGCTTAGCAGAGCCGGAGTAATATTGGAGCGCTTTGAGCACCCTGCAGGGTGAACATGTGCGCTATATAAATATCCAATATTATTATTATTATTATAAAATATTTCATCAATAATATTACAATATAACCTAGGCCGCACAGCGACATATAAGATATTAAACGTGACAAAATGTAATGTGTATACAAATTCTATAACATAAACAGAAACAGACAAACTGAGCAAAGACACTCAGAAAAATTTGTTAAAATGAAACAATTTTTCACTTAATTATTATCTTGAAGATTTATTTCTGTTATATATCTTTCCATATCATAATAAGTTTTAACATAACTTTTCAAAAAGTGGTTTCTGATTTTTGCATTGGCTGAATAGATTTATTTCTTACAATAATGAAAGTTACAATTCAAAGCGTTGTTATGACTTCCTTTCAAGCCAAACGATTAATTTTGGTTCGTGAGTTTGGCCTTTATATTGGTCTTACTGAAACACCATTGCTCTAGTTTTGACCATATTATATTTGAATATAGGCAGTATAACAAATATGCATACTTGTCGCTTCACTACGGTTAAGAAATGTACAATGTTTATCAGTAAATATTTTGAATTTCAGCAATAAATCTTTCATGTAAAGCATTCTGTTAAAAATAATAAAGTGGAACCACCTAATATGCATATCAACAGATGACCGATATAGAGAGTCAGACAGTTCGATAGTCGGATAGTCGGATCGTAGTCGAATTGAGAAGTGTGTACTGGTCTTTAGGCAAATGTGACTTTGACAGATAACTCATCGTGTCTTATAATGCTGCCTACGATGAATTATATTCAAGTAAATATCATATCCTATCATACCAGCATATCTTTAATCATGTAGTACAGGATTTCCTTTCCTTTTTATTCATGCTGTGTATTTCCGTACATAGTTCACATTATTTGCTGGTCTGTTTGAAGCCAGTATAATTGATAACTAACAATAACTCATAATAACATATATATTTCAACACAACATTTGATAACACCCTTCTGACTACAAATAGGGCTGTCAAATGGGCCTATTGTCCGCTTTAATCATAGAAGTTCTCAAGCAACATATTATCACTTATGTGAATATATCAACATTTTCTCTCAAGCTGATAGTAGTTTTGTTTTACAATCTTTGCGGATTCATCCAAAGGATAGCCATGACAAGTCAAACTTTCCTGCCATTTGCTTCTTTTAAATTTTAATCTTTGGGCTTGGACGGCGGTCAGAAATAGTCCATCATTCGTATTACAAAGAGCAATGGCTTAGATCGTTTCCAACTCTATATACTATGATTAATCGAACCACGAAGGCAAAATAAATTGTTGTTTAAGTGAGATGAGAAGATATGATACATTTAAATACTTTCTTTAACAATTACTTGTTTTTTTCCTACCTTAAATATATACGTCAACCCAGTGCATACATTTATAATGAACGATTCAGAAGTGAAATAATTTTTCAGTCACATGCAACTGTAGTTTTCAAATATTGCATGGAAACATTTGGTTCACCCAAATTACCTTTACAATTTGTCAGAAAATAAATTGATATAATTTGAAGCTCTGTCTAAATGGTATTCGTTCTTTTCTTCGTAAATTCTTTTCAGAAAAGCTTTTAGTTGATCACAGGCTAAATATGGCAGATGAAAGCACTCTTCCCACGTCGGCCATTGATCCATCAAATGGTAGTCTTCCAGGCGGTACTTTTAACGATCAGCCTTTAGGTTTCGCCCAAGGTGTTGTTCTCGGTATCATCCTCCTTATGACAAGCATTGTATTGTATTGTATTGTATTTATTCAGACAAGCATGTCTAGGGATGCAGAAAAAGGTTTGAAAAACCCGTTCAAGTCTGCATCCCTGATAAAAAGCAAAGTACAAAAATATTATTATTGCATAACATAGTTACAACAAAAAAATGATATCAAACACGATAATACATCAAATAATTATATACACAATGTAGTTTAGAGCGAAAATAAATACATAAAATATTATTGATTGCAAAACAGCATTATTGAATATACAAATGATTGGGTATTTCAGGGATCAAAATGCTATATAAGAAATTTTGCAGCATGATCTAAGGTAAAAATTAAAATATAGTTGATATTGCGCGAATTTGGATGTAATTGTATAAAAATTTAAAAACAAATTGTTATTGCGGAGTTTAAAAAGTTAAATATGTAAGCAACTTTTTAATGATATTTTGAAAGTTGAAAGAGATGGACTATTAATAACATTACTTGGGAGCATGTTCCACTCATTGGCAGTTCTTATATAAAAAGAGTTTTTGAAATAATCTGTTTTTGCAAATGGTACGTACATTTTCATATTATGATCATTACGCCCAATTCTGTGAGCACGTATAATTTTTTCAATCGGACCAACATTTACCATATTATTTATTATTTTATAAAACATGACTAATCTGTGGTACTTGCGTCTTTCTTCTAATTTTGCAAAACTTGATTTTTCTAATAGTTCATGGTAACTTGTTTCCCAGTCTCTAAACATCATTCTTAAATATCGTTTTTGGACACGTTCAATAGTATTTATATGTGAAACTCTATAGCATCACAGGAATCATCGGAAACTCCATCGTGATCCTCGCCATCATTCTCTCTCGCAAGCTCAGATCGACCCTAAACTGGTTTGTAATGAACCTTGCCTGTGCCGATTTGTTGACGTCAATCAGCATTTTCTTCAATTTGGCTAATAAACTAATTTCTAATGACTTGATCTCTTACTTTACTATGTTTGTCACATATGGCTGTGTTGGCGTAAGCCTTACGACCCATGCTTTCATTGGCTTCACCAGTTGGTATCTCATCACGAGAAACCAAGGAAAATTCAAGAAACTTTACAAGGCTCGAAATGTATGCCTCATGATTGCATTCACGTGGGTGTTTAACTTTTCTTCGCTCTGCTTATATATCATACTACTAACAAAATATGCCATTTGCTTAGCGTTTTGGATCTTCGGGCATTTTGCAATTGTTATCACTGTGTACCTGAAACTATGGAGATTCATTGCACACCGAGCGGAGAAGATGAAACCTAAGAAGAAAGTCGACGAAAAGATACAGAATGAAATATGCACGGAAACCACGGGTGAAAACCAAACTACCCAACAAGGTGGTTTGGTCAATGAAAATACTATTTTGAGGGCATCTCATTCAACCGAGAATTTAAGAAGCCAGAACTGCGACAAATCAAAAGGAGAAAGACTCAAATCTGGTCAGCCGGATAACCATATGCAGGATTCGAAGATTTTGACAGTTTCCCCATCTCTGGAGGTCATAGAAAGCACATATGGCGAATCTGATCTAAGAGCGAAAGTACCACAACGTGTCGAGGGATCGGAAACCAAATTACCTCTCAAGAAACAGGCACAACCTAAAATTGACAAGAAGCTTCTTGCTGTCACCAAGAATCTGTTGGTAATTCTCGTTGCTTTTGTCATCTGCTTCATTCCTTACGCTGTAACCCTATGTTTAGCGCTATCTTACAGCGCAGATTCTTACAGCGCACTTCCCTGGTTTTATGCCCTTCTATTATTTAATAGCTGTATTAATCCCATCATCTACGCCAGGAGGATTCGTGCCTTTAGGGAGGTAATGGTATGCATCATAAGATGTAGGCTCGGAAGCATTCCCATGCCCATCGACTTGGTAAGGAAAATGAGAACCACTGACTGAAAAAAATAACTTGCAAGCACCCGGTGAAACTTAAAACATGGACAAAATCATACTGGAGACAAGTTCCACATTAATTATCGGCAGCCAATTGAACATTTAACCATAGAAATAATTTATGGCGGACAAGTTTCCTAAAATTTCCTCGCGGACAATTAAAAACTGAGAGCTTAATATGGATAAAAACAACCGGTGAACAAGTTCTCCCAATTCCCCTTCCGTGGACAATGAAAAGACAGTAATCGTGAATTAACTGTTCTAGAATGTTAATTGTCTTGAAGAATTTATACGGAATAATGTAATAAAGTACAATAAAAGTCACTAAATATTCATCGATTACTTGAAAATTCCCATGAATCCCATGAAAAAACTCATAATTTCGATTGTGTTTAATAATATTTTGAAAAATGTGAAAGGAATTTTCCTAAAGTATTCAGATTTATTCTGGAAAAAAAACTATGCTTGTTCTAGATTTTTGGAATAAAATAACTGTGTAGTGCGGTAATATTTTCCTATTATATAAGTGTGATATATTTTATTCCTATGCATTGTGAAATTGTGAAAGATGAATTATATTGTATTAATGTTCGTTTATCAAATGAAAACAAAAAAAACTTTCTTATAAATATGTACACGTCAATAATTTCAATGGACACAAATGATTGTAATCATGTACTGTATAATAATATTTTTTTGCACAACTTTCATCTCATATTATCGAATACAAAAAAGATGATAAAACATATGATATACTACATAACTATACTAAGTTTGGTGAATAATTTGCGGTATGAGATTTTGATGAGAAGTGGAAACACCACTGCAGATAGATAATTGTGTATTTGTATTTATACTATAGTATTATGTTTGGTTGTCAGTTTGTTTGTATTACTTGATTACTAAGAAAGTATGGGCATGATTGTAGGTAAGCTCCCAGTGACCGATGCTGCGGCTGTAAGTCCCTTTAGAGGGCCTTGGTAAAGGCCCTACCAAAGGGCACTGGGACATCGACTTGGTATGGAACTCGAGACCTTCCGGTTTCGAGACCTCTGCTCACCACTGAGACATGTTATCATAGTGTTTTTATAAATATGCGTTTTGTGCACTCTCTGATTGGAATTATAATTACTAAAGATGCAACACATTATACGAAAGAAGATTGATGATGATGACGATTATTGTGTTTGTCACTGACTCCGATGAGTGTAAGACAAAGAACTTAAGTATTTCTGTATTCGTTGCTATTCGATTATAGAATAAAGGAATTAAATATATATTTTTTTAAGATAGCGTGAGGTAGAACAGGAAGCGCACTAAAATATGTGAGAAGGTGCAATGGCTCAGGGTCTCGTAACCGGGAGGTCCCTGGTTCGAGACCAAGTCAATGCGCTAGTGCCCTGTGTAAGGCAGTAATACTCTTACCAAGTCCCTCGGAGATGACTTAATAATAATAATAATAATACATTAGATTTAAAAGGCGCCACATTCACTTGACAGTCAAATGCTTAAAGCCGTTGGTCCCCTATTTGCTTATTTAGAAGCCTACAATGCTTTCTTAGCAGTCAGGTATATTTGAAAGGGTTGAAGGAGAAAAAACTTGGACACTATCACGTAAATGTGGAAACTTTAGGGAATCAAGTTATGTAAAGATGGTTATGATAACATATGTTCTGCGTATGAAATTAAAAATGCAAGCAACATATACTTGAAGCAGACATCTGGGTAGAAGAAAATATGAAGTGAATGAAATATTCAAAATTTGTACTTGCGCTTAAATGTAAGATTATACTTAATAAAATTCTTAAATTCGTAGTAATTTCTTGGTAGTATCTTTGTATTCTCTGTAGTATAGTCTTCTTCTGTTCATTCTTTGTTCACCCCGCATTGAAACAAAAATATTCGTGGGTATGAATAAACCTATACACTAATTTTTTGTACCAAAGTTTCTTTTGACGACTGAAAAGCTTGTCGGGTTTGCCCGACATATCAACGCTTAGTGCATACAAAGTGAATTCAATCCATATAGATGCCGTTTTGCTGGTTAATCAAATAGTTGGTAAATAAGGGTTCGGCGGAGGGGAGGGGGGGGGGGAGGATGCATACATTGCAATTCATTATTAAACGGGTCTAAAGATTAAAGTACAGGAAGGAAAGACCTCGCAAAGTAAAAAGTTTGTGTTGGGGATACCTGAAAAATGTGCATAATACATGTACATATATGGCAGTGATAACGAAACGTTGGAATAGAGAAGAGAAGAGAGGGATAAGGAAGAGCAAGAAAGAGAATAAGAGGGTGATAGAGAGAGATAGAGATAAAGGGAGCTGTGGTAAGGGAGGGAGAGGACGCGAGAGAGGAAGAGAGAAAGAGAGAAAGAGATAGAGAGAAAGAGAGATAGAGTGATAGGGGTGATGGTATTGGTTGTGGAGAAATAGACCAATTTACTACCACATTCAAATTCCATGCATACTGTTTAAAGAAAGGTTGTTCTTGACCCCAGATTTCCATCAACTTAAAGACGATGGTCCCCTATTTGCTTACTATTTGCTTACTTAGAAGCCTACAATGCGAGGTGACTACCCCGCCCCACACCCTTATATGATATTTTTTCCGGGGGCTTCTAACCTAATATGTTTTATTAGGTCCTAAGGAAGCCCTGTGCCCAAACTGGTGCTTTTATCCGGCAAGTAACGACAATTGATAAATTTGACGCTCAAAGCCACCTGACTATGAGCGGTCTCATTCTGTTTCTCATCCGCCCCCCCCCCCCCCCCCCCCCGTGGTCGCACTATATCCAACCTTCACTCCATGATGTTTCTGCTTTAATTTTTTGCAGCGCCACCTCGTGTTTCCATTCATTTAAGGGTTTTGTTGCAAGTTGCAGTTTCTTTTTCTCACTCTCTCCATCCTCCCCTCCTTTCGTTCTCGAAGGTATTTGGTGGTGGTTATCTTACCTGACTGCTAAGAAAGTACAAATGCACATTGTACGTAAGCAACCAGACGGCCGACGGCTTTAGGACTTCGCCGAGGGACCTGGTAATAAGGATTAATGCCTTACCAAAGGCCACTAGCGATTCGCTTTGGTTTCGAACCTGGGTCACCGGAATACGAGACCACTGCTCTCCTTTGGTAGTTAATTCATTGGAACATGTTAAATATTGTTTTAAAACCATTACTGTTTAATTAAAATTACTCTTCTGTTATGTACAGTGCGTATCAAAAAAAAGTTTACCCAACTTTTGTAGCTTGTAATTGAAGAGTTATAATCTGTGTAACCTTTAATCATATGTTATTGTAAAGAAGAACTTATGCCCTGACTAATGATACCATTTTCATAATTTTGCTGCTCAGGATGACTGAACAGCAGGATTTTCAAAAAGTATTGTCAAAATCCTCTTGTACCAAGTTTCGGCTGAAGCGATGAATGATGGTCAAAAGCCATTATGTATGTGTTATCTCATTCCAAAAATATTGCTGTTTTATTTACATTTACTATTAGGCAGTAAAGTGGGGTGGGGTGGGCCTGTCAAGAATACCCCCCACGTATCCTCTGCGTGTCGTAAAAGGCGACTAAAAGGGGACCATTCAACATCAGGGGGCTGGTGGTGGTACTGGGTGGCACCAGTAGGACCAATAAAAACTTGCATCCCCTAAGACGTTGAATTGGGAAGGCGAGTTTAGGCCGCCTTTAAATAAGCCTAGCTTGCTCTGCATTGGGCAGCAGCGATGCAGTAGGAGTGTTTCGGCGGAAGATCCTTTTAGGACAACGGTGAACCTCTGATAATGACTGGCGTGCTGGATAATCCCAGATACGGCTAACTACTGCGGTGAAGAAGGCAACGGAAAACCACTTCACTATTTTTTTTTCCAAGAACAATCATGATGAACCACAACTCTAAAGCAAAAGCCAAAGGCGTGAAGGGGGCTCGTCTACCTCAAGGTACAAGCACCTCGCCCGGTAGGGTGTCCCATGGGCGACAGGTGGGCCCCGACCGTCAGCCAGCTACTGTTCGCAATAGGAATACCATCAGAGTTGGAACATGGAATGTGAGAACACTGTATCAGAGCGGCAAGCTGGAAAATGTTAAACAAGAGATGATGAGGCTAAATGTCAACATATTAGGACTAAATGAAACAAGATGGCTGAATAACGGCGAGTTTGTGATAGATGAGTACAAATTGATTTATGCAGGAGGTGAAAAGCATGAAAGAGGTGTGGGGTTACTGCTGGATCCAGATATCTCAAAGAGTGTGTTGGGACACTGGTGTGTAAGTGATAGGGTGCTCCTAGTGAAACTGCAGGGACACCCTTTTAACATCTCAATCATAGTGGTTTATGCACCAACGGCAGATAGTGCTGACGAAGTTATTGACACCTTTTATGATTCCTTAGATAAAGCTAAATCTCAGTGCAAATCGAATGACATTGTCATTGTCCTGGGAGACCTGAACGCTAAAGTCGGTCAAGGTACAGAGGGTAAAGCAGTAGGTCCGCATGGAATTGGTGAAAGGAATGAACGAGGGGACAGATGGGTTCAGTGGTGTGAGGGGGAGAACATGGTCATCACTAATACTTGGTTCAAAGAACACCCTAGACGAGTATACACTTGGAAGAGTCCTGGCGACATCGTCAGAAACCAGATAGACTATATTGCCATAAATAGTAGATTTAAAAGAGCAGTGAAACAATCAAAAACGTATCCAGGGGCTGACTGCGGAAGTGATCATGTGCCGGTGATATGTACACTACAGTGCAAATTAAAGAAACTCAAGAGACCAAAAGTTGTGAAAATATTGGATTTTAAACAGTTGAGTAAACCGGACATACGTCAAGAATTTACTGTACATGTAAAGAATAGGTTTGAGTTGCTCATAGATGAAGGTGAAGAAAACACGTGGGAGACGATGAGAAATATTCTGGTAGAAACAGCGGAAGAGTATGTGCCAACGAAAGAGAGAAAAAGAAGGAACAAATGGATGACAGAGGAGATTCTTTTAATGATGAAAGATAGACAGAAAATTGGAAATAGACAATGCAAGAAATATAGGGACCTAGACAAACAAATTAGGCAAAAATGTAATGAGGCAAAAGAGAGCTGGCTAAACGAACAATGTGTAGAAATTGAAAATCAATTCGATAAGAATAGTAATGTTTACCAAAGAATAAATGAGATTTCAGGTAAAAAGTCTGGTTGTTCAAACCCTGGCTGTATCAAAGGAAAAGATGGGTCAATCCTGTTTGAAATGAAGGACAAAATGAGTAGGTGGACGCAATACATTGGCGAACTTTTTGAGGATAGTAGGGAAGCAATGCCGAGTTTTGCAGATGAAGTCAAAGGGGAGAAAATTCTTAAATCTGAAGTCCGTTGGGCAATGTCAAAGATGAAGAAAAACAAAGCAGCTGGACCAGATGGTGTGGTCACTGAAATGCTTGAAGCATTAGAGGAATATGGTGTTGATAGATTAACAGAAATTATCAACAAAATATATGATGACGGAACATTTCCAGATGAATTGGGCAGATCCATTTTCATTACTCTCCCAAAGAAACCGGGAGCCGTGGATTGTGAGCAATATAGGACAATCAGCCTTATTTGCCATATCACTAAGATTATTTTGAGGATTCTGCTTTTGAGAGCAAGAAGAAGCATAACTCCCATGGTCGGAAGGGAACAATTTGGTTTTGTAAAGGATGCGGGCACAAGAAATGCAATATTTGTGGTTAGAAATATAACGGAGAGAGCAGTCGAAATGCAAAAGGATGTGTACATGTGTTTTATTGATTATTCAAAGGCTTTTGATAAAGTAAGACATTCAGAACTTTTTGAAGAGCTGAAAAAGCTTGATATATATAGGAAAGATCTAAGACTGCTACAAAGTCTATATTGGAATCAGTTTGCATGCATCAGGGTAGAAGGAGAGTGTAGTGAATATATCAACATCAGACGGGGAGTCAAACAGGGTTGTGTTATGTCGCCAGACCTGTTCAATATGTATAGTGAAATCATTCTAAGAGAATTGGAAGATGAAAATGGGATACAAGTGGGTGGTCATTCAATCACAAATATTAGATATGCTGATGACACTGTTTTATTTTCTGAATCAGAGAAAGATCTCCAAAGACTCCTGAATGTAGTTGTAAAAGAAAGTGAGAGAATGGGACTAGGGATCAACTATACCAAGACAAAGTGCCTGGTGGTATCCAAGAAGAGCAGTCCAAAATGTAACTTGAAACTGAAAGAACAGACTATTAAACAAGTCTCCTCATTTAACTACCTCGGCAGCATGATTACCGAGGATGCCAGATGCGAGACAGAGATCAAGAGAAGGATAGCTCTCGCTAAATCTGCATTTTCAAAGTTAGGCAAAATTCTGACAAATCGAACAATGTGTATGAGGACCAGAATAAGGATATTGAATTGTTACATCTACCCAGTACTTATGTATGGTAGTGAAACATGGACTTTAGCCTCTGATACTAAAAAGCGTTTGGAAAGTTGCGAAATGTGGTTTCTAAGAAGAATGATGAAAATCCCCTGGACTGACAAAGTTAGTAATGAGGAAGTTCTTACACGAGCTGGAGTGCAAAGGAAAATGATACGTGAGATGTTGATTAGGCAGTTGAAGTTCATGGGTCACATTACACGTAAAGAAGGCCTAGAGAACCTTGCTTTGACAGGGAAAATTGTGGGAAGAAGGAGTAGGGGAAGAAGGAGGATACTTTGGATGGACAGTCTGCAGAAATTGTTGGAAGAGAGAGGAGTGAAAGAACTGGGAGTGGTACTAATACAGAAGGCTAGGAGCCGAGGGTTGTGGAACAACATGATCGCCAAAGTCAAACGATATGGCACTTAGAGAGAGAGATTAGGCAGTTGAAAAAAACATCGACTCAAACTCAAAGAAGTTTTTATTACAAGCAAAATTTATGATATTCTTTTTGTTATGATGATTACAATCTCGACTTCATTCGCACCCCTTGTTTATTTTAACCTTGTCATTGAGTAATGCAAATTTGATGAAGTTTATCTAGGGTGTTATCTGTTTTAAATGGGAATCTGCTGTCAATATATTGATATTTATCATCATAAATGTTCTTTCTTGCATTTGGGTTTAGTAGCCTTTGAGTTTTCGATCGGTATACGAGATAAACACCTTATATGCTCCTTACGCGTGTGAAATGGTGCAGTGGACAAGTAAGCAGAAAAAACTTAGATATGATGAAACAAGAAGTTAGTAGGCTGTTCATAATAATTAAAAGTTTGCACAGGGATTAAAATCAATGAAAGCCTACTAACATTACATCATTTTAAACAAGCACTGAAGCACGAGGCACAATTTAACCTTTTAAAAGGATTTAAGACCAAAGAAGCTCATGCATATGGCCTGACACACATCGGTTCATTAAGCACAAACTTGGAACAAGGCGATTTTGACAAAACTTTTTAAAGACCCTGGTGTTCATTCACTCGTGGCAGATATATCATGACTAGGGTATCACTGGACAGAAAATAAGTTACCGTTTATCGTGAAAGCAATTTTAAAGTCATATTTATTATGACTTTTTAATTGGGAGCTACCCAAGTTAGGTCAATTTTGTTATTGATACGCACTGTATACATGTATCAGTATTATTCTTTGTAGTGTATGATTGTTCATATACTGTCATTATTGTGACGTGTTATCAAATTCAAATCAAAATTCGATTCAGTTAGTTATACATTCATCGATTTCAAATGTTATCTAGAGTAGCTTTTACAGTAACATAATATAAAAGTATAAAATGCATATACAATTGAATAAAACAGAGCATAGGCCTGTAATTGAATAATAAAAATGGAAATAATTGCTATAATTACCCAACCGATAAAGTTTCCCATATACGATAATTATATACTACACGTATTGCGATCGATGACTTGCTCAGTTTTATGGTTTAAAGAACCTGTAGGAAGTGAACAATTAAATAGATGAATTATATATCATCGGAAAGCTTATAAGCAATAGATTACAATTATATCATTTATATGCTGTTTAAGTGTCTCACAGAGGATTAGAAGTTCTCTGAAAACTCGAAATCTAAAGCTATGACCATCGGAAGTTGTCGGCCTGAAAACGAGCTATCGACTTGATTACATAATCTTATGTGGAGTACCCTAGTCCCTAGGCATATTCACAATGGCTTTGCAATAATTAAGCTCATCGCCTCAGCTAACAGAGTGAGTCAGATGTTCAGTCATGCATGCAGAGATTCAAATGAAAATGGTACCTAAATGTACTAGGAGGATAACTCTATCAAGACATATCCTGAAACCCATGATTAAACATTCATACTTCAAACAATACAACTGTTAACAAGTGGGACATTTTTTCTGACTCACTCTGTATAGGCGAGTCGATTGTGTTTACATGTTACGTCGTCACCGTGAATGTCGCAAATTTTTCCTCTATAGACCCGTGATTTGGAGAAGTGCGGAAAATGAGGTTTCAATTTGCTTTTGTGTAAAACTGAAAGGGACAATATTTGTAATTCCTTTATATTTCATCGTATTCTACCTTCATTCAGTTTTCCATTGAAATAAAATTGTAGTTTCTTCGGATACGGTCATAAGGCGTTAACAACAAAAAAAGTGCATTGCCCTTTGCGACCGACCCAAATATTTAAAAATATACGGTCGGCTTTCTAATATTTTTAATTTTTTCATAGTTTTTTTACCGTTTGATCATTAAGTATTTTTTTGAATGAATTAAATAAATATGTACTTTGTTTGTTTCAAGGGATATAATTTCATAAAATCATCAAAATTATTCCCAAATTCTCCCTCATCTTCTGCCCTAGTTTCGAAATCTTAGAAAAATATAGACCCGGCCTCGTGTACGTGTATCGCCATGCACTGCACCAGCTAGAAACCAGCGCGATTTGGGCGACGGTCGCTGTTTTGTGGGGGGGGGGGGAAGAACAAAAAATACATCTTTCTAAAGAGCCTTATGCGCTGCAAACGGAAGCGATTCTTCATAGGAATGAGCTGCAGGACGCTATTAAAAAGCGTCAGTGGAAGGCGTGGCTTGAGTATTATGATCGGGTAGAGGAAGGAGGGAGAGTCACGACTTTCGGAGAGCTTATGTGATGCATGTCGTCGTCTCAGGTCGTGGTAAATGGCGGATCGGAAAGAGTGCATAGAGATAAAAAGGCAAAGTCATAATGATGATAATGATAATAATGATGATGATAATATTGGGTTCTTGTATAGCGCTCTGTTAGACTTTACACTCTTGGTGCTCTAAAATAATTCCCTCGGTTTTATTGACATTTTTTTTAGAGGGGGGGGGGGGTGGCTTGAACTCCTTTATTTTACGGGCCTGATTGGTACAGAAATTCAAATAGTTCGTTATCCATGGATATTATACCATAATGTCATATGCAAGCACTTGATTGACAACTCAAGATTGAAAGTAATAATTTTTGTTTAAATTATTTTAAAACCTTGTTTTGACAGGAAACGAAAACCACGATGTCATATATAAACACTTTATTGACACGCAAGACAAACCTTGTTTATATCGTATTTACATAACCCTCGGTTGAAAATCTTGTTTTTAGTTTCTATTCATTAAAGATAAAGCTGAGTTCCGGTCACGCGAACAATTCTGGACATTCGTTGTTGTTGAGAGGATGGTTATGTAATACAACCGGTGTACATTATGAGCTTTTTAAATCCTAAAAATGAAGAAATCGAATAATATTGATAGAAGCCACGATCAATGCACACAGAATTGGGTATATTGTTGTAAATAATGTTATAAAAAAGCCCATGATTGACAACGCAAGATTGAGGTAAAAACTTTTGCTTGAATTATTTCGAAGCCTTGCTTTTTATTCAATCATTGTATTCAATCTCAAATTAAATGACGTTACGCTTCATTAAATGCACTTTGGAATGTATTCCCCCTCCCCTTTCATTCACTTCCCTTTTTTTCCTTTCGTATTGGTGTTCAGGTTTTCTCTGCTTATCTTTTCCTTTTTATTCCTTTTCTCAACAATATAGTATATAATTTTTTAGGGGTTGACGTTTAAAAGGCTGATTGCCCTTTTTGCTTACCACTCACTCATTCCCATACAATTTTGTTTGCTCCTTCCCTGTGTAATTTTCTTGTAATCGATCTTTTATTTGTATATCATGTTTGTATGTTAATTTGTTTTATGGAGAATGACATAAATGAAATGAAATGAAATATATGGGACTACACCTACATGTGGCCTGAATTTTTGGTTAAAGTGTTTGAGCTTTTTATTGTCGTATTTCGAATATAGCTTTTTAGCCATAAACATACCAAAACATTGCACCCCTTAACCAGGATAAAAAAATCATTCAATTGATAGCACTAGTTTTCAGTTTCGATATCTTAAATCATAAAATTATTGTCATATAAGAGCACTCCAAATTAATTACAAATGCTAAATCATGTTCTGCTTCAATGATTTAAAATCTGATGTCAAAAGAACTAATGGAAAATGGCATGCATGTCGTACACGCTGCCGGTCAACCAATCAGATATCGCGAATAAATGGGTTAATGTTTCATATATTGCTATGTAGTACCACCGTTTATCAATTTACGACAAAACTGCAATCGGATGAATAACAAAACGACTCATCAGAAAGCTTCTGATTAAATCACGCTTGATATAAATTCACTTGTCCGGCTTCTTGGCCCAGTGATTGTTCGTTCGGTGGATCATTTTCGTCCCAAGGATTATTACCAAATCTAGACTTCTCCTTCACGATCGACTTTCTCGGATTACGTGACTCCTTTAATCAATGGTGAGCTTCATTTTGACATTAAGACCATTAATGTATTTGTTTGTACTCCAATGTATGGTTGTAATAACTTATTCCACTATTTGATATATCGTGATGAAATACAGCACAAATATTCAACGGCCAACATCTGTGAATATCTTATTATAAATGTATCAATAGAGAGTTAAAATCAAAATGTACGTATAAGTCAATAAATACATGTAAACTGTTGTTAGGTGTACAACGTACAGCAAAATATAATTCAAATCATACTTTTCTTCCACAGGGTTCCTTTATTCATTATCAACGAAAAATCAATACATGCACTATTCCATGACTTGTCATATAGGTCCTGCAGTCTCCATCACTTATTACCTTCAGAAAGGCCTAAAAACACTTTTTTTTTTGCAGTTTGTAGTTGCAGTTCTTATTATATATGTATTTAAGTAATTTTAATTTTCATTCACTGTAAGCGATTTGGGCCTGTTTGGAAAAGCGCGGTATAAGTAATAATAATACTAATAGTAATACAAATATTTCAACAATAAAATAATACAATATAACCTAGGCCGCACAGCGACATAAAAGATATTAAACTTGACAACATGTAATGTGTACACAATTCTTTAACATAAAGAGAAACAAACAAACTGAGCAAAGACACTCCGAAACATTTGTTAAAATGAAGCCATTTTTCACGTAATTATTATCTTGAAGATTTATTTCTGTCATATATCTTTCCATATCATAATAAGTCTTTACAGCTGACATAAATTTTCAAATAGTGGTATCTGATTTTTGCATTGGCTGAATAGATTTATTTCTTACAATAATGAAAGTTACAATTAAAAGCGTTGTTAAGACTTCTTTTTAAGCCAAACGATTCGTTTTGGTTTGTGAGTTTGGCCTTTATATAGAAAGGTTTTATTGAACGAATTCCATCGTCGCAGTCTTACAACTGAATTGCCATTGGAATACAATTTAAAAGTACATGTATTTACAAGTTAAAAGTACAATAGTCTTAGGACTATGACATAATATATATATAAAATATCATATTAAAACTCTATATCAAAATTTAATGAGTATGGAAAGAAAGAAGGGGTGAATGAGGAATAGGAGCAAGGAGCAAGAATCAACAAATGGTGAGAAAGGAATGAAAGGAAAAGAAAGGAAAGGTAAGTAAGAGGAATATATCAAGAAAGATGAGGTGAAAAACATGTGTAATGAGCATTCTATTAATTAGCTTTAAAATGTACAGATCCTCATGGCTTGTAGTAACCACCAATATATAAAACATGTATACAAATTATTAAACTAAACTTTTGACAGGAAACATCAAGTATTGTATTGTAGTATTGTAGTTATAAAACTTCTCCAGGTGGTCAAATTCAAACATAGTACAATTGTGAAATTAAGTATGATCAAAGATATCAGTCGTGCTAAACGTACAGTGAATTAAAAAGACTCGAGGCTAGTGAATATTTTTCACTGAAAAAATATTGCTCTAGTTTTGACCATTTTATATTTGAGTATAGGCAGTATTATACAGTTATTGACTGGCAGGGGGTGTAATATAACATTATTTGGACTGCTGAAGGGAGTTATATTTCCAAAGTGGTTATATTTTCCCAAAACGCGCAGCGCTGAGGGAAAATATGGTCACGAGGGAAAATATTACTCCCTTCAGGTCCAAAGAATGTTATATACCCCCTGCCAGTCAATAACTGTTATATTAGATAGCCTTGATTTGATTTGATTTTTTTTTGGGGGGGGGGTTCCATTTTTTTTTTTTGCCCGATTTTTTTTTTTCGGGGACTATCAAAAAAGGAAAAGAAGAACAAAAAAAACAAAAACAATTCTCATTAAAAAAAAAACAATTGGAAAAAAAAAAAAATTGGAAAAATAATTTCAAGGGAGAAAAAAAAAAAAAATCTCTTCCCAAAAAGCATTTTTTTGGAAAAAAAAAATCGGGGAAGAAAAAATGTGGAAAAATAATTTCAAGGGGAAAAAAAATTCATGAAAAAATATATTGAACAAAAATGACCAACCAGGAAAATATAACCAACCAGGAAAATATAACAATTTGGATCCTCGCAATTGATATCACGTGATGAGCTCTGGACCAATCACATATCGGTATCTGTCTAAGCTATCTAATATAAAAAAATATACATACTTGTCTCTTTACTACGGTTAAGAAATGTACAGTGTTTATCAGTAAATATTTGGAATATCAGCAATAAATCTTTCATGTAAAGCATTCTGTGAAATATAATAAACTGGAACCACCTAATATGCATATCAACAGATGACCGATATAGAGAGTCAGACAGTATGATAGTCGGATAGTCGGATAGTCGGATCGTAGTCGAATCGAGAAGTGTGCACTGGGCTTTAGGCAAATGTGACTTTGAGAGATTTATTATCGTGTCTTATAATGCTGCCTACGATGAATTATATTCAAGTAAATATCATATCCTATCATACCAGCATACCTTTATTCATGCGGTACAGGATTTACTTTCCATTTTAATCATGCTGTATAAAATGGTCCACATTATTTTCCGGTCTGTTTGCAGCCAGAAGGATTCATAACTAATAATAACTCATACTAACATATACATTTCAACACATAATTTGATAACACTCTTCTGACTACAAACAGGGCTGTCAAATGGGCCTATTTCATGTACGCTTTAATCATGTTCATTTTCCAGGTAGAAGTTCTCAAGCAACATATAATCACGTATATGAATAATTATATAAACATTTTCTCTCAAGCTGATAGTATTCTTGTTTTACAATCTTTGCGGATTCATCCAAAGGATAGCCATGACAAGTCAAACTTTCCTGCCAATTGCTTATTTTAAATTGTAAATCTTTGGGCTAGGACGGCGGTCAGAAATAGTCCATAATTCGTATTACAAAGAGCAATGGCTTAGATCGTTTCCAACTCTATATACTATGATTAATCGAACCACGAAGGCAAAATTAATTGTTGTTTAAGTTTAGGTGAGAAGATATGATACATTTAAATACTTTCTTTAACAATTACTTGTTTTTTTCTTACCTTAAATATATACGTCAACCCAGTGCATACATTTATAATGAACGATTCAGAAGTGAAATAATTTTTCAGTCACATGCAACTGTAGTTTTCAAATATTGCATGGAAACATTTGGTTCACCCAAATTACCTTTACAATTTGTAAGAAAATAAATTGATATAATTTGAAGCTCTGTCTAAATGGTATTCGTTCTTTTCTTCGTAAATTCTTTTCAGAACAGCTTTTAGTTGATCACAGGCTAAAGATGGCAGACGAAAGCACTCTTCCTACGTCGGCCATTGATCTATCAAACGGTAGTCTTCCAGGCGGTTCTTTTAACGATCAGCCTTTTATAGGCTTCGCCCAATATGTTCTTCTCACTATCATTCTCCTTATAATAAGCTTCACCGGAATCATCGGAAACTCCATCGTGATCCTCGCCATCGTTCTCTCTCGCCAGCTCAGGTCAACCCTCAACTGGTTTATCCTGAACCTTGCATGTACCGATCTGTTGACGTCGATCTGCCTTCCCTTTTATGTTGCAAGTTTGCTGATCAGTCCGTTTGACTGGACCTTTAAATTTACCTCATTTGTAATATTTGCCTGTGTTGGCGTTAGCCTAACGACACAAGCTTTCATTGGCTTCACCAGTTGGTATCGCATTACTAGAAACCAAGAAAAATCCAAGAAAATTTTCAAGACTCGGAATTTATGCCTCATGATTGCATTCACTTGGGTGTTTAACTTCTCCGCGCTATTTTTAAGTTTCACACAAAACTACAAAATAATATTTATCATTTTGGTCTTCGGGCATTTTGCAATTGTTGTCACTGCGTACCTGAAAGTATGGAGATTCATTGCACACCGAGCGGAAAAGATAAAGCCAACGAAGAAAGTCGAGGGAAAGATACAAAATGAAATATGCATGGACACCATATGCCCCGATGAAAACAAAGTTATCCAACAAGGTGGATTGGTCATTGAGAAAACTGTTTTGAGGGCATCTTATTCGTTCGAGCATTTAGGAAGCCACAACCGCGACCTATCAAAAGGTGATAGACGGAAATCTGCTCAGCTGGAGAATCCTATGCAGGATGCGAAGACTTTGACCGTATCCCCATCTCTAGAAAAGATAGAAAGCACAGATGGCGGACCTGACCTAAGAGCGAAAGAAGTACCAGAACGTGTCGAGGGATCGGAAACCAAATTAGCTGTCAAGAAACAGACAGAACCTAAAATTGACAAGAAGCTTCTTGCTGTCACCAAGAATCTGTTGGTAATTCTGGTTGCTTTTGTCATTTGCTTCATTCCTTACGCTGTAAACCTATCTTTACCGGCATCTTACAGCGCAAGTTCCTGGCTTTTGGCCCTTCTATTGTTTAATAGCTGTATTAATCCCATCATCTACGCCGGAAGGATTCGTGTTTTTAGGGAGGTGATGGTATGCATCATAAGATGTAGGCTCGGAAGCATTCCTATGCCTAACGACTTGGTACGGAAAATGAGAACCACTCCCTGAAAAAACAAACTTGCAATTGCTCAGTGAAACTTAAAACAAGGACAAAACCATGCTGGAGACAAGTTCGACATTAATTATCGGCAGCCAATTGAGACTAGGAACATTTAACCATAGAAATAATGTAAGGCGGACAAGTTTCCTAGAATTTCCTCGCGGACAATTGAAAACTGGAAGCTTTAACCATGGACAAAAACATCCGGTGAGCAAGTTCCCCCAACCCCCCGTCCGAGTATAATGAAAAGACAGTGATCATGAGTAACTATTCTATATTTTGCCTGTCTTGAAGAAATTGCACGGAATAATGCGATAAATTACAATAAAAGTCACTTAGTATAGGATTTCCCGGCCAAATTCGCGAGTTTGTCATTCAAATTAATTTGTCTTGCTAGTTTTCAAATCCATGGAATTTTCGTCAGAATCTACGTATGTTTCATTCAAATTAATGAACAATGTGCTTCTTTCGCTATTTGGTCATTCGATTTGGCGCAACACGATCTGCTAAAAACGCGACGGTGTACTTCTAGCATTCTAATTCATTTGTAGCATTCAAATTAGCACTTTGTGCACTTAAATTGATGGTCAATATACATTTCTCGTTTATTACACACTTTTTATAGCTCATTCTTTTTCTTTCAAGATTGTTTTTTCATGTGTATTTCATTATATTTCATTTTCTTGCATTTATACACTTATCCCAATAAACAAAACACTAAAAAGTAACCTCTTTTGGGAGTGTATTTGAAGTGATTTTAAAGTATGGTGCCTTTTGAACTAGATCTAAACGTTATCGACACGTGCCTTCATTTAAACAAAAAAGGTACTCCTGTTCACGTTTTCATCTAACCTAAAAACCACCCATTTATCACGCGACTGGAGTAACGTGATTCCACTTACCTCTGTAAATCAAGTGTTTATGACCAAATAACCACTTGACCAAGCAACGAGTTTTTTGTCCGTTAACCGATGGTGGTGATTATAAGTAATTATTTGGTCTTGTAAGCACCTTTATCTATTGGTTCCACAGGTTATCCAAGGTTGATGGTAATAATCATGTTACTTACACCGGCTAATCGTCTTATTGTTCTGTCCGTGAATCTCTGGTTATATTAAATTAATAATTCTGAGGTGTCTTACACACCTCTTTAAATGGTTTCAAAGTTACCATAACTTTCTTGGTTATGATCACGTAGTTAAAACTGATTACTAATCTAAGCTGTGAATCCGTGATATTTAGGTGTGAAAAATTAGTAATTATTAGGTGTCTTAAATCACCTATTTAAATGGTAGTCAAAGTTGCCAGCAGTTCCGCGGTGACGATCTCGCGACTCAAACGGATTATTAATCTAAGCTGGGCATACGTGACTTTTAGGTGTGAAAAAATTGTAATTATTAGGTGTCTTAAAACGCCTTTTTAAATGGTTTCAAAGTTACCAAAACTTTCTTGGTGATGATCACGTAGCTAAAACTGATTACTAATCTAAGTTGTGAATCCGTGATATTTAGGTGTGAAAAATAAGTAATTATTAGGTTGCTTAAAACCCCTATTTAAATGGTAGTCAAAGTTGCCAGCAGTTCCGCGGTGATGATCTTGTGACTCAAACGGATTATTAATCTAAGCTGGGCATCGGTGATTTTTAGGTGTGAAAAATTAGTAATAATTAGGTGTCTTAAAACACCTATTTAAATGGTAGTCAAAGTTGCCAGCAGTTCCGCGGTGATGATCTCGTGACTCAAACGGATTATTAATATAAGCTGGGTATTCCGTGATTTCCAGGTGTGAAAAATGAGTTATTCTTGGGTGTCTTGAAGGTTTCACAGCTACCATTTAAGTTCCGTGGTGATAATCCCGTGACTGTTGGCATATTTCTATTTTCACCAGTTGTTAACTGACTGTTGGCATCTTTTCATTGCACCAGTTGATAACTGGTCTGTGTGCATATTTCCAGTTGCACCAGTTGATGACTGGCTGACTGTTGGCATATTTCCAGTTGAACCAGCTGACACCAATTAATTTGCATATTGAATATGGGGTGCGTGCAGATCTATGTTTTTTAAACAATTTATCTGAATTTACAGCATATTTCTTAACTACTGATTATTTAGTTATATGCAATTCATTTCTAAAATACTACAAATATAAATTACCAGTTATTAGGACATTTCGCTACTTCGTATAAATTACATTTAATTAAACATGAATAAGGGAAACATTAACCATGACTAAAATAATTTCAATAAAATACAAGTACATGAAAAAATTCGTTTAATTAAATTATGTAGGTCTACTTATTACCAATGCCTTTACATTAGAAATGCAGACCTACCAGTATTGAAGTGTTGTTGCTGTTCAACTGGTTGGAAGTTTTACCAAATGGTTCTAATGGCTCAGCTAGACCAGTTGAATTCTAACTGGCCTGGATCAACTGGATCATTTAACCCATTTCAATTTCCGGGGTTACCAGTTGGCATTATAACTGGTTCATCAACTGGACCAGTTGCAACTACCTTTCTCTTCTCGGATGTTTGCAACCACCCCCACCCCCCCCCCCCCCCCCCCCACCGCCACCCACCCCTTCTAATCCCAAACTGCTTCCGGCGCGTCTGGACGTAATTATGGAAGATCCAAAACACGATGTTCAGAAACGGGATGAGAACGTCATTATTTTGGTTCATTTATTGTGTAACATTTGCGTAATTATTAGGTTAAACACGGGTTACAGTAACATATTTTCCTCTTCTTTCACGTGAATGAAGAACATGATTCATCTCAAGTCAGCCTCGTAATATTCACGTGAATTTCACGCAGATATTTTGACTAAAACTATCACTAACGCTTCACGTGTATCTGTAACGCGATAATATCGTTTATGAAGATGTAATTTCATAACCAAACAAACACGGGAGTATTAGGTTTTCAAACCATGGTCTCCAAGATAGGGATAATCACGTTATTATAATGGTGATATTGCAGTGATAATTGCGTGATTTAGTGTACGTGTGTTTTAGGTGACCTAGTGCAATAAACGTATTAACACATTTACGTAAATGTCCGGTGTTTGAAGAACGTAACTCTCCTCAAGTCGATACCTTGATATTGACGTGATTTTCACGTGATTTTGTTTATTGGGATACTTATTAGATTTATTTGATATTTATCAGCATTTAAGTTTGATTGTTAGGAAGAAAAAAACGACTTGCATCTACGGACCTGATGGTCTCAGTATATTTGTAAAGTTCATCTAAGGAAGTTGTTTGTCTTATGTTTCATCATAGATTTATCATAATTTTATCATAATTTCATTATGGAAGGAGGGTACAATATTGTGACTGGGGTAGGGGCTAGAGTCCACAATTTGAACATGATTCATTATTTAGCCATGTCTTTAGCCATCAATCTGCTGGCGAGCAAGTAAACTATGAAACTCTTTAAGAAAAACAGAGGGGTGTGCTGGGTATAAGAGACGATGTGATTTACTTTTGTAAAATTCCGTCTGTAGTAAAAAGGGGCGATTGAGGGTACCCCCACCTTTCCCGGGTATATGAACATGTCCGTGCAGAAATGCCATATCCCTTGATTTCGCCCCTTCTTTACTTTATGTCTGACTACACCCATTTGCATTGTCCTGAAAATAAATAAATGGAATAACAGCTTAGACCCCAATGGCAAATCATGCATTTTAACTGCATTATTTAAAAACTGTAAAAGTTTGTTGCAATTCTTTCCCCTAACATTCCTAATTTGAATAAAAATATTACGTTAATTTGAATGATAAAAATTACGCTTCGACAAGTGAATATTAATTTGAATGCTAGTTGAGCAGTTTCTAAATTGAATGACAGATCTATGAAACCCTTCGACCAAAATCCTAAATTAAATACAAAACTGGAAAATTGAATGATAATTGACATGGCAAAGCCGATCTGCGCTAACTTAAATGCAAAGTAAATGAATTCGAATGACAAACACGCGAATTTGGCCGGGAAATCCTATATTTTGTTTAAACATCAAAATTGGCTGCTGTTCAAAATTACTTTGAACATCTCATCAATCCCATGGAAAAACATATAAATTTAATTCTGTATAATAATATGTTGAAAAATATGAGAGTTGTTTTTCTTAAAGTATTAATCTGTATTAATCGTTTTATTCTGAAAAAAAGAAACAATTTTTGTTCTAGTTTTTTGTTATGACTAATAATAATATACAGTGCAGTAATATTTTCCTGATATGTAATTATGATATATTTTAGTCTTATACATTGTGAAATTATGAACAATGAATTATGTTGTATTTATGTTGGTTTATCAAATGATAAAAAGTCTTTGTTATATTTATGTTGCAGTTTGTTTAAAGTAGGACTATAGAAAATGCTTTGCTTGTATGTTATGTAAGAAGAGGAATTGGAGTTTTTAGAAATAAGTTCAATGAATACCCCAACAAAATCCTTCAGTGTGTACCAGAGCATGTCAATTGGACTTGCCGTAGTATGGTGATTTATTCACTATCCTCTTAGTCCCAAGGCTCAGGGTTCGAATCTCAGCGCTATTATGACACTCTCCATCCATGATTAATACTGTATTACTAATCAATATTCATAATTTCCTTTTATTATATCCAGTAGAGTATCCAGCATTATACATGTAAGATGGAGCCAGTGTTTACCCTCTAAAAGATAAAATAAATTGTAATATACCATATTATTACACGGGGTGTCAGTTAAATTTCAGAAGGAAAAAAAGAAGTTTCAATATGGGCGATCACACTCCCTATGGTTAGGGTTGCCTAAGACACATTAGGCTGCCATTGGCAGTGAATGTACAATAAGTATTAACCAATGTTCTGAATATACCAATAATTCAAGTGTGTATTTACAATTTGTATTTGTATGATATCTTAATCTTAGAATTAGATATTAGTGTTTTTGTATAGATATAAGTAAATATGTACACGTCAATAATATCAATGAACAAAAATAAGTGTATGTATGAATGTGTATTGTGTTTATTCACGGTTAAAAACAAAATACAATGATTGTGCCCGCATTTAGCAAATACTGTTTTTCAGCGAGGCCGCGATTACATAAAATTCGAACAATAGAATATAAGAAAATGAAAATACAAAAAAATATTATTGATCACCAATAATTTATGTGTGTATTTACAATTTGAATTTGTATGTTATCTGAAATGTATTAGGTATCTTAGAGTTAGACATAAATGTTTTTCTATAGATATAAGTAAATATTGACACGTCAATAATGTCAATGGACACGAATGATTGTAATTGTGTACTGTATAACAATGTATTTTTCACAACTTTCATCTCATATTTATCGAATACAAAAAAGATGATAAGACATATCATACTACATAAGTATACTAAGTCTAGTGGATAATTTGCGGGATTAGATTTTGATGAGAAGTGGAAACACCACTGCAGATAGATAATTGTGTATTTGTGTATATACTATAGTATTATGGTTGGTTGTCAGTTTGTTTGTATTACTTGACTGCTATTAAAGAAAGCAAGTAAGCTCCCAGTGACCAATGATGAGGCTGTAAGTCCCTTTAGAGGGCCTTTGTAATGATTGCTGCCCTACCAAAGGGCACTGGGACATCAACTTGGTATCGGACCCAGGACCTTCCGATTACGAGACCTCTAGTCACCACTGAGAAATGTTATCACAGTGTTTTTATATGCGTTTTGTGCACTCTCTGATTGGAATTATAATTACTAAAGATGCAACACATTATACGAAAGAAAATTGATGATGATGATGATGAATATTATTTTGTTCACTGACTCTGATGAGTGCCAGACGACGAACTTTAGTATTTCTGTATTTGTTGCAATTCAATTACCGAATAAAGGAATTGAAGTATAAAAGAAAAAAAGAAAAAAGAAAAAAGACAGCGTGAGGTAGTAAAGAAAGCGAAATAAAATATTTGAGGAGGCTTAATGGCTCAGTGGCAGGGCAGTGGTCTCGTGTAACCGGGAGGTCCCTGGTTCGAGACCAAGTCGATGCGCTAGTGCCCTGGGTAAGGCATTAAAACTCCTACCAAGTCCATCGGAGATGACTTAAAGCCGTCGGTCCCCTATTTGCTTGTTTATAAGCCTACGATTCTTTCTTAGCAGTCAGGTATTAAGACAAATAAACAAACAAAATATTTGGAAGGGTTGAAGGAGAAAAACTTGCACACTATCACGTAAATGTGGAAACTTTAGGGAATCAAATTATGTAAAGATAGTTATGATAACATATGTTCTGCGTATGAAAAAAAGAAGAACAAAAATGAAGTGAATGAAATATTAAAAACTTGTAATCAAGCTTAAATGTAAGATTATACTTAATAAAAATATTAAATTCGTAGTAATTTCTTGGTAGTATCTTTGTGATCTCTGTAGTAGTCTTCTTATGTTCATTCATTTTTTTCACCCCGCCTTTAAACAAAAACATTCATGGGTATTAATAAACCTGTATATTAAATTTTTGTACAAAAAATTCTCTTAACGACTTTAAAGCTTGTCAGGTTTGCCCAACATATCAACGCCTAGTGCATACAAAGTGAATTCCATCCATAGAGATGCCATTTTGCTGGTTAATCAAATAGTTGGTAAATAAGGGTTTAGAAGGAGGGGGGGGGGATATGCATACATTGAAATACATTATTAAAGATCTAAAAAAATAAAGTACAAGAAGGAAAGACCTCGCACAGTAAGAAGTTTGTGTTGGATATACCTGAAAAATGTGCATAATACATGTATATAATATGGCAGTGATAACGAAATGTTGGAATAGAGAAGAGAAGAGAGGGATAAGGAAGAGCAAGAAAGAGAATAAGAGAGTGGTAGAGAGAGAGAGAGAGATAGAGGGAGATGTGGTAAGGGAGGGAGAGGGGGCGAGAGAGGAAGAGAGAAAGAGAGAAAGAGATAGAGAGAAAGAGAGATAGAGTGATAGGGGTGATGGTATCGGTAGTGGAGAAATAGACCAATTTACTACCACATTCAAATTTCATGCATACTGTTTAAAGAAAGGTTGTTCTTGACACCCCCACAGATTTCCATCAACTTAAAGCCGTCGGTCCCCTATTTGCTTACTTAGAAGCCTACAATGCGACTACCCCGCCCCACACCCTTATATGATATTTTTGCCGGGGGCTCCTACCCTATAATTTTATAGTAGGTCCTTAGGAAGCCTTGTGCCAAAAATGGTGCTTTTATCCGGCAAGTTACGATAATCGATAAATTTGACGCTTATTAAAGCCACCGGACTATGAGCGGTCTCTTTCTGTTTCTCATCCCCTCCCGTGATCGCACTATATCCAACCCTCACTCCATGATGTTTCTGCTTTAATTTGTTGCAGCGCCACCTCGTGTTTCCATTCAATTAAGGGTTTTGTTGCAAGTTGCAGTTTCTTTTCTCACTCTCTCCCTCCTCCCCGCCTTTCGTTCTCGAGGGTATTTCGTTAATTCGTTTATAGAACAAGGCTTGACTAGCATTTGTGCTAACTTCTAGTTTTCATTAACAACTTCACCTAATACACATATTTATGTGTATAGCTTGTACATCAAATAGTATGTAGATCTATGTCTAAATATTGTTTTAAAACTATTACTGTTCAATCAAAATTACTCTTCTGTTATGTACAGTGCGTATACAAAAGTTTACCAAACTATTTTAGCTTCTAACCGAAGAGTTATAATATATGTAATCTTTAATCATATGTTATTGCAAAGGAGAACTTATGCCCTGACTAGTGACCGACCGGTGACCCACCGATTCCCGAGCAGTCTCCAACCGGCCGCCGGCTGACTTTAAAGATATTGCACGGCGGCCGGCCAGTGATCGGCGGGGCTCCAAAATACGCTCGGTGCCCGGCCGTTCAGCGACCGAACTAATCGAGCGTTCGCCGCCGAGCGATTTAGGTCAAAAATCGAAGCCGCCAGGTCAAAGGCTGCCGACCGATTTTGGACTCGCCGCCCAGTGTATGACCGACTGATCTCCCAGCGGCGACCGGCCAGCGACCGGGCGGCGACTGCTCGACAGCCTTTGACCTACCGGCTTCGATTTTTGACCTAAATCGCTCGACGGTGAACGCTCGATTAGGTCGGCGCCCGGGCTGCGACTGCCCGGTCACCGAGCCTAGTCTGGGCGGCGAGTGAAAGTGAGCAGGCGCCGCCCGAATTTTAACTCCGCGTTAAAATTTCAGCAGCGACCGAGCGATGCCTTAAAAAACAAGCGGTGCCTGGGCGGCCACCGCTCGGTGGCCGGGCAAAATTGGCTAAAAGCTCGCCGCTCGGCCGCCGAGCAGGCTACTTTTGGGTAATGTGATCATAGCATAAACCCAAACTTGGAACAAGGCGATTTTGACTACAGTTTTTAAAGACCCTGGTGTTCAGTCACCCGTGGCATAAATATTATGAATAGGGTACCATTTGACAGAAAATAAGTTACTGTTTATCATGAAAGCAATTCCAAAGTCATATTGTTATGATATTATAATTAGGAGCAACCAAAGTTGGGTCAATTTTTTTATTGATACGCCCTGAATACATGTATCAGTATTATTCTTTGTAGTGAATAATGATTGTTCATATACTGTCATTATTGTGACGTCTTGGTTGTTAATAAATTTAAAACAAATCAAATTCAAATCAAAATTCAATTCAGTTATTTATACAATCATCGATTTCAAATTTTATTTAGAGAAGTCTGATTAGTAACATAATATTAAAGTATAAAATGCATATATAATTGAATAAAACAGAACATAGGCCTGCAATTAAATAATAAAAATGGTACTGGTCAGTTGGAAGTAATTGCTATAATTACCCAGCCGGTAAAGTTTCCCATAGGATAATTATAGACTACATGTATTGCGATCGATGACTTGCTCAGTTTTACGGGTTAAAGACCTTGTAGGAAGTGAACGATTAAAGGGCCACTATAACCAAACTAACATAGCCTTTCAAAACATGAATACACCTCTACTTATTAAAATTCCAGCCTCTGATTTTTCAGAAAATCTCTAAATTGACCCAAAAATGATAATAGCCATTCATTTTTCACAGTTCTCACGCTTGCTAGGCTATACGCCCCTCGAAAAAGGTAATACGGTCACGTGGCTTGATGACGCATTTGACGTCATTGCGGGTATGTCCGATTTGATAATTTGATGATTTCATAATTAGGAATGACGAAATTGCCAGAAACGTATTGGGATTATCACGTGCATGTTATTTTTCGGATAAATGTCTTTTTTCTCCCAATTGATATCATAGTTTGCCTTAGTTTGTAAAGACATTTTAATGCCTAAATCACCCTCTTTTTCACCGGAGAGGCGCCTGGAGTGACGTCAAATGCGTCATCACCGAAACTGGGCTTTTTGCGCGTTCTGAGTCGTCGTTTTTAAAGCTAGATTCCAGAATTATTGATGATTTCTAAGAAAAATCATTGTCAAGAACAAAAAAGACATTTTTTTTTAAAAGCCTTGTCCGCTGCAAACGGAAGCGATCCTACAAATGAAGGAGGATGTAGGACGCCATCAAAAGGAGGCATGACGTCAGTGGAAGGCGTGGCTTGAGTATTAGGATCGGGGAGATGAGGGAGAGTCACCATTTCCGGAGAGCTAATGTGATGGGTGTCGTCGTCTCAGGTCGTGGTGAATGGCGGATCAGAAAGAGTGCATAAACATAAAAAGGCAAAGTCATAATGATGATAAAGATAATAATGATGATAATAATATTGGGTTCTTGTATAGCGCTCTGTCAGACTTTACACTCTTGGTGCTCTAAAATAATTCCCTCGGTTTTATTGACATTTTTTTTTTTAGAGGGGGGGGGGGGGGGTGGTGGCTTGAACTCCTATATTTAACGGGCCTGATTGGTACAGAAATTCAAATAGCTCGTTATCCATGGATATAATACCATAATGTCATATACAAGCACTTGATTGACAACGCAAGATTGAAAGTAATAATTAAAAAACCTTGTTTTGACAGGAAACGAAAATCGCAATGTCATATATAAACACTTTATTTACACGCAAGACAAACCTTGTTTATATCGTATTTACATGACCCTCGGTTGAAAATCTTGTTTTTAGTTTCCATTCATTAAAGATAAAGTTGAGTTCCGGTCACGCGTACAATTCTGGACATTCGTTGTTGTTGAGAGGATGGTATGTAGTACAACTGGTGTACATTGTGAGCTTTTTAAATCCTAAAAATGATAAGAAATCGAATAATCTTGATAAAAGCTACGAGCACTGCACACAGAATTGGGTATATTGTTCATGATACCATAATGTTATATACAAGCACTTGATTGACAACGCAAGATTGAAGTAAAAACTTTTGTTTAAATTATTTTCGAAACCTTGTTTCTTATTCAATCATTGTATTCAATCTCAAATTAAATGACGTTACGCTTCAATGCACTTTGGAATGTATCCCCCTCCCTTTTCATTCTCCTTCCCTTTTTTCATTTGTATTGGTGTTCAGGTTTTCTCTGCTTATCTTTTCCTTTTTTTTTCCTTTTCTCAACAATACAGTGTATGTTTTTTAGGGGGATGACGTTTATGAGGCTAATTGCCCTTTTTGTAAACCCCTCATTTCCATACAATTTTGTTTGCTCCTTCCCTTTGTAATGTTCTTGTAATCGATCTTTTATTTGTATATATATCATGTTGGTATGTTAATTTGTTTTTATGGAGAATGAAATTAATGAAATGAAATGAAATATATGGGACTACATATACATGTGGCATGAACCTTTGGTTAAAGTGTTTGAGCTATTTATTGTCGTATTTCGAATAAGGCCTTTTAACCATAAACATACGAATAGTACATTGCACTACTTAACCAGGAAAAAATCATTCAATTTATAGCGCTAGTTTTCAGTTTCGATTTTTTTTAAATCCTGAAATGTTTGTCGTGTGAAAGCACTCCATAATTTATAAATGCTAAATCATGTTCTGCTTCAATGATTTAAAATCTGATGTCGAAAGAACTTGTGGTCAACCAATCAGATATCGCGAATAAATGGGTTGATGTTTCATATATTGCTATGTAGTACCACCATTTATCAATTTTCAACAAAACTGCAATTGAATGATAACAAGACGACTGATCAGAAAGTTGCTGATTAAATCACGTTTTATTTAAATTCCCTTGTCCGGCTTCTTGGCCCAGTGATTGTTTTTTCGGTGGATCATTTTCGCCTCGAGGATTATTACCAAATCTAGACATCTCCTTTACGATCGACTTTCTCGGATTACGTGACCCCTTTAATCAATGATGAGCTTCATTTTTACATTAAGACCATCAATGTATTTGATATGCACTAATTATCCGTATGTACTATGGACCAGTGTATGGTTGTAAAAGCTTATTCCACTATTTGCTATATCGTGATAGAATACAGCACAAATATTCAACGGCCAACATCTGCGAATATCTTATTATAAATGTATCGATAAAGAGTTAAAATTAAAATGTACGTATCAAGTCAATAACTACATGTATACAGTAGGTTTGCGGATGCACCATGTGAGAGAGAGGGAGGACGCATGTATACTGTTGTTATCTATGCAATGTACAGCAAAATAGAATTCACATCATACTTTTCTTCCACAGGGTTCCTTTATTGATTATCAACATAATGGTTTTCACGAAAGATCAATACATACACCATTCCATGACTTGTCATATAGGTCCTGCAGTCTCTTCAGTTATCACCTTCAGAAAGGCCTTAAAACCCTTTTTTTTTGCAGTTTGTAGTTGCAGTTCTTATTATATGTATTTAATTAAGTTTAATTTTCATTCACTGTAAGCGATTTGGGCCTTTTTGGAAGAGCACGGTATATGATGTAGAGGTGTCGTGGACGAGTGGATACGTCGCCAAACTGTCGATCTCAAGGTCCGCGGTTCGAATCCCACCGCGGCACTAATGTCCTTTGGTAAGACATTGATCTACATTTGCCACACTCCACCCAGGTGAAGTAATTGGGGACCGGTAGGAAGTAATTCCTTGAATGCTGTGAGCACCGACATCGGTAGCCTTGCAGAACCGGGGTAATATTGAAGCGCTTTGAGCACCCTGCAGGGTGGACATGTGCGCTATATAAATATCCAATATTATCATTATTATGAAATATTTCAACAATAAAATATTACAATATAACCTAGGCCGCACAGCGACATATAAGATATTAAACTTGACAAAATGTAATGTGTACACACATTCTTTAACATAAAGAGAAACAAACAAACTGGGCAAAGACACTCCGAAACATTTGTTAAAATAAAAACATTTTTCACGTAATTATTATCTTGAAGATTTATTTCTGTTATATATCTTTCCATATCATAATAAGTTTTAACAGCTGACATAACTTGTCAAATAGTGGAATCTGATTTTCGCATTGACTGAATAGATTTATTTCTTACAATAACGAAAGTTAAAATTAAAAGCGTTGTTATGACTTCCTTTCAAGCCAAACGATTCATTTTGGTTTGTGAGTTTGGCCTTTATATTGGTCTTACTGAAAAACCATCGCTCAAGTTTTGACCATATTATATTTGAATATAGGCAGTATAACAAATATGCATACTTGTCGCTTCACTACGGTTAAGAAATGTACAATGTTTATTAGTAAATCTTTTGAATTTCAGCAATAAATCTTTCATGTAAAGCATTCTGTGAAAAAATAATAAACTGGAACCACCTAATATGCTGGAACCACCTAATATGCATATCAACAGATGACCGATATAGAAAGTCAGACAGTATGATAGTCGGATAGTCGGATCGTAGTCGAATCGAGAAGTGCGCACTGGGCTTTAGGCAAATGTGACTTTGACAGATTTATTATCGTGTCTTATAATGCTGCCTACGATGAATTATATTCAAGTAAATATCATATCCTATCATACCAGCATATCTTTAATCATGCGGTACAGGATTTCCTTTCCTTTTTATTCATGCTGTGTATTTCCGTACATAGTTCACATTATTTGCTGGTCTGTTTGGAGCCAGTATAATTCATAACTAACAATAACTCATGATAACTCATAATAACATATATATTTCAACACAACATTTGATAACACCCTTCTGACTACAAACAGGGCTGTCAAATGGTCATATTGCATGTACGCTTTATTTTCATGTTCATATTCCAGGTAGAGGTTTTCAAGCAACATATTATCTCTTATGTGAATATATCAACATTTTCTCTCAAGCTGATAGTAGTTTTGTTTTACAATCTTTGCGGATTCATCCAAAGGATAGCCATGACAAGTCAAACTTTCCTGCCATTTGCTTATTTTAAATTTTAAATCTTTGGGCTAGGACGGCCGTCAGAAATAGTCCATAATTCGTATTACAAAGAGCAATGGCTTAGATCGTTTCCAACTCTATATACTATGATTAATCGAACCACGAATGCAAAATAAATTGTTGTTTAAGTTAGGTGAGAAGATATGATACATTTAAATACTTTCTTTAACAATAACTTGGGTTTTTCTTACCTTAAATATATACGTCAACCCAGTGCATACATTTATAATGAACGATTCAGAAGTGAAGAAAAAAAAATCAGTCACATGCAACTGTAGTTTTCAAACATCGCATGGAAACATTTGGTTCGCCCAAATTACCTTTACAATTTGTTTGAAAATAAATTGATATAATTTGAAGCTCTGTCTAAATGGTATTCGTTCTTTTCTTCGTAAATTCTTTTCAGAAAAGCTTTTAGTTGATCACAGGCTAAAGATGGCAGATGAAAGCACTCTTCCTACGTCGGCCATTGATCTATCAAACGGTAGTCTTCCAGGCGGTTCTTTTAACGATCAGCCTTTTATAGGCTTCGCCCAACATGTTTTTCTCACTATCATTCTCCTTATGATAAGCATCACCGGAAACATCGGAAACTCCATCGTGATCCTCGCCATCGTTCTCTCTCGCAAGCTCAGGTCGACTTTCAACTGGTTTGTCCTGAACCTTGCATGTGCCGATCTGTTGACGTCGATCTGCCTTCCCTTTTATGCTGCAAGTTTGCTGATCAGTCAGTTTTACTGGACCTTTAACTTTACTTCATTTGTAATATTTGCCTGTGTTGGCGTTAGCCTTACGACACATGCTTTCATTGGCTTCACCAGTTGGTATCGCATTACTAGAAACCAAGAAAAATTCAAGAAAATTTTCAAGACTCGGAATTTATGCCTCATGTTTGCATTCACTTGGGTGTTTAACTTCTCCGCGATATTTTTAAGTTTCACACAAAACAACAAAATAATATTTACCATTTTGATCTTCGGGCATTTTGCAATTGTTGTCACTGTGTACCTGAAAGTATGGAGATTCATTGCACAACGAGCGAAAAAGATGAAGCCAATGAAAAGAGTCGAGGGAAAGATACAAAATGAAATATGCATGGACACCATATGCCCCGATGAAAACGAAGTTATCCAACAAGGTGGTTTGGTCATTGAGAATACTGTTTTGAGGGCGTCCCATTCGTCCGAGCATTTAGGAAGCCAGAACTGCGACCTATCAACAGTTGAAAGACGGAAATCTGCTCAGCCAGAGAACCATACGCAGGATGCGAAGACTTTGACGGTATCCCCATCTCTGGAAGAGATAAAAAGCACAGATGGCGGACCAGACCTAAGAGCGAAAGAAGTACCAGTACGTGTCGAGGGATCGGAAACCAAATTGCCTGTCAAGAAACAGGCAGAAACTAGAATTGACAAGAAGCTTCTTGCTGTCACCAAGAATCTGTTGGTAATTCTGGTTGCTTTTGTCATCTGCTTCATTCCTTACGCTGTAAACCTATCTTTACCGGCATCTTACAGCGCACGTGTCTGGCTTTTGGCCCTTCTATTGTTTAATAGCTATATTAATCCCATCATCTACGCGAGAAGGATTCGTGCCTTTAGGGAGGTGATGGTATGCATCATAAGATGTAGGCTTAGAAGCATTCCTATGCCCATCGACTTGGTAAGGAAAATGAGAACCACTGGCTGAAAAACGCCTGATCTGCAAGACTACGTAAAAACTAGTTTTATTCAATTTTTAATCTGTTTCTATCTTGATTATTTGAATTTAAACGACTTAAATTATTACTCCGTAAATTCTATTATAAACGACTGATGTGGAAGACTAGTCAACGTACCCTTTCGGCCAAACCGGGGGGGGGGGGAGGGGGGCTTTGGACGAATGGTCGCGTTCAAGTCAACGCGCCGCGACGCGACGCTACCCACCCTTTCGGCATAAGCCCACTCCCTATGGTTAGGGCTCCCTAAGGCAGATTAGGCTGCCAGTAGAAGTGAAGGTACAACATTTATTAATCAATGTTCTGAAGATGCCAATAATTCATCTGTGAATACAATTTGTATTTGTATGATATCTTAATCTTAGAATTAGATATTAGTGTTTTTGTATGGATATAAGTAAATATGTACACGTCAATAATATCAATTAACACAAAAGATTGTATGTATGTATGTATATTTTATTTATTCACGGTTAAAAAAAGAAAATACAATAATTATGCCCGCATTCGGCAAATGCTGTTTTTCCAGCGAGGCCGTGATCACATAAAATTCGAACAATAGAATATAAAACAATGAAAATACAATTTACATACAAATATGCAAGTTATAATACATGAATAATTACAAAATCGAATCATAGTGAGATAGAAAGAGCATAACAACATTTACTATCAACGAGATAAGGAAGAGAGCCAATATTTGCAATTGCACTGATCTCAGTACTGTAAGAATTAACAACATTTATAATTCTGAGATCGTTGGGGAAGACATTTAACAGTTTTAATACATGGTTTAAGTGGCTATACTGAAGAAAATTTTGGCTCTCTTCCTTATCTCGTTGATACTAAGGTCTTGGAAGGGCATCGAAACATATAGCCTACATCAGTATTAAATTCAATCAATAACGATAAAACAGGCGGACCAAGATCATTAGATATAGTAACGAGAGCCTGCTTGACCCAGTGTTCTTTTGGATGTCAATTTCAAGGGTTTATGAAGAATTTCAGTGTGAAATTAACTATTCACTCCGAGTAAAGATCTCAACATCTATTTTGTAGAGTTTGAAGTTGTTTTAAAAGAGTCTCTCTACCGTTCATCCAGATTGTGCTGCAATATGTGAAATGATACTAAATTGAGGTTTTGTATATTATTAATGCTATCTTGTCATATGTGAATTGCCTCATTCGCTTTAAAGCAAAATGCGTTTTAAACAGATTCTTTACATGCTCTAATATTTTGTGGATTCCATTCAAAATTGCAGTCAAGCAAAATCCTAACATCTAAGTAATATTTCGTAATTTAGACGAATATAAGCATTACAGAACGACCTCAGTGTGACTTTGGACCGGTTAACATGAACTGACATTGTCAACGTTAAGTGTTATCGTGTACTGTATAATAATGTATTTTGCACGACTTTTGTCTCATATTATCGAATGCAAAAAGAAATAAAACATATGATACTACATAACTGAACTGAGACTAGTGAACAATTTGTGGGATGAGATTTTGATGAGAAGTGGAAACACCACTGCAGAGAGATAATTGTGTATTTGTGTATACACTATAGTATTATGGTTGGTTGTCAGTTTGTTTGTATTACTTGACTACTAAGAAAGCATGGGCATGATTGTAAGTAAGCTCCACATGACAAATGGTGAGGCTGTAAGTCCCTTTAGAGGGCCTTGGTAATGATTGCTGCCCTACCAAAGGGCACAGGGACATCGACTTGGTATCGAAACCGGGACCTTCCGGTTATGAGACCTCTGGTCACCGCTGTGCCATATTTTCATTGGGTTTTATAAATATGCGTTTTGTGCACTCTCTGATTGGAATTATAATTACTAAAGGTGCAACACATGATACGAAAGAAGATTGATGATGATGATGATGATTATTATTCATTATTTTTGTTCATTGACTCCGATGAGGTCAAGACGAAGAATTTAAGCATTTCTGTATTCGTTGCTATTTAATTATAGAATAAAGGAATTGAAGAATAAAATAAAAAAGACAGCTTGAGGTAGAAAAGAAGGCGAAGTAAATATTTGAGGAGGCCCAATGGCTCAGTGGCAGAGCAGTGGTCTCGTAACCGGGAGGTCCCTGTTTCGAAACCAAGTCGATGCGCTAGTACCCTGGGTAAGGCATTAATACTCCTACCCTATCCTATCCCTCGGAGATGACTTAAAGCCGTCGGTCCCTATTTGCTTACTTAAAAGCCTACAATGCTTTTTTAGCAGTCAGGTAAGACAAATAAACAAACAAAATATTTGGAAGGGTTGAAGGAGAAAAAATTGCACACTATCACGTAAATGTGGAAACTTTAGGGAATCAAATTTTGTAAAGATGGTTATGATAACAAATGTTCTTCGTATGAAATGAATAATGTGAGCAAAATATACTTGAAGCGGACATCTTAAAAGAACAAAAATGAAGTGAATGAAATATTTGAAACTTGTAATCGAGATTAAATGTAAGATTATACTTAATACAATTCTGAAATTCGTAGTAATTTTTTGGCAGTATCTTTGTAATCTCTATACAAGTCTTCTTCATTTTTTTATCAACCGCATTTAAACAAAAACAGTCATGGATATTAATAAACCTGAACACTAATTTTCTTCACCAAAGTTTCTCTAGACGACTGAAAAGTTTGTGGGATTTGCCCGACTTAGCAACGCTCAGTGCATACAAAGTGAATTCCATCCATAGAGATGCCATTTTGCTGGATAATCAAATAGTTGGTAACCAAGGGTTCGGAAGGAGGGGGGGGGGGGATATGCATACATTGAAATACATTATTAAACGGGTCTAAAGATTAAAGTACAGGAAGGAAAGACCTCGCAAGGTAAGAAGTTTGTGTTAGGGATACCTGAACAATGTGCATAATACATGTATATATATGGCAGTGATAACGAAATGTTGGAATAGAGAAGAGAAGAGAGGGATAAGGAAGAGCAAGAAAGAGAATAAGAGAGTGGTAGAGAGAGAGAGAGATAGAGGGAGATGTGGTAAGGGAGGGAGAGGAAGCGAGAGAGGAAGAGAGAAAGAGAGAAAGAGATAGAGAGAAAGAGAGATATAGTGATAGGGTGATGGTATCGGTAGTGGAGAAATAGACCAATTTACTACCACATTCAAATTCCATACATACTGTTTAAAGAAAGGTTGTTCTTGACAACCCGACAGATTTCCATCAACTTAAAGCTGTCGGTCCCCTATTTGCTTACTTAGAAGCCTACAGTGCGACTACCCCACCCCACACCCTTATATGATATTTTTGCCGGGGGCTCCTACCCTAATATCTTTTAGTAGCTCCTAAGGAAGCCTTGTGCCAAAAATGGTGCTTTTATCCGGCAAGTTACGATAATCGATAAATTTGACGCTTAAAGCCACCTGACTATGAGCGGTCTCTTTCTGTTTCTCATCCCCTCCTGTGATCGCACTATATCCAACCCTCACTCCATGATGTTTCTGCTTTAATTTGTTGCAGCGCCACCTCGTGTTTCCATTCAATTAAGGGTTTTGTTGCAAGTTGCAGTTTCTTTTCTCACTCTCTCACTCCTCCCTGCCTTTCGTTCTCGAGGGTATTTAGTTAATTCGTTAGAACAAGGCTTGACTAGCTTTTGTGCTAACTTTTAGTTTTTATGAACAACTTCACCTAATACACATATTTATGTGAATAGCTTGTACATCAAATAGTATGCAGATCTATTTCTAAATATTGTTTTAAAACGATTACTGTTCAATCAAAGTTACTCTTCTGTTTTGTACAGCGCTATATAAAAATTAAATATTATTATTATTATTACCCAACTATTTTAGCTTCTAACCGAAGAGTTATAAAATATGTAATTTTTAATCATATGTTATTGTAAAGGAAAACTTATGCCCTGACTATGATACCATTTTCATAATTGATGCCAAGGATGACTGAACAGCAGGATTTTTCAAAAAGTATTGTCAAAATCCTCTTGTACCAAGTATGGGCTGGAGTAATAAATGATGGTCAAAAGCCATTATGTATGTGTTATCTCATTCCAAAACAATTGCTGTTTTATTTACATTTACTTTTAGGCAGTTGAAGAAAAAAAAAGTGTTAACATCGACTCAAACTCAAAGAAGTTCTTATTACAAGCAAAATTTATGATATTCTTTTCGTTATGATGATTACAATCTTGACTTTATTCGCATCCCTTGTATATTTTAACCTTCTCATTGAGTAATGCGAATTGGATGAAGTTTCTCTAGGGTGTCATCTTTTTCATGAGAATCAATATTGATATTTATCATCATAAATGTTCTTTCTTGCATTTGGGTTTAGTAGCCTTTGAATTTTCGATCGGTATTCGAGAAAAGTTAACCTATGAATTAAAATAAATGAAAGCCTACTTAAATTACATCATTTTAAACAAGCACTGAAGCACGAGGCACAATTTAACCTTTTAAAAGGATCTAAGACCAAAGAAGCTCATGCATATGGCCTGACACAATTCGGTTCATTAAGCCCAAACTTGGAACAAGGCGATTTTGACTACAGTTTTTAAAGACCGTGGTGTTCAGTCACCCGTGGCATAAATATTATGAATAGGGTACCATTTGACAGAAAATTAGTTACTGTTTATCATGAAAGCAATTCCAACGGCATATCGTTATGATATTATAATTAGGAGCTACCAAAGTTGGGTCAATTTTTTTATTGATGCGCCCTGTTTACATGTAGCAGTATTATTCTTTGTAGTGTATGATTGTTCATATAATGTCATTATTGTGACGTCTTGGTTGTTAATAAATTCAACAACAAAATCAAATTCAAATCAAAATTTAATTCAGTTATTTATACAATCATCGATTTCAAATTTTATCTAAAGAAGCCTGATTAGTAACAAAATATAAAAGTATAAAATGCATATATAATTGAATAAAACAGAACATAGGCCTGCAATTAAATAATAAAAATGGTACTGGTCAGTTGGAAGTAATTGCTATAATTACCCAGCCGGTAAAGTTTCCCATAGGATAATTATAGACTACACGTATGGCGATCGATGACTTGCTCAGTTTTATGGGTTAAAGACCTTGTAGAAGTAAACGATTAAAGGGCCACTCTAACCAAACTAACATAGCCTTTTAAAACATGAATACACCTCTACTTATTAAAATTCCAGCCTCTGATTTTTAAGAAAATCTCTAAATTGACCCCAAAATGATAATAGCCATCCATTTTCCACAGTTCTCACGCCTGCTAGGCTACGCCCCTCGAAAAAATGTAATACGGTCACGTGGCTTGATGACGCATTTGACGTCATTGCGGGTATGTCCGATTTGATAATTTGATGATTTCATAATTAGGAATGACGAAATTGTCAGAAATGTACTGGGATTTTCAAGTGCATATTATTTTTCGGATAAATGTCTTTTTTCTCCCAATTGATATCATAGTTTGCCTTAATTTTTAAAGACATTTTAATGCCTAAATCACCCTCTTTTTCACCGGAGAGGCGCCTGGAGTGACGTCAAATGCGTCATCACCGAAACTGGGCTTTTTTGCGCGTTCTGAGTCGTCGTTTTTAAAGCTAGATTCCAGAATTATTGATTAATCCCAAGAAAAATCATTGTCAAGAACAAAAAAGACATTTTTTTTTTTAAAGCCTTGTCCGCTGCAAACGGAAGCGATCCTACAAATGAAGGAGGATGTAGGACGCCATCAAAAGGAGGCATGACGTCAGTGGGAGGCGTGGCTTGAGTATTAGGATCGGGGAGATGAGGGAGAGTCACCATTTCCGGAGAGCTAATGTGATGGGTGTCGTCGTCTCAGGTCGTGGTGAATGGCGGATCAGAAAGAGTGCATAAACATAAAAAGGCAAAGTCATAATGATGATAATGATAATAATGATGATAATAATATTGGGTTCTTGTATAGCGCTCTGTCAGACCTTACACTCTTGGTGCTCTAAAATAATTCCCTCGGTTTTATTGACATTTTTTTTTTAGAGGGGGGGGGGGGGGGTGGTGGCTTGAACTCCTATATTTTACGGGCCTGATTGGTACAGAAATTCAAATAGTTCGTTATCCATGGATATTATACCATAATGCCATATACAAGCACTTGATTGACAACGCAAGATTGGAGTAATAATGTTTGTTTAAATTTATTCAAAACCTTGTTTTGACAGGAAACAAAATCCGCAATGTCATATATAAAAGCACTAACTTGACATCGCAAGATTGAAAGTAATAATTTTTGTTTAAATTAATTCAAAACCTTGTTTTGACAGGAAACGAGAATCGCAATGTCATATATAAGCACTTTATTTACACGCAAGACAAACCTTGTTTATATCGTATTTACATAACCCTCGGTTGAAAATCTTGTTTTTAGTTTCCATTCATTAAAGATTAAGTTGAGTTTCGGTCACGCGAACAATTCTGGGCATTTGTTGTTGTTGAGAGGATGGTTATGTAGAACAACCGGTGTACATTGTGAGCTTTTTAAATCTTAAGAATGATAAGAAATCGAATAAACTTGATAGAAGCCACGAGAACTGCACACATAATTGGATATATTGTTCATGATACCATAATGTCATTAAAAAACACTTGATTGATAACGCAAGATTGAAGTAAAAACTTTAGTTTAAATCATTTAAAAACCTTGTATTTGTTTAATCATTGTATTCAATCTTAAATTGAATAACGTTACGCTTCAGAGAATGCACATTGTAATGTATTCCCCCTCCCCTCCCTTCCCCTCCCTTCCCCTCCCCTTCCCCTCCCCTTCCCTTTCCCCTTTTGTATTGGTGTTCAGATTTTCTCTGCTTATCTTTTCATTTTCTTTTTATTTGGTCAAAAATGCGGTGTATACTTTTTAAGGGGTTAACGTTAATAAGGCTAATTGCCCTTTTTGTTAACCCCTCATTCATAGGCGCCGGAAGTGGGGGGGGGGGGGGGCAGGGGGGGGGGGGGCAGCTGCCCCCCAATCACAAAAGTGGGGGGGGGGGGCAAAAGGCATTTTCGCCCCCCCAAAACGCCCCCCCCCCCCCCCTCCAAAAAAAAAAAAAAAGCAGTAAAGGAGTAAACATGGTTTGTATTTTTAACCCAAAAGAACATAACAATAATAAAAACCTGAATTAAATCACATATACAATATTATTCAAAGAAAAGGAAAGTTCACAGGAATTAAATTTCATAAACATTGCGCATGCCACCTATACGGTATTTATCAACGGAGGTCTTTATAATAGCGATACGCGCATAATCGTGGACATATTGTGCGAAAATGGGAAAGCGTGTCTGTTTTTTTGTTATAGGGGTGAGAAGACATGAGCCCCTGAACGCTGGCATACTGATGAGGGGGGTGTATTTCTTATTCGATACCAGTGATTTGCAAATGTTGCTGTTATGACATGATTTTTCGGTATTTTTTTGTAGGTCATACCTTTTTATGCATTTTTGGGAAAATAAGAAATTCCCTAATGCGCAGTCGGGCTATAAATACGCTTATTTAGAAACCTTTATATCATGGTCTGCAAAGTGGCGTCCCCCCCCCCCCCCCCCTCACATTTTGAAAAAGTATATTAAAGAGAAAAAAAAAGAAAGACGGGGAGAAAAAATAAGTGACCTGCCAATGTCACAAATAAGGTAAAAATGCTCATCTGACCGTAATTAAATACCTAAAAACCCTGAGCTTCCGGGGGCTCTGCCCCCTGGATGCTCATCTGACCGTAATTAAATACCTAAAAACCCGGAGCTTCCGGGGGTTATGCCCCCTGGACCCCACCAAGGGCCCTAAGGCGGGCCCCTGGATGCTCATCTGACCGTAATTAAATACCTAAAAACCCCGAGCTTCCAGGGGCTCTGCACCCTGGACCCCACCAAGGGTTCTTAGGCAGGCCCCTGGATGCTCATCTGACCGTAATTAAATACCTAAAACCCCCGAGCTTCCAGGGGCTCTGGACCTCACCAAGGGCTCTAAGGCGGGCCCCTGGGTGCTCATCTGACCGTAATTAAATACCTTAAAAAACCTGAGCTTCGGGGGACTCTTCCCCCTGGACCCCACCAAGAGCCCCAAGACGGGCCCCTGGATGCTCGTCTGACCGTAATTAAATACCTAAAACCCCTGAGCTTCGGGGGACTCTTCCCCCTGGACCCCACCAAGAGCCCCAAGACGGGCCCCTGGATGCTCGTCTGACCGTAATTAAATACCTAAAACCCCTGAGCTTCCGAGGGCTCTGCCCCCTGGACCCCACTAAAGGCCCTAAGGCGGGCCCCTGGATGCTCATCTGACCGTAGTTAAATATTAAAACATCTGAGCTTCTGGGGGCTCTCCCCCCCCCCCCCCCCCCTTCTTGAACACGTCAATGGCTTAAAGAGGGCCTCTGGATGCTCATCTAACCGTAATGAAATACCTAAAATCCCTGAGCTTCCGGGGGCTCTGCCCCCTGGACCCCACTAAAAGCCCTAGGGCGGGCCCCTGGATGCTCATCTGACTGTAATTAAATACCTGAAACCCCTGAGATTCCGGGGGCTCTGCCCCCTGGACCCCACCAAGGGCCCTAAGGCGGCCCCTGGATGCTCATCTGACCGTAGTTAATATTAAAACCTCTGAGCTTCTGGGGGCTCTCCCCCCCCCCCCTGGAACATGTCAATGGCTTAAAGAGGGCACCTGGATGCTCATCTAACCGTTATTAAATACCTAAAGGGGCTCAGCCCCTTGACCCCCTGCTGAGGCTCACGCCCTGGACCCCACGCCAATTTACGCCTTCCTTGATCGTTAATACTCCACTTTGAAAAATGTAACGTGTAAGATGGTAAGGTGGTGATGCAGATTTTTCGTCTGCCCCCCCCCCCCCTTCCGAACGTTTTTTCTCATTACGTCACTGCCCCTGGAAGGTGAGCCCCCTGGAATGTTTGCCCCCCCAATCCCAAACTGCTTCCGGCGCGCCTGCCCTCATTCCCATACAATTTTGTTTGCTCCTTCCCTTTGTAGTTTTCTTGTAATCGACTTTTTATCTGTTTATCATGTTTGCATGTTTTTTTTTTTTATGGAGAGTGAAATAAATGACATTAAATGAAATATATGGGACTACACATACATGTGGCATGAAATTTTGGTTAAAGTGTTTATGCTGTTTTTTGTCGTATTTCGAATATGGCCTTTAAACCATAAACATACCAATACATTGGACCACTTAGCCAGGAATAATCATTAAATTGATAGCACTTGTATTCAGTTTCGATTTCTTAACAAAGAAACAATCATAAAATTATTGTCATATGAGAGCACTCCATAATTTACAAATGCTAAATCATGTTCTGCTTCAATGATTTAAAATCTGATGTCGAAAGAACTTGTGGAAAAAATGACATGCATTTCATACAGGATGCCGGTCAACCAATCAGATATCGCGAATAAATGGGTTGATGTTTCATATATTGCTATGTAGTACCACAGTTTATTAATTTTCAACGAAACTGCAATTGGATAAATAACAAAACGACTCATCAGAAAGTTGCTGATTGAATCACGTTTTATTAAAATTCCCTTGTCCGGCTTCTTGACCCAGTGATTTTTTGTTTGGTGGATCATTTTCATCTCAAGGATTATTACCAAATCTAGACTTCTCCTTCACGATCGACTTTCTCGGATAACGTGACTCCTTCAATCAATGGTGAGCTTCATTTTGACATTAAGACCATCAATGTATTTGATTTGCACTAATTATCCGTATGTACTATGGACCAGTGTATGGTTGTAAAAGCTTATTCCACTATTTGCTATATCGTGATAGAATACAGCACAAATATTCAACGACCAACATCTGCGAATATCTTATTTTAAATGTATCAATAAAGAGTTAAAATTAAATGTGCGTATCAAGTCAATAAATACATGTATAATGTTGTTATGTGTACAACGTACAGCAAAATAGAATTCACATCATACATATCTTCCACAGGGTTCCTTTATTCATTATCAACATAATGGTTTTCACGAAAGATCAATACATGCACTATTCCATCACTTGTCATATAGGTCCTGCAGTCTCCATCAGTTATTACCTTCAGAAAGGCCTTAAAAACACATCTTTTTGCAGTTTGTAGTTGCAGTTCTTATCATATGTATTTAAGTAATTTTATTTTTCATTCCCTCTAAGCGATTTGGGTTTTTTTTGGAAAAGCGCGGTATAAGTAATAACATGCTCAGATTGCAGCTGCCAGGGTTTTATCAGGGACATCTAAATATGATCACATTTCTCCTGTTCTAAAAAAGCTGCACTGGTTGCCAATCCGCAAGCGCATATAATTCAAAATCCTTCTCCTCACATGGAAGGCTGTAACGGATTAGCACCAAACTATTTACAAAACCTTGTTATGCCTTATACACCAGCTCGTAGTCTAAGATCATCACACCAGCATCTTCTTAAGATCCCAAAGACACGAGTAGCCTGTGGTGAACGGGCTTTTTCATCTGCAGCACCTTGTCTTTGGAATAATTTGAGAATTATAACTTCCTTAGAGACTTTTAAATCCAAGCTGAAATCTTATCTTTTTTAACAATACCTGTACTTGGCACTATGACACTCATCCGAACTTTCTCGTCCAAACTTTCTCATTCTTTCTATTTTTCTTGTGCGCCTCGGAATAGCATTGTCTAGATAGACGGCGCTATACAAATGCCTATTATTATTATTATTATAATAATAATAATAATAATAATACAAATATTTCAACAATGAAATAATACAATATAACCTAGGCCGCACAGTGACACTAAAGATATTAAACTTGACAAAATGTAACACATTCTTTAACATAAAGAGAAACAAACAAACTGAGCAAAGAAACTCCGAAACATTTGTTAATTTTCTTGAAGATTTGTTTCTGTTGTATATCTTTCCATATCATAATAAGTTTTAACAGCTGACATAACTTTTTCGAACAGTGGTTTCTGATTTTTGCATTGGCTGAATAGATTTATTTCTTACAATAATAAATGTTACAAATAAAAGCGTTGTTATGACTCGGACTTCCTTTCAAGCCAAACAATTCATTTTGGTTTGTGAGTTTGACCTTTTTACAATATTGGCCAAACTCACAAACCAAAATGAATTGGCCTTTGACAATTCAAACTTTCCTGCCATTTGCTTATTTTAAATTTTAAATCTTTGGGCTTGGACGGCGGTCAGAAATAGTCCATCATTCGTAATAGAGCAATGACTTAAATTGTTTCCAACTCTTTACAATAAGATTAATAGAGCCACACAGGCACTAGACTCTTAACTGTTGTTTAAGGTAGTGAGAAGATACCTTAAATATATACGTCCGCCATGTGCATTATATTTGCAATTAACGATTCAGAAGTGAAATATTTTTTTAGTCAGAGGCAACTGTCCACAACTTTGAACGAAGTAATTTTCGATATTTCATGGAAACATTTGGTTGACCCACATTACCTTGACAATTTGACAGAAAGTAATTGATATCACTTAAGCTCTGTGTAAATGGTATATGTTCTTTTCTTTGTAATTTTTTTTCAGAAAAGTTAGCTGATCGTAGGCTTAAGATGGCAGATGAAAGCACCCTTCCTACGTCGGCATTTGATCCAACAAACGGCAGTCTTACAGGCGGTTATTATGATTATCAGTCTTTAGGCGTTGCCCAACGTGTTGCTCTCTTTGTCATCTTTCTTATGATAAGCATCACAGGAATTATCGGAAACTCCATCGTGATCGTCGCCATCATTCTCTCTCGCAAGCTCAGGTCGACTTTCAACTGGTTTGTCCTGAACCTTGCATGTGCCGATCTACTGACGTTGATCTGCAGTCCCTTTCAACTTGCATTTTCGCACAGTCTGAATGACTGGACCTTTTACTTGTCGGTATTTTTCATGTGGGCCTGTGTTGGCGTAAGCCTTACAACCCATGCTTTCCTTGGCTTCACCAGTTGGTATCGCGTCACGAGAAACCAAGAAAAATTCAAGAAACTTTACAAGGCTCGAAACTTATGCCTCATGATTGCATTCACGTGGGTTTTTAACTTCTCCTCGGGCTGCTTAATTGCCAGACTAAACGAGGAAAAAAATGTCTTTGTCATACCTTTTTGGGCCTTCGGGCATTTTGCAATTATTGTCACTGTGTACCTAAAACTATAGATATTCATTGCATACCGAGGGGAGAAGTTGAAACCAACGAAGAAAGTCGACGGAAAGATACAGAATGAAATATGCATGGACACCATATGCCCAGATGAAAACCAAGTTACCCAACAAGATGGTTTAGTCAATGAGAATACTGTTTTGATGGTTTCCCATTCGTCCGAGCATTTAGGAATCCAGAACTGCGACCCATCAAAAGGTGAAAGACTTAAATCTGCTCACCCGGAGAACCATACGCATGATGCGGAGACTTTGACCGTATCCCCACCTCTGGAGGAGATAGAAAGCACAGATGGCGAATCTGACCTAAGATCGAAAGAAGTACCAGTACGTGTCGAGGGATCGGAAACCAAAGTACCTGTCAAGAAACAGAAACAACCTAAAATTGACAAGAAGCTTCTTGCTGTAACCAAGAATCTGTTGGTAATTCTGGTTGCTTTTGTCATCTGCTTCATTCCTTACGCTGTAAGCATATTATGTTTACCGAAATCTTACAGTGCACTTCCCTGGCTTTTCGCCCTTCTATTGTCAAATAGCTGTATTAATCCCATTATCTACGCCAGAAGGATTCGTGCTTTCAGAGAGGTGATGGTATGCATCATACGATGTAGGCTCGGAAGCATTCCCATGCCCATCGACTTGGTAAGGAAAATGAGAACCACTCGCTGAACAAAATAACTTGCAATCGCCCAGTAAAACTTAAAGCAAGGTCAAAAGTATACCTTGGACAAATTCCCCCAAATTATCCGCGGGCAATTAAGACCCGGATCATTTAACCATAGAAAAAGTGTAAGGTGGAAAAGTTTCCTAAAATTTACTCGCGGACAATTATAAACTGGAGGCTTACACATCGACAAAAACATCCGGTGAACAAGTTCCCCCAATCCCACGGACAATGAAAATACAGTTATCATGGGTAACTTTTCCATATTTCGCCTGTCTTGAAGCAATTGCACAGAATAATGCGATGAATCGCAATACAAGTCACTAATTATTAATCGATTACTTGGAACATCTCATTAATCCAATTGAAAAACTCATGATTTCAATTCTGTATAATAATATGTTGAGAAATATGGGAGTCGTTTTTCTTAAAGTATTCAGTTTTATTCTGAAAAAAAGAAGCAATGCTTGTTCTAGCTTGTTTAGGATGACACATATTTAATGCGGTAATTGTTCCTATTATGTAATTGTAATATATTTTAGTCTTATGCATTGTGAAATTATGAACAATGAATTATGTTGTATTTATGTTCGTTTATCAAATGATAAAAGTCTTTGTTATGATTATGTTGCAGTTTGTATAAGCTAGGACTATAGAAAATGCTTTGCTTGGATGTTATGTAAGAAGAGGAATTGGAGTTTTGAGAAATAAATTCAGTGATCCAAACAAACAAATCCTTCAGTGTGTACCAAAGCATGTAAATTGGACTTGTCGTGGTATGGTGATTTATTCACTAGACTCTCAGTCCCAAGGCTCAGGGTTCGAATCTCAGCGCTACATATGACACTCTCCATCCGGGTGTTAAAGGGTACCTGGCAATTGCTGGGGGATAATAAGGAAAAAGCGGTATTAATACTGATTAATACTGTATTACTAATCAATATTCATCATTTCCTTAAGATCCTTTTATTATATCCAGTGGAGTATCCAGCATTATACATGTAAGATGGAGCCAGTGTTTACCCTCTAAAAGATAAAATAAATTGTAAAATAACTTTTTATAACACGGGGTGTCGGTTAGATTTCAGAAAGAAAAAAAAAAGCAGTTTCAATATGGGCGATCACATTTCCTATGGTTAGGGTTGCCTAAGGCACATTAGGCTGTCATTGGCAGTGAAGGTACATGTACAATAAGTATCAACCAATGTTCTGAATATACCAATAATTCATGTATGTATTTACAATTTGTATTTGTATGATATCTTAATTTTAGAATTAGATATTAGTGTTTTTGTATAGATATAAAGTAAATATGTACACGTCAATAATGTCAATGAACACAAATGATTGTATGTTTGAATGTATATTTTATTTATTCACGGTTAAAAACAAGATACAATAATTGTGCCCGCATTCAGCAAATGCCGTTTTTCAGCGAGGCCGCGATTACATAAAATTCGAACAATAGAATATAAGACAATGAAAATACAATTTACAAGCAAATATTATTAATTACCAATAATTTATGTGTGTATTAACAATTTGAATTTGTATGTTATATTAAATGTACTAGGTATCTTAGAGTTAGACATAAATGTTTTTGTATAGAAATAAGTAAATATGTACACGTAAATAATGTCAATGGACACAAATGATTTTAATCGTGTTCTGTATATAATGTATTTTGCACAACTTTCATCTCTTATTATCGAATATAAAAAGAGATGATAAAACATATCATACTACGTAAGTATAATAAGTCCAGTGAATAATTTGCGGGATGAGATTTGATGAGAAGTGGAAACACCACTGCAGATAGATAATTGTGTATTTGTGTATATACTATAGTATTATGGTTGGTTGTCAGTTTGTTTGTTTCACTTGACTACTAAGAAAGCATGGGCATGCTTGTAAGTAAGCTACAGTGACCGATACTGCGGCTGTAAGTCCTTTAAGAGGGCCTTGGTAATGATTTCTGCCCTACCAAAGAGCACTGGGACACCGACTTGGTATTGAACCCGGGACCCTCCGGTTACGAAACCTCTGGTCACCACTGAGACATGTTATCATAGTGTTTTATAGATATGCGTTTTGTGAACTCTCTGATTGAAATTATGATTACTAAAGATGCAACGCATGATACGAAAAAAGATTGATAATGATGATGTTATTATCCATTATTTTTGTTCACTGACTCCGATGAGTGCAAGACAAAGAACTTAAGTACTTCTGTATTCGTTGCTATTCAATTATAGAATAAAGGAATTGAAGTATAAAAGAAAAAAAGACAGCGTCAAGTAGAAAAGAAAGCGAAATCAAATATTTTAGGTGGCCCAATGGCTCAGTGGCATAGCAGTGGTAGCTTAAACGGGAGGTCTCTGGTTCGAGACCAAGTCAATGCGCTAGTACCCACATAGCTCCGTTAAGTCTCATTTCACAACGCCTCCTATTGTCAAAGTCAACAGCCTAACATGTTAGCCTATGGAATTTTACAAACAAAATCGTTAAAAATTCATTTTTTGTTTAAACGAAAAGCACATCCACCCCGACGTACGTTATCACTAGCTCTTTCATTGGAACCCTCATGTCCTATTGACTTTTGAAAGTTCACCCACCGTAATTTGATCAAAATAGGTTGCAAGCTCGTCATTGCCTATAAAACACATGTGAAACAAGTCGAGCTTTGGACTCAATTTGCCAAGCGATTTTAAGATTATAGGTCAAGCACACGAAGGATAAGAAGCATGACTTATCATATATCACTTCTGCTTGGTTCATTATGTCCATTTCATCCAACCCCCACCGTCATTTTTCCATTTAGTAAAAGCAAACATATTGCCGAGGTAAGCAAAAACATGAATATTCATGAACGGTCAGACAATACAGCCTTTTAGTACGTAACGTATAGTGAACGGGAATGGGCGATGATCCGTCCAGGATGTAGAGTTCAGTGGTTTGTGCTGGCAATGTTCCAGCGAGCGAAAATGAGACAACCGGAGCAATATGCTGGGTAAGGCATTAATACTCTCACCAAGTCCCTCGGAGATGACTTATAGCTGTCGGGCCCCTATTTGCTTACTTAGAAGCCTACAATGATTTCTTAGCAGTCAGGTAAGACAAACAAATAAACACACTATTTGGAAGGGTTGAAACTTTAGGGAATCAAATTATGTAAAGAGTAATAGCTTGGTTATGATTACATTAAGTTCTTTTCTGTCTGTATTTTTTCACTTTCGATGTAAATTGTACGTATTTTGTCTTGTCTAATTTTGTTTTTGTTTGGTAATGTTAAAAAAAAAATTGCATACATTGTAATAAGATTGTATGAGGTCAACTTAAGAGTGTAATGGAGCTGGTGGTTATATTTTGTACGTTTTCTTCCCCCCACCAGTTCCAAGTACAAGTACAGGCGAATAAACATGAGAAAAGAAAAAAAAGTTCTACGTATGAAATGACAAATATAAGCAAAATATACTTGAGGCAGACATCTTAGAAGAAAAAAACATGAAGTGAATGAAATATTTAGAATTTGTATTCGAGCTTAAACGTAAGATTATACTTATTCAATTCTTAAATTCTTAGTAGTTTCTTGGTAGTATCTTTGTAATCTCTGGAGTAGTCTCCTTTTGTTCATTCTTTTTTCATCCCGCATTAAAACAAAATCATGGTTATGATTAGACCTGTACACTAATTTTGTAAATACTTTTTGTACCAAAGTTTCTCTTGAAGACTTAAGAAACTTGTCAGGTTTTTCAGACAAAGCAACGTTTAGTGCATGCAGATGGGTGTTGTTGCTACCTTGTTTGGCGTTCAACAATGAGGGATAGAGCAACGTCGATCTGGCGCTGCTCAGTGGCTGCCGGGCTCACGATCAATTGGGCAAAAAGAATTTCCGTTTCGGTTTAATAAAATTTGGAGTGGACTATTAGGCTATTATTATTATTATTATTAATATTATGCAAAGTGAATACCATCCATAGAGATGCCATTTTGCATAGCTGGTTAATCAAATAGGAGGTAACAAAGGATTCGGAGGGGGTGGGGTGGGGGGGGGGAATATGCATTCATTGAAATACATTATAAAAGATCTAAAGATTGAAGTACAGGAAGGAAAGACCTCGGAAATTAAGTTTGTGTTGGGGATACTTGAACAATAAGCATAATACATGGGAGTGATAACGAATTGTTGGAATAGAGAAGAAAAGAGAGGGATAATGAAGAGCAAGAAAGAGAATAAGAGAGTGGTAGAGAGAGAGAGAGAGATAAAGGGAGATGTGGTAAGGGAGGGAGAGGAAGCGAGAGAGGAAGAGAGAAAGAGAGAAAGTGATAGAGAGAAAGAAAGATAGAGTGAGAAGGGTGATGGTATTGGTAGAGGAGAAATAGACCAATTTACTACCATATTCAAATTTCATGCATACTGTTTAAAGATAGGTTGTTCTTGACCCCAGATTTCGCTCAAATTAAAGACGACGGTCCCCTATTTGCTTACCATTTGCTTACTTAGAAGCCTACCTCGCCTCACACCCTTATATGATATTTTTGCCGGGGGCCCCTACCCTAATATCTTTTATTAGGTCCTAAGGAAGCACTGTGCCAAAAATGGTGCTTTTATCCGACAAGTAACGACAATTGATAAATTTGACGCTTAAAGCCACCTGACTATGAGCGGTCTCTTTCGGTTTCTCTTCCCCTCCCGTGGTCGCACTATAACCAACCTTCACTCCATGATGTTTCTGCTTTAATTTGTTGCAGCGCCACCTCGTGTTTCCATTCAATTAAGGGTTTTGTTGCAAGTTGCAGTTTCTTTTTCTCACTCTCTTCATCCTCCCCTCCTTTCGTTCGCGAAGGTACTTGGTGGTGGTTATTTTACCTGACTGCTAAGAAAGCACACATGCACATTTTACGTAAGGCCACTAACGCATCGCCTTGGTTTCGAACCCGGGTCACCGGAATACGAGACCACTGCTCTACCGACTAAGCTATCGCGCCTCCTCGTTAGTTAATTCATTGGAACATGTTAAATATTGTTTTAAAACCATTACTGTTCAATCAAAATTACTCTTTTGTTATGTACAGTGCGTATCAAAAAAAAGTTTAGCCAACTTTTGTAGCTTGTAATTGACGAGTTATAATCCGTGTACACTTTAATCATATGTTATTGTAAAGGAGAACTTATGCCCTGACTAATGATACCATTTCCATAATTTTGCTGCTAAGGATGACTGAACAGCAGGATTTTCAAAAAGTATTGTAAAAATCCTCTTGTACCAAGTTTAGGCTGAAGCGATGAATGATGGTCAAAAGCCATTATGTATCTGTTATCTCAATCCAACAATATTGCTGTTTTATTTATATTTACTATTAGGCAGTTGAAAAAAAAGTGTTAACATCGACTCAAACTCAAAGAAGTTTTATTACAAGCAAAATTGATGATAATCTTTTTGTTATGATGATTACAATCTCGACTTCATTCGCATCCCTTGTTTATTTTAACCTTCTCATTAAGTGATGCAAATTTGATGAAGTTTATCTAGGGTGTTATCTGTTTTAAATGGGAATCTGATGTCAATATATTGATATTTATCATCATAAATGTTCTTTCTTGCATTTGGGTTTAGTAGCCTTTGAGTTTTCGATCGGTATACGAGATAAACACCATATATGCTCCTTACGCGTGTGAAATGGTGCAGTGGACAAGTGAGCAGAAAAAACTTAGATATGATGAAAAAAGAAGTTAGTAGGCTGTTCATAATAATTAAAAGTTTGCACAGGGATTAAAATCAATAAAAGCCTACTAACATTACATCATTTTAAACAAGCACTGAAGCACGAGGCACAATTTAACCTTTTAAAAGGATGTAAGATCAAAGAAGCACATGTATATGGCCTGACACACATCGGTTCATTAAAGCACAAACTTGGAACAAGGCGATTTTAACAAACCTTTTAAAGACCCTGGTGTTCTTTCACTCGTGGCAGATATATCATGACTAGGGTATCACTGGACAGAAAATAAGTTACCGTTTATCATGAAAGCAATTTCAAAGTCATGTTCATTATGACTTTTTAATTGGGAGCTACCCAAGTTAGGTCATTTTTTTTATTGATACGCACTGTATACATGTATCAGTATTATTCTTTGTAGTGTATGATTGTTCATATACTGTCATTATTGTGACGTGTTATCAAATTCAAATCAAAATTCGATTCAGTTAGTTATACATTCATCGATTTCAAATGTTATCTATAGTAGCTTTTACAGTAACATAATATAAAAGTATAAAATGCATATACGATTGAATAAAACAGAGCATAGGCCTGCAATTGAATAATAAAAATGGTAGTAATTGCTATAATTACCCAACTGATAAAGTTTCCCATATACGATAATTATATACTACACGTATTGCGATCGATGACTTGCTCAGTTTTATGGTTTAAAGAACCTGTAGGAAGTGAACAATTAAATAGATGAATTATATATCATCGGAAAGCTTATAAGCAATATATTACAATAATATCAGTTATATGCTGTTTAAGTGTCTCACAGAGGAGTAGAAGTTCTCTGAAAACTCGAAATCTAAAGCTATGACCATCGGAAGTTGTCGGCCTGAAAACGAGCTATCGACTTGATTACATAATCTTATGGGGAGTACCCTACGCATATTCACAATGGCTTTGCAATAATAATGCTCATCGCCTCAGCTAACAGAGTGAGTCAGATGTTCAGTCATGCATGCAGAGATTCAAATGAATGGTACCTAAATGTACTGGGAGGATAACTCTATCAAGACATATCCTGAAACCCATGATTAAACATTCATACTTCAAACAATACAACTTTTAACAAGTGGGACATTTTTTCTGACTCATTTTGTATAGGCGAGTCGATTGTGTTTACATGTTACGTCGTCACCGTGAATGTCGCAAATTTGACCTCTATTGACCCGTAATTTGGAGAAGTGCGGAAAATGAGGTTTCAATTTGCTTTTGTGTAATATTGAAAGGGACAATATTTGTAATTCCTTTATATTTCATCGTATTCTACCTTCATTCAGTTTTCCATTGAAATAAAGTTGTAGTTTCTTCGGATACGGTCAAAAGGCGTTAACAAAAAAAAAGTGCATTGCCCTTTGCGACCGACCCAAAATTTAATATTTAAAAATCTACGGTCGGCTTTCTAATATTTTTATTTTTTTCATATTTTCTTTACCGTTTGATCGTAAACTATTTTTTTGAATGAATTAAATAAATATGTACTTTGTTTGTTTCAAGGGATATAATTTCATAAAATCATCAAAATTATTCCCAAATTCTCCCTCATCTTCTGCCCTAGTTTCGAAATCTTAAAACAAATATAGACCCGGCCTCGTGTACGTGTATCGCCATGCACTGCGCCAGCGAGAAACCAGCGCGATTTGGGCGACGTTCTTGGTGTTGAGTTTTTTGGGCGACGGTCGCTGTTTTGTGGGGGGGGGGGGGGAAAGGAAGAACAAAAAATACATCTTTCTAAAGAGCCTTATGCGCTGCAAACGAAAGCGATTCTTCATAGGAATGAGGATGCAGGTCGTCATTAAAAAGGAGGCATGACGTCAGTGGAAGGCGTGGCTTGAGTATTATGATCGGGTAGAGGAAGGAGGGAGAGTCACCATTTCCGGAGAGCTTATGCATGTGATGCATGTCGTCGTCTCAGGTCGTGGTGAATGGCGGATCAGAAAGAGTGCATAAACATAAAAAGGCAAAGTCATAATGATGATAATGATAATAATGATGATAATAATATTAATATTGGGTTCTTGTATAGCGCTCTGTCAGACTTTACACTCTTGGTGCTCTAAAATAATTCCCTCGGTTTTATTGAGAAAAAAAAATAAGAGGGAGGGGGGTGGTTTGAACTCCTATATTTTACGGGCCTGACTGGATATTATACCATAATGTCATATACATGCACTTGATTGACAACGCAAGATTGGAGTAATAATGTTTGTTTAAATTAATTCAAAACCTTGTTTTGACAGGAAACAAAATCCGCAATGTCATATATACATGCACTAACTTGACATCGCAAGATTGAAAGTAATAATTTATGTTTAAATTGTTTCAAAACCTTGTTGTGACAGGAAACGAAAAACGCAATGTCATATATAAACACTTTATTTACACGCAAGACAAACCTTGTTTATATCGTATTTACATAACCCTCGGTTGAAAATCTTGTTTTAGTTTCCATTCATTAAAAATAAAGTTGAGTTCTGGTCATGCGAACAATTCTGGACATTCGTTGTTGTTGAGAGGATGGTTATGTAGTACAACCGGTGTCAGGGGCGGCGGAGCGACTTCCAAAGTGGGGGGGGGGGGCACCAAGAAAAAAAGGTGCACCTACGAAGAGAAATCTCAAAGCGAAAATATACACATTTTTAGACATTGGTGTATACCCCTATTTTGTGATAACAATTATTAGGGATGATTTCAATATTTGTTTCACGTCACATATGGCTCCGAATAGTCTCATTGGACAACGCCCCCTATCGTCAGAGTCCAGCAGCCTAATATGTTAGTCTATGGACTTTTACCAAAATGTCGTTAAAAAATGTATTTTTTGTTTAAACGAAAAGCACATCCACCCCGACGTACGTTGACACTAGCTCTTGTATTGGAACCCTCATGTCCCAATGACTTTTGAAAGTTCACCCACCGTAATTTGATCAAAATAGGTCGCCAGCTCGCCATTGCCTATATAACACATGTGCAACAAGTCGAATTTTTGATGCAATTTGCCACGCGATTGTAAGGTTATAGGTTAAGCACAAGAAGGATAACAAGCATGAATTATCATAGATCAATTCTGATTGGTGCATTATGTCCATTTCGTATTAGTATAGGCAAACATTTTGCCGAGTTAAGCCAAACATGAATAGTCATGACACGCCGTGGACTATTCGATTATTTACAGAGGGGTGCAATTGTGTACCACATCAAACTCCCCTACTTTCAGTCAAGTATTTCATTGTATTATGTAGTTTGGTAGGTTTATTTTACTAACTGTTTAATTATCAGATATCAATTATAGTTTAAAGATATGGAAAAGGTTCTTCAAATTCAAATTCAAATATTTAGCAAAGCAATCTCACTTTCAAAATCACTATCAAGTGTCGTCTGATCCGCCGATTGCCGTCTGCTATATACGTTCAAGGCACAATTATCTGTGGACTGTGATGTAGACAGTTAACTCGTCATTGTAGATTTATGATAAGTCATCTGTCATTTATTAGCCTGTAATTGTTGACACACATACAATTACCACACACATGAACACTCTCACTTCCCCTCCCCAACACACCATTTCCACACACTCGGTTCACACATAATACCCGATGGCCCTGCAACATAGTGGAACATTCTAGTTTGGTGGTGACGTCGAACTAGCTACGTTTGTGCTGGCAATGGTCCAGCGAGCAAAAATGAGACACCCGGAGCAATATGTACACCATACAAGCTATTGCTTAAGCATCATGCTTTGCAGTTGGGCTTGATTGTCTAAAAAGGAGGATTTTGTTTTAGATGTGCGAGGTCGCAGTGCGAAAAATGACATCTTATAAAGAGGAAAAACCCAACCCTAATGGGGTTATAAGCATATTCTCACAACGGAAGACTGAAAAGACCTTTGATAGGTAACATAAGTATATCATCTATAGATGCATGCGAGCGTTGGGGGGAAATTGCTCTTAGTCGCTTAAAATTAGCTAGGGCGCGTTTAATGATGAGAGGAAAAGGGGACACTTATCAGGAAGGAAGAGGAGCATGTGCCAAAGTACAAAGAGTAATTATCAGAGGTAAAGGGCACTTGTCAAAAGTATAAAAAAAGGCACTTCTCGTACCTGACTAGGGGCACTTACTAGAGATTAAAAAGGGCAATTATGAGAATGGAAATGGGCACTTGTCAAAAGTATAAAAAAAGGCACTTCTCGTACCTGACTAGGGGCACTTACTAGAGATTAAAAAGGGCAATTATGAGAATGGAAATGGACACTTATTGCAGAGGAAATTGGGAACTTGTCGAAAGAAAAGGGGCACGTTTCCAAATAAAAGGGGCACTTATCAGAGTTGAAAAGGGGAAGGGACATCTTTACAAAGCAATAGGGGCACTTGTCAAAGTAAAAGGGGCATAATTCCTATGTTAAAAAGGGGCACTTTTCGGGTGGCTGAAAAAGTGGGGGGGGGGGCGCCTCTGACCCGTGTACATTGTGAGCTTTTTAAATCCTTAAAATGATAAGAAATAGAATAATCTTGATAGAAGCCACGAGCACTGCACGCGAAATTGGGTATATTGTTCATGATACCATAATGTTATAAAAAAGCACCTGTTTGACAACGCAAGATTGAAGTAAAAACTTTTGTTTAAATTATTTCGAAACCTTGTTTTTATATTCAATCATTGTATTCAATCTCAAATTAAATGACGTTGCGCTTCATTAAATGCACTTTGGAAAGTATTCCCCCTCCCCTTTGATTCTCCTTTACCCTTTTTCTTTTTGTATTGGTGTTCAAGTTTTTCTCTGCTTACCTTTTCCTTTTTTTTTTCTTTTCTCAACAACACAGTGTATACTTTTCAGGGGTTGACGTTCATAAGGCTGATTGCCCTTTTTGTAAACCCCTCATTCCCATACAATTTTGTTTGCTCCTTCCCTGTGTAATTGTCTTGTAATCGATCTTTTATTTGTATATCATGTTTGTATGTTAATTTGTTTTTATGGAGAATGAAATTAATGAAATGAAATGAAATATATGGGACTACATATACATGTGGCATGAATTTTTGGTTAAAGTGTTTGAGCTATTTATTGTCGTATTTCGAACATGGCCTTTTAACCATAAACATACGAATAGTACATTGAACCACTTAACCAGGAAGAAAATCATTCAATTGATAGCACTAGTTTTCAGTTTCGATTTCTTAAATCATGAAATTATTGTCGTATGAAAGCACTCCATAATTTACAAATGCTAAATCATGTTCTGCTTCAATGATTTAAAATCTGATGTGGAAAGAACTCGTGAAAAAATTGGCATGCATGTCATACAGGCTACCGGTCAACCAATCAGATGTCGCGAATAAATGGGTTGATGTTTCATATATTGCTATGGAGTACCACCGTTTATTAATTTTCAACAGAACTGCAATTGGATGAATAACAAAATGACTCATCAGAAAGTTGCTGAATAAATCACGCTTTATCTATATTCCCTTGTCCGGCTTCATGGCCCAGTGATTGTTTGTTTGGTGGATCATTTTCGTCTCAAGGATTATTACCAAATCTAGACTTCTCCTTCACGATCGACTTTCTCGGATTACGTGACTCCTTTAATCAATGGTGAGCTTCATTTTGACAATAAGACCATCAATGTATTTGATATGCACTAATTATCCGTATGAACTCCAATGTATGGTTGTAATAATTTATTCCACTATTTGCTAAATTGTGATGAAATACAGCACAAATATTCAACGGCCAACATCTGTGAATATCTTATTATAAATGTATCGATAGAGAGTTAAAATCAAAATGTACGTATAAGTCAATAAATACATGTACCCTGTTGTTAGGTGTACAACGTACAGCAAAATATAATTCACATCATACTTTTCTTCCACAGGGTTCCTTTGTTCATTATCAACAAAAAATCAATACATGCACTATTCCATGACTTGTCATTATAGGTCCCGCAGTCTCCATCAGTTATTACCTTCAGAAAGGCCTTAAAAACCCTTTTTTTGCAGTTTGTAGTTGCAGTTCTTATTATATGTATTTAAGTAAGTTTAATTTTCATTCACTGTAAGCGCTTTGGGCCTTTTTGGAAAATCACGGTATAAGTAATAATAATAATGATGTAGAGGTGTCGTGGGCGAGTGGATACGTCGCCGGACTGTCGATGTCAAGGTCCGCGGTTCGAATCCCACTGCGGCACTAATGTCCTTTGGCAAGACATTGATCTACATTTGCCACACCTCCACCTAGGTGAAGTAATTGGGGACCGGTAGGAAGTAATTCCTTAAATGCTGTGAGCACCGACATCGGTAGCCTAGCAGAGCCGGGGTAATATTGGAGCGCTTTGAGCACCCTGCAGGGTGGACATGTGCGCTATATAAATATCCAATATTATTACTATTATTATAAAATATTTAACAATAAAATATTACAATATAACCTAGGCCCCACAGCGACATATAAGATATTAAACGTGACAAAATGTAATGTGTACACAAATTCTATAACATAAACAGAAACAGACAAACTGAGCAAAGACACTCAGAAACATTTGTTAAAAATGAAAACATTTTTCACGTAATTATTATCTTGAAGATTTATTTCTGTTATATATCTTTCCATATCATAATAAGTTTTAACAGCTGACATAACTTTTCAAACAGTGGTTTCTGATTTTCGCATTGGCTGAATAGATTTATTTCTTACAATAACGAAAGTTAAAATTCAAAGCGTTGTTATGACTTCCTTTCAATCCAAACGATTCATTTTGGTTTGTGAGTTTGGCCTTTATATTAGTCTTACTGAAAAACCATTGCTCTAGTTTTGACCATATTGTATTTGAATATAGGCGGTATTAGAAAAATGCAAACTTGTCTCTTCACTACGGTTAAAAATGTACAATGTTTATCAGTAAACATTTTGATTTTCAGCAATAAATCTTTCATGTAAAACATTCTGTGAAAAATAATAAACTGGAACCACCTAATATGCATATCAACAGATGACCGATATAGAGAGTCAGACAGTATGATAGTCGGATAGTCGGATCGTAGTCGGATCGAGAAGTGTGTACTGGGCTTAAGGCAAATGTGACTTTGACAGATTTATAATCGTGTCTTATAATGCTGCCTACAATGAATTATATTCAAGTAAATATCTTATCCCATCATACCAGCATATATTTAATCATGCGGTACAGGATTTACTTTCCCTTTTATTCATGCTGTATAAAATGGTCCACATTATTTGCCGGTCTGTTTGCAGCCAGAAGGATTCATAACTAATAATAACTCATACTAACATATACATTTCAACACATAATTTGATAACACTCTTCTGACTACAAACAGGGCTGTCAAATGGGCCTATTTCATGTACGCTTTAATTATGTTCATTTTCCAGGTAGAAGTTCTCAAGCAACATATAATCACGTATATGAATAATTATATAAACATTTTCTCTCAAGCTGATAGTATTCTTGTTTTAAAATCTTTGCGGATTCATCCAAAGGATAGCCATGACAAGTCAAACTTTCCTGCTATTCGTTTATTTTACATTTTAAATCTTTGGGCTAGGACGGCGGTCAGAAATAGTCCATAATTCGTATTACAAAGAGCAATGGCTTAGATCGTTTCCAACTCTATATACTATGATTAATCGAACCACGAAGGCAAAATAAATTGTTGTTTAAGTTTAGGTGAGAAGATATGATACATTTAAATACTTTCTTTAACAATTACTTGTTTTTTTCTTACCTTAAATATATACGTCAACTCAGTGCATACATTTATAATGAACGATTCAGAAGTGAAATAATTTTTCAGTCACATGCAACTGTAGTTTTCAAATATTGCATGGAAACATTTGGTTCACCCAAATTACCTTTACAATTTGTAAGAAAATAAATTGATATCATTTGAAGCTCTGTGTAAATAGTATTCGTTCTTTTCTTCGTAAATTCTTTTCAGAAAAGCTTTTAGTTGATCACAGGCTAAAGATGGCAGACGAAAGCACTCTTCCTACGTCGGCCATTGATCTATCAAACGGTAGTCTTCCAGGCGGTTCTTTTAACGATCAGCCTTTTATAGGCTCCGCCCAACATGTTCTTTTCACTATCATTCTCCTTATAATAAGCTTCACCGGAATCATCGGAAACTCCATCGTGATCCTCGCCATCGTTCTCTCTCGCCAGCTCAGGTCAACCCTCAACTGGTTTATCCTGAACCTTGCATGTACCGATCTGTTGACGTCGATCTGCCTTCCCTTTTATGTTGCAAGTTTGCTGATCAGTCCGTTTGACTGGACCTTTAAATTTACCTCATTTGTAATATTTACCTGTGTTGGCGTTAGCCTAACGACACATGCTTTCATTGGCTTCACCAGTTGGTATCGCATTACTAGAAACCAAGAAAAATTCAAGAAAATTTTCAAGACTCGGAATTTATGCCTCATGATTGCATTCACTTGGGTGTTTAACTTCTCCGCGCTATTTTTAAGTTTCACACTAAACAACAAAATAATATTTATCATTTTGATCTTCGGGCATTTTGCAATTGTTGTCACTGCGTACCTGAAAGTATGGAGATTCATTGCACACCGAGCGGAAAAGATAAAGCCAACGAAAAAAGTCGACGAAAAGATACAGAATGAAGTATGCAAGTACACCTTATGCCCCGATGAAAACAAAGTTACACAACAAGGTGGTTTGGTTAATGAGAATACTGTTTTGAGGGCATCTCATTCGTCCGAGAATTTAGGAAGCCAAAACTGCGACCTATCAAAATGTGAAAAATCTTGTCAGCTGGAGAACCCTATGCAGGATGCGAAGACTTTGACGGTATCCCCATCTCTAGAAGAGATAGAAAGCACAGATGGCGGACCTGACCTAAGAGCGAAAGAAGTACCAGAACGTGTCGAGGGATTGGAAACCAAATTAGCTGTCGAGAAACAGACAGAACCTAAAATTGACAAGAAGCTTCTTGCTGTCACCAAGAATCTGTTGGTAATTCTGGTTGCTTTTGTCATCTGCGTCATTCCTTACGCTGTAAACCTATCTTTACCGGCATCTTACAGCGCAAGTTCCTGGCTTTTGGCCCTTGTATTGTTTAATAGCTGTATTAATCCCATCATCTACGCCAGAAGGATTCGTGTTTTTAGGGAGGTGATGGTGTGCATCATAAGATGTAGGCTCGGAAGCATTCCCATGCCTGTCGACTTGGTAAGGAAGATGAGAAACACTGGCTAAAAAGAATAACTTGCAATCACCCAGTGAAACTTAAAACAAAGACAAAATCATACTGGAGACAAATTCCACATTAATTATCGGCAGCCAATTGAGACCAGGAACATTTAACCATAGAAATAATGTAAGGCGGATAAGTTTCCTAGAATTTCCTCGCGGACAATAATTGAAAACTGGAAGCTTTAACCATGGATTAAAACATCCTTCCGCGGACAATGAAAAGACAGGAATCATGAGTTACTTTTCCAGTTTGTTGACTGTCTTGAAGCAATTCCACGGAATAACGGATTAAAATTACAACAAAAGTCACTAAATATTAATCGATTACTTTGAACATACCATCAATCTCATCGAGAAACTCATTATTCCGACTGTATATAATAATATGTTGAGACTTATGAGAGTCGTCTTTCTTAATGTATACCATTTTATTCTGAAAAAAGAAGCAATGCTTGTTCTAATTTTTGGGATGACTAATGTAGTGGGGTAATATTTCTTAGTATGTATATGTGATATATTTGAGTCTTACACATTGTTTAATTATGAACAATGAATTATGTTGTATTTATGTTCGTTCATCAAAAGATAAAAGTCTTTGTTATGATTATGTTGCAGTTTGTATAAACTAGGAGTATTGAAAATGCTTTGCTTCTACGTTATGTGCGAAAAGGAATTGTATTTTTGAGAAATAAATTCGATGAATACAAAAAAAAAAATCCTTCAGTGTGTAACAAAGCATTGGAGGTTTCGTGGTATAGTGATTCATTCACTAGAATCTTAGTCCCAAGGTTCAGGGTTCAAATCTCAGCGCTACTAAAGACACTCTCCATCCAGGTGTAAATAGGTACCTGGCAATTGCCTGGGGATAATAAGGAAAGAGCGGTAATAATACTGATTAATACTGTATTACTAATCAGTATCATCATTTTCTTAAGATCCTTTGATGTATTATATCCAGTGGAGTATCCAGCATACATGTAAGATGGAGCCAGTGTTTACCCTCTAAAAGATAAAATACATTGTAAAATACCTTTTTATTACACGGGTTGCCCGGTTAGATTTCAAACAGAAGAAGAAAGTTTCAATATAGGCGATCGCACTCCCTATGGTTAGGGTTGCCTAAGTCACATTAGGCTGCCACTGGCATTGAAGGTACAGTTATTATGTTCCGAATATGCCAATAATTCATGTGTGTATTTATAATTTGTATTTGTATGATATCTTAATCTTAGAATTAGATATTAGTGTTTTTGTATAGATATAAGTAAATATGTACACGTCAGTAATGTCAATGAACACAAATAATTGTGTGTATGAATGTATATTTTATTTATTCACGGTTGAAAACAAAATACAATAACTGTGCCCGCATTTAGCAAATGCTGTTTTTCAGCGAGGCCGCGATTAAGGCCCGATCACACAGAGGGGACGCATGGGGAATGCACGGCCAGCGCATTGGAAATTTGGAATTTTGGTCAGTGCGTTTAGTTGTCGTGCGCCCAACTTTTGTCGTAGCTACAGCGAGCTGACACCAAATGCATAGCGTGTTGCTAGTGCGCTGAGCGCATACAGGGCGCATACAGTGCACAAACAGAACGTACCCAGAGCGCACATGATAACAACTTCCACGAATGCACAGCGTGTTGCTAGCGCGCTGGACGAATGGTCCACGCATGCACTGCGTTCTACGACGCACGGCCAGCGCATTGGAAATCGGAAAAGGCCGTATGCCTAACTTTTGTCATGATTTTTGAAAAGCTAGCGAGCTGACACAAAATGCACAGCGTGTAGCTAGCGCGCTGTGCGTATACAGGGCGTGTGCTCCGCGTTTGTCTGGTGCTGGTCTAGCGCGCTCAACGCACGTCTGGCGTGCCTTTGGCGTCGAGCTCCGCGCACACTTTTGAGCATGCTCAAAAAATCCCGACGCACACAGCGAATGACGACGAATGCATAGCGTGGGTCCAGCGCGCTCGACGAACGAGTAACGAGTGATGACGCACGCCTAGCGAACGACAACGCACTGGCCAAAATTGCAAATTTTCCATGCGCCGGCCGTGCGTACCCCATGCGTCACCTCTGTGTGACCGGGCCTTTACATAAAATTCGAACAATAGAATATAAGACAATGGAAATACAATTTACAAAGAAATATTATTAATTACCAATACTTTATGTGTGTATTTACAATTTGAATGTGTATGTTATCTTAAATGTATGAGGTATCTTAGAGTTAGACATAAATATTTCTGTATAGAAATAAGTAAATATTTACACGTCAATAATGTCAATGGACACAAATGATTGTAATCGTGTACTGTATAACAATGTATTTTGCACAACTTTCATCTCATATTATCGAATACAAAAAAAGATGATATGACATATCATACTACATAAATATACTAAGTCTAGTGAATAATTTTCGGGACGAGATTTTGATGAGAAGTGGAAACACCACTGCAGATTGATAATTGTGTATTTGTGTATATATATAGTATTATGGTTGGTTGTCAGTTTGTTTGTATTACTTGACTGCTATTAAAGAAAGCAAGTAAGCTCCCAGTGACCAATGCTGTGGCTGTAAGTCCCTTTAGAGGGCCTTGGTAATGATTGCTGCCCTACCAAAGGGCACTGGGACATCGACTTGGTATCGAACCCGGGACCTTCCGGTTAAGAGACCTCTGATCACGTCTGAAACATATTATCATAGTGTTTTTTTTATTTTTTATAAATATGCGTTTTGTGCACTCTCTGATTAGAATTATGATTACAAAAGATGCAACACATTATACGAAAGAAGATTGATGACGATGATGATGATGATTATTATTATTCATTATTTTTGTTTTCACTGACTCCGATGAGTGCAAGACGAAGAATTGAAGCACTTCTGTATTTGTTGCTATTAAATTATAGAATAAAGGAATTAAAGAATAAAAGAAAAAAGACAGCGTGAGGTCTCCGGTTCGAAATCAAGTTGATGCGCTAGTGCTCGTAGCCTATAATCTAGGCGGAGTGCCGAGCTTTTTTCTTTGCTGCTAGACTAACCTTAAGCAGAACGTCTGATACGGCGAGACTACGAACCGTGAGCCGCGAGCCGCGCACCGCCTATACTCACTGGTCTAGCTGAGAGGTTTTTTCGTACGAAAAACTGCCACGGATTCATGGTCGATAATAAAAAAAACAACGACTAAAGCTAGACCAGTGATTATAGGCGGTGAGCCGCTTCGCGACTCACGGTTCGTAGTCTCGCCGTATCAGACGTTCTGCTTAGGGTTAGTCTAGCAGCAAAGAAAAAAGCTCGGCACTCCGCCTAGATTATAGGCTATAGTGCTCGGGGTAATGCATTTATACTCCTACCAAGTCCCTCGGAGATGACTTAAAGCCGAAGGGTTGAAGGAGAAAAACTTGCACACTATCAAGCAAGTGTGGAAACTTTAGGGAATCAAATAATTTAAGGAGTAATAACCTGGTTATGATTACATTTGTTCTGCGGATGAAATGACAAATGTAAGGAAAATATACTGGAAGCGAAGATCTTGGAAAAAAATCAACTGAATTAAATATTTAGAATTAATACTCGAGCTTAAATGTAATATTATAATCAATACAATTCCTAAATTCGTAGTAATTTTTTGGTAGTATCTTCGTAATCTCTGTATAGTAGTCTCATTCTGTTCATTCCTTTTTTCACCCCACATTAATTGTTTGTTTTTATCAATGGGTATGAATTGACCTGTACACTACTTTTATGAATACTTTTGTACCAAAGTTTCTCTTGACGACTGAAAAGCTTGTCAAGTTTGCCCGACAAATCAACGTCCAGTGCATGTAAAGTGAATTCCATCCATAGAGATGCCATTTTGCATAGCTGGTTAATCAAATAGTTGGTAACCAAGGATTCGGAAGGAGGGAGGGGGGGGGGGAGAACCATGCATACATTGGAATACATTATTAAAGATCTAAAGATTAAAGTACAGGAAGGAAAGACCTCGGAAAGTGAGAATTCTTGTTCGGGATACCTGAACAATGTGCATAATATGTACGACAGTTCTAACGAAATGTTGGAATAGACGAGAGAAGAGAAAAATAAGGAAGAGTAAGAAAGAGAATAAGAGAGTGGAGGAGAGAGGGAGAGAGATAGAAAGGTGGGAAGGGAGGGAGAGAAAGCGAGAGGGGAAGAAAGAAAGAGAGAAGGAGAGAGAGAGAGAGAGAGAGAGATAAGAGAGAGAGAGAGAGTGGTGGAGAAAGAGAGAGAGAGATGGGGAGGTGGAAAGGGAGGGAGAGAAAGCGAGAGAGGAAGAGAGAAAGAGAGAAAGAGAGAGAGAGAGAGAGAGAGAAGAGAAGAGAGCTAGGTGATTGGGGATAAAGGAGAGAGGAGGAAGGGAGTGCGATACAGAGAATTTTTTTATTTATGCTCTTTAGAATGACTTTATTTGTTAAAATAACAGCTATTTACAACAGTGTTTATTTACAGAATTTTTGCAATTGTAACACATCATATATATTTGTGGAACATAAGGACAACACTTGGAATGAAAGTGAAGAAATTTAGTTTGAGAGTCATTTAGAGAAAGCTTGTTCTGAAGTGCCCAAGTTCTAACATCCTTTAAGCAATTTTCCATCTTCTGAACAGCAGAAGAGCGATTCCCAGAATCAAATGTTAGATACAATTGCACGTCGTCTGCATATGTCATACATGATATATTGTGAGCCAATATGATATCTTGCAAAGGAGACGTAAACATTATAAAAAGTAACGGGCCGGCGACAGAGCCTTGTCGGACTCCGCACCATAGATTGTGTTTTTCTGAGGTAACAAAATTGATGGAGACAGACTTAGAACGACCAATCAAATAAGATATAAACCACTGCAAAGCACTTCCACTTATCCCAAACCGTGAGGATTATCGTTGTAAAAGCCAATTAAAATCGATTGTTTCAAACACAGAAGAAAAATTTAAAAGAACTAATATTGTTTTTTATGTTTCTTATCGAGAGCACACAAGATATCATTTCGGACACGGACAAGAGCTGTCTCTATGCTGTGTAAAGCTCTTTAATTATGCAGATTGAGCAGAACTATACAGATTATTCTCATTCAGATAATTTTGAATTTGACTGACAAAGCAATGCTTTCGTCAATTGGTGCCTATTAATTTGTGCAAAATTGCACGTGTGGCAAACGAGTGACTGGCATAAAGGTGAAAAAGCAAGCGAAGTCTTAACTATCTATCATTGTGCAAAAGGGTGACGACGTGTTTTGAAGAAATTATACTGAATTTTTCGACAGTGGAGCTGGCGGGAAATAGACCTTAACACTGAATGATATATATTCTTACACAAGCTTACGTCAAAATATTTGTCCTGCCTTCGGCACAAGATTTTGAATAAATCTATATAATTTACACGTTTAACCAATCTATACAAAAATATCTACATATGACCTGACGAAGAGAAACGTTTAATACACCGCTTCAAGTGAAAAACAGATAAAAAAGATTTCTGTACAAAAGTATTGTATATGTTAACAGTGGCATTTTGCAGTGTAAATGACGGTTACTTTGAAGAACTTAGACGTTAATTTACCCTTTCCTCCCTTTGCTAACTAGTAATGATATACAAACCACATAATATTTTACTGTTTCTATAACATTTTGAAAGTATCTGTTTAAGTTGCGTTATAATTTTTGCAACAATTGAAATAGTGTATTACCGTAGTATGAGCACATGATTATTTAGGAAGTATGAGCATCATGATACACATTGCCAGCTCTGTGTATTGCATAACATGTTCATTATTGTTGATCCAGCATGCATCAATGCTGGCACCATACCCCTCTGCTTCGCTAGAGCTGCCTCTATATTTCTTCGTAAGTGTCTCCCGGATCTGATGTTATGGCTTCTAGATAGGTAACGTCGGTGTTGGGTTTCTTTAGATCTTGATATGTATGGGCGTCGGTAATGTTCTGGTAGTTTGGGGTATCTGTATTAAGATCTTGGTAGGCATAGGTGTCACCATTCAGGTCTTCGTAGGTTTGGAGATCTTGGTTGGTGTCATCAAATACATGGTTCTCATACTCAACAGAGGGCTCAGGTGCATTGTTTGGGGGCGATGCGATGGGGTCAGCCTTTAAACGTCTTTGTTTGATCCTGGAAGTGAAATTGAATTTAAAAAAACCCATTCATTTCCTCCTTCTGTGTCACACCATTGAAATTCGAATACACACACACACGCACACACACACACACACACGCACACACACGCACACGAAAATACACACACAGTTCAGATAGATGTGAGGTAGGAATGGTCCCTGATGAGCATGACAGCTCACTGCGTATGATTGTGGATGCCCCTTTAATATCTATAAAAACATAATTATAAACCAGTCATTGTAGGAAGATATTTTAACGGCCTTTATAATACGATAATCCTGCAATAGCTTTATTCATTATCTTTTGGGCTCCCTTTAGATGTGGTCAAGCATTCTGCCCTTTGTAATGTCTCATTTATAATAAATTCATATCTATATTTGTAAAAAATGTACCATATAGTGGCATGGATTTCACTTTACTGTTGTTGTGTTAACTTACCTTCCACACACCATCAAAGTAATTAGTAGTATTACGATGAGAACGAAGGGTACTATCACACCCCCTATCACAGCCCATAGTGTTCTCCTGGTACCATTATCATCACCTTTAGCACAAACAAAAATACATATACATGTAATTATGCTATAATGAGGTATACATTTTGTTGGTCCGTTTTACAAATTTTGTGTTGATTTTGTTTAATAATAATAATAATAATATTGGATATTTATATGGCGCACATATCCACCCTACAGGGTGCTCAAAGCGCTCCAATATTACCCCGGCTCTGCTAGGCTACCGATGTCATTCAGTTAAAAAACTACTTTACAATGACGCCCTGCTGCAACATACAAATACACGGACCCCCAAACAAAAACAAAAGAAAAAATATTAACATGAAATATTAGAAAATATTAATATACAAATGATAATTGACGATAAAATTAACTAAAATTGTATCATAATGTAAAAGAGGATGTTATTAAAGACACTCTTCTGCACAGATTTCCCCCCAAAAATGTGTTTGAAGACAAATATTGATGAAAGAATACATAATTTGGGTTTTCTGTTGTATGCAGAAAAACCTAAATTTTGTATTCTTTCATCAATATTCGACTTCAAACACATTAAAAAAAAAAATCCTCGCAGAGTGTGTCTTAAACGACATCCTTTTTCACATTATGATACAATTTAAGTGAAATGTTACCATCAAATTTTTGGAGCTCCCAACACTTTAGAGGGGCTTTAAGGCCAAGCACATTCTTCATCATTTATACCATAATATAGCATTTTAGCAAGAATAAAATTGAGCATAATAACATCAAAATCCTTTTTCAAATCTAAGAAAATACCACCAGTTATTTTACTTGTATTCATGTTTATCAAAAAAAAATAATCTACAATATCTCTGACACACGTTGCCGTAGAGTGTAATGGTCTGAAACCTGATTGTTGATATGACAGCAGATTATATTCGTATAAACTGTAATAAAATTGCCCTGCACTGCCTTTCCTAATATTTTAGACGATTACAGTGGTAAAATTGATATTGGTCGAAAATTGCCATGTAGATTATATTTTCGAAAATAATATCGCTAGTGATATTCGTTTGTCTCGCAATGTGGTCAATAAGGAATCTAAAAGATCACGACGTTTCGTATGCTACTGCGATAAGCTGTAAGCAAGGGTCTTTTATACTCTACGGGAGGACCGTGCGGAGCGTTCCATAATTCGATCGATAATTGGAACAATAACGCACAATGCCTATTGGTCGACGCACACGGTGGTCGACCAATCACCAGGCCGCTGGATTCGGCCGCTGGTTCGGCTAATGCACCAGGCCTATTGGCCGACGCATACGGTACTCAGCCAATCAACGGGCCGCTGGATCGGACCGTCTGCTGAATGGAATCGACCGGTGTTGGCTGGCAGGACGGCGAGTGTCATGGCGGCGTATCGTCCGCATCCAAAATTCGGGGATATCGATCCCGTTGTCTCTGTTGAAATTATTAGGATTGAGACGGATATTGATAGCTTCTTTCACCCTCCGTGTATACCAATGCCTTTCCTGGGAAAGGCACTGAACCCCGTCCCAGTCTGGTTGATGCTGGTTATCCCAAGCATGTTCGGCTACGGATGAGTTTGGAAGAGATACGTAGATGACACCTTCATCATAGTTCCCATCTCTGAAACAGATAAGCTGCTTAAACACATGAATAGCCTTGAACCAACCATCCAGTTCACATCAGAGATAGAGTGTGAAGGGAAGATAGCATTCTTAGACACTCTAGTTCATAGACACGACAACCATAGGCTCTCCACCTCAGTCTATAGGAAGCCTACCCACACAGACCAGTACATAGCGTTTGACTCTCACCATCCCATATCGGTGAAGAGAGGTCTATAGTGAAATGTCTATTTGACAGAGCTTCACGCATTGTGACAAGTTCACAACAGCCATGCAAAGAACGGACCCGTGTTCGCAGCGCCCTGAGTCTCAACGGTTACCCACGCCGTTTTATACACAATACCAAGAATAGATCGTCGGAACCCAGGGATCAGAAGGTATACAAGACTTTTACAGTCTTGCCGTACATTGATGGGGTCTCCCAACAACTCAAGCGCCGCCTAGAGAGCCATGGCATTCGAACGGTTTTCAGATCAGATACCACCCTACGTCAACAACTTACACGCCCCAAGGATCCAATTCCTCCACATAGACGGGACGGCATTGTGTACAACATCCCTTGTAAATGATGTGATAGATCCTACATCGGTGAAACTGCCCGTCCGATAAAAGAAAGAATCACTAAGCATAAGAGGGACGTCAGACTCAGTCGAACTGACAACTCAGCCGTAGCCGAACATGCTTGGGATAACCAGCATCAACCAGACCGGGACGGGGTTCAGTGCCTTTCCCAGGAAAGGCATTGGTATACACGGAGGGTGAAAGAAGCTATCAATATCCGTCTCAATCCTAATAATTTCAACAGAGACAACGGGATCGATATCCCCGAATTTTGGATGCGGACGATACGCCGCCATGACACTCGCCGTCCTGCCAGCCAACACCGGTCGATTCCATTCAGCAGACGGTCCGATCCAGCGGCCCGTTGATTGGCTGAGTACCGTATGCGTCGGCCAATAGGCCTGGTGCATTAGCCGAACCAGCGGCCGAATCCAGCGGCCTGGTGATTGGTCGATCACCGTGTGCGTCGACCAATATGCATTGTGCGTTATTGTTCCAATTATCGATCGAATTATGGACCGCTCCGCACGGTCCTCCCGTAGAGTATAAAAGACCCTTGCTTACAGTAGTTTTTATCACCTGACGAAGTATCGCAGTAGCATACGAAACGTCGTGATCTTTTAGATTCCTTATTGACCACATTGCGAGACAAACGAATATCACTAGCGATATTATTTTCGATACTATATCCGCAATGAGTAATATATTTAGCATTAGATTATATTTACTTACATAATTTTTTCTTTTTCTCATCGTTTCATAAAGTTTCACAAAAACTTGTAACAAAGAAATGTTTTAGAAAAATGTATACATTTCATTTCTCATTATATTAAACTACGGTATACATGATTAATGCAGACTATTCAACTTTCTCAGCCAATCAAACAGAGAAGAAGGAGTAATATCAGGAAGAATATGTAATCAACGCTGTTAAGTTACAAACTTATATACATATTTATGAAGGTTACAGACTGACCTTAGTTAGACATGTAGCTAGTAATTAATAATAATAATAATAATAATTAATGAGATTTGTGAAAGGCGCGTTATTTTCTTGAAATCAAATGCTCAAGGCACATTTGTATGAAAAAAGGAAAAATAAATCGCGCAAAAGCAAACGTATTTGGAACAAAAGAACAGGAGTATTATGAGACATACGAAAATAAAAGAACAATTAATTAAATGCCGAAAGCATTTTACTTCTACATACTTCACATTAAAAAAAACATTGCCTACAATGTTTTTAAGTATGTCATTCAGGGTAGAACGAATTTCAATTGTGTTATGCTCCTACCTGAAAGGTTGGTCTTTGCATTCACTAGCTCGGACCAATTACTAGAACCAGCTCCATTCACAGTTCGGACCTGACAAACATGGAAATAGTAGCAATACTGGCAATACAAACATCAACCACACACAAGACACACAACATAATTGTTTCAATCTTAATTATAGATATTCACATCCTGGAGAAAATACAATTATCATAAGCGTCTGCATAACAACTTTTAAATACACGTATTTAGATGCCATTAAAGCATTGAAATGTAATTTCTTTTAATGTAGCATCATGCATGTAATTGGGGATTGCTTGCTAGATAAATGGCACAAGTAAAAAAGAGAATCACTTTGTAATTTCATCCCAAAGTATATATTTTCTCCAAAAGCGCTTAGGATGACAGCTCAAACTAAAATGTTCTAAATAGAGAAAGCTTGTACTAAAATATGAAGAGATAGAATATTCCCTTAAACGTTGGGTCCTAAGGATTGATGTCAAGACATCTTACCTGAACTGTATAATTGATTTCACTGGCCAGGTCCATCACAGTATGTTCTCCATCAAATGCACCAGTCAATACTTCATCCATCCTATAAATGCCATCACCAGCTGGATCAGCTCGCTTGTAGCGGATGATATACTTCTGTATGTTACCATTGATGTTAGATGGTAGAGGGGTAGACCAGGATACAGTGAAGGAGCTTGTAGTACTCTGTGGTATAGCCACATTGATAGGAGTAGGTGCGACTGATTAGAAGAAAATTGTTTATAAAAGTTTCATACTGAAATGTGGTTGACTTTATTTATTAATGTTCCGGAATATCAATTACTTTTGTTAGTCTCGTCTGAACAGGTTAGTGCAATTTCTAATTTCAGAAAACTAATCCATTTCGAGTGCAATTAAAGATAAACTTGAGTTCTGGTAAAAACAAGAAATTAATTCTCACAGAATCAAACGAAACTTACACTGAATGTTCAAGATTACAAATAAATGACATGTGCCAAACAATTTTGGAAGAAAATGTATACTAGCTGAGTAATGAGCATAGAAAGACAAGGAAATCAAGGTAGTACTAGCCCCGACACCATGTGTGTTGTCCCATATATAGCTTTCTGTGTCAGTGCTTGTTACTTTACCAAGACTCGGTCAAATTTATTATGATTTTGATGACTCCAGAACCTTGCAGTGCACACCAATTCTTACATGCTACATGATAAACTGTTTCTGATCCTTTCCACACCTTTTCTTTCACAATGCAAACGCATTACCAGTACTAAAGTTTATCTTTAAAGCGACTTATTGTATAACTAGATGGATGTTCGACTACACGCAGTCGAACATGATGCCTCCGCTATAGAGCGATTTTACATTAACCAAAACAGAAGCAATTTTAAAAATTCAAGTTTTATTGTAATCCATTAACAGGTTCTCAGCATATCATGATTAAAAGCTACGTTTCATATACTTTACATGAACTTTGACCTCATGACCCTAAAATCTACTCAGTTCATTGGCTCTGCTAGATACATACACTGTATATGTTCCGAGTTTGATAGTAATCCATCCGTCAGTATTGACAATGCGTCCACAAGCTATTTTTGCATACATAATGAGCCCCATGACCTTTGACCCTTTGACCTCATGACCCCCCAAATCTAATCAGTTCATTGACTCTGCAAGCTATCAATACATGACCCAAGTTTGGCGCTAATCCATCGGTTCTTGAGATAACGTAATAACGAGCTATTTTTGCAAACATAATAAGACCTGTGACCTTTGACCTCGTGACCCCAACATCTAATCAGTTCATTGGCTCTGCAAGATACATTCCTGACCCAAGTTTGGCGGTAATCCATAAATGGGTTCTTATAATGCGATCACGAGCTATTTTTACATACATAATGAGCCCTGTGACCTTTGACCTCGTGACCCCAAAATCTAATCACTTGATTAGCTTTGCAAGATACATATATTGCCCAAGTTTGGCGGTAATCAATCGGTTCTTGAGATAACGCGATCACGAGAACGGGACGTACAGACGTACGTACAGTGTATACGTACGGACGGACGGACAACCCGAAAACATAATGCCTCCGCTACCATAACAAGAAAATTAGGGTTTGAATCACAATGAAAATTAATGACATCAGGAAAATACTACTCTAATGACTCAAACGGTCATGTATATGATTTATATTGTGCAGACAAAGTAATTTAGTATACAAACACTGCTAAAGATATATTTACAGATTTCATTGCTCTCGATCCCCTCCGACATCTAATGTACTGGTCCGTACTTAACTCTTATCATGCCACAGGGCTAAACATTCATCCCGACGCTGGATTTAAGCATAGCCTGAAGTTGAGTTTAACCTCGAAGTTATACCATGGACCTATGGTTATAGGTCTAATTCTAACAAACTGTAGTCCTTGAGTCGGGTTTAATGATTTAGCAGTATACGAACCATACAGTTTGCAATCTAGCAGAATGAATGATTTCCACTCTATCAAGATCAATTAAATTTATAGATGAAACTGAAAGTAGTGAACCAAAAGAAGTATCAACCGAAAAAAAAAACCATGTTGGACGAAGGTTGTAACAAAAATATCTACAAGAATATTAACTGTGTCACTTAAAAAAAAAGCAACAACTCCCTCACCCTCACGTAAAAAATACATCCTAAGATTTACACCAACCTTCTTCAAGTGTTTTGCCGATAGTCTCACTGCTCTTGTCACCCTCCTCATCTTTATTTGATGCAGTCAATTGAATGGTATAGTCCAGATAGGTGTCTAACCCTCTTATCGTGTAGGAGCTAGTGTCACGAAAAACCAGGATAGAGTGTGAAGAAGTTGACCCAGCATAGTAGATCGTATAATTGGTCACTCCACTCCTGCAGTCTGCTGATTCCAAAGGGAGGTGCTGCAACATTAAAAAGCAAATACATGTTACGTGCAGCACAACCACATAAAAGAAGTTACTTTCACACTAATAAACAACAATATAAGATGTAATTATTTTTTGCCTACATTTTTTTCGCATTAATAAGGATGCTGCTATATCATCCTGCTAAACAAGAATCTCTTGATTTCAAAACATTTCGTTATTTGTTACCTTCTGTAAAATAAAATAAAAACTCCATTTCATAAACCCAACAGCTCTTACTTTCAGCTAAGCAAACAAAACAAATTGGTACACATTTTTATATTTATTTTTACACAAGATCTATTTCATTTAGTCACTTGTTGAGGTACGTACAGAAACATTCACAAATAGTTAGTGGTGTGGAGGAGTTCTTATTTGACATATCTCGACGAAATAGTAGGTAAATTAAATCTTATTAAGGTTGTAAGTGTATTTAACAGCTTCATATCACATATAGAAATATGACTAGTAACAGTTTTACATTTTGTGCTCTGGACGAGTCTTTTCATCCAACTATATTTCACTAAGTGACCAAATAGTTATTCTTAAAACAGTTCATACCTCCCATGTCACCTCTAGCTCTTTAGGGTTGACGGCACTCACTAGTAATCCAGTTGGAGAAGCTCTGGGTTCTGCAGTTTAACATTATATAGAAGATACTAAATGGCTTGAACCTATAGTAGATGAATTCATTGTATGTAAATGCAGGTCATGGTAAAAAACAAGTACTCTTCATGTGGTTTTGAATTAAATGCTTACGAGTCAAACATGTAACTATCAATGGGGAAAACACAGTCATGCAAGGGCACTACAAATATTTTAGGGAAAATGCATATTTTGTAGAAGAAATGTTCTGTTTTAAATCTTAGAGAGATAGAACGGTTGAAAATTAGAATGTACGGAATGGCAAATACAAACATATCTATGAGACATATTTGACTCATAAAATTAGATTTGTTAAAGAGTCATCAATCATTGGAAAGTGCATAAATATACCAAATACATGTACAAATCATTTACTAATAGCGTAATACACGTACCTATACTTGTAGATAAATGTACCGAATCAAGCTAAACAAATTTGAAAAAAATAATCACACTCAACGTCTTATTTTTGTCTGCAAACTAAACCTTACTTCTACAGCGGGTTAGTATGTTGTTGCTAGGAGACACGGGTCCTGTTCCACCTGTTCCTTCCCTCACGGCTGCTACACGAAACATGTAACCTGTGTCGGGTGTCAGGTTACTAACAAAGGCTGATGTTGTGAGTTGGTCTACTCTCTGATCCGCTACCCATTCACCACCCCCCTTTACAAAGACCTCATATCCTACCAGAGGAGGATCACCTATGCCATCTTCTTCAGACCATGCATTCCATCGAAGACCTACTGTAGTTGACGTAGTGCTCACTATCACTGCTGCGTTCTCAATGACTGGCAAAACTGAAGAAAAAACACAATTTATAGAAATACCAGTAACCATCAATGATACACTCTAAGTTCTTCCACAAAGTCAGAATTAACCAATAATTCAATTCTGATATCTTACAGAACTGCAAATGTATGATGCGTGGAATGTGCATACGTTGTGTATGAGCGAGCTTGATTCCGATGACAGGGGTAATGATACATGTTAATGTTCTTAGAAACATTGCAAGTGCTATATAAACCCAGGATATTACCATTATGATAAAATTATATTAAAATAATTAATTCACATGTAGGGCTTATGTACGGGTCAATGTACATGATGCGACTTGCCTGCACAAACAACTATATCAATATAAGAACAGACATTCCATGTTAATATTAATAGATATCGGTTTATTCAGTATGCCCCCAGGGCTCAGCCATCTGTTTGTATTACTGAAGGCTTCACACATATTTTGCAAAATTATGTTTGTTGTTGTTGTTACAGCTGATGAAAATTTTGTTTTTGTTGTGGCTGTTGTAATTGTGATTTAGTTGTGGTTGTGGTTGTTGTTGTAACAGTTGATGTTGGGGGTGGCAGTGTTGTGGTTTTATTACATGGAGAGGGAAGGCATATGTGCCTGCCTCTTCATTTGACATGAAAGTTCAGAAAAACCATAGCCTCCAACCACATAACGGATTCGATCCCCTGCATGTACCCCTACTTACAGAGAGCCTGACTGAGAATAATTCTGCATCTAATTGAAAGTGATATCAAGCTTTCTACCAAACAGGTATCTTACAGAAGTACATTTGAGTAAAGCGATGCCACATAGTTTGCTCACCATAGGTTGCATTGGTAATAGGCGTCCTGTGATAACCTATATTTTCAACAATAAGAAAGCAAACGTATTCCCCATATTCCAGTGGATACACACTATCAACATCAAATACAACAGCCCGTTCTGACCCTGAGACCTGAGACAGTGCTAGATCTTCTGGTGATTCCTGTCCTGTTATAGATGCTCCTAGTACGTCTGTCAAGATTAAATAAGGATGCATCGGGAAGTGGGATACCCTCAAAATAACATGTGAAGCTAGATGGTTGATATGGGTTCACTCTCACTGGAACCAATCTAGATATTCCTGTCAAGAAACAAGACAAAATATTTTTTTAAATTAAATAGTACACACAATTTTAGACAATCAAAATATGTTTGCTTTATGTATTTAACTTACAATACATATGACAAACAAATCCTATATACACTTTTTAGAACGTTAACCAATCATGATATTCAAAAATATAAGACTTATATAATTTATTTTTCTTGGAAAGGATGACCAATGACTTGTAATTTTGAAATTCCTGTCACAAACCAAGCAAAATAACAAAACATTAAATACGAAAGTGCATGTAAACAGCCCTCGAAGATTGCAACCCAGTTACTTCATTGGATTAGTATTTCTATCACGTTATCACGTTATCATTATAAAGCAAGATCATACAAATCTACCACAAATAAACTTGTACATGTACATACAGGTGTAACAAGGGGAGATATTGATCTGATCATTTTGTTTAAAATCCAATTGCGTAATATTTATCAATGCAATGGTCCTGGTATGCAAACCACACACGCTTTATGAAACTACTGTTTGTACTACAAAGACCTCCAAATAACCGATACTCATTTCAAGAAAAAAATGGACCGATTCACTGCGTGTATAGGGTAGTTCATTAAAATATGAAATGGACTGTATAAAGAGAAACAACACAAAATAGTTTGTGAACTTATGTGTACATGTTCAAGTGTCTACAACAAATGATAATAATAATACTGGTTATTTATATAGCGCCGGTATCCGCCAGGTACTGGCACTCATGGGGCTCTACAAGTAAATTAGCTTAAATTAAGGTAAAAGTACTTGCTCCACAAGCCTATCGAGCAAGATTGTGAATTACAGCTAAACATAATGAAATACATGCACACATAGTTCCATATGCACTCTGAGGTTTTTTTTAATCTGAAAGTTTTTCAGCAGATCAAGAAGACAAACCAGAATACAATATACTGGGTATAATCACTTTGACTGCAGTACAGACCCCTCTCAGTCTCGCAAGCCTCTGGAGACCAGTGGCATTAATGAAGACAATCCAAACCAAAGGTACCCCCTTCACACTCTAAAATATAATAAAACAAAAGTCGAATATAATTGATAACATCTGTTCAATGACCATACCTCAACACCAAAGCCCGAGATAACTTTGTCTGGGGTCTACTGTAAATAGGGAGGTAAAAACAAAAATCTAATTATTTCAATCAGGTGAAACGAGTAGATTTCTTCTGACTCGTGTCACTGTGAGTTAGTTTAACTTTAGAATTGAAGGTCCAGTACTACTAGAAATGTGTTTGCAGCCAGCAGTCCAGGAACCACCGCAAGATCTGCTGTTCTCTCGATTACTACTTTCAGGTGGACAACCAACCATGCAGGCTGCAACTCTTCATTTTAAGACAATAACTTTAATATAGTCATAACCAGGATACAGTTCGCTCTCTCTGTCTCTCCCTCTCTCTCTCTCTGCTACAGAATACCACTGAGGATTGTGATGTGATGCATTACTAGGTATGCTATGGAGACCAGACGATTGCTCCTGGGACGATTATTTCGGGCTGTATTTCATCAAAGGTATGGGTAAGGATTCGGGTTGCAATTGGGTTTTAGTTAAGGTTTAGAGTTAGGGTCAGGTCACTGTTGGTTCAAGGGTCAAAACAAGGGTTGCAATTGGGTTTTAGTTAAGGTTTAGAGTTAGGGTCAGGTCACTGTTGGTTCAAGGGTCAAAACAAGAACTTGGTTAGTGTAGAATAACTGGGAGAAACTATCGTACACCAAATAATGACTGCTGATTTTGGAGGACATAATTTAAAACTCTTGAGGCAGAGTACAGTTTCAAGATTCCTTGGGCAACAGTTTCAACATGCTCCTCAAAGCAGTCAATATTTGTGTACTAGAATCCTCCCCCGGAGTATACATTATAATAATGTATTTACTATCGCAGCAATACGTACATAGATGTGGTTGATATGACCAATGCACATACATGTATTTATGACTGTTCATACATGTAATTATGAGTGCTCATACATGTGTACATAAAACAATTCTGGTGTATGATGCACACTGCGCCATACTTGATGTACATGTTGTATGTAGTCTGGGGATAAAGGAATATGAATTGATATGGAAAATACAACACCCTTTATTGAAAATTAGTATTTTACCTTGACAATTGACCCCGCCACTATGTACTGTGTATCCTAAAGCACACTTCTGCTTAGAGCACTCTCCAGTATCTTTATCACATGGTTCATCATTCAAGCAATGACATTTATCAGTGCACTGAGACCCATAGTAACCGTCTTCACATTCATCTGGAACTGAGGATGATAAGAACAACATTTCAAAACTCACAATTTAACAAGCACCAGCAAATAATATCAGATGAAGTCCACAAAAATATGGTTGTTTCCATTACAAAATTATTTTCCTTGAAACTAGTGATTTTAAAATCTTATCCTTGTAACTAGTGATTTGATTTTTTTCCCCTAGCATTATCAATTATGGCACATAATCCTAAATCTAACCGTGCCTTCACTTAATAAGTTCATATATTTGTAGAAGGCATTCTTGTTATCCATGAACATAATGAAAATGGAATACATTGGAGGATTTGTCCCAAAACACAGCATGATCTGGATATGTCTACAAAAAAAAACTTCAAATGAAAACTTTAACTACTGAGTTATCTTATTCCAGTAGGGTTGCAGGAGTAATCCGGTTCATATAGGCATAGGTGAACAAAAAATAACAGGAAGTTTATTACAAAGCTGCAGTGTACATGTAAACACTCTGATTTATCTTATTTGAGGAGAGTATTCATGTCATATTGTGTATTATCATTGCTGACCATGACTTACTTTGACAGTTGTCCCCAGACCAGCCAGTCTGACATCCACCTGTACATATTCCACTATAAATGTCACATGATGAACCACCAGCACAGTGGCATGTCTGTGAACATCCTGGACCATATGTACCTATAGTACATACTGTAAAGGAATTAAAAATACAAAATCAAGATGGACAGATACAATACATTCATCAGATGCAGAGAGGAAAATATTGTGCATGTTACAATAACCTCTTGTTAAGTAATCTTCATTTCCTCCTCCTCCTTCTCCATCTCATTCTCCTTCTCTTTTTCTTTCTTCTTCTTTCTCTTTCCCCCACTTTTATTTTCTTCTTCTTCTTCTTCTTCTTCTTCTCCTTCTCTTCTTCACTTAGTTACCCCTGACCTCACTCATGAATCCAGCCACATTATGTTATGTGATTTTGATATTCCAAGAAAAATTTTAATTTACTGAGAATGGCATATGTACATGTATGATAATTTTTAGGCCTCCTAGAAAAAAATGTATTTTAACTATTATAATTTGAGCACAATTAATAGAATATTGAAGACTTACATGTGTTACATGTTAGACCATGGGCACCGACGTCACATGAACATCCATAAGGATCAGGTAGGCAAAAAAGAAACCCATGACATTTTGTGGCAGGATCACTTTTAGTTGTACATTGAAACTCGCAGTTCAATCCAAATCGATTTCCACCATCATTTCTACAAACTGAAGAACAAAAATAGTTGCAATGTTGTAACGAAACCTTTATAGACTTGCATAAGAAATACGATTTCATGAGGTAAATTTCAAATATGGTTGTTTCTCCTTTGCAAATTACCGATGGTGTCTAATGCTCTTTAAAAATAATATTGTTTTACTACATTGAATAAAGCCTTCCCATATAATGGATAGCAACGTTTGTCGATCACAACAATTAATGTTATTGAGACATTAATTTAGATACTATTTCGACATTTCATATGGTAATATAAAGGAATAACAACCAAAGCAAATCTTTTCCCCTGCTGTTTAATTTTTGTTGTTGCATTGATTCACTTGATGTACAGTGTATAAACATTACGGCCCGAATTCACAAAGCAAGGTTTGAGCTCAGACCAAGGTTTGTCGTCAAACCTCCTTTTGTTTCGCCAAACCTCCTTTTGTTCTTTAAAAACCAGGTTTGTAAAAAAAAACGCGTAAAAACGCGTCATATGACGTACGAAAACCAAGGTTTGACGACAAACCTCCTTTGTGAATTCGGGCCTATATGTTCATGTAGAATGAACCGCAGCTCTGATAGAGAGGGACACTTTACAAAGTATTTACAAAGTCATTTTACTGCTAATAATACATCAGAGATAATATATTATAAAAAATCAGAAACCTATTTGTTATACACAGCATCATAAATGATAAATCAACATTATTCTTGCAAATAATTCCTAGTAAAATGATGATTTACAAGTACATATATTAAAATGTCAAAAGACATGATGTACATGTACAGAGTGAGTCAGAAAAAATGTCCCTCTTTTTAAAAGTTGTATTGTTTGAAGTATGAATATTTAATCATGGGTTTCATGATATGCCTTGATAGAGTTATTCTCCCAGTACATTTAACTGCCATTTTCATTTAAATCTCTGCATGCATGACTGAACATCAGACAATCTTCACAAGACTGCCAGATCTCACTTGCGCCAAGTTGCTGGGTGAGGAATAAAATAGTGTTTTGAACAAAAACAGCCAGACAGACAAAAACACACACACGCAAACGCACACGCACACACACACACATGCACGCACACGCACCAACAAAATACATAGCCAACTAATGATAATGTATCTACGTATTGAGATAGCACATCGGATTCATGTGCACTTTATGTCGATGATGATAATGATAAAGATTAAGATGATGACAATGATGATGATGATGATATGATGGTGGTAGTGGGAAAGATTGTCAGGGAAATGCCACTTAAACGTTCAGCGATCTTGATACAAATGAATGCTTAATCAGAAAAGGGGAAATTATGAAACAAATATTTATACTTCAAACAATACAACTTTTGAAAAGTGGGACATTTTTTATGACTCTCTCTGTATAATACTATTCGGATTTCTGTATCTCCTCGTAAGGTAGAAGAAAGACATATTGAACATGTAGAATATATGTACATTGCCATTTTCTATAGAATAAGACAAGAATGTCTTCCTCAATTCATTTAATAAATCGGTATTTATAAAAACGCTGATATCCGTCATGCTCTGACGCTCATGGCACTTTACACATATTACCCTGGTTATAGCCGAGCTGCCAAGTAACTATATAGCGCTTATATGACATAAACATCATTCAAAAATGATTACAGGCCTATACAGGCCTACTTACTTTCTAAACAATTCGGTCCCTTGACATTGTTAGGACAGATACATAGACCAGACTTGTCATCACAGACTCCACCATTATAGCAAGTATCACAGATACCATAGCACTCAGGGGGACCCCACTTCCCAGCAGGGCATTCTATCGGAGAAAGGGAGGGAGAAAAATAATGAAGTATTCATGTCACTAAAGATTACATCATGACACAGATGAAGAAAAAAAGATAGAAGATAAGCAGGATAATATAAAATGGAAGTAAACAAGTGACAAGTTTGTTACAAAATAATGTTCTTGAACGTAGAACTATAGTGCATCTTTGGAAATAAAATTTGCAATGGGGAAAGAGCTATCCATCTTAGGATAACGCCATCCAAGAACATCAGACTTGGACATTATCTAACAGAATGCTCTAAACTAACATTTTTCTAAGTGTTTTCATTCATTTTCTTGATTAATAATGAATTGTAAATTAATATGTAAAGCTCATTATCCACATGTAACTTGCATAATAATCCAATGAATCTAAAATAAAGATTTCTTGGCAAAATATGAAGCAATGCCTTGTACATGCATCATAACAAACTATATTATATAAATAAGAAATTACCCCTTTTCTAAGAAGCCCAATCTGAATTAGGCAGGAAAACACTAATGCATGTACCTCTGACGATGAGTCTGTATAATCCTCCTCTATTTTGATTCCTCTCGTTATTATAGTAGATCTCATAGACTCCTTGGTCTGATGGCTGGATTGGGTTTGGGAAGCTGATCTGAGCCTGCCCACCAAATGATGGTAGAACCTCACTTCCATCTTTTATCCAAGTAATCACATTGTCACTCGCATCAGGATTATAACGACTAGTCATGCTGATCGTCACTCCGGTGTCATTCACATTGAATGTCTTTGTAAACAATCCATCACTTGATATGAATTTAGCTGTTAAATGGGAAGATGAAAATAAATTAACCAAATACAAAAATGTTAACCTTATTAAATACATTATGTAGCACCTACACATACATGGCATGTGTACTGTAGCCATTTACTCACTAAAAGAAACTATACATTTGTATGAGGCTTGCAATTGGTTGCAAACATTTACATGTATATTGGAACATATATTTACAAATATTCACTTGCATAATGGAATAAATCTGTTTCTGTTGATATTTTTCAATAACAAGTTTTTGGTCATTTTCAATATTAGAACATGACAACTAGTCTGGTGTATGTCAACTCTGTTTAGACTTTCGGTAGACTATTTTAATGTAGATAAACAACATCAACACAAATGGGAATGTTTCAGGCTCAACGCATTACCGTGTATGCTTTGCTTATGATAATTTTCTTTTTAATTTGTGCCATTTACACAATTTCTTAAAAGAATCCTACTCTTGCCTCTTCAGATTCATTCATAAAGTATCAAACCTTTGTAATAGCCATTCTCAAGCATAAAATGCTCAAAAGCATCATAAAGCTAGCCATTTTATTGAATCACTATCGTTCCTGATCCGCAGTTTCTTACATTGTATATATTTAAGTTATATTCAAGACTCGGACAGTCGGACTTATACCACTGTATGCGATTTCTGCCCTTAAAACTCTTGAACCAGATGTAAAATTAGAGGGAAAAAAACTTGGATATGATCTGCAGATTGTTTCCTTCAATAATTAACCATAACAAAATGTAAATTCTGTAGATTTGTGACCACGACTTGTACGTTCCTTGAGAAACTAATGCCAGGAATGGTAACAGGAAATAGTGACATGAACAGCCTGCCATAGTTCAAGTCCAACTTAAATCGATCTTAGTCTTTGTGAAAAACTCCCCTAGAGTGTGGTTTTTTTAAACGCCTGCCAAGATTTCACAGATTTTTGCTGTGTAAATACAACCTTCGGTAAGATAACCATTCTCGCTCACATGACTATCCTCACATCCATGCTAACGCATGCAGCAGAGGACCGACAAGTTGCACATGCGCACTACTCACAAACAAAATCGGAATGATCAAACTTCAACGGTTTTGTTATAGGTTTTTTCCAGTACTGTAAATGGTAGTCACAACAATTGATGATTCTTCAAATCGGTGTTTGGGATGTGTAAATGGGCCAATAGTAATGCATTGTTTTCTATGAGGATCACTCCGTGATGTTCCATGGCAAATAATACGACGGTGTTCATGATTTGTTATTAAACCTTGCTATATCTTCGTTTTAAGGAGGTTCCTCTAATATTTAAAGAATCTCCTAAATGCAATGTAAGCTCAGTCTATATTGTTAGAGATAGATAATAGTTTATTGATGAACAGACATCATTACAGCAAAGCCGCATTGCGAAGATCTTAGAAATAATAAACTAATAATCAACAAATGATATTTCAAATTGTCTCAAATAACAAAATATAATATTCGATTCTCTATTCGACAATATGTATAAATCTGTTATACAAATTGGAATTGGAATTAATTTTTATTATGTCGTCCTATTTACAAAGTGTGATACTACATGTATATGTTCTTATTGATCTGTCAGGAAAAAACACATTTCTTTTGATTTCAGGTGCTTGGGATATTAATTGATTACATTTATTGGCAATTCAGGATTTGAACTGAGATTAATTTTGATTATTCATGTATGACGTACATGTATATGAATTATACATGTAAACATCTTAAATTTATAAAAGATAACACTGTACAGTCTATGAAGCAAAGGAAATGCAATTACTTTTGATAATTCAGTTATAAATATTTACAAATTTGTCAGATTTATATGTCCAGGTTTGAAGTAAACAGGATATCTGAGAGACAATTCATGAATTTCAAATTGACTTCATGACGACCTCACAAGGAATATGCTCAAAAAGTCAGAACTTCACTTTGACTACTTCACTACAGGAAGCTTCTAAATTATACATTGAAGAATAAATCTTTAAAAATAAGGAAAATCCTATACTTATTATAATGAATGGAATAATAATCTTAATATCATTTCGTTGGAAAAATGTAGAAACCCTTGTAACATCTCGAGCGGATTTAGAAGCCTCACAGTAGAAAGGACCGAAACCATCTCCATCCCATCCATTTCCTGTAGGGAATCTGACCACTCTGATGAATTCACGACTAGTTGATGGATATTGCGCAACGTTTGGCGGTGGTGATCTGTCTGTTGTTATGGGTGCTGTTCGACCAAATGACAGTGAAGCGTCTCTATCCGGCACACTGCGGTAACATTGATACTCCAAATTGCTCGATGTTCCTACATTGGTGTATCCTATGGTCAGCACTGTGATATGAACAACCTCACCTGCAATATAACATATGAACAAAAATGTACTTTTGCTGGATACATTAAACTGTAGAGTACATCTCCCTGCAAGCATTAAGACACGGCATCTGAAGGACGCAGGTATAATAAAAGAAGCTTACTGCTGCATTAAGATGCATCCAGAACGCAAATATACATAGTTATTGAAAATCATAATGTTATTGCAGATTTGTAGAACCATGTCATTAGTTCTTGAAGCTGGAAAATAACATAACTGCCATCAAGATATTACACTTGTTAATACACCAAGTTTAGTCTCATAAATGTATGTGTATGTACACTGGAGAAAGAAAAAAAGTTCATTCAATACCTTACCCTGCGTTGATCAGCACCTTAATGCATTTAAATGTCATTGTAGCATGTTTCGAAATGTATATAAGAACTAATCACCCCAGACATGTAGTTCATAAATACGTTGGTGAAGAAGGTTAAGGTATATTATAGAAATAGTCCAATTAAAAGAAATCTGCATCCTAATTAAAGCACACTTAAATATAACCAACATATCATTTTACAGTACTTAAAATTATACCTTCAGTTAATACCAACTAAAAAATAGCAGCCTTCACCTGCAAAATTAGCAAGACTTGATATAATATGGCAAAACTTTGGAAAGGTACATTAATTAGTATATCCCTTCAATGACATGAACATGGGTGCATTAAGTAGGTATTCCACTTTTATTTCAAGCTTCACATTTCTTTCAAAATACAGATCAGATTAAATATACAAATTGTTTTCTTAGAGTGTGTAACCTTTACAATGTACCATACATCACAGAGCTTTTATCAAACAAGGAAAAGGACGAAGATCAGAAATTTAAGACTTTCCCAAATCTAAGAGAATTTCTAACTGTAATAAAATATGATTGTTACCGCTTCTGACATGGGAAGAAGATGGATGAGCAAATCAGTTTCAATGAAAGTTTGGCCTTTTAAAAAAAACAATTGTTACAGTATATTCTCATTCCCCCACCCTCTTTATTTCTGTGAATACATGCCTCTCTAATCTTTAACTATTTGGTTGCTTTCTTCGCCTCTTCGCATGGCCAATCGTTTGTCGCAAATTGACGGAAAGATTGCTTTGAGCAACACAACGTCTATGCACAATTGCACATTTTTGGTGTTGATTAGCTCCATAATCGACAGCCCTTTTGATACCAGTATTTTGCTCTGGGAATTGTTGAATAATGTTGAATTCAAAGTGGCACAGGGACATTATTTGCATGGCATGTGTAGAGTAAATTTCCTGCTAATTTCTTCTTATCCTGCTTGTCCTGCTTTCTCTCATTCCCTCTTTCTAGTGGTTCCCACTCCCCCCCCCCCTCCCCCTCACCCTCTTATAGTCCCCTCCATTGCATTAATTTCTTCTCTTTCTCTCTTCTTCCATGAATTATCTTCCTTTCTTTAACCCTTTCTCCCTATCCTGTGCAGGGGCGTCGCAAGAACTTTTTCAGTGTGGGGGGGGGGGGGGGGGGGGTGGTGGTGTAGAGGCCATGGACAAAATTAAATGTCCCAATATCTACAAATTTTACCATATAAACCCGGGGCCGAAATCAGTGGTCCCCCTCTCGCGCAAAGCGCGGAATCGTAGACGTTTCATTAAATTATCAGAGAAAGAAGACGATTCGTTGAACCGTTTTCGACTTAATAAGCCCTAATTTTCTGATTTCTGTTCCTCCCTCCCGCGCGAAGCCCGGAAGCTTTGACGTTTCCTTAAATTATGAGAGAAAGGAAGACGATTCGTTGTACCGTTCTTGACTCTTAATCCTTGTTTGAATTTAGTTTCCCCGAAAATGTTTAACCTCTGATTTCTTTAGCTGATATTACAGGGAAGTGAATCTTCGAGAAAATACAAGTCTTGTAGTTGTTGTAGTCACTCTTGAAGTCGTCACAGCGGATAAAAAGTCACAGTTCGTGGGGAAAAAAATTGTCGGCCGACCGACAGTACACATCTCACTGACTTCAAACTTCCGCATTGGTATAGTACACGAGAATCGAGCAAGAATACCGACATAGCTGACCCGACACAGCGACATATTTATGCGTGTCTTTCTTGCTCCCCCGACGAGACGGCTCACCCAACAACCCCCCTCTCTCTTTTACTTCGACTCCTCCTCTCTCAGGCTCTTACCTCCCCCTCTCTCTCCTCTCTTTTATCCCCCGTTTCTTTCGTTTCCCTTTTCTCTTTATTTCCTTGTCTTTTTTTCTTTCTTTTTCTTTCTTTCATCTCCTCCGTCTTTCTCTTTTTTCTTTTTCTTTCTTCTCTTTTCTTTTCTTTCTTTTCCTTTCTTTCCATTTTTTCCCTTCGTTTCTTTTCCTTTTTTTCCCTTTCCCTCTCTTTTTTTCCCACCCCCCTTTCTCTTTTTTCCAGACGGCAGCGCAATTTTACCGACAATATCCTGACAGGTGGGGGTGTCGCAACCCCCTACACATCCCCTCTTTGGAGACGCCCCTGATCATGTGAGCAAACGGAGGGGAAGAACAGGGTGAACTGGGGTGAGGAAAAGTCCCTGGTCGTTTCCCACATGCAAACAAAAAGAGTTGTATTCTTGTTGCTATTTTCTTTACATTCTGATGGTATTTCCCAGAAGAATATTTTTCTTCTATTTTCATATGAGAAAAATAGAAAATACGCTTCATATAAATATATTTTATAATTATGAAATACAATTCAGGTTAAAGATTTGGAACAAAAGATAAATGAAAAATATATTCAGAGTTGAAAAAAGTTAAAGAAAAATAAAATTATGTGCTGTTTTTTCACTATTTTTCAAAATTTGACCTTTTTAAGGAATAGTCTATTTCAATCATCATGTTTGTTGAAACAAATGGGTTTTCAAGCACTACATCACACAGGTATCATAACCAATTTGGCAATTCTGAAATTCCCATATGTGTAATTAATACCATTTTCAAAAATTCATAAATTTCCAATTTGTCCAACTTAGTTCAAACTTTTACCCATCTGCTCCTTTGGTATTTCTGGTTTCTTTAAAGTTGATATTCATTGAATTAAAAAAACTAATTTTATTTTCATTATTGCAAAGTTGAAACTTTGATTCGACAAGGTTATCAAAATTCAATGCTTGGAAACATTCGAAGTAATGATTATTATAAATTACAAAACGCTTAAATACAGCCCCGGCATAGCACCTGAAGAGCTCTCTGAGCGCTGCTGAGATGTGTGAGATCACAGTATGGACATGATTTGCACAAGCAGACGATGTCCCATGACATCTCACACATTTTCAGTGCCTGTGTTTTCATATTCTCTTGAGTTCTTTCTCTTACTTAACTTCCGTTAGGCTAAATGTATAATCTATTGCCTCACTCTAAACCCCGTGCATGGTTTTATATTGATGACAAATGCAGCGATACAAAAATAAAGGAATATGTCGCTTGTAAACAAAATAAGATGCCATTGTATATTCAGCTGAACACACCGCGGTATGTTCAGCGTTTCAAGAGGGGACAAATGCCGTCCTTAATATCATTCCGGGGGTTTTTCAATTTGAAAGTCTGGTTTCTTTGATTGTTAATTAACCCCTATCCTGTGTATTTACAAGCAAAAGATTTTAGTTGTCAGATTCGGGTCATATCCTCTTTTGAATGGTTTGACATGCCATTACATTTATATACACTAAACTCATTATAATTTGACAAATAAAAGCATTGCAATTATGTTCATTCTCTATGGGATGTCGTCTGCTTGGGCAGGATTGGTCCATATAGTGACGTCATTAAAACATCGTTATTTTTCCGGCGAATCTCTCGTATACCCCAGCTGCTATGGAGGTGGTTGTATTTGTATTTGTTATAAATCACCCGATATGTAGTTGACCTAAGTCTTGTACGATGGCCATCTGTAAGCTAATTACCAGTTTCTAGTGATACATTAGTTGACATATTTGTGATTTTCTTTGAATTTCACCTTTAAGATCAACTCGCTATTAAAGGGAAGTCCACCCTGATATTAAGTTGGTTTTAATAAGCGGGGGGAAATGAGATAAACAAATTAGTGAAAGTTTGAGCAATAGCCGATTAAAAATGGTAAAGTTATACATTTTCGAAATTGTCATCAGTGAAACACAAATTGGCAACACTGTGACTTATCTTGCATGCTCGTCTCCCATTTCCTCTCTACAGAAAATGTTATAAACTTTCATTTCTTCAGTTATTGATGACAGAATAGATTTGTTGCACACAGGGGTTGCAAAAAAAGACATTTGTAATGATTATATTTAGGGTTAATGTATGAATGAAAGTAGGCCTATTCCTAAAGGAAAATATGGATTTTTAAAATCCTTTATTATACGTACAGGGCAAAATTGCCTTGGAAGGGACCCCAAAATATTCGTCACAGAGTTGCCATTTTGTGTTTAATTTCTGTCTCATTTCTGCTTCTATTAAAACCAACTCTGGTCATGCGATTGCATTGTGAAAGAAACTTTGTGGAATCGATCAGAAAAGGTTGACCATATATAAGTATTGGTGTGTACTGCAAGGTTCTGGAATCATCAAAATGATAAGAAATTTGGCCCAGTCTTAGTAAAGTTACTGTACACAGAAGGATGTTTATGGGACTACCCTTTATCTACCCAGTCCGGATAAATTATAATAATTTACCAAATATATCAATTAGTAGGCGGTTTCCCGGTAAAATTTGTATCATCATGTATTAGTCAAAACATATTCTTTCACATGCTTGGTAACAAGAGCTTCCATTTCATTTTTTGAAAGGGGGCGTTTCCAAAACTGGTCTTTACCTTTAATGTCAGGGTAGATTTTCAGGCATGTAAAAACATGCATCCCATGCTAAATCAAAGGCATGTTAATACTGGAAAATATTTTCTTCAAAGATAAATGGAACATATTGCTCCGGTTGTCTCATTTTCGCTTGCTGGACGTATATAGCAGACGGCAATCGGCGGATTAGACGACACTGGGTAGTGAATTTGTATGTGAGATTGCTTTGCTAAATATCAAATACAAGAACATTTTCCATATCTTTAAACTATCATTGATATCTGATAATTAAACAGTTATTAAAATAAACCTACCTAACTACATAATACAATGAAATACTTGACTTAAAGTAGGGGAGTTTGATGTGGTGCACAATTGCACCCCTCTGTAAATAATCGAATAGTCCATGGTGATCATGAATATTCATGTTTTTGCTTACCTCGGCAAGATACTTGGCTATACTAAATGGAAAAATTACGGTGGGGGGTTGGATGAAATGGACATAATGAACCGATCAGAACTGATCCATGATAATTCATGCTTATTATCCTTCGTGTGCTTGAGCTATTTTTCATAGGTGAAAAGGGGCATGTTATGAGAAGGATAAGGAGCTCTTTTATTTTATTGGGGCTATTTTTATAAGGAAAAGGGCACATGTGAAAATAAAAGGGGGACTCGTCTGATTTAAAAAAAGGGGTATTTTTTAAACGGGGAAGAGGCACTTCTTACACAGGAAAAGGGGCACCTCTCAGATTTGAATAGAGCAATTATCAGAGGTGAAGGGGCACATCTCGTACTTGCAAAGGGGCACTTCTCGTTCCTGGAAAGGGGCATTTTTCCTATGTAAAAATTGGCACTTTTGGAGTACCCCCGTAGCGCCGCCTTAAAATGGCCATTATGAGAATGGAAAATCGACACTTAGTGCAAAGGAAAATGGGAACTTGTCAAAGGAAAATGGGCACGTATCAAAATAAAAGGGGCACTTATCAGAGTTGGAATAGGGAGGGGCACTATTACAAAGGAAAAGGGCATTTATCAAAGTAAAAGGGGCACCTCTCAGATCTGAATAGAGCAATTATCAAAAGTAAAATAAGGGGCACTTTTGGGGTACCCCGTACCCCCCGTAACGCCGCCTTCGCAAGGGCACTTATGAGAATGGGAAATAGGAACTTATTGCAAAAGAAAATGGGAATTTATTGCAAAGGAAAATGGGCACGTGTCATAATAAAAGGGGCACTTATCAGAGGTAAAAAAGGAAGGGGCACTTTTACAAAGTTATATAGGGGCACTTGTCAAAGTAAAAGGAGCACTTCCCTATGTGAAAATGCGCACTTTTGGGGTACCCCCTTCCCGGAGCGCCGCCTCTGGGCCTGTACGTTTTGTGAGCAATGCAAACTTTGAGCTTATAGGCCCGAATTCACAAAGCAAGGTTTGAGCTCAGACCAAGGTTTGAGCTCAAACCTCCTTTTGTTTCGCCAAACCTCCTTTTGTCCTATACGTCATATGACGTACGAAAACCAAGGTTTGTCGACAAACCTCCTTTGTGAATTCGGGCCATAGGGTCCCAACATTATAAGCCATAATTGTTTAACTTATTACTTAATGAGGAGTGGGGTTTGCATTCAAACACTGTCATCATTCTTACTGTCCGGCAAAGACGATACATTTATATGATTCTAACAATATCTTATTACAGACAGAACGTGCGAAGGAGGTGAGCATCTACTGATCATGAAGGCCTTTCACGTACATTTGTATTTTGCATATTTGAATACGACAGAGCCTTTACAGGCATTAACATGAAAGGTTAAATTGTTATTTTGACTTATATATTTGCTGATTTCCTGACATTTTTGAAGGGGTTGCTGGTCTACCAATTTTTTTTTTAAGTGGTGCTTCCCCTACCCGTTTTGGTCGCCCAGCCTACATCAGAAGTAATGCCAAGTAAAGGTCACATTTGCTGTTTTGATTTTTTAGGTTCGCCGTAGCGATTTGACACGCCGTAGCCATGTCTTAGAGCGGTTCCACGGCAACCGTACATTGTACGTCGATTGTACGTTAGCCTTGCGTTTGATATACTCCAGGGGTGAAGCAGTAGCATCAGTCTGGCAGCACGTTCGCCATATTGTCCCCCTTCGGCCGCCTTGCGGGCACTTTGCAGCTACCTTGCGTCGGCCTTAATATTTGTCAAAAAGCTACGGCCGCCGCAGGGACGCCCTAAGGCGACCATACGCCATCACTTTAAGGGCCGTACGGCAGTCACAGATTTTCTGTCTCCACAAAATCAAAATATGTCTTGCGGCTATGTGACCGCTACTGTATGCGACCGTGCAAATGCTGCGGCGGTCCTATAATTGCTATTGGCCGAAGATATTTTAGACCGCACGACCTCCGCGGCAAATTTGATCTAGGCATAATGCCTAGATTATATTTGCCCCGGGTGCCGTACAATAAATCGGTCAACGATTTTTTGTGCGCTTTTTGGGGCATCGTGGGAGGCTACGGGCTACGATGTTTGTGTTTACATTACTGATTCAAATTTGTATAACTTCCCGCGAAACAAAATAGTAGAGTGCGCGAAGCCTGTGAATCCGTACGAAAATCTCACGGCCGCCTCCTGCCTCCGCAAGGAGGCCGCATGAAAAAGGGCCCCGTAGACTAACTGCAGGTCAAATGTAATCCAGTCATAAGTATTATGGGATATTCAAAATACATCTATACCAAATTGTAATACAACGGTCAAAACCAAATCTGTGATAATCGCGGACATTATGGTTTGCAAAGTTTTATCATGCGTCTGGTTGGTAGATCAAATGCGAGCACCTAGGGGAGGTCTAAACATTTCCATGAACACCCTGATAGAAAATATAAGAATAGGGACAGCCCCGAATCAACTACGCTGGAAGCAAGCAAACAGAACCTGACATTTAACAACAATTTCTATCAAGATACTTCTGAAAAGGACTGAAATTTTGTCCCTACAAGCATTACACATTTGTGTCTGTCTAGGACAATAGTAAGCATACTGTTAGCCCCCTAAACACAATTGACGTAGATCTCAACCTTGCTGAGGGCAAAGTACGACGAATTTTTTAAATATGATAATAGAAGTATTTTCAGCGCATTTGCCGTTTCAATTCTATTCAACAAAACCAGGGTCATTTTGCATGAACAATAAACAACTATATTGTACATCTACACCGTACATATTGGTAGAACGGCGTTATTAAATGCACATATCGGCGTTCTTATAAATCATCATCAATACAGTTATTCCCTGACTAAAATGTAGTATAGTATACACTGGCGTACTGGTGGGGGGGGGAGGCTTGGGGGCGCTAGCCCCCCATGAAATTAAACCATGACTTATTTTCGATTCCATACAAGTGCTTTATAAATGTGCGTGATATCACATGATTTACAACAAAGTGCGCGTTTCTCCATTTCTGTTGCAAACAGCCACATTCCCAAATAGCCAGGAAGAGCATATGTTTTTTATAGTCACTTATCGGCCACAAACAGTAACATGGGGCTTGCATGTAAGAGTGGGTGATGCAGATTGTTTTGTCTGCCCTCCAAAAAAACGTTTTTGCTCATTACGCCACTGAGTCATGATATAGTCACTATAGTACGTTTCGATTTCTGATCAGGAGGATTTCTTCTCGGCTCATATGTATCCCGAGTACTTGAGTTTGAAAATGTGAACGATAGATAATAATCGCAAGCAAATTCAAATAAGATAATACGGATCTAAATTTTGGCAACCCGACATACATGTATATCTTTTCTCAATTGTTCATTTTGAGCGAAATCCTTTTAGAAATTTCGATATAGAGCAACGAGAAGTAATGTTTCCAAAATCTTGACTTCGGGGAGCGGGTCCTAAGATTCTTCATCTTAACTAAAATAATTGTTAACAAAAATATTCTGCTTTAAAAGTATTTGTTGTTAATACTTCTAACACTTCGAGTCCAAAGTTCATAGTTTCAGCAAAATGAACAGAGCCAATTTTTAAAGCGTCAAAATCTAAACCTTTATGCATTTTGACATTTTTCTGCTGATTTGCACATATCATCAGTTGGTGATAATCTGTAAAATTAGAATAACTTTTTTGCAGGAGAGGTGACATCTTATGACTGAAAGCATGTTGGTCCTAAATAGATTTACATGCTATAAGGATAAACCGAAATGGGAGGCTCGGAAAAATAACATTCAAGAGGCTCAACAAAGGGTCGATACGTTGGTCCACCCTACTAATTTGACCATGCAGTGGTAGTGCACTGGTGCAACACTACATAATTCTTACTTTGCACATTAAAAATCAGTAGTTTATTCTTTAAAAACTCGGAGGTGTTGTGGGCGCAGGTCCATGGAAGACAACTAGCTGGGTATTCAACACCAACGAAAGTTGCAAGTCAAAACGCATTTTATAACCTTGTAATTCTATATTTTGTCTATACATATTAAAGTTAGTATGGGATGACAGACTTTCATGTTTTTTAATTTGTGATATGTTGCATTATGTCATGTGCGAAATGAAGTTTTCACGATATCTATTGAACAAAGATTATTTTGTATATAATTTCCATAATTATGTTTACTGGGTTTCTAAGATAAAGCCAGATAAACATTCCAATGAGATATTTATGTAATTACCATCGATGAAAAACTCATAACTATTAAAAACATATTGTTTGATACAATTTTAGGTTCCAAATTCTTATGAGGGTTAATTTACTCGATTGAATTAGCAGCTAGGTAAGGACTGGGGAGACAGACTTCAAAGCCACAGGGCTATCCATGGAAGATGTTCTTCTGTTCTACGTACATGAGACTGGTTGAGCAGTCTAGTTCATCAAATGAACAAACAAGTTCAAGCCAAGTCATATTCATCATTGTTAACTATTTTTAGTCTATAGGCTTTTATTGTATTAGAATGGCAGGAATCTGTTTGTGGAGTGTATTTAGGAAGCGCTAAGTGTATTCAGTTTTGTTCTGCTCTTCATTCGTAATATTTTCACAATTTCATTGTACATTTGCTTTATCTTGCTATAATACTCGGACGTTTTCGAAAGGTTCAATAAATATATAAACTGCATAGGTTTTAAAGTGTCAAAACCCTTATTTCCAGAATAAGTCGGGTGTAATATCTATATATATTTATAACCCTACATGGTAAATTAAGTGGACATCATACAAATCCTAACCCTAACCCTAACCCTACAACCTAACCCTAACCCTAATCCTAATGTCTACTTAATGACTCATTTTTTCACTCCAAATGTCCCTCCAATGACGCCTTTAATGAAATTACATATATAGAGAGAGATATATAAACAAATTGGGCCTTCTATGAGAAATAAAAACGTAAAAAACGTCAAGAGGACACCAAATTGTCCTCATAATGACAATGTCTACGTAATGACTCATTTTTTCACTCAAAATGTCCCTCTAATGACGCCTTTAGTAATGTATATATATATATATATATATATATGCTCGCATGACCATGATGACATTTCATAAACCATCGACTCAGTCGTGATCACCTCAGTACGCAAACAATCACACACCAATATGGATATGAATGGATGATAGCTACCTACCTTGTATCAATATCGGAAAACAGACGAAAAGCGACAGAGTTGATAAAAACAGCTTCAGAACTGTGAATGTTGCCATTTTCTCCAGTAGTCTCCGTGTCAGAGTAAAATGGGAAATTTGTTCTTATTTTATTTGTTTTCCTATTTTCAAGGTAATCTAGACATTAGAGGGCGCTGGTGATAGAAAATATTTCGCTTGTCTGAATTTATGCAAATTAGGGTGTGGTGCCGAGAATGCGTAAAGGTGTGTACGTGTGGATTTAAATCAGTGCAGTTGACTAGAAGACGGAGGTTGTAGCTGGACGTGTGAGAGGTCTTGAACATGTACCCTTATGTGTGTTGTGGAAGTTGCTACCAGAGCCTTGAGTTTCTATTCGGCGCAAGCAGTCTTTTTCCTCAGGCGACACCGGTACGAGAGGTATCCTCCATGTAGCCCAGAACCTCGATTTTCCTGCCATTGGCACAATTTTGTCAACATAACTGTAAGTAGCTTTCTATACATAACCTATGTGTGATAATGAGATTCAGATAATTTACATGTTTACAGTGTGCAAGAAGCACCACGTTAGAGCAAATTAGCTCGTATGTGTATCAAAAGTAATTATGCACGAACACGTGACGAAAGAGCCGTTCATGAACTATCGTTCTCCTGAGCGTCGTTCGATAGGGATAATTATATACGTTTATTGATATAAATGCTTTAACCCTTCATGCATACATTTTGAAAGTATATGTAAAAGAACATTTTATTTTGTGTTAATGAATTAACGCAGTACAACCTAGTAGTAATGATGAGAAACAATTTATTATTGAAATTGTTGTGCTAGAAATGACTTAATTTCTCTAACGAATTTTTATTGACATAACGAAATTCTTATAGTGATTGATTAAGTTTGTGGGTCATCATCCTTCCGACACAAGTCTCCAGGGATCTATTCCTCATAGAAACCATGTCGGTTTTGGATCTTCTGATATAGCAATTAAATCTTACTTTTTGCCCGGGTCAGTTAGATTGGTGACCCTAGTTAATAATGAAAAGAAAGTGTAGTGGAAGGAAACCATGTTGGTTTTGTTATATATCCGAATAAAGAAAGTCTGGTGAAGTAACCTTTATTATTTCATCGTTTGCTTTATTCGAAAATGATTATTAGAAATAAGTGTTGAAACCATAGAAATTAAATATCATGTATTTTGAAGGATATATTGATAATTTCATTTATAGCCGTAAGAGCGGACAAGAACGTTCTTCACTACTAACTAGTAGCACGCTGAGCGTCGTCGAATTAGCATCCAAGCATCGAATCGTCGAATTAGCATCCAAGAATCGCCGAGTCATTATATCCGGGATCTTTTTTTCTTTTTTTTTTATGGTCAGTTTTTATTCTTTTCTCTCTTGAAACAAATTATAATCATAGTACAAATTACAATCATCATATGTAACGCTCACTGCAAATGTGATGACATTATAAATCAGTATAAATTTTTGTCTTACAAACGGCTTCAAAGAAAACTTACATAGTTAGTTCCTATACATCATATTCGACACAAAAATTCATATTTTCAAAGAAAACATATGCAGTTATATAATCCAAAATTTTTGTTTTAACAATGTAGCAACTTATGCTTCTTTTATACTGTTGTCCTGTGAAAAAAGTTTTCTCTTTTTGTTAACTCTACCCTACCCGACCTCTCCCTTATCCCCCTCCCCCCCCCCCCCCCTCTTAACCGGTGGACGACTGGCTCTGGGTTCCAATTGTTTGTCTAATACTCAGGTTTTCCCATTTAGAAAAATGAATAGTGAGAGTTCCCCTCATTGCTGCCAATTTCCTTTCTTCTACTTTATCCCCTATTATACTATTCTTTATTTCATTAAAAGAGGGTGGTTTTTTAAGTTCTCTATTTCTATAAATCAGATATTTAACAAGAATTAAAACATGATTCATTAATTGATATTTTCCTTTATTACTCTCCTCTTTCCCATACAGAATTTCCTCCAAACTACAGTTATATATTTCAAAGTCTAAAAATCTCGTGCACATTCCCCACACTGATTGTGCAAATTCACAAGTATAGAATAAATGTTTATATGTTTCTTCATCTTTTTCGCAAAATGAGCATAACTTAGTCGAGACAAGACCAAAACGGAAGAGGTGATGGTTTGTATATAATATATTATGTATAAGTTTGAACTGAAACTCTCTTAATCGACTGTTAAGTGTACACTGTCTTAGTCTTACAAATATGTTTTCTATTTCCTTACAGGAAAAACCATAGTTCCTTCCAATTCTCTCAAAAACCAAAGGTTTAAAATCATCTTTCTTTATTAATTGTACATAAATTTGTTTTGATTTTAGATCAGCTATATTAGTTGTTTTCTTCCCCAAAGTGAAATCAGTTCCAGAATTATTTTTTTCTTCTCCCTTTCTAAAATTATTTTTCCAACAAACTGGTAAACAGGCATAAAAGTGCTTGATCTTTTCAATTTCATTTACTTCAACACCTAAATCGATAAAATGCCTGTCACATTTTAGTTTACCATCGTTTTCCAGAATATGTTTTAATTTGTAAATTCCTTTGTCATACAACCTCTTATCGTATATACAACTTCCTTTATATCGAATAAGTTTATTATTAAAAATTACCACATCACCAATGTCTATACTCCTTATATGTCTTGTATTCACCCATTCTTCTAATAAATCCATATAAAATTGTGGAGCTGTCACTTTTAATAAACTTTGTATATAGTCACATGAAAATATCAAATCTCCACCCACGTGTTCAGTGACAAAGTTAAAATATTGTTTCCATTTCATGTCTTCATCTTTGTTTAGAAGTTTTTGGATCCACATAATTCGCTGCGATTTAACTTGTGCAGAAAAATTTAACAACTTTAACCCCCCTTGCTTATAGTCTAAGAACATGGTGTTTCTATTGATTTTATCTGTTTTTCCTTTCCATATGAAATCAAAAGTTAATTCATCCAGTGAATCATAAACCCATTTTGGAACAGGAGTAAGTGACGCCCGATAAAGAACTTTAGAATAAATGTGCACCTTCAATAGTTGAATCTTACCCATAAGTGTTAAATCTCTTTGCTTCCAAAAATTTAAAAGTGTTTTTATTTTACTTAAGATTTCTTTATAATTTAGATCTTCTTTCTTGTGTTCATCGAGGGAAAAGAAAATCCCTAAAACCTTAAGAAAGTCAACTATTTCGCCAAAAGCAAAATCACAATCTAAATGTTGACATAAACCTAACCTTAATATTTTAGTCTTGTCGTTGTTTATTTTCAGTCCAGAAATTTTTTCGAAATCTGCAAATAATACTTTTAACCTATTAATTGATTTTTTATTGCGAACAAAAATTGTCATATCATCCGCATAAGTTACTAGTTTAGTTTCCTTATCTCCAAAATTAATTCCGTCCACCAAATTATCTATTCGTAATTTGTGTGCCATTACTTCAATACACAAGATAAAGAGGTACGGAGAAAGAGGGTCTCCCTGTCTTACTCCCCTTTCTACTTTGAAATAACCAGTGGACCCTCCTTCAGTTAATACACAACTTAGAGTGTTCGTGTATAAAACTTTAACCCACTTTTGAAAGGATGGACCGAAACCAAATGACGACAGAACTTTTTGAAGAAATTGATGTGAAATTGAGTCAAAAGCTTTTTCGAAGTCTATAGCTAACAAAAAACCAGATAAATTGTAACGGGATGTATGAAAAATAATATCATCTATAATGCGAATGGCCTCACCAATATTCCTCCCTTTCATGTAGCCCACCTGATCTCCCATAATGATCTCATTTAATACTTTCTTGATTCGCTTAGCCAAAATTTTTGTTAAAATTTTATAATCGACATTGAGAAGGGAAATGGGTCTATAATTTTTCAGTAAAAAGGGATCTTTCCCATCTTTAGCGATTAACGTAATTACAGCTTGTTTTTGAGACGATGCTAATTCTCCTAATCTATATGCTTCATTCAAGGCATCTTTAACTAAATCTCCAATATCCGGCCAAAAGGTACGATAAAATTCTGAAGAAAAACCGTCATTTCCAGGTGATTTGTTCTGTTTTAATTCTTGTAAGATTTCTAGGCATTCTTTATTACTTATAGATCCTTCACAGTTTTCTCGAGATTTTTCAGTCAATTTCGGTAAACCTTGAAAGAAACTATTATAACAATTATCCGAGCACTCGTACTCTACTTTACTGTACAACATGCTGTAAAACTTCCGGATTTCTTCAGTTATCCTTTTTTCATCGCAGCAAATAGCACCATCTGAGGTTTTAATTTTTTTAATAGTACTCTTTCTTTTGTTATTTTGCATTAATTGATTGAAATAACGCGAATCCCTTTCTCCGCTTTCGTACCACGAGGCTCGTGATCGAATCCTAATTCCTTCATTTACATAGCTATAAACTTCCTTTAATTTCTTTTTTGTATTTTCCAATTTTTCTAAAATATCTGCATTAGTGCTTTCCGTCAATTGTTGTTCTAAACATTGTATTTCTTTTTCTAAATCTGTTCTTATTGTTCTTCTTTGATCAGCCAATTTTTTTGAAAATGTTTGTGTAAAGCTCCGAATTTTCATTTTTAAAAAATCCCATAACAACCTTTTGTCTTTTATTTTAGTTTGTAGTTCGTTTTTTAATTGACAAATTTTCTTTTTTAACTCTCTAACATAATCTGCATTTTCACATAAACTATTATTGAATTTCCAATATGACCCTTTTCTTCCATTCGTTTTATTGACTGTTTTGTCAAATAAACGTAAAAATATTGAATGATGATCAGGGGCAACAGATGGAATTATATCGCACTTCATAACCATTTCCTCTAGACATTCCGATATTATCCAGTAATCTAGTCTACTTTGCATAAAGGGATTGTTTTGCATATAAGTGAATTGCCTTTTTAAAGAATGCCTACATCTCCAAATATCCAAAAGCTGCAAATCTTCCATGAATTTTTCAAATTCTCGATTAAATCTTTTCGAAATCCTGTTTGAAGATTTCCCGTTATAATCAAATTCAATGTCCCTAATCATGTTAAAATCACCACCTATTATAACCGGGTAGTTATCTTTATTTAACTTAGCCAGATTATTGCGTAATTTTCGAAGAAATTGCAATTGATCACTCTCAAAATTTCTTGTTGGAAAATACACATTGCCTAAAATCAACCTAACACCTTGAAACTTACAGTCTATAAAAATATATCTACCCTCACTTTCTTTTAAGACTTGCAATATTTCAATATCTATCCTCGGCGCAATCAAAACGAGAACTCCTTTACTGTGATTAGAACCATGACTAAAATAACTGGAACCCTCCCACATTGAATTCCACTTGTCCTCACAATCGCTAGTACTAAATGTTTCTTGTAGGAAAACAATGTCCGCCCCTTTATCTTTACACCAGAAAAATATGCGTTCCCTTTTATCTCTGTCCCTGATCCCTTTCACGTTGAGGGAGAACAATTTACAATTAATCAAAACATCCATAACGTATCACACACAAGAAAATTTAACCCAGTCCCAGAGCCAATCCCCCACCTTAAAGGAACCCACGAAAAGCAAGAACGAAACCCCGTCATCTGGGAAAGAAACTGATACATGTAAGGCATGCAATATTGCAGCTCCCCCGCCCCACCCCTCCCACTCTAAAAATTTCTATTCAAAGATAACATTCCCGAAAATAAGGCTATAAAGGATTATGTACCCTCTCCACATTGAAGGTGCTATAGTAGCCTGACTTACAAAATACACAAAATAAATGCTTCCATGCAATTATAAAAAAAACAAAAACATGTCATGTACGACAATCTTTGAAGACTCTTGAATCTATTAATCACAAATTGATTAAGTATTCAGGAGTAAATTACGTTTCAATAATCAACATATAAAAAGGAACATCCTTAATAATCACAGGGTTGTAAACCAGTATCTTTCCATATAATAGCTTAACTACCAAGTAAATACCACCATGAAAAACGTGCAGCTGGTAAGTACACCTGGGAACAACCAATGTATTTAAATTTGGATTTAGGATAAGAGTTATCCGCATAACCTCTACTATGCGCCCTCTTAAATACTTCTCAAACATAAGGACATTTGACTTGGCAACCACCATGAACATGACTGACAAGGAAAGCGGACAAAACATACAGCCCCCCAGGAAGACAAAGGAACATCCCCCCACTGCTACCATGAAAAAATGTGTAGACCAGGTGTCACATGCATATTTACTTTTTACATAATAGCAGCGAAGGGACGCCCCCTCGTCAACCCGAGGAACCGTACATTCCGTCCGCCTCCCGTGCCCGTCATGCTCACAGTGAACAGCCCTGAGAAGAAAAAAAAAAAAGCAATTAAATTTGACTAAAAATAAAAGTTATCCATTTACATTCCAATACTCTCCGAAACTACCTCTTTTCTTTTCTTATTAAAGAGTGATACATTTCACCTAACTAACAGTCTCACAATAGAAACTACAGACCCTTGGAATTTGCATGCATATAAAAAAGGGTTTTTTTTTTTCTTTTTCTTCTTCTTCCCCTCTCCTCTAGAACTGTCAAATAGATTTTCCATTGAGAGAACAAAAGCATTTCCAGTATGCTAATAAGTGTATTGCTTCTCCTAACATAATAGATAAGTACACCTGGGAACAACCAATGTATTTAAAGTTGGATTTAGGATAGGAATTATCCGCATAACCTCTACTATGCGCCCTTTTCACTCTGTTTATTTTCATCTTTCTTAGTCACACAGAAAAGAAATGCTTGACAATATATTCCTTTCAGGCTTTTGAAGCAACTGGAATTTCAATTTCACCAATTGATGGACGTGTTCTAAGAATATTAAATTTCACAGATAAACAAAAAAATAACATTCTTGAGACGCATGTAGTTCTAAGTTTAAATACTTCTCAAACATAAGGACATTTGACTTGGCAACAACCCTGAGAAGAAAAAAAACAAAAAAACAATTAAATTTGACTAAGAATAAGAGTTATCCATTTACATTCCAATACTCTCCGAAACTACCTCTTTTCTTTTCTTATTAAAGAGTGATACATTTCACCTAACTAACAGTCTCACAATAGAAACTACAGACCCTTGGAATTTGCATGCATATAAAAAAGGTTTTTTTTCTTCTTTTTTCTTCTCCTTCTTCCCTCTCCTCTAGAACTGTCAAATAGATTTTCCATTGAGAGAACAAAAGCATTTCCAGTATGCTAATAAGTGTATTGCTTCTCCTGACATAATAGATAAGTACACCTGGGAACAACCAATGTATTTAAATTTGGATTTAGGATAAGAATTATCCGCATAACCTCTACTATGCGCCCTTTTCACTCTGTTTATTTTCATCTTTCTTATTCACACAGAAAAGAAATGCTTGACAATCTATTCCTTTGAGGCTTTTGAAGCAACTGGAATTTCAATTTCACCAATTGATGGACGTGTTCTAAGAATATTAAATTTCACAGATAAACAAAAAGATAACATTCTTGAGACGCATGTAGTTCTAAGTTTAAATACTTCTCAAACCTAAGGACATTTGACTTGGCAACAGCCCTGAGAAAAAAAAAAAAAAAATTAAATTTGACTAAGAATAAGAGTTGTCCATTTACATTCCAATACTCTCCGAAACTACCTCTTTTCTTTTCTTATTAAAGAGTGATACCTTTCACCTAACCAACAGTCTCACAATATAAACTACAGACCCTTGGAATTTGCATGCATATAAAAAAGGTTTTTTTTTTTCTTTTTCTTCTTCTTCCCCTCTCCTCTAGAACTGTCAAATAGATTTTCCATTGAGAGAACAAAAGCATTTCCAGTATGTTAATAAGTGTATTGCTTCTCCTGACATAATAGATAAGTACACCTGGGAACAACCAATGTATTTAAATTTGGATTTAGGATAAGAATTATCCACATAACCTTCTACTATGCGCCCTTTTCACTCTGTTTATTTTCATCTTTCTTAGTCACACAGAAAAGAAATGCTTGACAATATATTCCTTTCAGGCTTTTGAAGCAACTGGAATTTCAATTTCACCAATTGATGGACGTGTTCTAAGAATATTAAATTTCACAGATAAACAAAAAAATAACATTCTTGAGACGCATGTAGTTCTAAGTTTAAATACTTCTCAAACATAAGGACATTTGACTTGGCAACAACCCTGAGAAGAAAAAAAACAAAAAAACAATTAAATTTGACTAAGAATAAGAGTTATCCATTTACATTCCAATACTCTCCGAAACTACCTCTTTTCTTTTCTTATTAAAGAGTGATACATTTCACCTAACTAACAGTCTCACAATAGAAACTACAGACCCTTGGAATTTGCATGCATATAAAAAAGGTTTTTTTTTTTCTTTTTTCTTCTCCTTCTTCCCTCTCCTCTAGAACTGTCAAATAGATTTTCCATTGAGAGAACAAAAGCATTTCCAGTATGCTAATAAGTGTATTGCTTCTCCTGACATAATAGATAAGTACACCTGGGAACAACCAATGTATTTAAATTTGGATTTAGGATAAGAATTATCCGCATAACCTCTACTATGCGCCCTTTTCACTCTGTTTATTTTCATCTTTCTTATTCACACAGAAAAGAAATGCCTGACAATCTATTCCTTTGAGGCTTTTGAAGCAACTGGAATTTCAATTTCACCAATTGATGGACGTGTTCTAAGAATATTAAATTTCACAGATAAACAAAAAGATAACATTCTTGAGACGCATGTAGTTCTAAGCTTAAATACTTCTCAAACCTAAGGACATTTGACTTGGCAACAGCCCTGAGAAAAAAAAAAAAAACAATTAAATTTGACTAAGAATAAGAGTTGTCCATTTACATTCCAATACTCTCCGAAACTACCTCTTTTCTTTTCTTATTAAAGAGTGATACCTTTCACCTAACCAACAGTCTCACAATATAAACTACAGACCCTTGGAATTTGCATGCATATAAAAAAGGTTTTTTTTTTTTCTTTTTCTTCTTCTTCCCCTCTCCTCTAGAACTGTCAAATAGATTTTCCATTGAGAGAACAAAAGCATTTCCAGTATGTTAATAAGTGTATTGCTTCTCCTGACATAATAGATAAGTACACCTGGGAACAACCAATGTATTTAAATTTGGATTTAGGATAAGAATTATCCACATAACCTTCTACTATGCGCCCTTTTCACTCTGTTTATTTTCATCTTTCTTAGTCACACAGAAAAGAAATGCTTGACAATCTATTCCTTTCAGGCTTTTGAAGCAACTGGAATTTCAATTTCACCAATTGATGGACGTGTTCTAAGAATATTAAATTTCACAGATAAACAAAAAGATAACATTCTTGAGACGCATGTAGTTCTAAGCTTAAATACTTCTCAACCATAAGGAAATTTGACTTGGCAACAGCCCTGAAAAAAAAAAGCAAGCAATTATTTGACTAAGAATAAGAGTTATCCATTTACATTCCAATACTCTCCGAAGCTACATCTTTTCTTTTCTTATTAAAGAGTGATGCATTTCACCCAATCAACAGTCTCACAATAGAAACTACAGACTCTTGGAATTTGCATGCATATAAAGAAGGTTTTTTTTTTTTTCTTCCCTTCCTCTCCCCTCTCCTCTAGAACTGTCAAATAGATTTTCCAATGAGAGAACAATGATATTAGGTGCACAGAAGCATTTCCAGTATGATAATAAGTGTATTGCTTCTCCTAACATAATAGATACAAAATGCAGATCTACTTTTGGTCTACTATAGAAGGCATGATGTACATAAATTACAACCAAAACTGTTAAATACTCTCAGTTCTATATATCAATTTTGTTTTCAGACTCTCATCTTTTCTTTATCTTCTTTATCTTCTCCCTCACACTGTTCAGAGACTGCATCCTTTTCCATCATATTCCTTTACTTACAATAATATTACAATGGTTACCTATTATTAAAGCTTTGGTTAACATAACATTTCTTCACTCAAGGCAGTCAATCAGACTGCAATTTATATAAAAGACTTAGCAATCACAACTTATTATTGAACATGTGCCTGCCTTACGTAGCATCAAATGCAGTTAGGGGTTTAAACTAAATACCCCAAAACTGGGCACGCTGTGAGATAAACCTCAATTATCTGTATCACTTTGAAATATAGAGAGTAACTCTATACTGATATGAAACTGGCATGATAAATTTGCCCTAGGGGCGGACAAGAAAGAAAAAAAATATGCATTTGGTCTAAAAGCTTGACCTAATATGAACTCACTGATTGATATGAACTCAAATTGATTAAAAAAGAAATTATATCAATCATTATTTTGTTTTTACTCTGTTTTCGTCTGCTACACAGGGACGTGGAATAAAAACCAAAATACCCTTACTTCAGTCAGAACAGTCACTCGATTTTGAAAAAAAAAAAAAAAAAAAAAAAAGAATTACATATTATAATAGCACATCACAACATGCTATCAAGCAAGTATCTACCTTATCTGAAAACAAATGCAGTTAGGGTTTCTAACTAAGTGCAACAAAACAGGGAAGTAGTGAAATATACCTCAAATTTTCTAATATCAAATCCTGTTTAAGACTCATTTTTCTTTCTTTCTTTCTTTTAAGCCTAAGTCAACCTGACATTACTCTATTCAGATGCCATTCTTGCCAACTGAAATTCACATTATATAAGACAAGCTTACCATTTTCTAGCAGGTGCCTGCCTTAAATATAGCCTCAAATACAATATTGGTTCCTAAATAAATTCAACCAAAACTGTAACACCTATGAAATAAACAAAAGCTGTTTATCAAATCCTATTTTCATACTCTTTAAAAGAAAACAAGTTAGCATATAGTAGACAGTTCAAGACAGGACAGTTATATGTAGTTTGCTCCTCTCTTGTCTAGTTACTTCAATGTTATCTTTCCTGTAGTTTTCCTTTTTCTTTATATAGTCTGCTTCTCTTTTCTATAATTTCTTCATCTGCATCTTTCTTGTAGCTTTTATTTTCTTCTGATAAACATCATTCATCTCTTGCTTGTACGCCTGTGATAATATTTCTTTTCAGCTTTCTTTCATTTCTATCATGTTTTCCTTTTTCAAAGATATTGTTATTGGTTCTATCTCTTATTTGATGGCTTCTTACCTAATTTATTACGCAACTGGAAGTAGCTGGATTGGCCTTTCTTGATGCTCTGGCTGAGGTTGCGGCTGCTGGTCACGCTGTCCGGGAAACGGTCTGGAAGTCGGCCTGGGGGTCTGCCCGGGATTTGGTCCTCTGCATTTTTCCAAGAACTCGGCCTGCTTATCAATGGGTAAATAAACCCTATCTACGAAGAGCTTCGAAGGCTCGTTTCTGGAGAAGTAAGCCAGTTTTCCGGCTCCTCTTGCCACTTTCAGAACTTCCATCTGAGCTTTCCTTTTCTGCCTGATTCGGATTGGTAGGTCTTCTGATATATACATCTTTGAGCCTTTTAGATATTTAGCGTTGCTCATTATCAGCTCCCTATCTCCGTAATAAACAAAACGGGCCTTTATTGGCCTCGGCCGCAAAGTCGAGGCCAGTCGATGTACTCTTTGGTATTTCATTTCCTTCACCAACTCCGGGTCCATCTTCAAATGATCCTTATAGAACTTTTGCAAGGTCTTTTTAACATCTTCTCCACCAGGCCCCTCGGCTGACGCCTCTTCAGGTATACCAATAAATACCAAGTTCTCTCGGCAATTATACGCGTTCAACCTATCTATTTCCTCCTCCAACATTTTTTTTGTCATCCTTCATTTCCTTCCTTAGCGTCGGAATTGTATCCTTAATCACTTTCTCTATGTTGTTTGCGTTAAAAGTGACTGAAGCAATGACATCAGATATTTTGGATTCTATTTGTCTCATCTCTGTTGTAATTCTGTTCTCCAGTCCACGACACTCTTCATGAATTTTGTCCCACATCTTATTCATATGGATATCCAATCTCTCGTCAAGAAGCTCTAAATCTAATCCATACCCTTGCTGGTCCTTGGCCTTCGACCGGGCGGGACCTTCTGGGCTTGAACGCTGGCGTTTTGGTTGTTTATGCGCCATGTCTGCATGCACACGTAGAATTGGAGAGAGACAACAGTAAGCTTATGGGAGGAGCGGAGCGGATAAAAGGAACGTCTTCACCCGACGACGGTCATGCTAACTAGATCTTGAAGCACGTGACCGATTGCCGTAAATAGCGATTACGGGACATCAACCTTCACAAGTCTCCAAGCATCGAATCGTCGTAGGAACCACGTTGGTATTTGATCTTCTTCGCCTTATTCGGACAATTGTCTTAATTTCGGACACTTAAAAAACTGGGAAGTTAACTTGTACGGGACTACACTCGTGGGTATTGGAGTAATTAAATGACCGTACGTATATGTAATATTTGTGTAACAGCAGATTTCTATGAATTTAGATGTTGATGTAGTTGTCAATAAACAGTCTGTAGAACTCATTTATGAGAGTGTCTGGCTATTTTGTATATTCGGGGAAAATCTTGACAATAATTGGCGACCTTGCCAGGACCGGCGGAAAAAATTAAAATTGTTAGGCTTACAACAGGATGTGATATTATAGCTGGGATTTCTAATATTTGAACGACTATAGGATATTTCTGGAACTTGCATTTAATATTTATAGTGTGCATATGTTTATGTATAATATTTTCTTTGTATGTTACCTACTGTATAACAGGTTAGAGTTAATCAACTGGAGGTACATGCAGGATACCTGGTGACTGGTGCTCGTTCGCCTTCCACATCGTCGCTCTCTACGCGCTGCTAAATTGTTTCTGGCTCTGGTGGTAAGTTCTCATTTGAATGACTGTGAGTGTATGACATGGATGTCGAAAAGTTAGTAAAAATTGGGGAATCTTTGGGTCTCACAGGTTTAGAATTAAGGGATTTCTTAAAGGTAGAACAGGACAGAGAGAGGGATAAGAGAGCAGAAGAGCGTGAGCGATTGAAGGAGGTAAAAAGAATTGGCAGAAATTAGGTTGAAAATAGAAAGTGTAAAGCTTGAGCAACGAGGTAACCAGGAAAGTAATAACAGTACTCATAATATTCGTCCCCCTAAACTTCCATTGTTTGTGGTAAAGATAAATTAGATGTTTATTTACTTAGATTTGAACGTTATGCGGTTGCGCAAAAGTGGCCGTCAAATGTTTGGGCTGTAAATTTAAGTGCTCTGTTAACGGGAAAAGCCTTGGACACTTACTCCCGGTTTAGTGAAGATGATGCTCAAGATTATAATGTAGTGAAGACAGCGATATTGCAGCGGTACTCGCTTACTAGTGACGGTTTCAGAAAGAAATTTCGGAGTTCGAAACCTGATTCGGGTGAGACAGCCGAGCAATTTATCATTAGGCTCAGGAGTTATGTTGATAAATGGATTGAGATGTCGGGACGCCAGAAGACGTTCACCGATGTAGTGGAGCTGTTCCTTATAGAGCAGTTTTACACTACCTGCTTGAAAGATATGGAGACTTTCATAAAGGAACGAAAGCCGAAGGGACTCAAGGAGGTCATAGAGATTGCCGACTGCTTTGTAGAAGCAAGATCGGGGTGGCAGGGTGGGACTGGTAGGTCACACACCATTAAACCCACTTCTCCTCCTCTGCAAGCAGGCTCGAAACCAGCAGGCTCGAAACCATCAGACAGGTCGCAAAGCCGTCCTGATGGTTGCTATATCTGTGGGAAACTAGGGCATCAGGCAAGGCATTGCACACAACGGAAGAGGAAAGAGGTTGCAGCTGCAGGAGCTGAGATTCAGAGTGAATCGGACAGGACGTCGAGCATGCCGAAGCAACCTCAGAGACAGGTCCATGACAGAGATACAGATTCACTCCCGGAGTCGACTGGTCGGGATAAAAGAAGGGTGAATCGTCATGAGCCGGAAATGTACGATGTAGAAGGAGAAGTCACTGAGATACAATCGGAGTTGGCATTGCCGATAGTTAGTGTTGCTGGTGGAGCTAAACCCCTCCAGCTTATGCCAGTCAAAGAAGGGATCATCAACGGCACGCGTGTTAAAGTCTTGAGGGATAGTGGATGTTCCACAACATTTGTGAAGATGGGACTTATCAAGCCAGACCAATTTGCTGGGGAAGAAAGGAGGTGCCTCATGATAGATCGTACTATGAGGACGTTCCCCGTTGCTAAGGTAACGCTTGACTCTCCCTTCTTCATTGGTGAGGTGGAAGCGTTGTGTGTGGATAATCCTATCTATGATGTAGTTCTTGGGAATATTCCAGGTGCTCGAGAACCGAAGGATCCGGACGAAGACTGGAATGGTGATACATGTCTAGCTGTAGAGACAAGAAATCAGCGGAAGAAAGAAAGCAAACCCATCCAAAAGTTGAAGGTACCAAAGCAGACTGACGTTGCTACTGCGGAAGAATTTCGAAAAGAGCAAGCAAATGACGCAACGTTGGGGCGTATACGAGAGCAAGCCGAATCGGGAGTAGTCAAGACGACTAGAAATGGGAACCGGTCACTCTTTCGAAGAAAACAAGGATTGTTATATCGCGAGTTCCAATCCGCATCAGGTGATGTCACCCATCAGTTAGTTGTTCCTTGTAAATTCAGGGGACAGATTCTGCGGCTTGCACATGAGTGTCTATTGGGTGGGTACCTAGGATCACATAAAACCGCAGAAAGAATCTTACAGAATTTCTTCTGGGGTGGTGTAAGAGCGGACACATCTCGATTTTGTAGGTCGTGTGATGTGTGCCAGCGCTCAGTGTACAAGGGTACGGTAAGGAAAGTACCATTGGGGGTTACTCCCTTAATTGATGAGCCATTTCACCGTGTGGCTGTTGACATTGTTGGCCCTATCGCTCCTATGACGTCACGAGGTTGTCGGTATATACTGACGCTCATGGACTACGCGACAAGGTATCCTGAAGCTGTTCCACTTAAGAACATAGATACAGTGTCCGTAGCGGAAGCTCTTTTCAGCATCTTCACCAGAGTTGGATTTCCTCGTGAGATGTTAACCGACCGTGGGACACAGTTCGTGTCAGATGTGATGCAAGAAGTGAATAGGCTAATGTCAGTACGCCACCTAACTACAACTCCCTATCATCCGGCCTGTAATGGTCTCGTTGAGAAGTTTAACGGGACGCTTAAACAGATGCTTAAGAAGATGGCGGAGGAGAGACCCACTGACTGGGATCGATATATAGATGCACTCCTCTTCGCATATCGCGAAGCACCTCACGACAGCACAGGATTCTCTTCATTCGAACTTCTCTATGGACGAGAAGTGAGGGGCCCCTTGATGATCCTGCGGGAACTTTGGGCAAATGATGAAAGCACGGATGCTGAGACAAAAACCACATACCAGTATGTGATGGATCTGCGTGAGAAGTTGGAAAATACAGTCCAGCTTGTGAAAGAGCAACTGACGAAATCGCAGTCTGCGTATCGAGCGCAGTACAAAAAGAAAGCCAAGGCTAGGTCTTTCAAGGTTGGAGACGAGGTGTTACTACTACTTCCTACAGACAGGAATAAGTTACTGATGCACTGGAAAGACCCTTTCAAGGTAGTAGGTAGAGTTGGTAAACTCGACTACAGAGTTGACCTTAGGTCAAGGATAACTACTTTCCATGCGAATCTTCTCAAGGCTTATTATCGTCGATACGATAATAATTCAGATGCTGGAATAAAATATCCAGCAGTAGCAGGTGTATCTGTCATTGAAGAAATTGACGAGGTCAATGATGACGAAGATGCACAGACGACAACCAAGATGAGGGTAAACGAGCAACTCATCGAAGTCCCCAGCCTGAGACAGACTCAGACAGTTGCTGATGTCTGCATTGGAGACACAATTTCTGAGGAGCAGAATAATCAGCTGAGGCGACTTATCGGTAATTATTCGGACGTTTGTACAGATGTTCCTAGCGTGACCAGTTTGGGTCACCACGACATCAAGTTGACAGATCCTCGACCGGTAAAGTCCAAGCCCTATCCTCTTCCTCACGCTCTCCGACAGGTGGTTGGTGACGAAGTCAAAGAGATGCTCGAGCTTGGGGTGATTGAGCCATCATCATCCCCATATGCCTCTCCGGTGGTTTTAGTCAAGAAGCCGGACGGGTCTAACCGATTCTGCTGTGATTACCGTAAGCTGAATATGAACACAGTATCAGACGCAGAGCCCATACCTGACCAAGAGGAAATCTTCACTGCGTTAGCGAAGGATCACAACTTCAGCAAACTGGATCTCACTAAAGGATACTGGCAAATTCCCCTTACTGAGAATGCCAAACCCCGTACAGCCTTTATCACCCCTAATGGCCTTTTCCAATTCAAGACAATGCCATTTGGTTTGATTAATGCCCCGGCCACCTTCAGTAGAGTTATGCGAACTTTACTTCGTGATCTTGATGGAGTTCATAACTTCATTGATGATATCTTGGTACACACAGTTTCTTGGGAGAAACATCTTGAGGTTCTGAAAGAACTCCTAAGTCGCTTACGCACAGCCAATATGAAGGCAAAGCCGAGCAAGTGTAGTCTTGCTCAAGAGTCTCTAGATTTCTTGGGACATAGGGTTGGTGGTGGAAAGCTCCAACCGATGACGAATAAGATTCAGGCGGTACAAGAAGCACCAAGGCCCAAAACGAAACGACAGCTGAGGTCATTTCTCGGCCTAGCGAGTTACTATCGGAAGTTCGTACCTTGCTTCGCAGAAATAGCCGTACCCCTGACGAATCTGACAAAGAAAGGCAAATCAAACACCGTAGAGTGGGGAGAGACCGAAGAGAGAGCTTTTCGATGTCTCAAAAGCAAGATCTCAAATGCTCCAATCTTGCATCTGCCTGATGTCGACCGCCCATTCATACTTCGAACTGACGCCTCCGAGACTGGTATAGGTGCAGTCTTATTACAGGAGTTCGACGATGAAAAGTTTCCGGTGGCGTTTGCAAGTAGAAAGTTGTTGGATCGAGAAACGAGATACTCTACCATCGAGCGAGAGTGTCTTGCTGTAGTCTGGGCAGTACAAAAATTCGAAGCCTATCTCTACGGTAGGGAATTCGGACTCGAGGTTGACCACGAACCTCTTCGCGCTCTTCGTCGAGGGAAGCTCGCGAACGGACGTGTACTCAGATGGGCGCTTGCCTTACAGTCTTATAGATATCGCGTACAAGCGATAAAGGGTAAAGAAAACGTAGGAGCAGATTATATGAGTCGTATTTGCTAAATATAAAGGGAATGTAGAAGTACACATTTTGTGTTGGTTAATGTTAGAGTCCCAAAATATTTTCTGAAAAAGGGGGTAAATTGTCAGAGTAAAATGGGAAATTTGTTCTTATTTTATTTGTTTTCCTATTTTCAAGGTAATCTAGACATTAGAGGGCGCTGGTGATAGAAAATATTTCGCTTGTCTGAATTTATGCAAATTAGGGTGTGGTGCCGAGAATGCGTAAAGGTGTGTACGTGTGGATTTAAATCAGTGCAGTTGACTAGAAGACGGAGGTTGTAGCTGGACGTGTGAGAGGTCTTGAACATGTACCCTTATGTGTGTTGTGGAAGTTGCTACCAGAGCCTTGAGTTTCTATTCGGCGCAAGCAGTCTTTTTCCTCAGGCGACACCGGTACGAGAGGTATCCTCCATGTAGCCCAGAACCTCGATTTTCCTGCCATTGGCACAATTTTGTCAACATAACTGTAAGTAGCTTTCTATACATAACCTATGTGTGATAATGAGATTCAGATAATTTACATGTTTACAGTGTGCAAGAAGCACCACGTTAGAGCAAATTAGCTCGTATGTGTATCAAAAGTAATTATGCACGAACACGTGACGAAAGAGCCGTTCATGAACTATCGTTCTCCTGAGCGTCGTTCGATAGGGATAATTATATACGTTTATTGATATAAATGCTTTAACCCTTCATGCATACATTTTGAAAGTATATGTAAAAGAACATTTTATTTTGTGTTAATGAATTAACGCAGTACAACCTAGTAGTAATGATGAGAAACAATTTATTATTGAAATTGTTGTGCTAGAAATGACTTAATTTCTCTAACGAATTTTTATTGACATAACGAAATTCTTATAGTGATTGATTAAGTTTGTGGGTCATCATCCTTCCGACACAAGTCTCCAGGGATCTATTCCTCATAGAAACCATGTCGGTTTTGGATCTTCTGATATAGCAATTAAATCTTACTTTTTGCCCGGGTCAGTTAGATTGGTGACCCTAGTTAATAATGAAAAGAAAGTGTAGTGGAAGGAAACCATGTTGGTTTTGTTATATATCCGAATAAAGAAAGTCTGGTGAAGTAACCTTTATTATTTCATCGTTTGCTTTATTCGAAAATGATTATTAGAAATAAGTGTTGAAACCATAGAAATTAAATATCATGTATTTTGAAGGATATATTGATAATTTCATTTATAGCCGTAAGAGCGGACAAGAACGTTCTTCACTACTAACTAGTAGCACGCTGAGCGTCGTCGAATTAGCATCCAAGCATCAAATCGTCGAATTAGCATCCAAGCATCGAATCGTCGAAGTAGCATCCAAGAATCGCCGAGTCATTATATCCGGGATCTTGAAGCACGTGACCGATTGCCGTAAATAGCGATTACGGGACATCAACCTTCACAAGTCTCCAAGCATCGAATCGTCGTAGGAACCACGTTGGTATTTGATCTTCTTCGCCTTATTCGGACAATTGTCTTAATTTCGGACACTTAAAAAACTGGGAAGTTAACTTGTACGGGACTACACTCGTGGGTATTGGAGTAATTAAATGACCGTACGTATATGTAATATTTGTGTAACAGCAGATTTCTATGAATTTAGATGTTGATGTAGTTGTCAATAAACAGTCTGTAGAACTCATTTATGAGAGTGTCTGGCTATTTTGTATATCCGGGGAAAATCTTGACACTCCGCAACATCCACATTTCACACTCCGATTTCCAACTTCCAATTTCTCAATCAGCTAGCATCCGTATACGGTGGACTCCTACCCGACATTCAGTGTGAATATCCACAAACACCTTCCTAGTTAGATGCGTCTGTCTGTACCTCTTGTACCCGAACTAAATCCATGGTGTTAGTCTGTCATCAAGTCTCTCCCGATAAAGCTGATGTCAGGGCAATCAAATCGAAATTAACTTCAAAGAAATTGTATTAACCTTTAAAGAGAAAGTTCATTGATTAAAAAAACTAACTTTATTGTCATTATTGCAAAGGGGAAACCCTGACTAGCCAAGATTATCAAAATTCAATCCTTAAAAAAAACATTCGGATTAATGATTATTATCAATTACAAATACAGCCCCGGCATAGTACATGAAAAGCTCTCTTAACGCTACTGAGATGTGTGCCGTCACATGTTGAACATGAGTTGCACAAGCAGACGATGTCCCATAATATCACACACATTTTCAGTGCTTTTTTTTGGTCATTTCCTCTTCAGCTATTTATTTTACTTCACTACCGTCAGGATAAATGTTTAATCTATTGCCTCACTCTAAACCCCGCGCATGTTATTATTTTGAAAAAATGCAGCGATAACAAAATAAAGGAATATGTCGCTTGTAAACAAAATAAGGCGCCATTGTATTTTCAGCTGCATACACCGCGATATGTTCGGCGTAGATAGGGAACAAATGCCATCCACGCTATCATTCCCGGTGGGTTTTCAATTTGAAAGTGTGGTAACTTCATTGTTCGTTAATCCCTGTCCTGTGTATTTACAAACAAAATAATTTAGTTATCAGAATCGGTTTCATATCCCTTTTTGAATGGTTTAAAATGCTATCGCATTTATATACACTCATCATAATTTGGGAAATAATAGCATTGCAATTATATTCATTCTTAATGGGATGTCGTCTGCTTGGGCAGGTTTGGTTCATAATGTGACCGTCATTAAAACATCGTTATGTTTCTGGCGAATCTCTCGCATATATCCTAGATGCTATGGAGGTGGTTTTATTTGTATTTGTATCAATCACCCGATATGTAGTTGACCTTAAACTTGTACGATGGCCATTCGATAGCTTACCAGTTTCTAGTGATACGTTATTTGCCATATTTGTGATTTTCTTTGAACGGGCACTTTAAACCTTGCTCATTCATTCACATAGATATACCAGGTACGTGTAAATTTGTTTTCTTGTAATAAATCAGTGAATTTACTATTTACTATGCAGAGTGTGTTGTTTGTCTTTTATTTTGACGCTTCACTGCCTGAGTAACATTGCATTTTGGGAGGTATTTGGCATTTCAGTTTTCCTTCTTATTTGGTGCAACAAATTGAGCAGACTATTTATATGGGTCAATTCCTGGCACCGGGATAAGTATTCCACGGGCAAATTATGGGTTAACTGAACATGCTGAATGAGCTACAAATTTGTGGAAATGTGTTTATCACCCAGTTACGAAAGTCACAATATAATTTCCACATTCAAAATGCTTCTATTTAGTCAACATTGTTAATATACCCAGACTGGTTTGTAGCTGGAATCGCAGAATTGGAGCCTGTCATCGAAACAAAGCGAGCAGCACTCGCTTACTACAAGAGTGATCCATCTGTGAAGACACTCACAGCTCTACGAACAGCAAGGGTGGATGCCAAACGGGTTGCTAGACGCTGTGCCAAAAAATACTGGTTGAGCCTTTGCCAGAGCATCCAACTGGCTGCAGACAATGGCGACATCCGCGGTATGAACGCAGGCATAAAAACGGTTTTTGGACCAACCGTCAAGAAGAACTCAAAGCATCCACAGGGGAGGTTATCACAGACAAGAAGCTTCAAATGGAAAGATGGATTGAGAACTATCAAGAGCTCTACTCACGGGAGATTGTGGTCAATGAAGCTAACATTGAAAGTATTGAAAGTTTACCTGTCATGGAAGATCTTGATAGTGAACCCTCCTTAGAAGAGCTGAAAAAAGCTGTGAACTCCCTTTCCTCGGGTAAAGCCCCAGGAAAAGATGGCATACCCTCGGACATAATCAAAGTCGGAAAAGACACGGATCTTCTCTGCCATCTCCATGAGCTTCTCTGCCAATGCTGGAAAGAGGGAACAATTCCACATGGTGTGCGTGATGCTAACATCATTACCTTGTACAAGAACAAAGGGGATCGCAGTGAGTGCAACAACTATCGTGGAATATCCCTCCTAAGCACTGTTGGGAAGACGTTCGCCCGTGTGATCCTGAGCAGACTGCAAATACTTGCAGCCCGTGTGTACCCGGAATCGCAGTGTGGTTTTCGGGCTGGAAGATCAACAATCGATATGATATTCTCCATTCGACAACTGCAGGAGAAAAGCCGGGAGCAGAGACAGCCACTGTACATTGCCTTCATCGAGGTTACAAAGGCCTTTGACCTAGTCAGCAGAAAGATCCTCTTCAATCTGCTACAGAAGATAGGATGTCCACCTACACTGCTAAGGTTGATTGTATCCTTCCATGACGATATACAGGGCACCATCAAGTATGACGGCTCTACATCGGCCTCCTTCCCAATCAAGAACGGAGTGAAGCAGGGACGTATGCTTGCTTCCACGCTCTTTGGGATCTTCTTCTCTGTGCTGCTATCACACGCGTTCAGGTCATCTCAAGACGGCGTGTATAATTATACACACACGAAGCGACGGAAAGCTGTTTAATCTTGCACGACTTCGGGCGAAGACGAAAGTGAGGAGCATCCTGATTAGAAAGATGCTATTTGCAGATAACGCTGCTTTGGCATCTCAGTCTGAGGAAGCCCTCTAGAGGCTGATTAACTGTTTTTCAGAAGCATGTGAAGACTTTGGCCTGACCATCAGTCTAAAGAAAACAAACATCATGGGCCAGGATGTACGCAGCGTTCCCGATATCTCCATTGGAAACTACACCCTCCAAGTGGTTGAAAACTTCACCTACCTCGGCTCCGTGATATTTCAGCAGCCTCTCCCTCGATCCCGAGCTCAACGTACGTATTGGCAAGGCAGCAAGTATGATGGCTAGACTTTCACAGCGTGCCTGGAAGAACACCTTACTAACCACCAACACAAAAATGAAGATCTACCAGGCCTGTGTGCTCAGCACTCTCCTTTATGGCAGTGAGTCGTGGACCCTGTATGCACGTCAGGAGCGCCGTTTGAATGTTTTCCATCTCCGCTGCTTGAGGCGAATCCTAGGCATCAAATAGCACCACATTCCAAACAAGAATGTCCTCAAGAAAGGAGGAATGATGACCATCTATGCTCTTCTATCACAACGACGACTGAGATGGCTTGGTCATGTCAGTCGAATGGAATACGGACGCATTCCGAAAGACATAATGTACGGAAAGTTAGCGTCCGGGACCAGGGCTGTTGGAAGACCTGTCCTTCGTTTCAAGGATGTGTGCAAGAGGGATATGAAGGCCAGTGAAATCAACCCTACAAACTGGGAAGCATATGCTTCAGACCGCCCTGAATGGAGACGCGTTGTGAAGACGGGTATACAGAGGAGTGATCAGAGGAGAGTACAACAGTGGGAGGAGAAAAGACAACAAAGACAGCAGCTAACTACGGCTTCAACAGCACAGCCACAAATTACTTTTGTCTGCAGTAACTGCAGCAGGACCTGCCTCTCTAGGATTGGACTGTTCAGTCACAGCAGGAGCTGCACACCAGAAAACTAACTAGTACAACTAGCGCAATATTTTGTTGTCTTCCGAGACAGACAGATCAGGAACATGCCGAGGAACATGCGGAATGAGCTACAAATTTGTGGAAATGTGTTTATCACGAAGTTACGAAAGTTACAATATAATCTCCACATTCAAAATGCTTCTATTTAGTTAACATTGTTAATATTTGACCTATAAATTTCATAATTTGAAATATGCACGCCATCTTCCCTACTATTATGCACAAATGTCCCGGCTGGCCATTGATCAGCCATATGTGCTAACTAACTGTTCATGCAGGGCCAGAGATTTTCTGTACAACTTGGTAGGACCTCTTTGGCAGAATCCCAGTCGACCAGAAAATCGAAGAAACCACCAACAAGGACACACGGACCAATTAGGGGGGGGGGGGAGTTGTCGGCCTAAAAGCAGGAGCTGTCAGTAGGTACTACCTGACATCTGAGTACAGAAGCTCATATTTGAGGGAGTTGAGAGACATGGTCAGTAGAACCAGTTCTCAGCACTTTAATCATCCAGACCTGCAACTAAGCCGGATAAGGAAAGATGAGACCGATGTTTGTTCATGTGTGGAACTATAATCAAGAACATCTGAGCCATGATAAAACGGAGTTGGTCAACTTGTCTACTGGAATCTGGCCCCAGCAAATATTGCAAATGACCTGCTGAAAGTTCACAAAGTTGGAAAAATGAAGAAGCCTAACGAACTTATAGAGAAAATCGTTTGGAGAAAGAGCAGCCCACGGCGAAATTTCATGACAAGATGAAGAAAGAGAGCCTGAAAAACTTCCTTAACATCAATTAAAAGCAGGCTGGTTACAAAGCTAAATAGAACCAGGTAATCGTGAAGGCTGACCGAAACCTCTTTAGGCGCATGATCATCACTGCTCAGAGCAGAGCGCTGTCTATTAGATAGGTTCTAGCACGCCCACTCGGACCAATACCGTGGTCTCTGACAAATAGCGTTGCTCTTTGCGCAAGACTCGAGCCGGAGAAAGTTGTATCACCAGCAGATCTCATTTAGCTTGTATCATCGATGGAATGAGCCTTGTCCACAGACTCAAAATGGATGGCAGGTCACTTGCACATCTAGCAGATTCTGCACTGACACTAGCTCTGCACGAAGGCACTGATAGATTTGTCATTTAAAATGGATGTTCTTTCCAATTTGAAACTCATTTTTTTATTATCTCACACAAAAAATATTTTGTGTAGCGCCCTCTGCAACAGAACTCAACTATCCCTTTAAACTATCATTGATGCTTACTTTGCCGTCACTTTTAACTACCATGTCAACATCACTCAACAGCCAATGCAATCAAGGTTTCCTTCCAAGTTACCATTAATGACAAATTTACAATCGATGGTCAGTTTTATGCAACGGTGGCCAGATATAGAAGCAAAACTGTTTGTTTATGCCCGCGTCACACTGTCCCGAAGTTGACATAAGATGGACACACGATGAAGGAAATTTGAACTTCGCACGAAGATGGCCCCGAACTTGGTCAACAGCCAACCAACAGCCGAAGCAAGTACGATGCCTACAGAAGGTCACACGATGGTATCCGAACCACTCACGAAGGCAACACGAAAATGTGAATTTGTAATAAGAAGTGTACCCGCAGGCCACACGAAGGCCACACAATGGCTACACGACGTCGTATTGAGAGTACGATGCGTTCCAACTAGGTCACGAAGGCGTCACGTGACCTCCCGATTGTATAAAAACCTTCGACCGACGGTGGGAAATTTAATTGCTGATCGGAAATTAATCATGCACAGAGCAGGGGTGTCGGAGCGACTTCCAAATTGGGAGACGGGACCAACAAAAAGGGCTCTTTCTGGAAAAAAAGGGCACCTACAAAGGGAAATCTCAAATCGAAAATATACAATTTATTAGACATTGGTATGTACCCCTATACATTGTGGTTACATTAACAGGGATGCTTTCAATATTTATTTCTCTTTGTACATCATACAAGATATTGTTTAAGCATCATACTTTGCAGTTGGGTATGATGGTCTGAAAATTCATATGCGAGCCAGGAATAGTGTGAAGATTTGTGAGGTCGCAGTGCAAAAATAACATCTTATAAAGAGAATTAAATCCAATACTGATTGGGTTATACTCACATTCTCATAACGGAAGACTGAAAAGAACATAATTATATAATCTATGAAACCAATGCGAGTGACTGTAGCGAGCGAGCTTTGGGAGAAATCGCCCTAATATTCACTTTAAATTAGAGGCACTTTTAAAAGGAGAAGAAAAGGGGACACTTATCGAAAAGGATAAGACACTAATTTCTTATACCTGAAACGAAGCACTCACCAGGGATTATAAAGGCACTTATGAGAATGGTAAAAGGGAATTTTGTCGAGAGAATTGGGGCCCCCATCAGATTTTGATAGAGGCATTCATAAGAGTTGAAAATGGGAATTAATGAAAAGGGGATAGGTCCCTTATTAGAAAGGAAAAGGGGCACGTATCATTGCTAAAAAGGAAATTGTCAGAGGTGTATTAAGGGGTATTTATCGCCCCTGAAAAGAGGCACTGACTAAAAATGGAAAGGAGTACTTATGAGAATGAAAAGGTACACTATTAATAGTTGAAAAGGGGGCATTTATGAGAAGGGGAAGGAGCTCTCTTGTTTTAATGGGGGTACTAATCATACGGAAAAGGGGGCACTTATTAGACTGGAAAAGGGGCACACGTGAAAATAAAAGGTGTGCTTATGGGAGTTAAAATGGGTAGTTATTAAAGGGGAAGAGGTACTACCTACAAAGGAAAGGAGGCACTGGTCAAAGTAAAAGGGGCACCTCTCAAATTTGAATAGGGTAATTATTAGAGGTGAAGGGGGGGGGCACTTGTCAAAAGTGAAATGGGCACTTTTTAAGGTAAAATGGGCCCTTTTGCTATGTAAAAATGGCACTTCTTACGAAGTTATAGGGGCACTTTTCCTACGTAAGAAAGGGCACTTTTTGGGTACTTGAAAAAGCCTCTGGCTATGAGGCTAGATTTTTATATTCATTTATTCATTCATTCAAAATGGTCTATTTCAAATAAAACTTTCATCGCGGCGTTAAGCCGAATTACAAAAGTTTACAAACACAATTAAAAACATATAATGTAATATAAAACCTTGCATAACAATCTGAAAAACAATCAGTATAGATACGAGAAATATAGCTTATTGCAACATATGTCCACGATACCATGACACATGGGAACGCTTGATGTACTTAAAGTAGACACACGAAGAATCAAAAGTGTTTTGAATTGATGCAAAACTCATATCATTGCGAAGGGGAAGCCTTACTGATCAAATACAACAACTCTCCTCTTCAAAATATGTTTGGGGCCCGCAGTGATTAACTCTAAAAAATGTTAGTTTTGAGATCCAGATTTTCTGCCTCCAGCGGTCCTTTGTAGAGCGTAAATATTTGTGACGTCACACACGGGACACGGCTGGCTAGCTGCAGACTAATACACGCGCGATTCTGGTACTGAGCTGTTTGTCCAGTGTGTGACGTCACTATTCAGAGCTCGCTACGCTCGGGTGTTTGGTTACGTTCAGGGGCGTTCGGGGGGTCTAAGAAGGGTCTTGAAAATTGTATTTTACGCCTTTCCATGATATCTATATGATTTCTCAGCATATTATTCGTGTTTTTCAAGAGAAAATATTTCCATCCATATGTAATTTGTTCTAATTATCAGTTGTAGTGATTTTTTCTTTGTGTAGCTCCTTTAAATTCGGCTGTCTTCGCCGACACCGTGGTCCCATCTGGATTTCATCGTACTATAATACGATGGCTACACGATAGCATTACGAGGGTTTCACGTAGTCGTGTTGCCTTCCGAAGACATTCGGGCAGCTTCTTGTTTCCTTCGTATTGTTTTCGTGAGGCGATAAGTGCCCGATGGCACCGATGATCACACGAAGTATTTACGAAGATGACACGATTTGACAAGATGCCATCACGATGGCCTTACGAAGGGCAACATGGACCCACGAATACAATACGAAAATGAACCTTCGCAAGGTCTTTGGGCAATTTTGGGGCACGCCAAAGATTTAGCCACCGCTCACGAAGTTGCTGCCGGAGCCTGAAAAGTCGACCGGCGGCCATACGATTGCCTCAGAAGCCCTCACGAATGGCCCGATATGGCCTGATGTGTTTACGATCAGAGCCGAATTTAGCATTTTTCTTCATTGTGTGTCCATCTTATGTCAACTTTGGGACAGTGTGACGCGGGCATATACAAATGTTTTTATAACTTTTTTTTTAAACGGAGTTGGTCTCCCTTTCAAGTTGCTCCGCTTAATGAAATCCCAGCGTTGTTCAATTATCTAACTCAATTATTGATCCAAAGAAAATTACATTTTCCTTCTCAGGCAAAGTCTAAAATTAATTTATTTCATTAGGAGCTATCTTGTTTTAGGCCATTTTGTATCATGAAGCCTGCAAGAAAAGGAATATCTTCACGGAAATAAACCATCCAAACTTTAGTAGCCCTCATCGTAGGCTATATTGCACTGTAATTTGACTGTAGTCATAGACAGAACCACTTTGGCATGCATAACGTTAGATGTGATTAATATTATTCAGTTTACAAGCCACCTGAAGGTTGATGTACACATCAAAAAAGCTCTTTCGCAAGCAACGAAACTCTGATGAATGCTCATGACCAATTGAAAATGAAAAGCAAGAAAGAAGGAAGGGGAAGAACAAGAAAAATAGAAGTCTTAATATCTCCAATCAAGGTCGGGTTCCTGATACTTATTCAAAGAAGATTCAATATGAAAATAGCTGGCCTTATGATGTCATTGTTACTTTGCTTTGTGATCTTCAACCTGTTTAAATAAACAACATTTGTTGAAGAACATTTAAAGTATTTTATAGCAAAAAAAAGAGAAAAAAAGATCAAAACGTATTTCTCAACCTTCACCTTTTCACCCATGGAGTCACACACACTTAGAAGTTAGCCTAAGGTCTACTTTTTCTTTTATTTTAAGCTACGGTCACAAAGGTTCGTACGAATTATGCGTTCGTACGAATCTCCCTGTTCGTACGAATTCCAGAGTTCGTAGAGATTCGTAGATGGGGCATAGTTTATTACGTCTTTCTTTAAGGAGTTCGTACGAACGCCTTTTAATTTTCGTAAGAATGCCTTGTGTTCTTCCTACGTCAGACTTACGGCCATCTTACGAGTTGTTGTTCTCGCAAGATGGTCATACGTGTAACTGACGGCATTCTCAAGTATTTGTAAGAAGATGTTACGATTTTTGTTGACATTTTGTCGGGTTGCAAAAAAGCGCAGAACAACTTGCATGATTTATGTACGTACACCTTACGAGCACCTTACGAACACCGTAAGAGCCTTCTATGAACAACTTAAGGCGTTCTTACGATCATCGTAAGAATTTTAAGGCTTCTAGAATTGTCTCTCGACCCTACGAAATGTACAAAGATCTTGCGTGGTTCTTACGATGTTATTACGACGTTCGTACGGCTGCCTAACGAAGAGGAGGTTTCGTACGAGGTAGAAACAAATCTTGGACAAGACCATCGAAAAATCTTTAAACTTATGCCTTGGTAACAAATACCCTTACGGGCTGCTACGAACGCCGTACGAACGATTTTCAGACCATTTCGTAAGATCTTCTTAAGAAGGCCGTACGAAACAAGCACTCGTAAACCGTTCGTAGACCGTTCATAAGAACGCAGATTAGTCGATGGTCTTGTCCAAAATTTGTTTTAACATCGTACGAAACCCTGTCTTCGTAAGGCGGCCGTACGAACGCCGAAATTACATCGTAAGAACCACGCAAGATCTTTGTACATTTTGTAGGGTCGAGGGACAATTCTAGAAGCTTCAAATTATTACGATGACCGTAAGAACGCCTCAAGTTGTTCATAGAGGGCTCTTACGGCGTTCGTAAGAACGCCTTACGAGCGGAGATTTTTATGGTCTTCGTACGAATGACGCCTGGCGTTCATAAGACGTTCGTAAAGTGCTCGTAAGGTGTACGTACACAATTTATGCAAATTTTGAGTTTAACGGTTATATAGCCTCACTCTGTTCATAGTGTTCGTCGAGGGTGCATCTCCTGTCGAAGAAATATGGGACCAAAGGGGAAATCTGTTAGAGGGAAGAGAGGGAAGGGAAACAAACGTAAGGAAAGAGATGAGGAGGAAGGAGAAATAGGAGGAGAGCGGCAACAACAATATCGAGCACTCCCTATAAAAAAGCAGTAAAGGAGTAAAGATGATTTGTATTTTTTAACCAAATTAAATTTATTTAAATTAAATTAAATTATATTCCATTCGAAGAAAAGGAAAGTTAATAGGGATTAAATTTCGTATACATTCCGCTTGCTCCTACATTTTATCAATGGAGGTTTTTATAATATATGCGATTTGCGCATATCGTGGAAATATTGTAAGAGGATGGGAAAGTGTGTGTTTTTTTATTTTTTATTATAGTGGTGAGAAGACATGAGCCCCTGAACACTGGCGTACTAATGGGCGGGGGTATTTCTAATTCGATATCAGTAATTTACAAACGTTGCTGAAATGACATGATTTTCGGGTATTTTTTCTCAATTTTGTTGTAAATCATATCTTTTATGCGTTTGTTTGAAAATGACTAATTCCCAAATTAACAGCTGGGCATACAAATATGCTTATTTAGAAGCCTTCATGTTAGGGCCTGCAGAACGGTGGGGCTCGGGGCTCGAGCCCCACTCACTTTTTTTAAAAAGTGGAAAGGAAAGAAAGAGAGAGAAAAAAATGTGTGACCTACCAATGTCACAAATGAGATATCAAAATATGCTCATCTGACCGTAATTAGATGCCGAAAACCTTTGAGCTTCCAGGAGCTCTGCCCCCTGGACCCCACCAAGGGCTCTAAGGTGGGCCCCCTGGATGCTCATCTGACCGTAATTGAATACCTAAAACCCCTGAGCTTCCGTGGGCTCTGCTCCATGGAACCCCCGACAATTAGTGACCTGCCAGTGACACAAATAAGGTATCTAAATATGCTTATCTGACCGCAATTTAATGCCTAAAAACCATGAGCTTTCGGGGGCTCAGTCCCTTGACCCCCGCCGGTGCAAAGCCCCCGGACCCCACGCCAATTTACGCTACGCTCGCTTCACTCTAACCTGATCGTTAATACTCCACTTTGAAAAATGTTCCGTGGGGCCTGCATGTAACATGTAGGCCTTGGAGTGGTGGTGATGCAAATTTTCCTTCTGCCCCCCCCCCCCCCGCTCCTCCAAACGATTTTGCTCATTACGCCACTGCCCCTGGAAGGTGAGCCCCCTGGAATTTTTGCCACCCCAATCCCAAACTGCTTTCAGCGCGCCTGATATCAAGAAATGATGGCCATATCGGAAGCGACCGGGAGGAGGCGGTGGAAGATGACGACGACGAGGAGGAGAGAGAACCATCAAGACGGCAGTTTGAAGGCGATGAAGATGAGGTAACGGGGAAACTAAAGGAGAAGTAGTCCTATGACTTTGATGCCACCACAGAGCAAAAACTTGTTGACTTCTTCGGTTAACATGACTGCTTTTATAATAAAGGAAGTAACAGATTTGCTAACAGCAAGTTCAAGAAACACTTTATGGAGTTGCAGTTGTAGTCTTCTTGGCAATACTGTAATCGTGTAATATCAAACTTTCAACAGTCATAGAATTTTCGACAGTATACGGCAGCGCTTTTTTTGCAGCCCGACCAAATAGAAAAAAGAATTCGTAAGATCTTCTCACGAATGACTAGTGAATGCCGTGAGTTAAGCGTACGACCACCTTGCGAGAACAAAAACTCGTAAGATTGGCGTACGTCTGACGTAAGAAGAACACAATGCGTTCTTACGAAAAACGTACGAACTCTGGGGCCATTGTATAACCGAAAATCACTTCGTTTCTCAAGAAGGTCTTGAGTTGTTCTTGCGAATTGAACGGCGTTCGTACGTAAGAAACTATGCCCCATCTGCGAATCTCTACAAACTCTGAAATTCGTAGGAACAGGGAGATTCGTACGAATGAATCGTTCGTACGAATATTTGTGACCGTAGCATTACGAACGGTCTACGAACGCTTGTTTCGTACGGCCTTCTTAAGTAAATCTTATGAAATGGTCTAAAAATCGTTCGTACGGCGTTCGTAGCAGCCCGTAACGGTATTTGTGACCGAGGCTTAACATGATTTCGTGTCGGGGGTAGGGTTTAACTGAATTATTAGAATAATAATCAATCTTGGTACGTAAATAACAGGCGTCTAAACGTTGTAACGCCCTGTAGAATGTCTTGAGAACGTTGCATGTTGGTTGGATGCTGTTAATTTTTGCGGTTTACTCTCATGAGGCTATTCGGGCAGCTCGTTGCTCGAATATTGAGGTATTCAAGCACTTCACTGCCCGAAAGCATCATGTTTGTAAAGGTTGCGAGCAAGCGAGCTAGCGAAGCCAGCGAGGAAGAAAAACAGTTTATCATCTTTAAAAATGCTATTTCCTCATGAAAAAGTATGTACCCTAGCATTTTCTCATATTTGGTTTTCACGGAATCGATGATATTCCCAAATAACTTTAATTTAAAAAAATGTTATTTGTTAATATATTACCTAAATTCTCCCGCGGAACCTCTAGAGTCGGGCTAACTCGGACCTGGGGATAACTCGGCCGCGCTGCAAAGGGTTAGGGTTAGGTTTAGGTTTAGGGTTAGGGTTATGGCTAGGGTTCAGGTTAGAGTTAGGGTTAGGGTAAAATGACAAAAAATGACAGTTTTTGCAGCGCGGCCGAGTTATCCCCGAGTCAGAGTTAGACGGGGGGGGGGGGGGGGTGTTTCATAAAGCTGTTCGTAAAGTTACGCATGACTTTACGAACGACTGTTTATGAAAAGCCAAATGGGATGCTCAATCATTATTGATTATTATTTATTAATTTGAACTGTGCAGATGTAGAATAACATTCTTATTATAACAACTATTTCTCATGCAAATAGTATTTTTTGCCATAATTTAATTGAGGTTATTGGAAATATCAGAAAAAACTTTGGGCATCCTATCTGGCACTTCATATACAAGTCGCTCTTAAAGTCATGCTTAACTTTACGAACTCTTTATGAAACACCCCCTGGTCCCTTGCGGCACCCAAGTGTGCCACGGCATCCCGGTCGAAAAAGGCTGGTCTAGCTAATATATGGTTACCATTTATTTAAAAAAAAGTATATATTATTAAAATCTTATTACATTTAATTTCATTCTTGTGTGAACTAAAACATATTCAATATAGTAATTACTTCATTAATTCAAATATTTGCAAAAATTAGAAGAATTTCTATTTGTCATGATGAACACAACTTATTTTCATTACACGCATTTCATGTGATTTAAAAAAGATAATAATTAACTTTTATTAAAAAGATTTCTTTATGATTGCTAATAAGGGCTTTCTTTCTTTTAAAGATAAATTTATTCTCAGTAAAAACAACCAAACGATAATTTCTAGATGGAGCCCCTCTTCCACTCTGTTCAAATGTTTTTATCAGTTTCTTTTCATTAACCGATAAATTGTGCCATAATGTCATATAAAAGCACTTTATTGACACGCAAGGTTGAAAGTAATTACTTTTGGTTCAATTAGTTTAAAACCTTGTTTTGAATCGACGCACTCATTAATGCAGAAAAGAAAGCCATTATGTCATGTAAAAGCACTTTTATTTTGGCACGCAAGATGAAACAATACATTTTTAATCAATTATTTATAACCTTGTGTTGACAGGACTCACATTATTAAAGGGTTTATATTTACGGTCGAAAATGATTGTTTTCAGTTTCCATTCATTAAAAATAAAGTTGACTTTCGGTCATGCGATTACATCCTGGACATCTTCTGTTGTTGCAAGATTGGTTATGTAGTACAACCGGTGTATTTTGTGAGCTTTTCAAATCCTAAAAATGATAATAAATCGAATAATCTTGATAGAAGTCACGTGCACTGCACACATAATAAGGTTTACTCATACATGTGACGTCAGCGTTTGGTCCAAGCCTTTTAGCTATTTATTGTCGTAATTCGAATATGGTTTTCTAGCCATAAACATGACAATACATTGCACCCCTTACCCAGTAAAAAATCAATTGAATTACTATTAGCAGTTGTCAGTTTCCATTTCTTAACAAAGAAAACTCTCCATTATTCTTTTCAAGGCTAAAACATCTTCTGCTTTAATAAATCAAAATTTGGTGTCTTAAGAATTTGTGGAATCAATAGCATACATGTCATAAAAGCTGCCGATCAACCAATCAGAAATCGCGAATAAATGGGTGGATGTTTCTTATATTGCTATGTATTTCTATCGTTTATCAATGTTCAACAAAACTGAAATTGGGTGAATAACGACAGGCGACTGATCAAAAAGTTGCTGATGAAATCACCTTTATAACAATTCTCTTGTCTGGCTCCTTGGTGCAGTGATTGTTCGTCCTGAAGATTATTTTCGTCTCAAGGATTATTACCAAATCGAGACTTTTCCTTCGCGGATTATCTGACCCCTTTAGTCAATGGTGAGCTTCATTTTGACATTAAGACCATCAATGTATTTGATATGCACTAATTATCAGTATTTTCTCCAGTGTATGGTTGTAATAGCTTATTCCACTATTTGCTATATCGTGATAGAATAAATATTCAGCAACCAACATCTACGAATATCTTATTTTTATAGTATAATATTGTTATGTTTACAACGTACAGCAAAATAGAATTCACATCATACTTATCTTCCACAGGGTTCCTTTATTCATTATCAACATAATGGTTTTCACGAAATATCAATACATGCACTATTCCATGACTTGTTATATAGGTCCTGCAGTCTCCATCAGTTATTACCTTCAGAAAGGCCTTAAAAAACATATTTTGTGCAGTTTGATGACATGGGCTACACATTCTTCTGGAGCGGCAAGCCGGACGGGGTACGACGAGAGGCTGGAGTGGGATTCGCCATCAGAAAAGAGATCTTAGCGAAGCTCACAGAAATGCCTAAAGCGGTGAATGATAGAATTATGACAATGACAGTACCACTGATGAAGAAGGGAAATGCTACTCTCATCAGTGTATACGCACCAACCATGACGAGTCCGGATGAAACAAAGGAGAACTTCTACAATCAGCTTAGACGAACGTTGCGGGACACCCCCCGGACTGACAAGCTGATATTGATGGGAGACTTCAATGCCCGGGTAGGACGAGACTATGAGAAATGGCAGTCGGTGTTAGGCAGGCACGGAATCGGTAAATGCAACACCAATGGTGAGCTACTTCTAGCGCTGTGCTCTGAGTTCGAACTCCTACTGACAAACACCGTGTTCAAGCAGAGGGAAGAACACAAAACCACCTGGATGCACCCTCGCTCTAAGCATTGGCACCTGATTGATTACATCATAACAAGACAACGAGACAGAATGGATGTTCACAGCACAAGAACTATGCGTGGAGCTAACTGCTCGACCGATCACCAGCTACTAAGATCAAAGATTGCATTTGCTTTACGTTCAAAGCGTAGGAAGCAAGGAGCTACTAAACTTGCAAAGCTGAACACAGACCGGCTACACGTCAACACACAACGGCTAAAGCTAGAGCAAGATATGGAGAAGGCTCTGGCGACTTGGGGAGTGCAAGAGGGAATGACAGTTGATCAGACCTGGGCATCACTCAGCAAAGTAGTATATGACACAGCGAGCAACACCCTCGGTAAACCAGAGCGAAAACACCAGGACTGGTTTGACCCAGAAGACTCCGAGCTTCTGATACTCATGAAGAAAAGGAATGAAACACACCAACGTGTATTACAGACTAGAAGCACCAGGTCCACCACCACCGCGTACAAGGAAGCCTGCAGACACTTGCAGAGGTACACACGGAAAATGAAAACCACTTGGTGGGAGAAAAAGGCAGAGGACCTGCAGCGCTCCGCAGACAATAATGACATGAAGTCCTTCTACACTGGACTGAAAGAAGTCTGGGGCCCCCAGACTAGGAGTACAGTTCAACTCAAGTCCCTGGACGGTAACACAACCTTTTCAGACAACAAAAGGGTGCTTGAACGATGGTCGCAGCATTTTGAGACACTACTCAACCAGCCAGGAGATATCGAGCCTGCAGCGCGTGATAGGATCAACCAGCGACCTGTAGTTACTGCACTCGATGATATTCCAACACGAAAAGAGCTAAACCTGGCAATTGCCTCCTTGGGTGATGGCAAGGCACCCGGAGTGGATGGGATACCAAGCGAGATATGGAAGCACGGAGGAGCCACACTAACCAACAGTTTACTAATGCTGATACAACAAGCATGGGCAGAAGGCTCCGTACCTCAGGAATGGAAGGATGCTAATATTGTCGCCATCTTCAAAAAAGGAGATAGAACTCAATGTGGAAACTACAGAGGAATATCGCTATTGTCAATAGCAGGGAAAGTTTTTGCCAGGATCCTTCTGAACAGACTGAATGCCCACATAGCACCAGATATATTGCCGGAGACGCAATGCGGATTTAGGAACAACCGCAGCACAGTAGATATGATCTTCTGCCTCAGACAACTACAGGAGAAGTGCATTGAGCATAACCGATCCCTCTATGTGGTTTTTGTCGATTTCACGAAAGCCTTTGACACTGTTGGTAGGACAGGTCTTTGGGAACTACTACGAAAGTATGGATGTCCCGAGAAGTTCACCGGAATGGTAGAGTCCTTACATACGGGTATGATGGCTAAAGTCAAGGAAGCAGGCGAAACATCCCATAGCTTCCCTGTAAGTAACGGTGTAAAACAAGGATGTGTGTTGGCCCCTACGCTGTTCTCCATCTTTCTCTCGGCGATGCTGGAGGAGGCCTTTGCGGACTTTGAGGAAGGCGTTTACATACAATCACGTCAAGACGCCGACCTATTCAATGTCGCACACTTCAAAGCTAAGACGAAGTCTACACAGATTCTCGTGAGGGAACTCCTCTTTGCAGATGACAGTGCTCTTGTTTCTCATACACCAGAGCAGATGCAACATGTTATAGATGTATTTTCATCAGCATCAAAGAAGTTCGGTCTACAAATAAACATCAACAAGACTAAAGTACTATTCCAACCAGGTACAGACCACCGAGAGGAGGAGGAGATCCTAGTGGATGGGACAGCCCTAAACCAGGTAGATGACTTCACTTACCTCGGCAGCACTATATCCAAAGACGGACGCATCGACTCTGAGCTGGTGAAAAGAATGTCAAAGGCCAGCAGTGCCTTTGGAAGACTGCGAACCAGGCTATGGAACAACCATCATGTCTCAACAAGAGTGAAGTGCAAAATCTACAGGGCTATCGTCCTATCCACTCTCTTATACGGTGCGGAAAGCTGGACTCTCTACAAAAGTCAAGTTAAGAAACTTCACGCGTTCATGATGAGACACCTTCGAGCAATCATGATAATCAGTTGGAAGGACAAGGTGACCAACAAAGAGGTACTAGAGCGAGCAAACCTTCCTTCTATGGAGGACCTGCTCATCAGGAAGAACCTACGATGGACAGGCCATGTCATCAGGATGCCCTCTGAGAGGTTACCAAAGCAAGTACTATTCTCGCAACTACCCGCTGGCGAAAGAGGGATTGGTCGTCCACGGCTTCGCTACAAGGACACGATCAAGAGGAACCTTAAGCGGAGGCAAATTGAAACCAAGACTTGGACAACTGCTGCAGGCCAGCGAGCTGTATGGAGAAAAGCTGTAAAGTGAAATGAAGGCGGTCATTGTCGCTTCGCGACAGACAGCTACTAATAGTTGCAGTTCTTATTATATATGTATTTACGTAATTTTAATTTTCATTCACTCTAAGCTATTTGGGCCTTTTTGGAAAAGCGCGGTATAAGTAATAATAATCATAATAGTACAAATATTTCAAAAATAAAATAATACAATATAACCTAGGCCGCACAGCGACATAAAATTTGTTAACATAAAGAGAAACAAACAAACTGAGCAAAGACACTCCGAAACATTTGTTAAAATGAAACCATTTGTTCACGAAATTATTTTCTTGAAGATTTGTTTCTGTATATATCTTTCCATATCATAATAAGTTTTAACAGCTGACATAACCTTTCTAAACAGTGGTTTCTGATTCTTGCATTGGCTAAATAGATTTATTTCTTGCAATAATGAAAGTTAAAAATTCAAAGCGTTGTTATGACTTCCTTTCAAGCCAAACAATTCATTTTGGTTTGTGTGTTTGACCTTTATACAATATTGGCCAAACTCACAAACCAAAATGAATTGGCCTTTGACAAGTCAAACTTTCCCGCCATTTGCTTATTTTAAATTTTAAATCTTTAGGCTTGGAACGCGGTCAGAAATAGTCCATCATAGAGCAATGATTTAGATCGTTTCCAACTCTTTATTAATCGAGCCACAAAGGCACTAGACTGTTGTTTAAAGTAGTGAGAAGATACCTTATATATATATACGCCCACCATGTGCATTATATTTGCAATTAACGATTCAGAAGTGAAATAATTTTTTAGTCACAGGCAACTGTCCACAACTTTGAACGAAGTAATTTTCAATATTTCATGGAAACAGTCGGTTGACCCACATTACCTTGACAATTTGACAGAAGGTAAATTGATATCACTTAAGCACTGTGTAAATGGTATTCGTTCTTTTCTTTGTAATTTCTTTTCAGAAAAGTTAGCTGATCGTAGGCTTAAGATGGCAGATGAAAGCACCCTTCCTACGTCGGCATTTGATCCAACAAACGGTAGTCTTCCAGGCAGTTATTATGATTTTCAGTCTTCAGGCGTCGCCCAACGTGTTGTTCTCGTTATCATCTTTCTTATGATAAGCATCACAGGAATCATCGGAAACTCCATCGTGATCCTCGCCATCGTTCTCTCTCGCAAGCTCAGGTCGACTTTCAACTGGTTTATCCTGAACCTTGCATGTGCTGATCTGTTGACGTCGATCTGCCTTCCCTTTTATGTTGCAAGTTTGCTGATCAGTCAGTTTGCATGGACCTTTACATTTTGGCGTTATGTCATATCGGCCTGTGTTGGCGTAAGCCTTACAACCCATGCTTTCCTTGGCTTCACCAGTTGGTATCGCGTCACGAGAAACCAAGAAAAATTCAAGAAAACTTACAAGGCTCGAAACTTATGCCTCATGATTGCATTTACGTGGGTTTTAAACTCCTCCTTGTTCTGCTTATTTGTCAGACTAGACGAGGAAAAACTTGTCTTTGTCATTGAAGCCTTTTGGATCTTCTGTCATTTTGCAATTGTTGTCATTGCTTACCTCAAACTATGGAGATTCATTGAACACCGAGCGGAGAAGATGAAACCAACGAAGACAAACGAAGAAATATGCATGGACACCATATGCCCCGATGAAAACAAATTTACCCCAAAAGGTGGTTTGGTCAATGAGAATACTGTTTTGAGGGCATCCCATTCGTCCGGGCATTTAGGAAGCCAGAACTGCGACCTATCAAAAGGTGAAAGACTAAAATCTGCTCACCCGGAGAACCACATGCAGGATGCGAAGACTTTGACGGAATCCCCATCTCTGGAGGAGATAGAAAGCACAGACGGCGCACCTGACCTGAGAGCGAAAGAAGTACATGTCGATGGTTCCGACACCAAATTACCTCTCAAGAAACAGGCAGCACCTAAAATTGACAAGAAGCTTCTTGCTGTAACCAAAAATCTGTTGTTAATTCTCGTTGCTTTTGTCCTCTGCTTCATTCCCTACGCTGTATGCCTATGGTTACCGTATTCTTACAACGCACTTCCTTGGTCTTTAGCCGTTTTATTTTTTAATAGCTGTATTAATCCCATCATCTACGCCAGAAGGATCCGTGTGTTTAGGGAGGTGATGGTATGCATCATAAGATGCAGGCTCGGAAGCATTCCTATGCCCATCGACTTGGTACGGAAAATGAGAACCACTGGCTAGAAAAATAACTGGCAAACGCCTAGGGGAAACTTAAGCAAAGTGTAGACAAGTTCCCCAAAATTATCCGCGTGCAATGAAGACCCGGAACATTAAACCATAGAAATAATGCAAGGCGGACAAGTTTCCTAGAATTTCCTCGCGGACAGTATCAAACTGGAAGCTTTAACATGAATAAAAACATCCGGTGAACAAGTTCCGCCAATCTCTCTTCCGCGGACAATGAAAAGACAGTTATCATGAGTAACTGCTCCCGATTGTTGACTGTCTTGATGCAATCGCACGGAATAATGCGATGAATTACAATAAAAGTCACTAGATATTAATCGATTACTTGGAACATCCCATCATTCCTATGACAAAAATATTTAAAAATCTGTATAATACAGTATGTTGAGAAATATGAAAGTCATTATTCTTAAAGTATTCAGTTTTATTCTTTAAGAAATGAAGCAGTGCTTGTTCTAGTTTTTTTTAAAGATAAAATAACTGTGTAGTGCGGTAATATTTTCCTATTATGTAATTGTGATATATTTTAATCTTATACATTGTGAAATTATGAACAATGAATCATGTTGTATATATGTTAGTTTATCAAATGATAAAAAGTCTTTGGTACAATAATGTGCACTTTGTATAATCTAGGACTATTGAAAATGCTTTGCTTCTATGTTATGTAAGAAAAGGAATTGGAGTTGTGAGAAATAAATTCAATGAATACCCCCAAAAAATCCTTCAGTGTGTACCAAAGCATGTCAATTGGAGTTGCCGTAGTATGGTGATTTATTCACTAGACTCTCAGTCCCAAGGCTCAGGGTTCGAATCTCAGCGATACATATGAAACCCTCCATCCGGGTGTAAAAGGGTACCTGGCAATTGCTGGGGGATAATAAGGAAAGAGCGGTATTAATACTGATTAATACTGTATTACTAATCAATATTCATCATTTCCTTAAGATCCTTTTATTATATCCAGTGGATTATCCAGCATCAAACATGTAAGATGGAGCCAGTGTTTATCCTCTAAAAGATAACATAAATTGTAATATACATATTTATAACACGGGGTGTCGGTTAGATTTCAGAAGGAAAAAAAGAAGTTTCAATATGGGCGATCACATTTCCTATGGTTAGGGTTGCCAAAGACACATTAGGCTGCCATTGGCAGTGAAGGTACAATACGTATTAACCAATGTTCTGAATATACCAATAATTAATGTGTGTATTTACAATTAGTATTTGTATGATATCTTAATCTTAGAATTAGATATTAGTGTTTTTGTATAGATATAAGTAAATATGTAAACGTCAATAATGTTAATGTACACAAATAATTGTATGTATGAATGTATATTATCTTTATTCACGATTAAAACGAAATACAATAATTGTGCCCGCATTCAGCAAATGCTGTTTTTCAGCGAGGCCGCGATTACATAAAATTAGAACAATAAAATATAAGACAATGAAAAAACAATTTACAAACAAATATTATTAATTACCAATAATTTATGTGTGTATTACAATTTGAATTTGTACGTTATATTAAGTGTATTAGGTATCTTAGAGTTTAGACATACATTTTTTTGTATAGAAATAAGTAAATATGTACACGTCAATAATGTCAATGGACACAAATGATTGTAATCTTGTTCTGTATATAATGTATTTTGCACAAATTTCATCTCTTATTATCAAATACAAAAAGAGATGATAAATCATATCATACTATGTAAGTATAATAAGTCCAGTGAATAATTTGCGGGATGAGATTTTGATGAGAAATGGAAACACCACTGCAGATAGATAATTGTGTATTAAGTATGTAATATAGTATTATGGTTGGTTGTCAGTTTGTTTGTATTACTTGACTGCTATTACAGAAAGCATGGGCATGATTGTAAGTAAGCTCCCAGTGACCAATGCTGCGGCTGTAAGTCCATTTAGAGGGCCTTGGTAATGATTGCTGCCCTACCAAAGGGCACTGGGACATCGACTTGGTATCGAACCCGGGATCTTCTGGTTACGAGACCTCTGGTCACCACTGAGACATGTTATCATAGTGTTTTATAAATATGCATTTGTGCATTCTCTGATTGGAATTATAATTACTAAAGATGCAACACATTATAAGAAAGAAGATTGATGATGAAGATGATGAATATTACTTTGTTTACTGACTCCGATGTGTGCCAGACGACGAACTTTAGTATTTCTGTATTTGTTGCTATTCAATTATAGAATAAAGGAATTAAAGTATAAAAGAAAAAAAAGACAGCGTGAGGTAGTAAAGAAAGCGAAATAAAATATTTGAGGAGGCTTAATGGCTCAGTGGCAGGGCAGTGGTCTCGTGTAACCGGGAGGTCCCTGGTTCGAAACCAAGTCGATGCGCTAGTGCCCTGGGTAAGGCATTAAAACTCCTACCAAGTCCATCGGAGATGACTTAAAGCCGTCGGTCCCTATTTGCTTACAATGCTTTTTAGACAAACAAATAAACAAAATATTTCGAATGCTTGAAGGAGAAAAATTTGCACACTATCACGTAAATGTGGAAACTTTGGGGAATCAAATTTTGTAAAGATAGTTATGATAACAAATGTTCTTCGTATAAAATGAAAAATGTGAGCAAAATATACTTGAAGCAGACATCTTACAAGAAAAAAAATGAAGTGAATGAAATATTTGAAACTTGTAATCGAGCTTAAATGTAAGATTATACTTAATAAAATTCTTAAATTCGTAGTAATTTCTTGGTAGTATCTTTGTAATCTCTGTAGTATTCTTCTACTGTTCATTCCTTTTTTCCACCCCGCCTTTAAACAAAAACATTCATGGGTATTAATAAACCTGTATATTAAATTTTTGTACAAAAAATTCTCTTAACGACTTTAAAGCTTGTCAGGTTTGCCCAACATAGCAACGCCTAGTGCATACAAAGTGAATTCCATCCATAGAGATGTCATTTTGCTGGTTAATCAAATAGTTGGAAACCAAGGGTTCGGAAGGAGGGGCGGGGGGGATATGCATACATTGAAATTCATTATTAAACGGGTCTAAAGATTAAAGTACAGGAAGGAAAGACCTCGCAAAGTTAGAAGTTTGTGTTGGATATACCTGAAAAATGTGCATAATACTGTACATGTATATAATATGGCAGTGATAACGAAATGTTGGAATAGAGAAGAGAAGAGAGGGATAAGGAAGAGCAAGAAAGAGAATAGGAGAGTGGTAGAGAGAGAGAGAGATAGAGGGAGATGTGGTAAGGGAGGGAGAGGAAGCGAGAGAGGAAGAGAGAAAGAGAGAAAGAGATAGAGAGAAAGAGAGATAGAGTGATAGGGGTGATAGTATCGGTAGTGGAGAAATAGACCAATTTACTACCACATTCAAATTCCATGCATACTGTTTAAAGAAAGGTTGTTCTTGACACCCCGACAGATTTCCAGCACCTTAAAGCGGTCGGTCCCCTATTTGCCCTTATATTATATTTTTGCCGGGGGCTCCTACCCTAATATCTTTTAGTAGGTCCTTACACTGTTAGAAAAAAATTAAACAAGTTGTTTAAAATTTTAAACAACCCCAAGTTAACCGGTGAATCGCTCAACTGTTGTTTAAAAATTAAACAACTTAATGTTGTTTACGTTTTGAACACTAATTGTTTAAAAATTAGAAAAACTTTTAAACAACAGTTGTTTAGTAATAAAATTGCACAACTCGGTTGTTTAAAGGAAGTTGTGTAAATGTTAAACAATAATGTTTAAATTACTAAGCAACTGTTGTTTATTCAATATTACTACACAACTGGGTTGTTTAAAAGGAGTTGCTTAAATTTTAAACAGAACTGTTTAATGGTTATTACCTGGTTGTTTAAATTTGTAAAATGACCTACTGGAACCACTCCTGCAATTATCACAAAGATTACACTGTAACATGTAGAGCTTGTTGCCAATTTACTTCAACATTTGTTCATCATATTCATTTAACAGTGACAGAGAACATTATTATTTGTCTCTATAACTTCACCTAAACCCCGTCGGCGAAGCGAAGAAGAACCAAGACGTCGCCTTGTCATTGTCCCGCCATTTTCGTCTGCACTGCACTGCACTAGCACTTGCACTGCACACTAGCACTGCATGTTTGTATGCATGTACTATGTACGTACTTTGTGCATATCGAGATAATGTCAACGACGCGAAATCATGATTGGTTAAATCTATCACGTGATTTTTTTCCAGGGACTTTTTAAACAACTCTGTTTATTTTTTTTTAAATAAATAGTTGTTTAAGCCAATCGAGCACTGATTTTTTCGATTTTGAACAACGTTGTTTACGTTTTTAAACAACATTCTTTTAAACAGTGATATTTTAAACACCGTTCTAACTGTGTAGGAAGCCTTGTGCCAAAAATGGTGCTTTTATCCGGCAAGTTACGATAATCAATACATTTGACGCTTAAAGCCACCTGACTATATGAGCGGTCTCTTTCTGTTTCTCATCCCCTCCCGTGATCGCACTATATCCAACCCTCACTCCATGATGTTTCTGTTTTAATTTGTAGCAGCGCCACCTCGTGTTTCCAATCAATCAAGGGTTTTGTTGCAAGTTGCAGTTTCTTTTCTCACTCTCTCCCTCCTCCCCGCCTTTCTTTCTCGAGGGTATTTAGTTAATTCGTTAGAACAAGGCTTAACTAGCATTTGTGCTAACTTCTAGTTTTCATTAACAACTTCACCTAATACACATATTTATGTGTATAACTTGTACATCAAATATTATGCAGATCTATGTCTAAATATTGTTTTAAAACTATTATTCTATTATTAACTAATTACTCTTCTGTTATGTACAGTGCGTATACAAAAGTTTACCCAACTATTTTAGCTTCTAACCGAAGAGTTATAATATATGTAATCTTTAATCATATATTATTGTAAAGGAGAACTTATGCCCTGACTATTGATAGAATTTTCATAATTTTGATGACAAGGATGACTTAACAGCAAAAATTATTGTCAAAATCCTCTTGTACCAAGTTTGGGCTGAAGTAATGAATGATGGTCAAAAGCCATTATGTATGTGTTATCTCATTCCAAAAATGTTGCTGTTTTATTTAAATTTACTTTTAGGCAGTTGAAGAAAAAAAAAGTGTTAACATCGACGCGAACTCAAAGAAGTTCTTATTACAAGCAACATTTATGATATTCTTTTCGTTATGATGATTACAATCTTGACTTTATTCGCATCCCTTGTATATTTAAACATTTTCATTGAGTAATACAAATTTGATGAAGTTTATCTTGGGTGTTATCTTTTTTTAATGAGAATCTGCTGTCAGTATATTGATATTTATCATCATAAATGTTCTTTCTTGCATTTATGTAGCCTTTGAATTTTCAATCGGTATTCGAGATAAGTTAACCTATGAATTAAAATAAATGAAAGCCTACTGAAATTACATCATTTTAAACAAGCACTGAAGCACGAGGCATAATTTAACCTTTTAAAAGGATCTGAGACCAAAGAAGCTCATGCATATGGCCTGACACAATTCGGTTTATTAAAGCTATGGGCACAAATCAGAGCGGCGACCGACCGATTAGTAGCCTGCTCGGTCGCCGCTGGAATTTAGGCATCGCCCAGCGATTTTTTTTTGAGAAGTCAAGCAGGCTGTAGAGCCCCAGCGATGCCTGGGCGGTGCCCTGTCGATTTCCCGTCGGTCGCCGGTCGATTTTAGGTCAAAACTGGGCGAAATCGCGGAGCTTTTCCGCGCGGTGTCCCGGCAGTCTCCCACCGGCCGCCGGCTGACTTTAAAGATATTGCACGGCGGCCGGCCAGTGATTGGCGGGGCTCCAAAATACGCTCGGTGCCCGGCCGTTCACCGCCCGGGTACCGAAGTAATCGAGCGTTCGCCGCCGAGCGATTTAGGTCAAAAATCGAAGCCGCCAGGTCAAAGGCTGCCGGCCGATTTTGGACTAGCCGCCTAGTGACCGACTGATCTCCCAGCGGCGACCGGCCAGCGACCGGGCGGCGACTGCTCGACAGCCTTTGACCTACCGGATACGATTTTTGACCTAAATCGCTCGACGGTGAACGCTCGATTAGGTCGGCGCCCGGGCTGCGACTGCCCGGTCACCGAGCGTAGTCTGGGCGGCGAGTGAAAGTGAGCAGGCGCCGCCCGAATTTTAACTCCGCGCTAAAATTTCAGCAGCGACCGAGCGATGCCTTAAAAACAAGCGGTGCTTTGACGGCCACCGCTCGGTGGCCGGGCAAAATTGGCTAAAAGCTCGCCGCTCGGCCGCCGAGCAGGCTACTTTTGGGTAATGTGACCATAGCATAAGCCCAAACTTAGAACAAGGCGATTTTGACTACAGTTTTTAAAGACCCTGGTGTTCAGTCACCCGTGGCATAAAAATTATGAATAGGGTACCATTTGACAGAAAATAAGTTACTGTTTATCATGAAAGCAATTCCTAAGTCATATTGTTATGATAATATAATTATGAGCAACCAAAGTTGGGTCTTTTTTTTCTATTGATACGCCCTGAATACATGTATCAGTATTATTCCTTGTAGTGTATGATTGTTCATATACTGTCATTATTGTGACGTCTTGGTTGTTAATAAATTTAAAACAAATCAAATTCAAATCAAAATTCAATTCAGGTTTTTATACAATCATCGATTTCAAATTTTATTTAGAGAAGCCTGATAAGACTTATAGCCTTATAGACTACACGTATTGCACTTTTCGTATTTTTTGCACTTTTTTAATAAATGTTTTGTTTTGTTTATGTGTTTGGTAATTGGATGGAAATTTATAGATACTTTCACGTCTTTGATTGTTCTTTATGATCAAAGTATTGTAGAACATTTATTTTATTGTAAGTATGTTTAAACTGATAATCAAACATGCTCTACACAAAGTCATATCAAATTATTAAATTGTTTTATTTCATGTTTTGAAATGAAACTAAATAAAATGAAGACAAAAATGAAATGATAGATTATGATAATTATTATTTACAAATAACACAAGGCTAGACAATGCCACATTGCATCATTGACCGCTTACAACTCTTTTCCCATTCAGCTTCCGGAAAATACGATCTGGAACTTACCACTATGGCAAGTAACAACCATATCATGATCGCAAAGACTTTCGAAAAATCAAGTCTAAGGCAATTGCAATACCCTATTGTATATACAGAGATCATTTTCGGATAACGTAATATGTTTACACGTATCACTAGTTGATCATCATCCTCATGATCATCAAGTTTCATGTCTGTTACAGACATCAGCGGTCAAGGACCTCGATTTCTATCTGTTATATGCTATTCTCAAAAGCTTGTATTGCTAATATATCATTTGTTAAGACTTTGCAAATATGTAATGCGTTGCCTCCCCATTCTACGTTTTCCAGCAATCTTGCCTGTTGATATTGTTTTTTCTAGATGATCTTTCCCGTATGATTATGTGACGAAGAAATTACATTTGCTTCTTTCTGATTGTTTAGAAGAGTGATAGTTTTACTTTTGCTTTTCTGAACATTTCTCCATTTGTTTAATTCTTTCTGTCAATGATGATATATTCACAATATTTCTCAAGAACCAGGTCTATGTAGCCTTTAATCCTCTTTCTAGCTCTTTGTTTATGAACCAACACTCACAATCGTAGAGACGAGCTGACCAGATATATGACTTTAAGACAAGGATTTTGGTTTCATGGTACTGTTCTTATTTTTCATTACTGATTTCATTAACTGTATCCTGTGCTATTGACATTGATTGATTTATTTCATGAATACTTTCCCATTTGATACTAAAGTGTATCTCAGATATGTAAAGGTGTTTACTTGCTTTATTTTTGAGATTTTTGAGATAACAAAATATATTATCATACACATTGTCTTTTTGTTGTATATATCCAAGCCTCTATTATTACTTTCTATTGAATTCCGCTGCTAAAATTGTATCACCTGCATAGCAAATTTGTTTATATTCTGGCCTCCAACCTAAACACCTAGGTGACAGACAAGGCCATTGCACTTACCTTGTGTTAATATGTTGAAAGTCCTTGCGATCGATCGTACATGTTTCATGTATCATGTGTAAAATACAAAGGTCTCTTGCCCGCTCTCAAGATGTCTGCCTTTTTATTATTTATTAAAATAACAAGGGCAAATAGAGTATGAAAATAGAAATAATGGGATATTTTTTTTTACAGATAATACTGACTTTTTGTTTGGAGAAATATGATAACAGATTTTGGCTCCACACTCAGCCATAGGACAATACATAAACATCGTGAGATATTTCGATAAAATTTCCTTTAAATTTGAAATAAAATAATAAAATTCTACCATTCAGAACTATGAATATAATCGTGTTACTTAAATACTTTTAACGCACGTAGGTCAACAAAATAAATGAGCAGAAACAAGGAAGTACTGGCTCTAAGATACTTTCCTTTCACTTTCAATACTGGAACACAAAATAAGCTATGATCTCAGCGGAAATAGCTCTAGGTCAATACCTCTCGTGGAAAATAATGAGACCAATTCCTTAAAGGTTACATGAACTATTCGCATAACCCGAAAGAAGTGCTTGAAGACTTTGAAATTTTTATTTATTTTCCATTTAATTTCAGTTACTCTAAAACAATGTGAACATATATAAGTGCAAGGGTAAGATAATAATAGCATTAAAATCTTATTAATCTTTATTAGAAGGTGGGATACTATACCTTAAAAAGCGTATTGCTTATTGGCAGGGTGCAAGTGTTACAGAATAAAAGTAATGTACGATATTAGATAACATCAAAATATTCAAGATTTACACATCACTCACCAAAACACGTTGAGGTATATCGCGCACGCACGCATACACACACACACTCACACACACACGCACACACACTTCTTTCTTTATTAATCCAAAAACGGAAAACCTTCAATGGACCTATGTTATGGAGTCATCTTCCACCTGACATCAAAAATTGTTCTTCATTTAATTACTTAAGGCTAAGTTAAGATTATTCCTGATATCACTTTCACTTCGTAATTTTAGTGATTCCTGACTGCCAAAATTGCAAAGTTGGAAATCATTCATGAAAGATTGAGGACAGTTGCTGCTTGCATCTCGAGTCATTTGAGTTCGGTTGAACAGCGAAATAGTTAGATGTGACGATTATTATTTGAAAGGGTGAGTATAATCTCTGTAGGCTACTTTGCAGCTTGGTTTATATTTTTTGGAAATACCACCTTGTCTGTTTAATTTAAAGGAGCCATCTAAAGAGCATACGTTTTATTCACACCTGATAATTATTGGCTGCTTTCACTTAGAGAATGAGAAACAAGTGTAAACGCAGTGACCAACACTAGTACTGCTACTAGTGTAAACGCAGCAGCCAAGAAATTCTGCAAGTGTATACGCAGTGACCAAGAACATATACAAATCTAAAGGCATTGTCACACCTTGACGATTTAGGCAGTGTATGCCAATATATGAAAAATGTTATAAATACGCTGGCGTTCGTCGAATAAGTTATGTGTAATAGGGTTTCACACCGGGCCATACATAGAGTTGCGTAGTGTTTGTACCGACTATGCCGAGCATACGCTACCCTACGGTGGCCTACGTAACTATACGCTGAGGGACGCAAAGGGGTACGCAATATTTGGCGTACTTTCGGCGAAGACACTAGACGAAAAAAGTACGCATTTTTAACGCAACCCTTCGCATCACTACGCAACATTACGCTACTGTTCGCCATGCCTACGCAATAGTACGCTTCCCTACGCCGGTCCGACGAAGCAGTAAATCAATATAGCGCCAATGGCTACACTGGCGGCTTCTACGAGCGTCTATTGCATTTTTGCACGGCGCTTGATCACACATTATAGAGCAACCGTACGCAACCGTAAACAAACCTACGTACCATTTAAGTCAGGCCTATGTAAACGTGGTGCCTATGCACAGGGTACGAAACCATTTTTGTCATGAACACGCAGCCTAATTTCGGCGTACTCAGTACACCACACTACGCAACTCTACGCAGATCCGGTGTGAAAGGGGCTACAATGTCTTGTATAAGTTTAGAGCAGGTAATACGTTGATGTACGGCGAGGTCGTTGAAAAGTTGTGTGCATGCACACAATTTTCGACTTTGCCAGCGTATGGCTCATACGTCCCGCATACGCGGGCTATAGGTTGTAGGTACGTAAGTTATGCGATCGTTGACAAACTTTCACATACGTTACATGTAAGTTACTCATAAGTGACAAGTCGACATACGTCGAGATAATGTCTAGCGTACCAAAAACTTATTTCTAACCTATGGGTAACGTGCTTTGAACCTATGTCGAACTTATCTCTAATACATATTGACGTTTGTAGACGTATTTTACTTCTACAACGTTCTGGACGACCACAGAACTTACTGAACGAGTTTTTAACTTACATCTACCATATATTGGTACCGTATAAGTTATCGAAACATTCTACATAAGCGTTATGAATGCGCTATGTATACGCCAACAATTGAAGAAGAAAAAATAATCGATACGGTTTAGCGTATGCCAGCGTTTTAGAGAAATTTTGATACGTCGGCATACGCAGGCTAAATGTGTGACAGGTCCATAACTAAGAACTGCTTCAAGTGTAGGCCTACATGCAGTGACCCCAAAACTGCGATTATTAAAATTTAATTTTTGCACAGTGTGAATGAGCCTATTGATCATGCAGCAAGTATAACCAAGAATGTTTCCTCTCATGTTCTATACGGGAAAGAGTTTGCAGGCTTCAATATGATTTTGTTAACGATGTGTTCAGATGTTATTTCTAGTTGAAATGCATATTCGCTAACATAATCTATTTTTAGAGGTACAGTGGTCTAGTGGATTCGTTATTGGATTGTGGATCACATTATATATAATGGTTTATTCATTCAAAAATCACATTGCAGCCCAAAGGCTGAATTGCACGATTTTTTACAAATCTTTGACATAAAAACAGATTATAATGAACATTGTAAAAAGCATTACACAAAATAATAAATGCATACAAAATTAGTAAGGCAATAATATTCAACTCATATTTTTCTACATTTTAAACCGAAATAGCTAGGATTATCAGATGGTATAAAGGCATAAATACATGATATATTGATATATTGATATGTGAATATTGTAAAATTAAAATACAATTCAACATTTAAAAAAGGTTGTATGCTAAAAATAATACTTAAAAGTGAAATTAGATAAATTATACTTGTACACTATACAGAGTCCACAAATAGATACAACTAGGCTATTATTTACATTTAAAACATCATATATATATAATTTATGTAGAATGTTGGATGCGAGGAATTAGGCAATACAACAGCAAAGGCAGCATTCCTTGTCAACTGTTAATTTAAAACAACATTTTTCCTGTATGAGTATTAATTTATCTCCAAAAGTTTTGCACGTGGGATGTAGCTTTTAAATATACTTGGAATGTATACTTCTACAGAAAGAAAAACATTAGCGAAAATCAGTGATGTCAGTTTACAGGTTGCTTTTAAAGATAATACAACGTGTTAGCATGGGGTCATGGATTTGGTTAAAAAGTATATAATTGAAGCATTTATGATCGTTATCACAGTCCAAAACAAGGCTGAATTGCTTAAAATCTCAATAATAATCTGATTATGCTGTATAGTGTCAAATGTAGATCAATATCACTTTGGCTTTAAAACAATGATTTTTTTAACTATATACTGGATATATATACTGGATAGAATTTACACTTTTGTTACTGTATCAAGAATTCTACATGATATCTGAAAGCATGTTGGTTAACATAACACTTATACCATTTAGTGCCCTGTAGATTGGTATAACGCTTATACCATTTAGTGCCCTGTAGGTTGGTATAACGCTTATACCATTTAGTGCCCTGTAGGTTGGTATAACGCTTATACCATTTAGTGCCCTGTAGAATGGTATAACGCTTATACCATTTAGTGCCCTGTAGGTTGGTATAACGCTTATACCATTTAGTGCTCTGTAGATTGGTATAACGCTTATACCATTTAGTGGTCTTTAGATTGGTATAACGCTTATACCATTTAGTGCTCTGTAGATTGGTATAACGCTTATACCATTTAGTGCCCTGTAGGTTGGTATAACGCTTATACCATTTAGTGCTCTGTAGATTGGTATAACGCTTATACCATTTAGTGTCCTGTACATTGGTATAACGCTTATACTTTTTAGTGCTCTGTAGATTGGTATAACGCTTATACCATTTAGTGCCCTGTAGAATGGTATTATCTTTTTTATTCATTATTATTTTGATAAGGAATGAATATGACATTTGTAAATATGTTACCTGTCAATTATCTTTTTTATTCATTATTATTTTGATAAGGAATGGATATGACATTTGTAAATATGTTACCTGTCAATTGGTGATTTAAACAATAAAATAAAAATAAAATGCATCCCTGTATGAATACAATTTTCTGGTTTGTTTTAATTGCTTTGTGTTTTAAGATGAGGTACAAGGAAAGAGAGTGAATGCATGGTCATGTAGAGAGGTTGAGATGAATTTTATTTTGTTCTTGCAAAAGATAGGAAATAAAAAGGAACATTTACCTTTGTTTCTACCAATTAATAACAGAGATTTGTGACTTGATGGTTAATAAAAGATCAAATAAACAAGGATTTAATAGCATTTTCTGTATTTTTATACAGTCCAAAAATGAAGAAATAGTCCAGAATGGAATAATTTGTTGTTAGCTGTGCATATCATAATATGTATATGAAGTGGGAGAGCGAGAGAGAGAGGGGGGGGGGAGGAATAAGATAGAAAAGGTAGTATGTGAGAGAAGGAATAACAGAAGGAGAGAAAGAGTAATATAGTAAAAGAGAGAAAATGGAAGGAGGTGAAAGAAAACGTCAAGATTCATCAATATCCAAATCTAAGGTATGTGTAAACCGAACATCATCCTTAATAACTATATACATCGATAACAATGTTCACCAATATCCACAATCTTGATATCATCAATGAATTTTAACAAAACAAATTCATCAAAGGCAATCATATGATTATTAGACTTTTCATGTGGTATTTAGTATGTCAATCAAGAAAGGGATGGGGCTTTTTCTGTACCTTTCTGTCCTACAGCGCATTTGTTGGTATTGGGTTTGGTTTCTAAGTGATCGGGAACCTTCATGTTGTCTCCTAAGGGGTAACCAGCTATTGAAGTGGCTAGATTTCGTGAGGGCCTGGGCAAATTTCTTACAAAGATGATCCCTTCTAACTTCAAGTTTCTCAAGACGTGTGTAGTCCAGCGCTTCATCGTAAGATGAATAAGCTGAACCCATGATCAAACGAAGGGCACGTTTTTGCACTCTCTCAATTTGACCAGTTTGGAACAAGGTAAGACCTGGGTGCCAAACGGGGGTAGCATACTCTACAAGGGGACGAATGAAACCTGTATAAATGGTCAACAAATCACAGACTGGGATCCGAAACGGCAGTAGGGCGCTTAACATATACATTCTCTTGTTTGCTTTACGCACCATTTCTTGAACATGTTCTCCCCATTTCAAATCTGATTGTACCGTGACCCCAAGTATTTTCACTGATTTAACTTGGTTCAGAGAGTGATCTGCAAGTGTTACACTTAAGGGGAGTAGGTCAGTCTTACCAAAGTACACCCTCATGGTGTGACATTTCTTCACATTGAGACGCATGTTATTTTCATCACACCACTGCACCAGATTATCGAGTGTAGGTTGTACCTCACTGATCGCGCCCCGTGTGATAGATTCTGCGATTGTCATGTCATCCACGTATTTCCAGTGGGCGGTTGGAGTCCAGCCGGGGCACTCAAGTTCTTTGGCAAATTATGTAGCACCATAATAGCCACTCTCCACCCAGGTGTAGTAAATGGATAGCTTTTCTGTATGAATATATTCCTTGAATGCTTTCAGAGCCTTGGGACAGTTGGGCTTTAAATAAGCCAGAGTAATGACAGTACTTTGTATAATTGTAGCTATCATTATTAACGATGTTTTATTTTTGCTTTTGTAGATTTCTTCAGACACGTTTACTACCTGAGTTTTACCTAGAGATGGCAGACTTGAGCACCATTTCCATTTTCACATCGACTCCACCAAGTGGCAGTTCTTCCAACTATGACTTTTATAAAGACTTTGACCTGCCACAGCGTGTCATTATAGCAATCCTCCTCCTTATCACAAGCTTCACCGGAATCATCGGAAACTCCGTCGTGATCCTCGCCATTGTTCTCTCTCGCAAACTCAGATCGACCCTCAACTGGTTTATCCTGAACCTTGCATGTGCCGATCTGTTGACGTCAATCTGCATTCCTTTTCAAGCGGCAGTTTTCCTTAGGAGGCCTACAAATAGGTCGGCCTTTGACTTTTGGACATTTTTCACATTGGCCTGTGTTGGCGTAAGCCTTACGAACCATGCTTTTATTAGTTTCACCAGTTGGTATCGCATCACGAGAACCCAAGAAAAATTCAAGAAACTTTACAAGGCTCGAAATTTATGCCTCATGATTGCATTCACGTGGGTGTTAAACTTCTCCTCGCTCTGCTTATTTGTCAAACTAGACGAAGAAAAACTTCTCTTTGCCAAAGCCTTTTGGATCATCGGGCACTTTGCAATTGTTGTCACTGCTTACCTCAAACTATGGAGATTCATTTCACACCGAGCGGAAAAGATGAAGCCAACGAAGAAAGTCGACGGAAAGATACAGAATGAAATATGCCTTGACACCATATGCCCTGATAAAAACAAATTAACCCAACAAGGTGGTTCGGTCAATGAGAATACTGTTTTGAGGGCATCCCATTTGTCCGAACATTTAGGAAGCCAACACTGCGACCTTTCAAAAGGTGAAAGACTAAAATCTGCTCACCCGGAGAACCACATGCAGGATGTGAACACTTTGAATGTATCCCCATCTCTGAAAGAGATAGAAAGCACAGGTGGCGGACCTGACCTAAGAGCGAACGAAGTACCAGTACGTGTCGAGGGATCGGAAACCAAATTACCTGTCAAGAAACAGGCACAACCTAAAATTGACAAGAAGCTTCTTGCTGTAACCAAGAATCTGTTGGTTATTCTCGTTGCTTTTGTCATCTGCTTCATTCCCTACGCTGTATGCCTATGGTTACCGGATTCTTACAACGCACTTCCCTGGTCTTTGGCCGTTCTATTATTTAATAGCTGTATTAATCCCATCATTTACGCCAGAAGGATTCGTGTTTTTAGGGAGGTGATGGTATGCATCATCCGATGTAGACTTGGGAACATTCCTATGCCCATCGATTTTGTACGGAAGATGAGAACCACTGGCTAAGAAAAAATAACTTGCAATCACCCAGTGAAACTTAAAACAAGGACAAAACCATACTGGAGACAAGTTCCACATTAATTATCGGCAGCCAATTGAGACCAGGAACATTTAACCACAGAAATAATGTAAGGCGAATACGTTTCCTAGAATATCCTCGCGAACAATTGAAAACTGGAACCTTTATAACCATGGACAAAAACATCCGGTAAACAAGTTCCCCCAATCCCCCGTCCGCGTATTATGAAAAGACAGTGATCATGAGTAACTATTCTATATTTTGCTTGTCTTGAAGAAATCGCACGGAATAATGCGATAAATTACAATAAAAGTCACTAAGTATTATTTAATCCTCGAAAATTATGTTTTTTTAAAACATCAAAATTTGCTGCTGTTCAAAATTACTTTGAACATCTCAACAATCCCATGAAAAAACATATAATTTTTAATTCTGTATAATAATATGTTGAAAAATAGGAGAGTTGTTTTTCTTAAAGTATTCAGTTTTATTCTGAAAAAAAAAGAAACAATGTTTGTTCTAGTTTTTTGGATGACTAATAATAATATATAGTGCAGTAATAATTTCCTAATATGTAATTATGATATATTTTAGTCTTATACATTGTGAAATTATGAACAATAAATGATGTTGTATTTACGTCGGTTTATCAAATGATAAACAGTCTTTGTTATAATTATGTTGCAGTTTGTATAAACTAGGATTATAGAAAATGCTTTGCTTGTATGTTATGTAAGAAAAGGAATTGGAGTTATTAAAAATAAATTCAATGAATACCCCCCAAAAATCCTTCAGTGTGTACCAAAGCATGTCAATTGGAGTTGCCGTAGTATGGTGATTCATTCACTAGACTCTCAGTCCCAAGGTTCAGGGATCGAATCTCAGCGCTACATAATGACACTCTCCATCCGGGTGTGAATGGGTACCTGGCAATTGCTGGGGGATAATAAGGAAAGATAGGTATTAATACTGATTAATACTGTATTACTAATCAATATTCATCATTTCCTTAAGATCTTTGATATATTATATCCAGTGGAGAATCCAGCATTATACATGTAAGATGGAGCCAGTGTTTACCCTCTAAAAGATAAAATAAATTGTAATATACCTTATTATTACACGGGGTGTCGGTTAAATTTCAGAAGGATAAAAAAGAAGTTTCAATATGGGCGATCACACTCCCTATGGTTAGGGTTGCCTAAGACACATTAGGCTGCCATTGGCAGTGAAGGTACAATAAGTATTAACCAATGTTCTGAATATACCAATAATTCAAGTGTGTATTTACAATTTGTATTTGTATGATATCTTAATCTTAGAATTAGATATTAGTGTTTTTGTATAGATATAAGTAAATATGTACACGTCAATAATATCAATGAACAAAATTGATCGTATGTATGAATGTGTATTGTATTTATTCACGGTTAAAAACAAAATACAATAATTGTGCCCGCATTTAGCAAATACTGTTTTTCAGCGAGGCCGCGATTACATAAATATCGAACAATAGAATATAAGACAATGAAAATACAAAAAAATATTATTAATCACCAATAATTTATGTGTGTATTTACAATTTGAATTTGTATGTTATCTGAAATGTATTAGGTATCTTAGAGTTAGACATAAATGTTTTTCTATAGATATAAGTAAATATTGACACGTCAATAATGTCAATGGCAAATGATTGTAATTGTGTACTGTATAACAATGTATTTTGCACAACTTTCATCTCATATTTATCGAATACAAAGAAAGATGATAAGAAATATCATACTACATAAGTATACTAAGTCTAGTGGATAATTTGCGGGATTAGATTTTGATGAGAAGTGGAAACACCACTGCAAAGAGATAATTGTGTATTTGTGTATATACTAAAGTATTATGGTTGGTTGTCAGTTTGTTTGTATTACTTGACTGCTATTAAAAAAAACAAGTAAGCTCCCAGTGACCAATGCTGCGGCTGTAAGTCCCTTTAGAGGGCCTTTGTAATGATTGCTGCCCTACCAAAGGGCACTGAGACATCAACTTGGTATCGGACCCGGGACCTTCCGGTTACGAGACCTCTAGTCACCACTGAGACATGTTATCATAGTGTTTTATAAATATGCGTTTTGTGCACTCTCTGATTGGAATTATAATTACTAAAGATGCAACACATTATAAGAAAGAAGATTGATGATGATGATGATGAATATTACTTTGTTTACTGACTCCGATGTGTGCCAGACGACGAACTTTAGTATTTCTGTATTTGTTGCTATTCAATTATAGAATAAAGGAATTGAAGTATAAAAGAAATAAAAAAGACAGCGTGAGGTAGAAAAGAAAGCGAAATAAAATATTTGAGGAGGCTTAATGGCTCAGTGGCAGTGCAGTGGTCTCGTAACCGGGAGGTCCCTGGTTCGAAACCAAGTCGATGCGCTAGTGCCCTGGGTAAGGCATTAAAACTCTTACCAAGTCCCTCGGAGATGACTTAAAGCCGTCGGTCCCTATTTGCTTACAATGCTTTTTAGACAAACAAATAAAAAAAATATTTCGAAGGCTTGAAGGAGAAAAATTTGCACACTATCACGTAAATGTGGAAACTTTGGGGAATCAAATTTGGTAAAGATGGTTATGATAACAAATTTTCTTCGTATAAAATGAAAAATGTGAGCAAAATATACTTGAAGCAGACATCTTACAAGAAAAAAAATGAAGTGAATGAAATATTTGAAACTTGTAATCGAGCTTAAATGTAAGATTATACTTAATAAAATTCTTAAATTCGTAGTAATTTCTTGGTAGTATCTTTGTAATCTCTGTAGTATTCTTCTACTGTTCATTCCTTTTTTCCACCCCGCCTTTAAACAAAAACATTCATGGGTATATGAATAAACCTATACACTAACTTTTTGTACCAAAGTTTCTCTTGACGACTAAAAAGCTAGTCGGGTTTGCCCGACATATCAACGCCTAGTGCATACAAAGTGAATTCCATTCACAGGGATGCCATTTTGCTGGTTAATCAAATAGTTGGTAACCAAGGGTTCGGAAGGAGGGGGGGGGGGTATGCATACATTGAAATACATTATTAAACGGGTCTAAAGATTAGGGTACAGGGAGGGGAGACATTGTAGAGTAAGAAGTTTGTGTTGGGGATGCTTGAACAATGTGCATAATACATGTACATATATGGGAGTGATAACGAAATTTTGGAATAGAGAAGAGAAGAGAGGGATAAGGAAGAGCAAGAAAGAGAATAAAAGAGTGGTATAGAGAGAGAAAGAGAGAGAGGGAGAGAGGGAGAGAGAGAGAGAGAGAGAGAGCGTAGTGAAGAGAGTGAGAGAGAAAGAGAGAGAGAGAGGGAGAGGTGGCAAGGGAGTGAGAGAAAGCGAGAGCGGAAAAGAGAAAGAGATACAGAGAGAGAGAGAGAGAGAGAGAGAAAGAGAGAAAGAGAGAGAAGAGTGAGAGGGGTGATGGTAGTGGAGAAATGGACCAATTTACTACCATATATTCAAATTTCATACATACTATTTAGAGAAAGGTTGTTCTTGACACCCCGACAGATTCCCATCAACTTAAAGCCGTCGTTCCCCTATTTGCCTACGGTTCGAGGCGAACTCCTCCGCCCCACACCCTTATATTATATTTTTGCCGGGGGCTCCTACCCTAATATCGTTCAGTAGGTCCTATGGAAGCCCTGTACCAAAAATGGCATTCATACAACAACAAATCAATGTTATTACATTTTTTTTTTTTGGGGGGGGGGGGCTCCATAATGACGCCCCACCCCCACACCATCAAATTGTAATTTTTGCCGGGGGCTCCTAGCCTAATATTTTTGAGTAGGTCCTAAGAAAATCCTGCACCAAAAATGGTGTTTTTATCTGGCAAGTAACGATAATCGATAAATTTGACGCTAGTTTTTAATATAGGATTTTTCGGCCAATTCGCGAGTTTGTCATTTAAATTAATTTGTCTTGCGTTCAAATTCAACGGTTTTAGTGCTGTCAGATATATCTTGGGTTTATATTCCTTTTTCTAGTTTTCAAATCTATGACATTTTTGTTAGAATCTATGTATGTTTCATTCAAATTAATGAATAGTGTGCTTCTTTCGCTATTTGGTCATTCGATTTAGCGCAACACGATTTCCGGCATCGCGAAGGTGTATTTTTAGCATTCGAATTCATTTGTATCATTCAAATTAGCACTTTGTGCACTTAAATTGATGTTCAATATACATTTCTCGTTTATTACACACTTTTTATAGCTCATTCTCCTTCTTTCAAGATTGTTTTTTTGCATGTGTATTTCATCATATTCTATTTTCTTGAATTTATACACTTCATATACTTTTAGATTTATCTGATATTCATCATCCTTTAAGTTTGATTGTTAAGAAGAAAAAAAAGACTTACATCTACGGAATTGATGGTCTCAATATTTTTGTAAATTTCCATGTAAGGAAGTTGTTTGTCTTGTGTTTCATCATAAATGTATCACAATTTCATTATGGAGGAAGGGTACAATATTGTGGCTGGGATAGGTATTTTTGTATCCCCACTTTTCCGGGGTATATGAACATGTCCGTGCAGAAATGCCATATTCCTTGATTTCGCCCCTTCTTTGCCGAAATATGTTTGACTAAACTCATATGCATTGTCCTCAAAATTAATAAATGGAATAACAGAAAAGACCCTAATAGCAAATCACGCATGTAATTGTATTTTTTAAAATCTGTAAACGTGTGTTGCATTTCTTCCCCCTAACATTCCTAACTTGAATAAAAATAATTCGAATACGAATGACAGGTGTTAATATAGCACATCGACACGGTTTTGATCCTGGGGCCTCACAGTTACGAGGCCATTGCTGGGTCACTGAGCCATGACTGTACGGAGCGGGGGCTAGGGTAGGGGCAGTTTCAACAAATACAAACAAACACAGAAAATGCAACAAAAAAATTACCCCGGTCCCCAACATAAAAAATTCCTCTGGACTGCCATGTATTATGGCTCAAGGCACGGGCACACAGAAGATTTTTTTGTATGTTGGGAACCGGGGTAAAGTGCAAAAAATTATTGAAAATTTATTAGATTTTCTGTTTATTTATTTATTTATGGAAACTGCCCTCTACCCTAGCCCCCGCTGCGTACAGTTTTGGCTCGGTGACCCAGCAATGGCCTCGTAACTGTGAGGCCCCAGGATCAAAACAGTGTCGATGTGCTATATTAGTGCCCTTTTGTGGGGCATTAATCCTCATTACTGTCATTTATGACTTAAGGGCGTAGGTCCCCTAGTTGATAAGCATAGTAGCATACACATGCTTTAGCCGTGACGCAAAACACACATTGGCAAATTATTATTCAATAAAATCTGAGAATGTATACTATTATCTAGATTTATTATTTTTAAATTATTTTTTAAATAATTCCATAAATTGGGGTAAAAAAAAATATTCCACCTGTATGAGCGACAGTGTATGAGCGGTCCCTTTCTGTTTCTCATCCCCTCCCATGATCGCACTATATCAAACCGTCACTCCATGATGGTTCTGCTTTAATTTGTTGCAGCGCCATCTCGTGTTTCGAATTTAATTAAGGGTGTTGTTGCAAGTTGTAATTTCTTTTTCTCACTCTCTCCCTCCTCCCCTCCTTTCGTTCTCGAGGGTATTTAGTTACTTCGTTAGAACAAGGCTTGACCAGCATTTGTGCTCATTTCTAGTTCTCATTAACAACTTCACCTAATACACATATGTATGTGTATAGCTTGTACATAAAATAATATGCAGATCTATGTCTAAATATTGTTTCGAAACTATTACTGTTCAATCACAATTCCTCTTCTGTTATGTATAGTGCGTCCAAAAAAAAAATTTACCAAACTTTTGTAGCTTCTATAAACTGAAGAGTTATAATTTGTGTTACCTTTAATCATATGTTATTGTAATGGAAAACTCATGCCTTGACTAATGATACCATTTTCACAGGGGCGGCCGAGCGACTTCCAAAGTGGGAGGGGGGGGGGTGTGGGGGGGGGGGCACCAAGAAAAAAGGGCACCTACATAGGGAAATCTCAAAGCGAAAATATACAAATAAAATTACATTGGTATATACCCCTACCTTGTGATTACAATTATCAAGGATGATTTCAATATTTGTTTCACCCTACACCATACAAGATATTGCTTAAGCATCATGCTTTGCAGCTGGGTTTGGTTGTCTAAAAAATTGTTTGCGAGCGAGCGAAGCGAGCGAGGAAAATTTTTAAGATGTGTGAGGTCGCAGTGCGAATAATTACATTTTATAAAGAGAAAAAAAACAGTCCTAATAGGGATATAAGCACATTCTCATAACGGAAGACTTAAAAGACCTTTGATAAGTAACATAAGTATATCATCTATAGATGCGTGCGAGCGTAGCGAGCGAGCTTTGGGGGAAATTGCTCTTATTTGCTTGAAATTAGCTAGGGCGCGATTGATGATGAGAGGAAAAGGGGACACTTATCAGGAAAGAAAAGGAGCATGTGCCAAAGTACAAAGAGTAATTATCAGAGGTGAAAATGGGGCACTTCTTACACCCTCAAAAAGAGGCACTCACCAGGGATGATACAAAGTCAGTCATGAGAATAGGAAATGGGCTTTTGTCGAAGGAAAAGGGGCCCCCAGCAGATTTTGATAGGGGCATTTATAAGATATTATTATGTATTTGTTAAAAGGGAAATTATCAGAGGTGAAAAGAAGCACTTATCGCATCTGAAAAGGAGCAATGCCCTAATATGAAAAGGGGCACCTATGTGAATAAAAAGGGGCACTTGTAATAAAGGGAAATGTGCATTAGTTAAAAGAAAATGGGCACCGATCAGATTTTAAAGGGGCATTTATCGGAGGTGAAGGGGGCACTTATCTGAAGCAAAAAGGAGTAACTTCTCGTACCTGAAAAGGGTCATTTACCAGAAAAGGGGCACTTATGAGAAGGGGAAAAGGGCACATGTGAAAATATGAGGTGCGCTTATCCGAGTTAAAATGGAGGAAGTTATTAAAATGGGAAGGGGCACTTCTGACAAAGGAAAAGGGGCACTTGTCAAAGTAAAAGAGGCACGTACCTCTCAGATTTCAATAGGACAATTGTCAGAGGTGAAGGGGGCACTTATCAAAAGTGAAAAGAGGCACTCATCGTACCTAACTTGGGGCACTTACTAGAGATTAAAAAGAAGTTCACTTATGAGAATGGAAAATGGACAATTATTGCAAAGGAAAATGGGAACTTGTCGAAGGAAAAGGGGCACGTGTACAAATAAAAGGGCGACTTATCAGAGTTTAATAGGGGAAGGTGCATTTTTACAAATTAATAGGGGCACTTGTCAAAGTAAAAGGGGCACAATTCCTATGTAAAAAGGGGCACTTTCGGGTGCCTGAAAAAGAGGGGGGCACTGTGCCCCCCTTGCCCCCCGGGAGGGCCGCCTCTGCATTAGCATAATCAACCAACTTAATTACGTGCTTTCACTGCCAGCACTCATCATCTTATATTCTATTATCATCATGAATGAACCTGCATTCAATCAGCAGATATATGAGATTTATTGTATTATTACCAACACTCCTTCTCTCCCCTTTCCTTTTCTCCTCTCCAAGTCACTCTCGTTTTTATTTTTATTTGTATTGTTGTATCTAAGTTGAGGGCTGCGGGCACGTCAAGCTACTTTGCTTATTTCTGTAGCCCTTCTGCATCTAATGTAATTTAAGTATGCATTCAATATATTTGTTTAAATTCGTTTATTATCTGTATAAAATTATATACATTTGATATATATTGTATCAAACCATATTATGTTCATGAAAATGTATGATGAAAAAAAGAAAAAAGATGCAGAAACCAATAAATCAAATCAAATCAAATCAAATCTTAAATTATGACATTCTGGCGTTGGGAAATGCAGCACAGCCAATATTATTGCTTCAGAAAAAGGTTTTATCATTTAATTCAGTGACACAGTAACAAATCTGTAATACCTCATTCACACGGCCAAACCGAATCCATCCCGAAGCCGATTTTCATTCTTCTGAGACTGGAGCTTTTGCTCCCCGAGAATTCAGAAATACCAACACTCAGGCAACCGTCACCTCGTATGGAGGATGCTTCCGGATATGTAATTTCGTCGACGTACGAGGCGGGCGGGGAGGGGATGGGGGATACAGGGGCGGATCCAGCTTTTTATAAAGGGGGGGTTGGGGTGGTATGCGAGGGAGCGTAGCGACCGAGTCCAAGCGAGCGGAGCGAGCGAGGGGGGAGGGTGTGGGAGGGGGTGTCCCCCCTCCCACAGCAGGGAAAATCTTTGAAAATCTGTGTGTGAAAATGGCGTTTTCTTGCGATAAGATTTTAAAAAAATGGTCCCCGGATTTTTTTTTTTTTGGGGGGGTTGCAACCCCCCAACCCCCCCCCCCTAGATCCGCCACTGGGATAGGGGATATTCGGGCAACCCATCAAATTCGGGCAGCGAGTTGAACGAATTTATAATTTCTGTAATTTTCACTACATAATGTGAAAAACAAGGATGCTGAAGAGTTGATATTTGGACAAAAGGCGTCAGCTCCCTTCTATGCATCTTATCTAGTCTATTTCTGTGATGAAACTAAGATGTCTTTTCAGAAATGAAAAGTTGAAATTCAAAGTTTTTATGAACTAATTTAAAATAATTTATAATCACTGTCCCAATTTTTTCCCTTATTCTGAGAATGAGTACAAGGAAATAGAATTACTTGCATTCGTCACGGCTTGTTGTATTTGAGGAAGTTTACGGATATCAACTCTCTTTCTCTCTTTGTAATACAGGAGTTATATGCTGGTACTCTAAATGCTGGTTTCTCTATTGATTGCAATATTTATAGTAAATTTACAGTCATCGAGGAAAGTCTTTCTGTTATAGGGACCACTTCATTGTTGAATCTTAAAAGTCACCTAGCAGAATATTTTCAGACAAAATAAGGTAAGTCGAAACTCCTTTGTTGCTTTAATGTTGAAAATGTTGAATGTTTCTGAAATACTTTGCGTCTACCAGAACCAGTGACAAAATCGTCGTCAATCCAATAGAGAAATGCGCAGAAGATACTTTGCAGGCATCTCCATCTCTTGCCCATCCAGCTCAAGATGAATGCCGAAGCTCTAATGGAACCAGCGAAAGAGCAGATGTCTGTCCACCAGAGACCCGTGGTAATGGCCCGTCTGCTCTGCGGACATCCCAATTACTGGAGGTGATAGGGAGTGAGGAAGACGAACAAACCTCCAGTGCGAGTCCAGCGGAAGTTGAGATACCCATACCTAGAAGTGATCGTGTGATGAATGATATATTCAAGAGACGAACAAAACCTAAAGTTAGCCGAAAGACCATTGTTGTAACTAAAAATCATTCCCTATTCTGTCTGCTTGTATATCCCGACAGGATCAAATGCAGAGCCCTGGCTCATGCTCCTGCTTTTTTCGAACATTTGCATAAATCCCATCATCTACGCCAGAAGGATTCGTGCATTTAGGGAGGTGATGGTGTGCATCTTGCGATGTAGGATAGAAAGTATTCCCATGCCCATCGACTTGGTACGGCGAATGACGCGTAGGAACTAAAGCAACTATCCTGAAAGATCTACACTGGTTGCCAGTATCGTTTCGTATCCACCAGAGAGTCTATATTCCCGTTTTCAAAGCTCCAGAATAAATCTCAGAATATTTCATCCCAAGGGGCGTCTACGGTCATTTTCACAACGCCTACTCACCAGTGAGCTTGGGGCGACAGAGACCTCTGGTGACAGAACACCGGCTTGTGGAGGTCGACCACTTTGGAACGCTTTCCAGTATCCCTACGCTCCGTGACATACCTCGTTTTTAAGGAAATCGCTAGAAACAGTGATTGTAAACCTTTTCAATCAATGTTAAAAGTACAAACGCACTTTAGAGGGTCTATACGACCGTAGACGCGCAATAGAAGCTCATTTGGCTCCGCATTTTTTGCATTTTTTATAACTGTTTTGTTTTGTTCATGTGTTTGGTAATTGAATGGAAATTTATAGATATGTTCTTTATGATCCAAGTATTGTGGAAAATTTCTTTTATTGTAAATATGTTTAGCATGATAATCAAACATGCTCTACACAAAGTCATGTCACAATTTTAAATTGTTTTATTTCATGTTTGGAAATGAAACTAAATAAAATGAAGACAAAAATGGAATGACAAATTATTATAATTATTATTTACAAATAACACAAGGCTAGACAATGTCACATTGCATCATTGACCGCTTACAACTCTTTTCCCATTCAGCTTCTGGAAAATACGATCTGGAACTTACCACTATGACAAGTAGCAACCATATCATGATCGCAAAGACTTTCGAAAAATCAAGTCTAAGGCAATTGTAATACCCTATTGTATATACAGAGATCATTTTCGGATAACGTAATATGTTTGCACGTATCACTAGTTGATCATCATCATCCTCATGATCATCAAGTTTCATGTCTGTTACAGACATCAGTAGTCAGGGACCTCGATTTCTATCTGTTATAATTATGCTATTCTCAAAAAGCTTGTATTGCTAATATCATTTGTGGTTGCCCATTTGTTAGGACTTTGCAAATATGTAATGCGTTGCCTTCCCATTCTACGATTTCCAGCAATCTTGCCAGTTAATATTTTTTTTCTTCAAGATGATCTTTTCTGTATGATTATGTGACCAAGAATTATTAGCCTCTTTCTTATTGTTGAGAAGAGTGATAGTTTACTTTTGCTTTTCTGAACACTTCTCCATTTGTTTAATTATTTCTGTCAATAATGATATATTCACAATATTTCTCAAGAACCAGGTTATATTTATAATATAATACTCGAAATAGAATGAATTATTATTTATCTGCTATTACAAAACAATATGAATTAAACTCTTTTAGACATAAAGCTCCTTCTGTATGGAATTCTTTACCGTCAGATATTACTTCTATTAATAGTTTGAACTCATTTAAAAGAAAGCTTAAAATATATCTTATTTCAAATAATCTTACATCGTAAAAACACTCACTTACTCCACAGTGCAAATTTGTTTAGGGTTGTGCGGTCTACATGTATGTTTTTGTTTTTGCTTATGTTCTACTTTGTTTTGTTTTGTTGTGTTTTGTTATTGTTTATTCAAATACCATATATCATTTTGTATGATTCCTATACTAGTTTTTTTCTGGTGGCTGTCCAGACAAACCATCTAGGGTTTTTATACAGCAACCTAATTCCTATTTGTTTGGTTTTACTGTCAATATTGTACTATCGAAAATAATATCGCTAGTGATATTCGTTTGTCTCGCAATGTGGTCAATAAGGAATCTAAAAGTTCACGACGTTTCGTGTGCATCTGCAACACTTCATCTGGTGATAATAACTACTTTAAGCAAGGGTCTTTTATACTCTACGGGAGGACCGGCGGAGCGGTCCATAATTCGATCGATAATTGGAACAATAACGCACAATGCCTATTGGTCGACGCACACGGTGATCGACCAATCACCAGGCTGCTGGATTCGGCCGCTGGTTCGGCTAATGCACCAGGCCTATTGGCCGACGCATACGGTACTCAACCAATCAACGGGCCGCTGGCTCGGACCGTCTGCTGAATGGAATCAACCGGTGTTGGCTGGCAGGACGGCGAGTGTCGTGGCGGCGTATTGTCCGCATCCAAAATTCGGGGATATCGATCCCGTTGTCTCCGTTGAAATTATTAGGATTAAGACGGATATTGATAGCTTCTTTCACCCTCCGTGTATACCAATGCCGTTCCTGGGAAAGGCACTGAACCCCGTCCCAGTCTGGTTGATGCTGGTTATCCCAAGCATGTTCGGCTACGGCTGAGTTGTCAGTTCGACGGAGTCTGACGTCCCTCTTATGCTCAGTGATTCTTTCTTTTATCGGACGGGCAGTTTCACCGATGTAGGATCTATCACATCCTTTACAAGGGATGTTGTACACAATGCCGTCCCGTCTATGTGGAGGAATTGGATCCTTGGGGCGTGTAAGTTGTTGACGTAGGGTGGTATCTGATCTGAAAACCGTTCGAATGCCATGGCTCTCTAGGCGGCGCTTGAGTTGTTGGGAGACCCCATCAATGTACGGCTAGACTGTAAAAGTCTTGTATACCTTCTGATCCCTGGGTTCCGACGATCTATTCTTGGTATTGTGTATAAAACGGCGTGGGTAACCGTTGAGACTCAGGGCACTGCGAACACGGGTCCGTTCTTTGCATGGCTGTTGTGGACTTGTCACAATGCGTGAAGCTCTGTCAAATAGACATTTCACTAGACCTCTCTTCACCGATATGGGATGGTGAGAGTCAAACGCTATGTACTGGTCTGTGTGGGTAGGCTTCCTATAGACTCATGAATAGCCTTGAACCAACCATCCAGTTCACATCAGAGATAGAGTGTGAAGGGAAGATAGCATTCTTAGACACTCTAGTTCATAGACACGACAACCATAGGCTCTCCACCTCACTGAGGTGGAGAGAGTGAGGTGGAGAGCCTATGCCCACGCCGTTTTATACACAATACCAAGAATAGATCGTCGGAACCCAGGGATCAGAAGGTATACAAGACTTTTACAGTCTTGCCGTACATTGATGGGGTCTCCCAACAACTCAAGCGCCGCCTAGAGAGCCATGGCATTCGAACGGTTTTCAGATCAGATACCACCCTACGTCAACAACTTACACGCCCCAAGGATCCAATTCCTCCACATAGACGGGACGGCATTGTGTACAACATCCCTTGTAAAGGATGTGATAGATCCTACATCGGTGAAACTGCCCGTCCGATAAAAGAAAGAATCACTGAGCATAAGAGGGACGTCAGACTCCGTCGAACTGACAACTCAGCCGTAGCCGAACATGCTTGGGATAACCAGCATCAACCAGACTGGGACGGGGTTCAGTGCCTTTCCCAGGAACGGCATTGGTATACACGGAGGGTGAAAGAAGCTATCAATATCCGTCTCAATCCTAATAATTTCAACAGAGACAACGGGATCGATATCCCCGAATTTTGGATGCGGACAATACGCCGCCACGACACTCGCCGTCCTGCCAGCCAACACCGGTTGATTCCATTCAGCAGACGGTCCGAGCCAGCGGCCCGTTGATTGGTTGAGTACCGTATGCGTCGGCCAATAGGCCTGGTGCATTAGCCGAACCAGCGGCCGAATCCAGCAGCCTGGTGATTGGTCGATCACCGTGTGCGTCGACCAATAGGCATTGTGCGTTATTGTTCCAATTATCGATCGAATTATGGACCGCTCCGCCGGTCCTCCCGTAGAGTATAAAAGACCCTTGCTTACAGTAGTTATTATCACCAGATGAAGTGTTGCAGATGCACACGAAACGTCGTGAACTTTTAGATTCCTTATTGACCACATTGCGAGACAAACGAATATCACTAGCGATATTATTTTCGATACTATATCCGCAATGAGTAATATATTTAGCAATATTGTACTATGTTAATAATATTTATGTAAAAGTAATATTTTTATGTTACTGTTTTTTACTATGGAATTAATTTTTATTTTAAAAAAAAGAAGAAAAAAAAGGTCTATGTAGCCTCTAATCCTCTTTTTAGCTCTTTGTTTATGGTCCAACACTCACATTCGTAGAGACGAGCTGACCAGATATATGACTTTAAGACAAGGATTTTGGTTTCATGGTACTGTTCTTATTTTTTATTACTGATTTCATCTTATTAACTGTATCCTGTGCCATTACCATTGATTTATTTATTTCATGAATACTTTTCCCATTTGATACTAAATTGTAACTCGGAAATGTAAAGGTGTTTACTTGCTTTATTTTGATATTTTTGAGATAAAACAATATATTATCATACACATTGTCTTTTTGTTGTATAAATCCAAGCCTCTATTAATACTTACTTTTGAATTCTGCTGCTAAAATTGTATCATCTGCATAGCAAATTTGTTTATATTCTGGCCTCCAACCTAAACACCTAGGTGATAGACAAGGCCATTGCACTTACCTTGTGTTAATTTGTTGAAAGTCTTTCCGATCGATCGTACGTGTTTCATGTATCATGTGTAAAATACAAAGGTCTCTTGCCCGCTCTCAAGATGTCTGCCTTTTTATTATTTATTAAAATAACAAGGGCAAATGAAAATATGAAAATATAAATAATGAATTACGTTCTTTTACAGATAATACTGACTTTTTGTTTGGAGAAATATGTTAACAGATTTTGGCTCCACACTCAGCCATAGGACAATACATAAACATCGTGTAGATATTTCGATAAAGTTTCATTTAAGTTTGAAATAAAATAAAATTCTACCATTCACAACTATGAATATAATCGTGTTACTTAAAAACTTTTAACGCACGCAGACCGACAAAAATATGAAAAAATGAGTAGAAACAAGGAAGTACTGGGTCTAAGATACTTTCCATTTCACTTTCAATACTGTTGCACAAAATAAGCTATGATCTCAGCGGAAATAGTTCTAGGTCCATACCTCTCGTGGAAAAAAATGAGACCATTTCCTTAAAGGTTACATGAACTATTCGCATAACCCGAAAGAAGTGCTTGTAGACTTTGACATTTTGATTTCTTTTCCATTTCATTTCAGTTATTCTAAAACAATGTGAGCATATATAAGTGCAAGTATTAGCTAATAACAGCATTAAAATCATAATAATCTTTATTAGATGGTGGAATACATTACACAGCGTAATGCTTATTGGCAGGGTGCAAGTGTTTACAGAATAAAAGCAATGTACCGTATTACATAAATTTAAATATTGAAGATTTACACATCACTCACCAAGACACGTTGAGGTATATCGCGCACACACACGCACACACACACACACACACGCACACACACACGCAGGCACACACATCCACACACACAAAAATACGAATACACACCGATACATACACGCACACCCACGCACAACAAAAACATACACAGAGCTGGTACAGAGAAAAAGAATAGATGAATTGATATCAGAAATAAGGAACGCAGCAATGAGAAATAATGTAGATCTTTGATGCTATCGTTTTACACATTTTAAGAGCAATAAGATGGATTTGAGAGGGCGCTTTCGTTACGTCAAGACGTGATTTGAGCTACCTCTTGCGATTTCTACTTAAAACCTTGGAATTTCATTAATTGGATATACATACTTCACCTTTGTTTGGAAAATATTCTTCATTTTGACTTTGATATTGGATGTGAGTAAACTGTTTTCGAAATTATCTTATTAATCGTGACATTTTGAGCTTTGAACTTGTGCCACGTTCGCGGCTACAATGTATGCCAAAAAGGCAACGCCCAATTCCGACTCTTTCCTGCCGAAAGGTCCGAAGCCCATCTTCGTGAGATCGGACGACATTCGGAACTCTACTACCAGGTTCGTGTCGGGAGAGGAAATATTCATTGCTCTGACAAAAGTTGTGACTAAAGACAATGTTTGCGGGATCCAGCAGATTCGATCGTTGTGGAGGATTTATTTGTCATCACAAGAAGAGAGAATTCGTTTGATTAGTGATGGACTGGAATTGAGGGGTGCATCAACTCCAGTGTATGATCTAAACCCCTTTACACAATTGAGGGACGACAATCTTACGAGAGTTTGTGTGAAAGACGTTCCCCTTTCCGTGGATGATGATCTGATCCGCCTCGAGCTTCAGGCAATGAAACACGAAGTGAGGGGACCGGTTCACAGACAGAAACTTCGTGTAAACGGCCAACTAACTTCGTGTCTTAACGGGGATAGGGTGTTATATATCGACCCCCCTGCACAAGCCATCCCAAGGAAAATCACCATTGGAAAAACATTTTCTGCGCGAGTTTACCACAATGGTCAGCCCACTGCAGACACCATGGCAACCTGTTCCAGATGCTTGGAATCTGGACACCATGCTTCCAGATGTGTCAACGAGTTGATATGCCGACAGTGCCGAAAACCGGGTCATCTCAAAAGTGGCTGCCCGGCGATCGCTCAAACATCAAACGACACTCCCGAACAACAGCAAACCGATGTGCCCTTAGCATCACCAGTGGGGAATGTAGCGTCTACCGTTCCCATGGCTACCATAGACACTACACAAAGTTCCACTTCGCCCAGCGCACAGTCAACACATAGCAATGCAACAGGTGAGCGTCGGCAGACCACCTTAGCCAACTTCATTCGCAGGATCGCGAGCTCCACTACTGACAACAAAGGCGCGACAGACTCAGCATCTGCTGTTGAAGAAATCGCGAACTCAAAAAGCGCCACAGCTGGCAAACAAGCGATGAATGATCGCACGCCGCAGCACAGTCACAGTGACAAAAGCGACAGCGATAGCGAGTACACCGAATCAGACGTCTCGCCCGAAACGCCTGAAACACCATCACCCTTGCAATCGAAAAAAACCCGGAAAGCTGGAAGATCGAAGAAAAGGAAACTAAAAACTTCTCCTACAAAGAAGAAATAATTTGGCTAGCTAGCTGTTTTAATATCGGATATAGAAATTGGACGCTACCTGTATTATATTTCATGACTCTGTTCATCGGTTTTACATGGATAGTTATAACAGGACTTTCTAATGAACTAAAAAATAGAAATTCATGTTACTTTATATCAAAATATGAAACCTCGGACTCTATATACATATTTAATTCAATAGTATGAATCCATTTTTGCATTTCATATCTTTGAACGCTAGAGGTCTTCGTGAAAAGCTAAAAAGGAACAAAATATTTTTGTGGCTTAAACACCAAAAATGTGATATTGTTTTTTTGCAAGAAACGTTTTGGTCTCACGACCTACAAAGGAATATTTGTAATGAGTGGACTGGTACATGTTTGTTTAATAACGGAACCAATCATTCGAAGGGTGTTGCAATTTTAATTAACAGAGACCCGAAAATTGATTTAATACGTGCTTTTAATAAAAGTGACGGAAGAATTGTAGCTGCTCGTTTGAGCATCAATGGAATATGTTACTTTGTTTTGAATGTTTATGCTCCCACAAAAAAATTGGAAAAAGAGCCATTTTATAAAATGCTTTTAAATTGGTTGAATACGGTTAAAGAAGATAATGATATTTTGATAGCAGGAGGGGACTGGAATTGTGTTCAAAGTCAGGAAATGGATACACGTGGTATCTCTTCTGCTAATGTTCCGAAGTTTTATTTTAAGAAGTTTAAAAAAGATCACAATTTGGTAGATATTTGGAGACATTTATATCCAGACAAGAGACAATTTACATGGAGGCAGGTGTCTCTCTCTTTATTTTCTAGGTTAGATTATTGGTTAATATCAAAGAAGGTATGCCATTTAGTTCAATCTTCGGACATCCGTCCGGCTTTAAAGTGTGACCATAATGCTATTTCTTTGAAATTGAAATTTAAAATTGTTAAGAGAGGCAAAGGGTTTTGGAAGATAAATAATAATATCTTAGTTGATGCAAAGTATCAGACTGGTGTACGTAATTTGATTAAACAAGTTAAATTGGAATACATACAATTGTCACCACAAGACAAATGGGAAATATGTAAAGTTAAGATAAAAGAATTTACGATGTCATACTGTAAACAAAAATATAATGTTAAAAAAGATGCCTTTAATAAACTTAAAAAGGAATATGATACCTTGAGTGAACAATTAGATAGGGATCCAAATGAAGATGTTATTAGTAAGATGAAGGAAGCACAGAAGAACATAGATAAATATTATACACATAAATGTAAAGGGGCGTTTGTAAGATCGCGGTCAAATTGGATTGAAAAGGGTGAGAAGGCAAGCAAATATTTTTTACAGTTGGAAAAGCGCAATGGGCAGAAAAAAGAAATAGAAAGTTTATATGTGAATGGAAAAACTATTAAGGATGATGAAAAGGTTTTACAGGAAATTCATAAATATTTTAAAAAAGTGTATGTTAAGGAATGCACGAATGTTCATGGTGATAACTATTTTAAAGATTTAATTATTAGTACTCTGACCGATGAAGAGGCATCGAAGTGTGAAGGGTTGCTAAGTGAAAAGGAATGTAAAGACGCATTGCAATGTATGGGGAATAACAAAGCCCCTGGAAGTGATGGTCTTAGTGCTGAGTTCTACAAGGTTTTTTGGTTAGAAATTAAAGATTTGGTTATTGCAAGCTTAAATGAGGGGTATCACAAACAAAAATTATCTTCTTCTCAAAGGCAGGGTCTTATTACGTTGTTATTTAAGAAGGGGGATAGGGGTTATTTAGACAATTGGAGACCGATTTCGTTATTAAATAATGATTATAAAATTGCGGCAAGAGTACTGTCTAAAAGACTTCAACGTGTTTTATCAAGTATCATTTCAACTGATCAAAGAGGTTTTATGAAGAAAAGATCCGCAGCAGAAAACATACGATTAGTACAAGATGTAATCGACTATTTAAAGACATCCAATAGTTCGGGAATTATATTCTTTTTGGATTTTAAAAAAGCATTCGACAATGTATCTCATTTTTTCCTATTTCATGTACTACGTAAATTCAATTTTAAAGAATCTTTTATATCCTGGATAAAGACCTTTTATACTGACGCCATCGGTCGTGTAATGAATAATGGATGGATTTCAGAAAAGTTACTTATTGGAAGAGGAGTTCGCCAGGGTTGCCCATTATCGGCATTACTTTTTAACATAGTAGTGGAAATATTAGCATGCAAAATAAGACAAAATAAAAACATTAAAGGGATTAATATATTCAGTGTTGATTTAGGTATTGATAGTTTAAAAATTTCCCAATATGCAGATGACACAACATTATTTGTGGAATCTGTTAATGATATACAATATATTATGAATGAAATCAACGACTTTGGAGACTATGCAGGTCCGAAAATAAACTGGAATAAGACAGAAGTTATGAAACTGAATACTGTAGATAATTTTGTTCATGATAATGCCATTATATATACTGATCAACCTGTAAAATATCTAGGAGTATATGTAGGCGAAAATAAAAAATTGTTACAAGATTTAAACTGGAATGTAAAAATAGATAAAATTCGAAATGTATTAAATATGTGGAAAATGAGAGATCTTACTTTTTATGGCAGAATAATTGTTTTGAAAATGTTAGCGGCGTCACAAATTGTATATACCGCAACTGTTGTACCAGTACCAAAACATGTTTCACAGATATTGAACAGACTATTATTTCGTTTCTTATGGAACGCCAAAAAAGATAAAATTAAACGTAATGTAATTATAAATGATATTGAAAATGGTGGATTGAATATGATTGATATTGCTAGTAAAATATCTTCACTTCGTTTGGCATGGATATCTCGTTTTTTTAATGATAATGGCTCTTATTGGAAAAATATGTTTAAATACTGGTCCGACAAAATAGGAGGTTTGCCACTATGTTTACATTTCAATTGTAACATAAAGGATATGAATTTACTATGCTCTAAACATAGTTTGCCAGAATTCTATGTAGATCTTTTTTGTACTTGGTCAGAACTAAAATTCATTGATATGTTTAAAGTAAGAAATATTCCAAATGAAATTATTTGGAAAAATAGTAACATTACCTTTCAGAACAAAATACTGTTTTATCGAGAATGGCAAGAGGCCGGTTTATTGAAAATTCATAATTTGATTACAAATGGTATTTGGAACGATTATACAATACTAAATACAAAAGTGAAAGCCCAACAGCTCTTATTTGATTTTAAATATACAAAATTAAAGAAAGCATTTCCACAGTGTTGGTTGGATAGATTAAGTTATGAATTTGAACAAGAATGTGATATTTCGAATATGATAGAAATAGAAACAGGGGATAAAGTGAATGTTTTTGTTATGAAAGTTAAAGATTACTATCGTTTGTTATTACGTAATAAGTCAAAAGAACCAAATATCATTTACTTTTGGAATTTCTTTTTAGATTTGGATAATGAATTTGTTTGGAAGGATGTATTTTTATTTAAATTAAAGCAAATTCGTAATAATAAAGTTAAACAATTTAATTTCAAGATGATTTATAGGTTTATTGCCTCAAAAGAAAACTTATGTAAATGGAAAATTGTTAATAATAATTTATGCAACTCTTGTGGACAAGTTGACTCAACTTTTCATTTTATGTTATATTGCAAGGATGTGACTATGTTTTGGAAAATAATATGTAATTTGATTTTTAATCTATTCCAAATAGAAATACAAATAGACCAGAAGATAATAGTTGTAGGAAATGATATTGGAAACAAGAAATATTCACTTTTGAATATTATTTTAAATTATGCGCAATATGCAATTTATAAATGTTACGTTAAGAAGATTGTTAATGGTTCTGTTTACTACCCACATACTTTGTTTTTTGAATTCAAGTCGTTGCTAAGATTATTTTTAAGATATGAATGTGTTAGCAAAGAAAATAATACTAAGCTGGAAGAATTGTTAAACGTACTTTAATCTTTAACCTATGTTATGTTTCACTCAATTACTGAACTATTAATGTACACATGTATTATATTATGGAAATAAAAACCTCGCTTGAGGATAAGAGAAAAAAAAAGAGCAATAATATATTACTTTAATAATAAGAAATCTTGGTTTGACAACGTCAACCATTGTATATAGGTAAGTGTAAAGACAGAAGCAGATCATGGGCAATTGTAGAACGTATAATGACATCGAAGAACTTTGCTTTTATACTAAACTAGCATTCTGGTAATGTAAGAAGGTGTAAATTGATTTTTTGTTTTTGTTTAAAAGCAAAGTTATCGCCTAGTATCCGGGCTAGTTTACATGTTTAATTTGAAATTATCAAATACATTTAAATTAACATGGGAACAGAAATACTAAAGCAAAGAAAATACATGCTAACATATTTTACAAAGGCAAGTCGTGATGTAACGTGAATTTCAGTAGAAATAAATGGACTTAAACAGAATTTGAAAAAATATGTCTACCTTTGTTTTTGTTATTCGATATGATTACAAAACATCTAACATTTAAGTTAATGCAAAGAAAAAAAGAGTAAAACATTACAGGATTGACCTGCATTTCATTTCCTTGTCCTTTATTCTTTATTCAACTAAAATTGTCCCTCTTACAAAGGCGACTACAGAATTTGTATTGGGTCCAATTCCAATATACAATGATGACAAGCAAAAATAATAAATATACAAACACAATCAAAGGAGTCGTGTAAGTCATAAAAAGAAGGCGAGGAGGGGGGGGGGGAGGTTCATCCAATACAAAACAAACTTTGGTAATCAAAAGAGGGGAATCTGACCCCATCGACCCCCTAATTCGGTCCCTCCTTTACCAGATAGAGGTACCACATGAAGACCATTTTCCGATTACTTTTAGTTCCTTCACTTGGTTGTATAATCACTGATTACTGAAATTTTCATAGATTTCCATTCTCTTGGCTGTTGATAAAGGATTAAATCTATTTCATCAAACGGCTGTGTAAACAAGGAATGTGCAACTGTCAGTTGTTTTCAGGGTACATGTATAAATAAATAGAACAGTATAGAACAAATCGAATAGGTCCTTGGGATGTAGAATTGTCGCGGATTTGCCAATTTACGTCTGATTGATCACAACTTTTAAAAATCATAATTGTCTTAATTGCAAAGATGTTCATAGCTTTCTTCTTTCTAACGGATTTTCCTAAAGCATTCCGCTCTTTTAATTCCGCTTTTTGTAAAATTGCAAGGTTAAATTATCTCGAAATCCGGTTGCCTTCTGTGTTACAGGATATTGTCATATTTTCCATGGAATACATGTTAAGTATGGTTTCCAGCTAATGACACATTAGTATTCCTATGGAGCATCTCAGCTTTCAACAATATCACTTTCACTTCGTAATTAGTGTGTTTTCCTGACTGACAACATTGCAAAGTTAGAAATCATTCATGAAAGATTGAGGACTGTGGCTGCTGGCAATTAAGGCATCTCGAGTCATTTGAGTTCGGTTGAACAACGAAAGAGTTAGATGTGACGATTATTATTTGAAAGGGTAAGTATAATCGCTGTAGGCTAGTTTGCAGCTTGGTTTATATATTAAGGAAATACCACCTTGTCTGTTTAATTGCAAGGATCCACTTAAAGAGAATGAGTTTTATTCACACCTGTTAAGTATTAACTGCTTTCACTTAGAGAATGAGAAACAAGTGTAAACGCAGTGAACAACACTACTACTAGTCTAAACGCAGTAACCAACAACTGCTGCAAGTCTAAACGCAGTAATCAAGAACTGATACAAGTCTATTGTCACACCTTGACGATTTAGGCAGCGTATGCCCACATGTGAACAATGTTGCGAATACGCTGGCGTACGTCGAATAAGTTCTGGGTAATAGGGTTTCACACCGGGCCATACGTAGAGTTTTTTGTTTAAATTATTTTAAAACCTTGTTTTGACAGGAAACGAAAACCGCGATGTCATATATAAACACTTTGTTGACACGCAAGACAAACCTTGTTTATGTTATATTCACATAACCCTCAGTTGATAATCTTGTTTTTAGTTTCCATTTATTAAAGATAGAGTTGAGTTCTGTTCATGCGAACAATTATAGACATTTGTTGTTGTTAAGAGGATGGTTATGTACAACCGGTGTACATTGTGAGCTTTTTAAATCCTAAAAATGATAAGAAATCGAATAATCTTGATAGAAGCCACGATCATTGCACACATAATTGGGTATATTGTTCATAATACCATTATGTCATTAAAAAAAAACACTTGATTGATAACGCAAGATTGAAGTAAAAACTTTTGTTTAAATCATTTCAACATATTGCTCCGGTTGTCTCATTTTCGCTCGCTGGACGTTTATAGCAGACGGCAATCGGCGGATTAGACGACACTTAGTAGTGAATTTGTATGTGAGATTGCTTTGCTAAATATAAAATACAAGAACATTTTCCATATCTTTAAACTATCATTGATATCTGATAATTAAACAGTTATTAAAATAAACCTACCAAACTACATAATACAATGAAATACTTGACTTAAAGTAGGGGAGTTTGATGTGGTGCACAATTGCACCCCTCTGTAAATAATCGAATAGTCCATGGCGATCATGAATATTCATGTTTTTGCTTACCTCGACAAAATGCTTGCCTGTACTAAATGGAAAAATTACGGTGGGGGGTTGGTTGAAATGGACATAATGAACCGATCAGAACTGATCTATGATAATTCATGCTTCCTATCCTTCGTGTGCTTGACCTATAATCTTACAATCGCGTGGTAAATTGCGTCCAAAGTTCGACTTGTTACACATGTGTTATATAGGCAATGGCGAGCTAGCGACCTATTTTGACCAAATTACGGTGGGTGAACTTTCAAAAGTCAATGGGACATGAGGGTTCCAATGAAAGAGCAAGTGTCAACGTACGTCAGGGTGGATGTGCTTTTCGTTTAATTTTTTTTTAAAACGATTTTGTTGGTAAAAGTCCATATTCTAACATGTTAGGAGCTGGACTCTGACGATAGGGGGGCGTTGTCAAAAGAGACTAATCGGAGCTATATGAAACCTTGTTTTTTCTTCAATCATTGTATTCAATCTCAAATTATATGACGTTACACTTCAGTAAATGCACTTTGTAATGAATTCCCCTCCACTTCCCTTCTCCTTCCCTTTTCCCCCCATTTGTATTGGTGTTCAGGTTTTCTCTGCTTATCTTTTCCTTTTTTTTTATTTCTCAAAAATACATAGTATACTTTTTCAGGGGTTGACGTTCATATTAAAGGCTAATTGCCATTTATGTTAACCCCTCATTCCCATAAATTTTGGTTTGCTCCTCCCTTTGCAATTTTCTTCTAATCAATCTTTTATGTATATCAAGTTTGTTTGTCAATTTTTTTTCATGGAGAATGAAATAAATGGAATTAAATGAAATATATGGGACTACACATACATGTCGTATTTCGAATATGGCTTTTTAGCCATTAACCCTAATAAGGCCGGGGGGGGGCATTATGCCCCCCCCCCCCCCCTCCACGATTTTTCTGATTGTTCGAGAACGCATATGGATGGCGCATCGCCGCTCGCTGACTTTTTTCTTTAGAGTCTTACGCATCTTTAAAAAAAAAAAAAAAAAATCGGACCTATAGTTACAAGGTCACGTGACCTTTTGTCTTTGCATGTCAGCCCGAAAATCGCTCATTTTTGTGATTTGTGTACAAAACATATGGAAATGTCATTTTTCCTAAAAATAGATCAAACATTGGTTATTGGGTCTTGTTTAAAGTTTAGGTGGTTGATTTGGGAGTCAAAATAGTTGAATTGTAGGAAGAAATGAAAAAAAACAAACAATAACATAAATAAGTTAAAAAAACAATGAAATACATAAGAAATTATCAAAACAAGAGATAACATAAGGAATAAGCTGGCTCTTCCGATTTTTTTTGTGTATTATTGTTCTAAATGGTCTAATGAATATATGTAGTGAAAAAGAATGCTTAAATATGAATAATATAGGATTTATGGGTAAAAATGTGATTTTATGACATTATTTGCATAAATTACCATAAATATGCAAATGAGGGATTTTTTTCAAAAAATTGAAATTATCATATTGTTCTATACACTTCACTTGACATGCGTGCAAATTTTCGCGGAGATCGGCCGTTTCACGGCCGAGATCTTAGGGGGGGGGGGCATAATGGCCCCCCCCCCCGGCCGTAGTAAGACTTCAAATAGCCCGGCCTTATTAGGGTTAACATACCAATACATTGCACCACTTAACCAGGAAAAAATCATTAAATTGATAGCACTAGTATTCAGTTTCGATTTCTCAACAAAGAAACAATCATAAAATTATTGTCATATGTGAGCACTCCGTGATTAATTAGAAATGCTAAATCATGTTCTGATTCAATGATTTGAAATCTGATGTCAAAAGAACTTATGGAAAAAATGGCATGCATGTCATACAGGCTGCCGGTCAACCAGTCAGATATCGCGAATAAATGGGTTGATGTTTCATATATTGCGTTGTAGTACCACCGTTTATTCATTTTCAACAAAACTGCCATTGGATGAACATTACTTAAGTTATCGATCGGAAACCAGATGGGTATTTTTTCGCATATTTAATGAGCTTTGACCTTTGACCTACATTCTCAGAAATCGAACTTAGGCTGTACATGTATTTTGATACCATAAACCTTCATATCAAATTTCATTAAAATCCGTCAAACAATACTAAAACTATGGATCAGAAACCAGATTCACATATTTAATGAGCTATGACCTTTGACCTACATACTCGGAAATTGAACTTAGGCTGTGTTTTGATACCATGTACCTTCATATCAAATTTCATTAAAATCTTTCAAACAATACTCAAGTTATGGATCGAAAACCAGATTCGCATATTTAATGAGCCGTGACCTGTGACCTACTGCTCGGAAATTGGTCTTAGGCTGTGTTTTGATACCATGTACCTTCATATCAAATTTCATTAAGTTCCGTCAAACTTTACTAAAGTTATTGATCAGAAGCCAGATGGGTATTTTTTCGCATATTTAATGAGCTATGACCTTTGACCTTTGACCTACATAATCCGAAATCAAACTTAGTCTGTATTTTGATATCATGTACCTTCATATCCAATTTCATTAAAATCTGTCAAACATTAGTAAAGTTATCGATCGGAAACCAAATTTGTTACAAATGGACGCAAGGAAGGAAGGAAGGAAGAAAGGACGGACGGCAGCGTTTTTATTTACCCTCCGACTTCGTCGGCGAAGGGATAATTATCACATTTTTTAGAATTTTTAGAATCGCGTCACAGAAACACGTGAAGCGTTAGTGATAGTTTTAGTCAAAATATCTGCGTGAAATTCACGTGAATATTACGAGGCTGCCTTGAGATGAAGCATGTTCTTCATTCACGTGAAATTTACGTCGAAGAGGAAATATGTTACAGTAGCCCGCGTTCAACCCAATAATTACGCAAATGTTACACAATAAATGAACCAAAATAATGACGTTCTCTTCCCGTTTCTGAACATCGTGTTTTGGATCTTCCATAATAACGTCCAGGCGCGCCGGAAGCAGTTGGGGATTAATAACTATTTTTCACAACTAAATATCGCGGATTCACAGCTTAGATTAGTAATCATCTGGAGCCACGTGATCATCACCAAGAAAGTTATGGTAACTTTGAAACCATTCAAAAAGGTGTTTTAAGACACCTAATAATAACTATTTTTCACAACTAAATATCACGGATTCACAGCTTAGATTAGTAATCAGCTTGAGCCACGTGATCATAACCAATTTATGGTAACTTTGAAACCATTTAAAGAGGTGTGTAAGACACCTCAGAATTACTTATTTAATACAACCAGAGATTCACGGACGACACAATTAGACGATTAGCCGGTGTAAGTAACGTGATTATTACCATCAACCTTGGATAACCTGTGAAACCAATCGATAAAGGTGCTTAAAAGACCAAATAATTACTTATTTATCCCCACCATCGGTTAACGGACAAAAAACGCGTTGCTTGGTCAAGTGGATATTTGGTCATAAACACTTGATTTACAGAGGTAAGTGGAATCACGTTACTCCGCGTGATAAATTGGTGATTTTTAGGTGCGATGAAAACGTAAACAGGAGTACCTTTTAAAAAAATGAAGGCACGTGTCGATAACGTTTAAATCTAGTTAAAAAAGCACCATACTTTAAAATCACTTAAAATACATTCCCAAAAGAGGTTATTTGTTAGTGTTCTGTTTATTTGGAATGGTTTTCACGAAAGATCAATACATGCACTATTCCATGACTTGTCATATAGGTCCTGCAGTCTCCATCAGTTATTACCTTCAGAAAGGCCTTAAAAAACATCTTTTGTGCAGTTTGTAGTTGCAGTTCTTATTATATATGTATTTAAGTAAGTTTAATTTTCATTCACTCTAAGCGATTTGGAAAAGCACGGTATAAGTTATAATAATACTAATAATAATACAAATATTTCAACAATAAAATATTACAATATAACCTAGGCCGCCCAGCGACATAAAATATATTAAACTTGACAAAATGTAATGTTTTCACAAATTCTTAAACATAAAGAGAAACAAATAAACTGAGCAAGGACACTCCGAAACATTTGTTAAAATGAAACCATTTTTTCACGAAATTATTTTCTTGAAGATTTGTTTCTGTATACATCTTTCCATATAGTTTTAACAGCTGACATAACTTTATCAAACAGTGGTTTCTGATTTTTGCATTGGCTGAATAGATTTATTTCTTACAATAACGAAAGTTACAATTCAAAGCGTTGTTATGACTTCCTTTCAAGCCAAACGATTCATTTTGGTTTGTGAGTTTTGCCTTTATATTAGTCTTAGTGAAAAACCATTGCTCTAGTTTTGACCATATTATATTTGAATATAGGCAGTATAACAAATATGCATACTTGTCGCTTCACTACGGTTAAGAAATGTACAATGTTTATTAGTAAATATTTTGAATTTCAGCAATAAATCTTTCATGTAAAGCATTCTGTGAAAGATAATAAACTGGAACCACCTAATATGCATATCAACAGATGACCGATATAGAGAGTCAGACAGTATGATAGTCGGATAGTCGGATCGTAGTCGAATCGAGAAGTGTGCACTGGGCTTTAGGCAAATGTGACTTTGACAGATTTATTATCGTGTCTTATAATGCTGCCTACGATGAATTATATTCAAGTAAATATCATATCCTATCACACCAGCATACCTTTATTCATGTGGTACAGGATTTACTTTCCCATTTATTCATGCTGTATAAAATGGTCCACATTATTTGCCGGTCTGTTTGCAGCCAGAAGGATTCATAACTAATAATAACTCATACTAACATATACATTTCAACACATAGTTTGATAACACTCTTCTGACTACAAACAGGGCTGTCAAATGGGCCTATTGTATGTCCGCTTTAATCATGTTCATTTTCCAGGTAGAAGTTCTCAAGCAACATATTATCCCTTTAATAAATAAACATACAGTTGTATAAACATTTTTCTTTCAAACTGATAGTATTCTTCTTTTACAATCTTTGCGGATTCATCCAAAGGATAGCCATGACAAGTCAAACTTTCCTGCCATTTGCTTATTTTAAATTTTAAATCTTTGGGCTTGGACGGCGGTCAGAAATAGTCCATGATCCGTATTACAAAGAGCAATGGCTTAGATCGTTTCCAACTCTATATACTATGATTAATCGAACCACGAAGGAACAAAACTCTAAATTGTTGTTTAAGTTAGGTGAGAAGATATGATACATTTAAATACTTTCTTTAACAATTACTTGGTTTTTCCCTACCTTAAATATATACGTCAACCCAGTGCATACATTTATAATGAACGATTCAGAAGTGAAATATTTTTTCAGTCAAATGCAACTGTAGTTTTCAAACATTGCATGGAAACATTTGGTTCACCCAAATTACCTTTACAATTTGTCAGAAAATAAATTGATATAATTTGAAGCTCTGTCTATTAAATGGTATTTGTTCTTTTCTTTGTAAATTATTTTCAGAAAAGCTTTTAGTTGATCACAGGCTAAAGATGGCAGATGAAAGCACTCCTCCTACGTCGGCCATTGATCTATCAAATGGTAGTCTTCCAGGCGGTACTTTTAACGATCAGCCTTTAGCCGTCGCCCAACATGTTGTTCTCTGTATCATCTTTCTTATAATCAGCATCACAGGAATCATCGGAAACTCCATCGTGATCCTCGCCATTGTTCTCTCTCGCAAGCTCAGGTCGACTTTCAACTGGTTTATCCTAAACCTTGCATGTGCCGATCTGTTGACGTCGATCTGCCTTCCCTTTTATGTTGCAAGTTTGCTGATCAGTAAGTTTGAATGGAACTTTAAATTTTGGATTTTTGTCATATCGGCCTGTATTGGCGTAAGCCTTACGACCCATGCTTTCATTGGCTTCACCAGTTGGTATTTCATCACGAGAAACCAAGGAAAATCCAAGAAAATTTACACAGCTCGAAATTTATGTCTCATGATTGCATTCATGTGGGTGTTTAACTTTTTCTTTTCCTTCGTTATTGTCGTAATAGACGAAGAAAAACGTGTCTTTCCCGTAGCCGTTTCGATTTTCGGGCATTTTGCAATTGTTGTCACAATGTACCTAAAGCTATGGAGATTCATTGCACACCGAGCGAAGAAGTTGAGGCTTACGAAAAAAGTCGACGAAAAGATACAGAATGAAGTATGCAAGTACACCTTATGCCCCGATGAAAACAAAGTTACACAACAAGGTGGTTTGGTTAATGAGAATACTGTTTTGAGGGCATCTCATTCGTCCGAGAATTTAGGAAGCCAAAACTGCGACCTATCAAAATGTGAAAAATCTGGTCAGCTGGAGAACCCCATGCAGGATGCGAAGACTTTGACGGTATCTCCATCTCTAGAAGTGATAGAAAGCACAGGTGGCGAATCTGACAGAGGAGCGAAAGAAGTACCAGTACGTGTCGAGGGATCAGAAACCAAATTACCTCTCAAGAAACAGACAGAACCTAAAATTGACAAGAAGCTTCTTGCTGTAACCAAGAATCTGTTGGTAATTCTTGTTGCTTTTGTGATCTGCTTTATTCCTTACGCTGTATGCACATGCTTACCGATATCTTTCAGCGCACGTTCCTGGCTTTTGGTCCTTCTATTGTCGAATAGCTGTATTAATCCCATCATCTACGCCAGAAGGATTCGTGCCTTTAGGGAGGTGATGGTATGCATCATAAGATGTAGGCTTGGGAGCATTCCCATGCCCATCGACTTGGTAAGGAAAATGAGAACCACTGGCTGAAAAAAATAACTTGCAATCGGTCGGTGGAACTTAAAACAAGGACAAAACCCTACTGGAGACAAGTTCCACATTAATTATCGGCAGCCAATTTATTCAGAAAAAAAAAGAAACAATGTTTGTTCTAGTTTTTTTGAATGACTAATAATAATATATTATAATAGTGCAGTAATATTTTCCTAATATGTAATTATGATATATTTTAGTCTTATACATTGTGAAATTATGAACAATGAATTATGTTGTATTTATTTCGTTTATCAAATGATAAAAGTCTTTGTTATGATTATGTTGCAGTTTGTATAAACTTAGAGTATTTAAATACTTTGCTTCTATGTTATGTATACGAAAAGGTATTGGAGTTTTGAGAAATTAATCCAATTAATGCTAAAAAAAAAATTAAAAAAAAAAAAAAAATCTTGAATGTGTACCAAAGCATGTAAATTGGTGGTGCCGTGGTAAAGTGATTCATTTACTAGACTCTTAGTCCAAATATTCAGGGTTCGAATCTCAGCGCTAGATATGACACCCTCCATCCAGGGGTAAAAAGGGTACCTGGCAAGGCAATTGCTGGGGGAAATAATAGCTATAGGGAAAGGGCGGTATTAATACTGTATTACTAATCAGTATTCATCATTTTCTTAAGGTCCTTTGATATATCATATCCAGTGGAGTATCCAGCATACACGTAATATGGAGCCAGTGTTTATCCTCTAAAAGATAAAATACATTGTAAAATACCTTTTTATAACACGGAGTGCCCGGTTAGGTTCCAGAAAGAAAGAAAAAGTTTCAATTTGAACGATTACACTCCCTATGGTTAGGGTTGCCTATGATATATTAGGCTGCCATTGGCAGTGAAGGTACAATAAGTATTAACCAATGTTCTGAATATACCAATAATTCAAGTGTGTATTTACAATTTGTATTTGTATGATATCTTAATCTTAGAATTAGATATTAGTGTTTTTGTATAGATATAAGTAAATATGTACACATCAATAATGTCAATGAACACAAATGAGTGCATGTATGAATGTATATTTTATTTATTCACGGTTAAAAACAAAATACAATAATTGTGCCCGCATTTAGCAAAGACTGTTTTTTTCAGCGAGGCCGCGATTACATAAAATTCGAACAAGAGAATATAAGACAATGAAAATACAATTTACAAACAAATATTATTAATTACCAATGATTTATGTGTGTATTTACAATTTGAATTTGTATGTTATCTTAAATGTATTAGGTATCTTAAAGTTAGACATAATTTTGTTTGTATAAATATAAGTAAATATTTACACGTCAATTGACACAAATGATTGTAATCGTGTACTGTATAACAATGTATTTTGCACAACTTCCATCTCATATTATCGAATACAAAAAGAGATGATAAGACATATTATACTACATAAGTATACTAAGTCTAGTGAACAATTTGTGGGATGAGATTTTGATGAGAAGTGGAAACACCACTGCAGATAAATAATTGTGTATTTGTGTATGTACTATAGTATTATAGTTGGTTGTCAGTTTGTTTGTATTACTTGACTACTAAGAAAGCATGGGCATGATTGTAAGTAAGCTCCCAGTGACCAATGCTGCGGCTGTAAGTCCCTTTAGAGGGCCTTGGTAATGATTGCTGCCCTACCAAAGGGCACAGGGACATCGACTTGGTATCGAACCCGGGACCTTCCGGTTATGAGACCTCTGGTCACCGCTGTGCCATATTATCATAGGGTTTTATAAATATGCGTTTTGTGCACTCTCTGATTGGAATTATAATTACTAAAGGTGCAACACATGATACGAAAGAAGATTGATGATGATGATGATGATGATGATGATTATTATTATTCATTATTTTTGTTCATTGACTCCGATGAGGTCAAGACGAAGAATTTAAGCATTTCTGTATTCGTTGCTATTCAATTATAGAATAAAGGAATTGAAGAATGAAAGAAAAAAGACAGCGTGAGGTAGTAAAGAAAGTGAAATAAAATATTTGAGGAGGCTCAATGGCCCAGTGGAAGAGCAGTGGTCTCGTAACCGGGAGGTCCCTGGTTCGAAACCAAGTCGATGCGCTAGTGCCCTGTTTAAGGCATTAATACTCTTACCAAGTCCCTCGGAGATGACTTAATAATAATAATAATAATAATAATAATAATAATACATGAGATTTATAAGGCGCCACATTCACTTGACAGTCAAATGCTTAAAGCCGTTGGTCCCCTATTTGCTTATTTAGAAGCTTACAATGCTTTCTTAGCAGTCAGGTATATTTGAAAGGGTTGAAGGAGAAAAACTTGCACACTATCACGTAAATGTGGAAACTTTAGGAAATCAAGTTATGTAAAGATGGTTATGATAACATTATGTTCTGCGTATGAAATTAAAAATGCAGGCAACATATACTTGAAGCAGACATCTGGGTAGAAGAAAATATGAAGTGAATGAAATATTTAAAATTTGTACGTGCGCTTAAATGTAAGATTATACTTAATAAAATTCTTAAATTCGTAGTAATTTCTTGGTAGTATCTTTGTAATCTCTGTAGTAGTCTTCTTCTGTTCATTCTTTGTTCACCCCGCATTGAAACAAAAATATTCATGGGTATGAATAAACTTATACACTAATTTTTTGTACCAATTTTTTTTTTTGACGACTGAAAAGCTTGTCGGGTTTGCCCGACATATCAACGCTTAGTGCATGCAAAGTGAATTCCATCCATAGAGATGCCATTTTGCTGGTTAATCAAATAGTTGGTAACGAAGGGTTCGGAAGGAGGGGGGATATGCATACATTGAAATTCATTATTAAACGGGTCTAAAGATGAAAGTACAGGAAGGAAAGACCTCGCAAAGTTAGAAGTTTGTGTTGGATATACCTGAACAATGTGCATAATACATGTATATTTATGGCAGTGATAACGAAATTTTGGAATAGAGAAGAGAAGAGAGGGATAAGGAAGAGCAAGAAAGAGAATTAGAGAGTGGTAGAGAGAGAGAGAGATAGAGGGAGATGTGGTGAGAGGGGGGGGGGGGGGAGGAAGCGAGAGAGGAAGAGAGAAAGAGAGAAAGAGAGATATAGTGATAGGGGTGATGGTATTGGTAGTGGAGAAATTTACTACCATATTCAAATTTCATGCATTCTGTTTAAAGAAAGGTTGTTCTTGACACCCCGACAGATTTCCATCAACTTAAAGCCGTCGGTCCCCTATTTGTTTACTATTTGCTTACTTAGAAGCCTACAATGCGAGGCGACTACTCCGCCCCACACCCTTATATATTTTTGCCGGGGGCTCCTACCCTAATATCTTTTATTAGGTCCTAAGGAAGCCCTGTGCCAAAAATGGTGCTTTTATCCGACAAGTAACGATAATCGATAAATTTGACGCTTAAAGCCACCTGACTATGAACGGTCTCTTTCTGTTTCTCATCCCCTCCCGTGATCGCACTATATCCAACCCTCACTCCATGATGGTTCTGCTTTAATTTGTTGCAGCGCCATCTCGTGTTTCCATTCAATTAAGGGTTTTGTTGCAAGTTTTATGTATTGATTATGTTATTGTTTGTGAAAAGCAATGGAGAAAATAAAATATCATTGAAAAAAAAAAGTTGCATTTTCCTTTGCTCACTCTCTTCCTCCTCCCCTCCTTTCGTTGTCGAAGGTATTTAGATAATTTTGTTAGAACAAAGCTTGACTACCATTATTTTGTGCTAACTTCTAGTTCTCATTAACAACTTCACCTTGTAGTAAGCGTTATATAAAAGCTAAATATTATTATTATTATTTTGTGTATAGCTTGTACATAAAATAGTATTCAGATCTATGTCTAAATAATGTTTAAAACTTGTACTGATCAATCAAATCTGCAACTGTTGACCAGGTGGTGAGATAAAAGAGCGCATGAAATTTCAGGATTTAGAATTCCTACATCATAAAATGATATCACAGCAACTGTTCGCTGTCCCTTCCAATGATTTCTCATCCATTGTTGAATGTATAAAAAGTAGAACAAGCGAACACAAACTTGTGTAATTTCATCCTTTTTTAAACTTGAAAAATACAAAAAACACGCGAAAACACGCATTAGCAAACTTAATGTTATTGAAGATTGTAAATCATGGATCAAATAACGGGACTTTAAAGCATGCACAAATTAGCGCATCATCCTTAAATATTGAGTTTTTGACAGGATGTAATTTTTCTTTTACCAACTCTGGCACACAAATTAAAGGAAGGACGGAGTTCTAAATTTGAAAAATTGTTTGATGCACTATTCCCAATAAAATCCCCATATAAAGTTTTTGATTTACACTGAAATTTTGCGGGTAATTTAATATTTTGTAATAAATGTAAAACTGGTGCCTGGCTTCCGAAAGTCCCCGCAGTGGAAGCGCGGTTCGGAGCATGGAACTTCAAAACCAAGTGGAATGTTACACATCCCATTGTTACGCTTTAGAACTCAAGAATGCGTTTGAATAAATTACAAGAGTTTCGCCTCCTTTTCTTTCACCTCCCTGATTGGACAGAAAACAAGTTACTGTCTATCATGAAAGCAATTTCAAAGTCCTATCGTTATGACTTTATAATTAGGAGCTACCAAAGTTGGGTCAATTTTTTGTTATTGATGCGCCATGTATACATCTATCAGTATTATTCTTTGTAGGGAATGATTGTTCATATACTGTTATTATTGTGACGTGTTGGTTGTTAATAAATTCAACAACAAAAAAATCTAATTCAAAACAAAATTCAATTACATAATCTTATGTGGAGTACCCTACGCATATTCACAATGACTTTGCAATAATTAAGCTCAACGCCTCAGCTATACAGTGCGAACCAGAAAAAACGAAACCGAGAATTATCGATGTTTTATCATAACTTAATCACAATTATAATTAATAAATTACACATAAAAAAGCTTAGAGCCTCCTCTTTAATTTGATGCAACTCATATGGGGCCTGTCACCACGAAATGAGTCCAGTGTCGCAAAAATTTTATTCCTGTTTTTAAGTATTATATGAATCTACATTAAGTAAGCTTTAAATTAAGGGGTCACACATTAAAATTGATAAATTATATCCAGAAATATGAACAAAAACCTAATTGGACTTTATAACAATGGGATTACCCAGTTTTGAGATAATTAGGTGTAAAGTTAATGATGCGTAACATATTATAGTCTGGTCAACAACAACATAGCAACAACACACTTCCCATCATTCGATTTCAATGAAACTTTCAACAAACAAAGAAATAATAAGTAGATTTTTGGAAAAATCTAAAATGTGGTAGGTGGGTCAAATTTCAGTACATACACACTTTACATCGCTATTACTACGATTGAGCTAATGCGACACTGGACTCATTTCGTGGTGACTGGCCCCATATGATGCATATTTCACGCATGAGTGAACTAACGAAAGACTTAACTCCGTTTCGTTGACAATCAACCGGATAAGGCCCGGTCACACAGAGGGGACGCATGGGGAACGCACGGCCAGCGCATTGGAAATTTGCAATTTTGGCCAGTGCGTTGTCGTGCGCCCAACTTTTGTCGTAGCTGACACCAAATTTATAGCGTGTTGCTAGCGCGCTGAGCGCATACAGGGCGCATACAGTGCGCATACAGACCGTACCCAGAGCGCACATGATAACAACTTCCACGAATGCACAGCGTGTTGCTAGCGCGTTGGACGAATGGTCCACGTATGCACCGCGTTCTACGACGCACGGCCAGCGCATTGGAAATCGGAAAAGGCCGTGTGCCTAACTTTTGTCATGATTTTGGAAAAGCTAGCGAGCTGACACAAAATGCACAGCGTGTAGCTGGCGCGCTGTGCGTATACAGGGCGTGTGCTCCGCGTATGTCTGGCGCTGGTCTAGCGCGCTCAACGCACGTCTGGCGTGCCTTTGGCGTGTACATTCATGCGTCGAGCTCCGCGCACACTTTTGAGCATGCTCAAAAAATCCCGACGCACACAGCGAATGACGACGAATGCATAGCGCTGGTCCAGCCTTGGTCCAGCGCGCTCGACGAACGAGTAACGAGTGATGACGCACGTCTAGCGAACGACAACGCACTGGCCAAAATTGCAAATTTTCCATGCGCCGGCCGTGCGTCCCCCATGCGTCCCCTCCTTGTGACCGGGCCTATACGAAAGACTTCATGCATAGCTCATTGTCAACGAAACGGAGTCTTTTGTCAATTCTGCTTGTTGCTACGGTAGGCAGCCAGTGAAACCGAATTCGTTTGACAAAATTATGGAAATACAAGCACTACTTTAAACAAACAGAACTTTGTCATTCTTTGCTCATTTTTCCTGATTGAGGTGTCATATGAAAGGGCGCAAACTCAACTTTCTAGAAATGTGGTTTTCTCTTTGAAATTCAGATACCGTCCGCCAAATGATTTTTTTTTTCCTCTCTTCATATTCTTTTTAATCACTCATGCGTGAAATATGCATGATATGAGTTGCATCAAATGAAAGAGGATGATCTAAGCTTTCCAAATATGTGTCATTTATTAATTATAAATGTGACTGACTTATGTAATAGAACTTCGATAACCCAATAAACAGAACACTAAAAAGTAACCTCTTTTGGGAGTGAATTTTAAATGATTTTAAAGTATGGTGCCTTTTGAACTAGATTTAAACGTTATCGACACGTGCCTTCATTTCAACAAAAAAGGGACTCCTGTTCACGTTTTCATCTAACCTAAAAACCACCAATTTATCACGCGACTGGAGTAACGTGATTCCACTTACCTCTGTAAATCAAGTGTTTATGACCAAATAACTACTTGACCAAGCAACGAGTTTTTTATCCGTTAACCGATGGTGGTGATAAATAAGTAATTATTTGGTCTTTTAAGCACCTTTATCAATTGGTTTCACAGGTTATCCAAGGTTGATGGTAATAATCACGTTACTAACACCGGCTAATTGTTTATTGTTCTGTCCGTGAATCTCTGGTTGTATTAAATCAGTAGTTTTGAGGTGTCTTACACACTTCTTTTGAATGGTTTCAAAGTTAACATAACTTCTTGGTGATGATCACGTGGCTCAAGCTGATTCCTAATCTAAGCTGTGAATCCGTGATATTTAGGTGTGAAAAATTAGTTATTATTAGGTGTCTTAAAACACCTTTTTAAATGGTAGTCAAGATTGCCATAAGTTCCACGGTAATGATCTCGTGACTCAAACGGATTATTAATCTAAGCTGGGCATCCGTGATTTTTTAGGTGTGAAAAATTAGTCATTATTAGGTGTCATAAAACACCTTTTTAAATGGTTTCAAAGTTACCATAACTTTCTTGGTGATGATCACGTGGCTAAAACTGATTACTAATCTAAGCTGTGAATCCGGGATATTTAGGTGTGTAAAATTAGTTATTATTAGGTGTCTTAAAACACCTTTTTAAATGGTAGTCAAAGTTGCCATAGGTTCCGCGGTGATGATCTCGTGACTCAAACGGATTATTTATCTAAGCTGTGAATCCTTGATATTTAGGTGTGAACAATGAGTTAATCTTGGGTGTATTGATGGTTTCACAGTTACCATTTAAGTTCCGTGGTGATAATCCCGTGACTGTTGGCATATTTTTATTTGCACCAGTTGATAACTGACTATTGGCATATTTTCATTGCACCAGTTGATAACTGGTCTGTGTGCATATTTCCAGTTGCACCAGTTGATGACTGACTGTTGGCATATTTCCAGTTGAACCAGCTGACACCAATTAATTAGCATATTGAATATGGGGTGCGTGCAGATTGTATTGTATTGTATTATTTATTCGGCACTTTCAAGAAATATAACAATTAAACAATATAATCATGGTAAATACAAAATTGGAATGACAAAAACTGTGCAAATACAAATTTTTGTAGCAATATTCTGAGTGCAAAAGATGGCGGCCAGGGAAGAAGAGAGCAAACTTAATTACTGTAACCGTAAAGGTCCCTCCGCCCAACCAACTGATGCATTCAGAAGACTGGTAAAAATATATCATAAGGACAAATAAGAGAGTAACAAATCAAGGATAAACAATACGAATATAAAGAAAGGCGAGGCACGAGCATATGTAATGCCAACATAGAAATTATATATAACATATTAGAAAATTTTCAATTTCAATAACATAATAGCATTGTCTCTCCATAGAATTATGATGTAACTAGCATGTTCAATATTTATACCGGGGTTTTCTTCACCTGATTAAATGCTATCAAAATATTACATGTATATTAAATAACTTTGAAATAAAATGAAACTATTATCCGGACTTATGTCACATATCTGATTGATCACATATTATATAAATGAAATTGAGATTGAGATTATTGAATTGGAAATTGAGGTCCAACTGAGTGCAGAAGACTGTTACAAAAACCAGCATACGGATAAATAAAGAGAGTAACAAATCAAGGATAAACAATAAAATAAAAAAAGATCTATATTTTTTTAACAATTTATCTGAATTTACAGCATATTTCTTAATTACTGATGATTTAGTTATATGCAATTCATTTCGAAAATACTACAAATATAAATTACCAGTTATTAGGACATTTCGCTACTTCGTATAAATTACATTTAATTAAACATGAATAAGGGAAACATTAACTATGAACTAAAATAATTTCAACAAAATACAAGTATATGAAAAAATTTCGATTAATTAAATTATGTAAGTTTACTTATTACCATTGCCTTTACATTGGAAATGCAGACGTACCAGTATTGAAGTGTTGTTGCCGTTCAACTGGTTGGAAGTTTTACCAAATGGTTCTAATGGCTCAGCTAGACCAGTTGAATTCTAACTGGCCTGGATCAACTGGATCATTTAGCCCATTTCAATTTCCAGGGTTACCAGTTGGCATTAACTGGTTCATCATTCAACTGGACCAGTTGCAACTAGCCTTCTCTTCTGAGATGTTTGCACCCCCCCCCCCCCCACCCCCTCTTATCCCAAACTGCTTCTGGCGCGCCTGGACGTAATTATGGAAGATCCAAAACACAATGTTCAGAAGCGGGATGAGAACGTCATTAGTTTGGTTCATTTATTGTGTAACATTTGCGTAATTATTGGTTTGAACGCGGGTTACAGTAACATTTTTCCTCTTCGACGTAAATTTCATGTGAATGAAGAACATGACTCATCTCAAGTCAGCCTCGTAATATTCACGTGAATTTCAAGCAGATATTTTGACTAAAACTATCACTAACGCTTCACGTGTTTCTGTGACGCGATTCTAAAACTTGTAAAGAATGTGATAATTTCGTTTATGAAGATGTAATTTCATAACCAAACAAAAACGGGAGTATTAGGTTTACAAACCATGGTCTCCAAGGTAGGGATAATCACGTTATTATAATGGTGATATTGCAGTGACAATTGCGTGATTTAGTGTACGTGTGTTTTAAGTGACCTAGTGCAATAAACGTTAACACATTTACGTAAATGTCAGGTGTTTGAAGAACGTAACTCTCCTCAAGTCGATACCTTGATATTGACGTGATTTTCACGTGATTTTGTTTATTGGGAATTCTCGGTTTCGTTTTTCTGGGTCGCACTGTATAGGCGAGCTGAATGTGTTTACATGTTACGTCATCACCGTGACTGCGGCAAATTTGACCCCTATTGACCCGTAATTTGGAGAGGTGCGGAAAATGAGGTTTCAATTTGCTTTTGTGAAATACTGAAAGGGACAATATTTGTAATTCCTTAATATTTGTATTCTACTTTCATTCAGTTTTCCATTGAAATAAAATTGTAGTTTCTTCGGATACGGTCATAAGGAGTTACAAAAAAAGTGCATTGCCCTTTGCGACCGACCCAAATGTCTTAAAATCTACAGTCGGCTTTCTAATATTTTATTTTATTTTTACCGTTTGATCGTTAGAGAAATGTTTAATGAATTACAAAAATAGGTATTTTGTTTGTTTAAATGGGATATAATTGCATCAAATCATCAAATTATTCCCAAATTCTCCCTCATCTTCTGCCCTAGTTTCGAAATCCTGCTATCCGATAACTTATTGTCTCAATTATCTCCATCGAGGCATTTCAATACCAGAGCACTTCTCATGTTGATTATAGTGTCCGTGTGTGAAGAGTGTGTACGTCTGTATTGTGCGTGTGTGTAGGTGTGTATAGAGGTGTGTCACGTGTATGTGCATGTGTGTGCATGTGTGTGTGTGTTAGCGTTTAGGTTTAGGTCACTTTATCAAACAGACTTTCACAACGATTAGAAAAATTCCCATTTAATGGAATAATACTGAATTTACATGTATTTGGCGTCAACTTTGACAGGTTGCAGATTCACTCTGCAACATACTTTCTGCATCTTTCCAATTCCTTTTTCTCACAATAACACCATAGGCCTGCCAACAGTCACTGTCGTTTAGTATCAACCAAAAAACACCTTAAACATAAAGACTAATAATAAAACTAAAATAGTTAATTGAGTGAACAAAATTTGGTTTATTGCTCTTAAATGTAACTTTAAAAAAAAAAGTTATTTCCTCTAGTTTGTTCAAAAATTATAAGCCTTCCCTAAAAACCATGGAGGTGAGACGAAGAGTCTCACCTTTCGCGATCCTTCGAAATTATTTTGTCATGTTATCATGTAAGTTTTTATTAATTGTCTCTCACGATATTTTGGTCGTGTTCAATCACGTCAATATTCAATGTGACGTTGAAAAAGTTTGGTGATTCCTGCTCGAAATCTAAGGGGTCGATTGTGGAAGCAAAGCGCCTATTTAAACAAATTAGTGAAAGTTTGAAAAATTGAATGATTCGGACAAAGTTTGAAAGTATGACATTTGACAAATCCGACAAAGGGGAGAGTAGTTCTGAAAAAACTTATGAAACGTAAAATATATATTCAAATATGTATATAGATATTAATAAAGGCGTCATTAGAGGGACATTTGGAGTGAAAAAATGATTCATTATTGTCATTAGGAGGATAATTTGGTGTCCACTTAACGTTTTTTACGTTTTATTTCTCATAGAAGGCCCAATTTTAATATATCTCTCTCTCTATATATGTAATTTTACTAAAGGCGTCATTGGAGGGACATTTGGAGTGAAAAAATGAGTCATTAAATATACATTAGGGTTAGGGTTAGGTTTAGGGTTAGGTTTTAGGGTTAGGGTTAGGATTTTTATAATTTCCACTTAATGTACCATGTAGGGTTATTTATATATATATATATATATATACTAAAAGTTGTATATTCTTTCGAGAAAGATCTTTGATTGGCACATTTTCTTTTAACAGCAGTTTCCAAAAAATCTAAATAAGTATTTGAAGATTTGTTTTGGTGTATTTTCATCCTAGCATTTGGAAAAATAAAACAATGATATTCAAAGCCGTTAACATTTTTTTCTGAAAGGTTTTATTTCGAAACATTGACAGTCTCCTTTTCTTTGATAAATCCCACAAAGGGTAGAGTAGTTCGGAAATACTTATGAAACGTATAAGATATATTGAAATATATATTTAATTATGTACTTAAAGTGGTAATCTAAGGGGTATGCTGTGAATGCATAGCGCCTTTTTAAACAAATTATTGAAAGTTTGAAATTTGATAAATCACACGAAGAGTAGAATAGTTCGGAAGTAGTTACGAAACGTATAAGATGAATTATAATTCATATATATATATATATATATATATATATATATATATACTAAAAGCAATCAGCCGACTTTTAAAGCCAGTTTTCTCAAATCTAAATGGATATTTGAAGAATGTGTTTGGTTTATTTTCATCAGAGCAATGGGAACATATACAAATTATATTCATATCCTAAAAAAAAATTCTGAAAGTTGACAGCCTCCGTTTTCTTTGACACACTTTACCCTAGAAATGCCTTTGCTTTTGTACATTTACTCACATAATTATGATAAGTCGACACTTAGCGCTTCATAAATCAGGGGACATTTTATTCCAGGCTTAGAACTAGCAAATAATGTATGCTTGTATGATTACCGTCCATTGTATTTCAATGGGCATCAAGGGAAACACAGATCTTGAATCGTTTTATTGGTGATGCAAAGGGGCTGTATCCATTGAATGTGGTCAGGTTGCAGGGCTGTCAACCACTCCCTGCTTCCACCAGTTTTCGTAACAAACCGCAGTTAGTTTTCGGAGCAAAAGAAAGCTGTCTCTGGCTGCACGTCGATAGGCTGCATTGGTCCGAGCAAATATGAACGCATTGCTCCAGGAATTAACAAGTGTTAACATAGTCAGAAGAAGGTTAGTGAAGCTTATGATTATAATCGTAGAAAACACTCGTACACTGGTAGGTACCCAATAGATCAAATTCTCTACGCTGATGAGCAAGACAGTCTTTACCCCTTTGAGTTCGACTCTCCGATGTCCCGCGTCATTCTCGCCAGCCCCACGAGGTACTGGTAAGGCAGCGATGGCTCGGGTCTGCCGAGTAGCTATACCCATGGATATTACGTTCAAACTTATACCATTGTAAATTGGCACAGCGGATTGGGAATAGAGAGTGGCTATTGTTGCTATTTCCGAAAATAAAATTTGGAATCACTACCGTTCCATTGGGACATATGGAGTCGTCCTGTGACAACTTGTAAGCGGGGGATCCTGGTACATGACTTGAGATTACAAATATCAAGGGGAAGCCTGTTACTAAAGTGAGATAAGATAAGACAGAACGAATGTTCACGATTGACGGATACCGTACACTCTAAAACATATTGGGTACAAAAATTGCCCAATCTTTGCCCAACATTAGGGCGATTATGTGTCCAACCAACCAATGATTTACCCAGTGTTGGATGAAAAGAAAATACTCAACTTTTAACCAACCAAAATTTACCCAATCAGAATTTCACCCAGTTCTCACCGTAATGTGTAGCATTATATTAGACACTAGTTGGGCAAATCAGTTGGATAAAATATTATATGCAAAAGGACATTAGTGCCGCAGCGGGACCCGAACCGCGGACCATGTGAATCATAGTCGTGGGAAATATCCACTCGACTACGACACCTCTATTATAAGGACGTAACCCTATTGTTGAATAATAATGTTGCCCGACTTACGATTACCCAGTTACATCTGCCCAACTGCCCAAGTAAATGGTTGTGAGAAAATAACCCAAATTTTGGACAAAAAAGGACCAACTCTAATTTGCCCAATAACATTACCCAATTATTTCATCGGTTACGACATGGTTGGTAAAAAATAACCCAATTGTTGGACGACATTTGCCCAACATCGATTTGCCAAGTAACACCTACCCAACCCATTTGCTTACCTTTCATGAGGTAACTTCATATAGTATATAAATGGTTGGGAGAAAATAACCCAATTATCAGTCAAAATTTGCCCAACATCGATTTAACCAGTATCTGCCCAACTGTTTTAACAGTGTAGCGGTTTGCTAATCGCTATATATCTGTCGATATTGAGACAAGATATTATGATGGCAGAGAATAAAAATCAAAAATCAAATATAGAGGAGAAGAATCTGTTTCCATGTGAACAAAGGATGTTACTTGCCACAATGTAGGGGATGAAGTAAATACATCCTGATAGACCACTTATTAGATCTACCACTTCAATACACTGATAGAGGAATCGTGGAACTTCTTCAAAGATACTCCAATGTTTTCGAAGGGTTACTAAAGGGCAGACATTTGTCGATATAACGAGAAATACGATGATAACAAAAACAGAGCACAGACAAATATTGACACCAAGCATTGTTGATGATTGTGAAGAGAAGATAAGTGTCGATGGAGGTTGGAAAAGCAAAAAGGGATCGACCGATGCGACAAGTCAATATAATTTAATGCCCATTTTTTTCAAAAACAGAAGAAGCGAAATATTGCTGTAAAATGTCAATCATAGAGATGCAACCTAATTTCTTCAAAAGAGAAATGGGGCATACGCGTGTTATAGAATTTTTCGTCGTCCAATACCAAAAGGAAAAATATATGGAATAATGTCTAGTTTCGTGTTTATATCTAACAAGTATAGGTGGCAAGTCTCCAATTATGTTGCAAAATTCATGTCATAAATATATCAAAGCAATTTTAAAACTTCATTCCTATTGAATCAAGATTTTGCTGTAAAATATTATGTTTGACATGATATGACAAAGGAACGAGCTTACATCACTACAAATAAAGAGCAAATGCTGACATCTGAGATTTATAATAGGCATGCTCGCTATTAAAATGAGAATTCTCCCTGGCTTTTATTTAACACACGAAGAAAAAAGTAATTGAGACTTTTTCATATGACATCAAACAGAGAAAGAATAATGTCAAATAAAAATTGCAATTAATCTTGAATGATCGGCTTTTATGTGTCAAAAGAATCATATTCAAATCACTCTCGACATGTCTGGTCGTGTTTAATCACGTCAATGTCGTCAAAAGCGTCTAGGTGATTCCTGATAGCAAATAAAGGGGTTTGATTGTGGATGAATAGCACTTATTATACACTACAAGTGATCTTTTTCGATAACAAAGTTTGATCAAACAATTTTTAAAAGCAGATTTGAAAAATCAAAATGTGACTAATTATTGTATTTGGTTTATTTTTAACCTAGCAGTGGTTACATAGAACAATACTACAAATACTTGATTCCGTAATCAATTTTTGTGCTTAAATTTTTCCAGAAAAGTGGCAACGTCCAAAGGAAGACACCCATCACTTATCCTATAATAAATTTAAACCTTTAAAAAACTGTTCGTTTGTCTGTTGCTTACATAATTATGGTAAATTTGACACTTAAAGCTCCATAAATCAGGAGATTCAGTCCGGGCTTACAACTAGTAAATGCTTGTAAGCTTAAGTTTATGAATACATCCATTACATTTCAATGGACAGTAAGGGAAACATGGATCTCGAATCGTGTATCATTGTTGATGCACAGTGGCTGTATCCATTGAATGTGGTCAGGTCGCAGGGCTGTCAACCAATCCCAGGTGCCACCAATAGTCGTAAGAAACCGCAGCTAGTTCTGAGAGCAAAATATTGATTGAAAGCTGTCTCTGGCTGCACGTCGATAGGCTGCATTGGTCCGAGCAAATATGAACGCATTGCTCCAAGAATTTACAAGTGTTATCATCGTCAGAAGAACGTCAGCGGTCTTTGATCTTGAGCTTGTGTTTGTAATCATAGAGATCACTTGTACATTGGTAGGCACCAAAGATATCAGATTCACTACGCTGATGAGCAAGACAGTCTTGACCCCTTTGAGTTCCACTCTGCGATGTCCCGCTTCATTCCCGCCAGCCAAACGGGGCACGTGTAGGGCGGCGATGACTCGGGCTTGGCGAGTAGCTATACCCACGGTTATTAAGTTCAAAGTTATACCAATGTATATGGGGACAGTGGGTAGGGAATAGAGCGTGGCGATTGTTGCTATTTCCGAAGAAGTAAAATTTGGATTCACTACCGTTCCATTCCGGCAGTCATCCTGAGACAACTTATAAACGGGAGATCCTGGTACTTGACTTGAGATTACAAATATCAATGGGAAGCCTGCTACTATTAAAAGTGAGACAAGATAAGGCAGACCGAATGTTCACGATTGATGGATACCGTAGCGGTTTGCTTATCGCGATATATCTGTCGATATTGAGACAAGTTATTATGATGCCAGAGAATAAAAATCCAAAATAAAATGTCGAGGACAGGAATCTGTTCCCATGTGAACAAAGGCTATCATTTGCCACAATGTTGAGACAGATATCAATGCACCCTGATATACCACCTTTTAGATCTACCACTCCAATACACTGATAGAAGAATCGTGGGACTTCTTCAAAGACACTCCAATGTTTTCGAAGGATAACTAGAGAGCAGACATTTGTCGATATAACGAGAAATCCGATGATAACAAAAACAAAGCACAGAAAAATATCGACACCAAACATTTTCGATGATTGTCAAGAAACAACTAGTGCGGATGAAGGCTAGAACATCAAATAGGGAAATACTGATGCGACAAAACAATGTCGTCAATATACATTTATGCCCGCTGTTAAAATCTCATTCCTTTCCATTCAGCAAACACATACATGTGTGATGAAGGCTTGGCTATGTTCACCAACCAGACTTGCTTTCCTTAGCTTGACAGTTAGTGTAAATAGAAGGCGTCTTTTAAAGTCTCAATCGACTGACTGATTTGACAGTAAGAATCAATTAATGGGTTCATTCTTGTAATCTTCCCTTTGATGTTCCCAGAGGACGCGATTACAGATTTAATTGTTCCCGCCCTTGTAATGGCTTTTGCATCCATCGCTTATCGCGATATATCTTTCGATATTGAGACAAGATATTATAACGGTAGAGAAGAGGAATCCAAAACAAAATGTCGAGGACAGGATTCTCTGCACCTGTGAACAAAGGCTGTCATTCGCCACAATGTTGAGGATGAAGTAAAGCATCCTGATAGACCACCTATTAGATCGACCACTCCAATACACTGATAAAGGAATCGTTGGACTTCTTCAAATACACTCCAATGTTTTCGAAGGATAACTAGAGAGCAGACATTTGTCGATATCACGAGAAATCCGATGATAACAACAACGCAGCACATAAAAATATCAACACCAAACATTATTGATGATTGTGGAAAGAAGATTAGTGTGGATAAAGGCTGGAACGTCAAAAAGGGATAGACCGATCCGACAAAACCAGGTAGTCAAAATATTGTTATGCCCGCAGTTAGAATTTCATTCCTTCCCATTCAGCAACTACATAGATGAGTGATGGAGCCTTGGCTTTTAACGGCAGCCAGACTAAATTTCCTAAATGTGGCAATTAGTGTAAATAGAAGGCGTCTTTTAAAGTCTCAATCGACTGACAGTCCTCCGCTGACGATAATCTAACTGTAATCATGGCACCGAGTCTATGTTTGATGTAAGTTTTTTCTTTATTAAGATTTTTTTATTTTCTCAATTAATATATTACATAGTAGCGCATGCATACAAAAAACACGAATTAAAATACATTCAAAACACTTTTAAAACAGTTCATAACATACATGTATATACCATACATTTTCTCATTGTTCTTGACACAAAACCTTCCATTTTCCTATGTAAATTCATCAAATTATGTTTAAAAGCGATTATTATCTCATTCTTGTCAATTTGTTTTAAACCAAGTTTAAAATGAGCAAATGAGGTTTTATATTTTGATATTTGCATGAATATGTGAAGTATTTTGCAAATATTAAGATGGTGTTAATGAGATAGAAGTTATTGAGGATTAAAACCTCAAAACAAATTTCGACATCACTAACATTTTTTTTGTTTTATTTTTGGACCGCAACCAATCATATACATCATTCCAAAAAACAACTATATATTAATTTGTTCACATGTTAGAAATAGATGAACGAGGGTTTTGATGTAGGTTTCACGGAAATTACAAGTAGGTGTATCTTATACTCTAATTTTAAACAGGAAGCCTTCCGTTGAAATTCTTCTGTAAATAAACTTAAATTTGAAAATAAGATTCATATAAAATATATATAAATACATTTATATAAAATGTTTTTATGTAAGTTATGCCAAACAAAATTAGGTCGTTGAGGCCATGTAGTGATTAAAAAAGATGTTCATCAAATCTTTGTCTATTAGTAAACATATTACTACATGAATAGTAACTTTTAAGCCTTACTTATAACCCATACCACCAGACCGACAGTACAGTGAGCGAAATATTCATTATTTTCAATTTATGGTCAATAATTGGTGGGTTTGGAGTCAGTTTGGCAGGGTGACTAGACTTTCAATTCACAAGATCTAGACAAGAAAACGGAATACCTAATACGATGGATTCACATTCCAAGGCGCCATTTAGTGACAGTCGATTTCACGTGATGCATTTTGGGAAAAAGTCGCCCAAAATACTGCTTGTGGCATTGATATATGCCCATGAGATAAGTGAAATAAGTCGGAATTTTGGGCGGGGAAATTATGAATTGCCTAAATTTCGTAAGGTGCTCGTAAGGTATACGTTCACATTTTATGCAATTTATGCAGCGCTTTTTTTTTCGCACCCCGACACAATATACCAAAAAATCGTCAGATATTCTTACGAAAGACTTGAGAATGCCGTCAGTTACATGGACGACCATCTTGCGAGAACATCCATTCGTAAGATGGCCGTAAGTCTGACGTAAGAAGAACTCCAGGCATTCTTACGAGAAAAAAAAATTAGTCGGCGTTCGTACGAACTCCGTACGAAGTACGTAAGAAACTATACCCCATCTACGAACTCTGGAATTCGTACGACAGGTGGATACGTACGAACCTTTGTGACCGTAGCTTTATCCAGGAAAATATTGCACTGAAACAAAATATAGTGTTATTGACCCTACTCACGACATTCTAGGCTTTTTGGTAAGGGGTTATATTTCCAAACGTTATTTACACCAACGGATGAGCCTATTCTAAGAAAACAAAAATGTGCCCCGATGCTAGAAAAACCCATCAACAATTATTTTGTAATTTAGGTCGCTTTTGTGGCCCCAAAATGATTTTTGTTATTGATATTTGCCTAAAGTCAGGCCTAATTCCCAGTAAGAATCAGTTGATGGGTGGATTTTGAGATCTTCTATATGCCTAATCCCAAGAATGCGATTAAAAACGTGGTTGCTCCCTCACTTGTTTTTATGCATCGAGCACTCAATTGTGAATGGGTTGTGTTATAACTATTGATAGACATACCTGCTCTCAGTTCCGTGATTTGTTGGTTATCTTTTGTGTGGATGGGTATGTGGGTGGCAAAATGTGCGTGTGTGTGTAATTGTGTGAATGGGTGTGGGGTTTGATTTTGAAAAAGCATTCGATTCCGTATCTCATACTTTTCTCTTTAGAGTCTTAGAAAGGTTTGGGTTCGGTCCTTCATTTTTTTTCGTGGGGAAAAACTATTTACAGTAATATAAGTAGCTGTGTTATGAATGGGGGTTTTGCTACTGGTTATTTCGATATTAAGCGAGGGGTAATTAAGGCAAGGAGATCCACTCTCGCCCTACTTATTTATTCTCGCTATTGAAATATTGGCAACAGTGGTGAGGAATGATGAGGTTATTAAAGGCGTTAATATTAGGAAATTGAAGTCAAACAAGTTTTATATGTAGATGTCATGACAATATTTGTTAGAAATAAAGAATCTGTAGAAATAGTAAAGGAGATGTATACGTTATTTAAGAAAATAAGTGGTTTACGCGTTAATGCGGAAAAAAACTAATATTATGAAATTGGGGAAAAACAAAGACAAATCAGAAAAACTTCCCTTCGGGAATGTGGTTAAAGAAATTAAGAATCTGGGAGTGTATTTTGCGTTAGACGTCTGAATAAGACAGGAATTTAATTTTAAGGAGATTTTAAGCAAGATTAAAAGACTTCTCGGATAGTGGAAACAGAAGGACCTTACGGTGTTTGGAAAATGCATTTATTAAAAACATATGCATTATGTAAATTATATTACGTTTTTGCTTCACTAGTGGTTCCAAAGTGGGTCATATCGGAAATACAGAAAATATGTTTTGAATTTATATGGAATGGGAAAGATCGAATTAGGAGATTAATATTGTATCAAGGTTATAATGAACGAGGGTTACGAATGATTATTTTTGACTCGTTTGTAAAAACCCAACGGGTAATGTGGGTGAAAAGACTATTGTACGGAGAAAAATCTATGAGATGGAAGCTATAGTTTGATTTCTGCTTCAAGATGGTAGGGGGTAGATTTATTTGTTTGTGTAACTATGATTCCAAGTTATTAAGTTTCAAAGTCCCTAAGTTCCAGCTAGAAATGATCAAAGCATGGGGAGAGTTAGAAGGTTGTAGGAATTTTGAAGAAAAGAATAATCCAATTATTTTTAACAATAACGATTTCTTATTAAAAAAGAAAATGGTTTTTGATGAGGAGTTGTTTACACGCAATATAATTTCAATTCAAGATATTTTTGCTGAAAATGGCATGCGGGCAATATCTCATTTTCAACATTTGGGGTTAAAAGGAACCAAATAGTTGATGTATGGAATATTGGGGAAGCTATTTTGAGAAGCGGAAAAAAAGGATAACTGGAGTTTAGTGGATTTAAAAGAGTATGATATTTTAATGCGGTTTAACAGTACTGTGAAGGTTTATAAAAATGTTAAAGAGAAGTTACAACATTTATTTGTCTTGAAGATTCATGGTTGACGGGAATTTTCAGATTTTTAAAATGAGGTATGTAGGGAGATATTTAGTAAGCCTAGGAAAGTAACTCTTGTTGTTAACAGACTAAGGGAAATTCAGAATAAACTGCTCTATGGAGCAACATATACTAGAGAACACTTATTTAGATTCGGCTTTGTTGTAGATAAATTGTGCTCATCTTGTAAGCAAAAGATTGAAACATATTCACACTTGTTTTTGGAGTGTGTACATGTTCAAAGATTATGGCAGAATGTAATAGCTAAGTTTGAGCTGAGGGAATTAAGGTCTATCGACTGAATAGATATTCATTTAGAGTTGTCCGGTAATTCCCCACGAATAAAGATATTTAATACAATTTTTACAATTAAATATTGGATATACAGATGCAGGGGCAGGTCCGTAATATTGTTTTTGGAGGAGTTTCAAAAAGAACTGTTGGAATTCAGGGAAGAAGAAAAGAATATTGCAGGGAGAGCAGGTAAATTGGCCTTACATTTACAGAAGTGGGAACAAGTGAACTTCCATGAAACTTTAACACTTGGCTATACTTTTGGCTATTGTAGCCTCGTTTAAATGGTCTTTTACAAATGTTTAAATAGTTTGTTTCTGTTTGTCTGTCGCTCCAATTTGGGGGTATTCTGAGGAGGCTAGGAACAGTGTGTGGTGGAAGTGTGGTCGGGTGGTGTGTGTGTGTGTGTGTCGCATGGTGGGGGGGGGTAGTAGTGTGTTCGGTTGGATAGGGTTATTCGTTTTATGTTACAACTGATTTCATTTTTGTTTTCATCAATCGTAAAATCTATGTAATGATAATGTTTTGAATTCATGTCTAGGAAAAACAACTGTATTTTATTTCTAAGATTGGTTTGTATTGTTTGGAATCAATAACAAAACTATTGAAACAAAAAAGTTGTATCCTTAATATCAAACAAAGTTTCACAAATTCATTTTTCTTCTTAGCGTGGTGTGGGTAGGCATGTGGGCATATGAATGAGATACTTTAGGTGCGCGTGTGGGTGTGTGCATATTGGGTGGGTGTTAATATCTTTATCATGCTTTTCGGGCTTATCAAACAATTTTTCTTTGATTCAGCTTTTTAGCTTGTTTGTGGTTGTTTGTGGTTGTTTGTGGTTTTGTGAGTGTTGGTGGGTTTTCTTATCAAACATACTTTCGTGATTCCTCTGTTAGTAGCGTTTCTGTGTACAAGTGTTTGAATGTGTGTGTGGAAACGTGGGTGTCTCTTTGGTATGAGATAGTTATGTGTTAGCGGGTTGGTGTCGTTCACTCTATCAAACAGACCATTAAACTGAGTGTACATTTTCCATTTAACGGTATAATACTAAATTCACACTTACGTGTACTTGTGGGCAACTCTGCAGCACACTTTCTGCATTTCTCCTCTTCCTGTCACCACAATATTAACATACGACAAACAACAGTCACTGCCTTTAAGTAAAACATTTAAAACATGATAACATACAATAATAATAACGCTAAAATGTTACTTGATTTAAAAAAAATTGCTATTCTGTAGTCATATGTTAATAATTTATTTTATGATATGTTGTGTTCTCTAGTTTGTTTGGAAATGATCATCCCTTTCTAAAATAACTGTAGTGTAATTACACAGCTTAGCCGGGAGATCTTTCGAAATTATTTGTCATGTTATCACGTTATTATTAGCTGTCATTATATTCGGGGAATGAAAAAACTCGAATCAATTATTAAAAATAAACATAATATATTTGATTTTACGATATTACCAACATAAACATTTTTGTTAATAAACGTTTTTTTAATCAACTGCATGTACTTTTCTTAAGTCCAATGATGGCCAATGAAGAAATAGAAGATCAACGAAGTTCATTGTATTGTATAGTTAATCGAACTACTTTCGACCTTGTTTACATGAGAACTGATTAAATTACATTGGGTCTACATTTATACCATTTTAGGGACGGTATTCTGGATATTTTTTTCTTAATGAATGACCCATTACGCACAGGACCTATTTTGTGGAGGACTAATTGGTTCCAAACGTCTAAAAAAAACCTCTCTTTGCACAAGGTTTCTCGTTCTTCCTCAAATCAAAAATAGATGCGCATTTCTACTTAATTTCAAAATGCTCTCCGATTTCACATCTATAATAAATAATAATGCTAATACAAGATTTATAAATACCTGGTTCTAAGGCCAATTATAAGCGATTCCTTTTTTATTACGACGATTTATGATATAAATGTAACATTAACATGACTAAATGTAAAACTAAAGAGAAAGTAAGACACTAACTTTTAGACATTATATTGATAAATGCGTTGACCAAAGCGTTACATCAAATTTACTAGTAATGTTTCAGCAGAAGGATAACGCCGGGTAATTCTGAGCAAACAACAGGAACAACGTCCCCTTCATGTTCTTGCAAACAAATGCTTCTCCATGTATAGCAATATGCTTGCTAAAATAGAAATAATTTGCTTTTTTTATCAAACATTTTCATCTCTTTTTAGCTACTGCCACTGTGGCCCTTTTCTTGACTTTTAAGATCAGTTTTTTTTTTCATTTTGATTTTAAGTCTGTTCGCTAGCTTACGTTTTACTTCAGTTACAATAAACATATACAATGTGAACATAAAACAATGATATTCAAATCCGTAAACATTTTTTTCTGAAAGGTCTTATTTCGTAAAAGTGATAGCCCACTTATTCTTTGACACACTTCACCTTTCACACTTAAACTTTTGTACATTAACTTACATAATTAAATTAAAGTTGCCTCGTAGTGCTCAATAAATCAGTGAAAAGGTTAGTCCGGGATTACACCTAGAAAACATTTTCTTAGCTTTCATGAATACCGTTCATTACCTTACAATGGACTGTAAAGAAAACATGATCTCCAATCGTGTATCAATGTTGGTGTTAAGTGGCTGTTTCGATAGAATGTGGTAATAATAATAATAATAATAGGCATTTTTATAGCGCCATCTATATATCTAGAAATTCTTTTCCGAGGCGCAGTTATTATTACCCCGCCTTTAGCCTAGCTGCCATTACAGCGCTCCAGCATTTCAAGGAATTCATTCTTGCCAGGTACCCATTTACCTCACCTGGGTCGAGTGTGGCAAATAAAGATTAATTCCTTGCCAAAGGATAGTAGTGCCGTGTCCGGGATCGAACCACGACCTTCGAATTTCAAGTCAAGTGCTTAAACCATTCGAATACGACACTTCAGGTCGTACGGCTGTCAACTACTCCCAAGTTCTACAAAAATTCGTTAACAAACCGCAGTTAGTTTTCGGAGCAAAAGATTGATCGAAAGCTGCCTTTGGCTGCACGTCGATAGGCTGCATTGGTCCGGGCAAATATGAACGCATTGCTCCAGAAATTTACGAGTGTTAACATCGTCAGAAGAACGTCAGCAGTCTTAGACATGAGGCTACTGATCATTATCATAAAGAACAATCGTAAAATGGTTGGCACCAAAGAGATCAAATTCACTATGCTGATGAACAAAACAGTCTTGACCCCTTTGAGTTCGATTCTGCGATGTCTCGCGTTATTCCCGTCAGCCAAACGAGGCACTGGTAAGGCGGCGATGGCTCGGGCTTGCTGAGTAGCTATGCCCATGGATATTAGGTTCAAAATTATACCAATGTATATGGGCATAGTGGATATGAAAGAAAGCGTGACAATTGTTGCTTTTTCCGTAGAAGTAAGATCAGGACCCAACATCGTTCCATTCCCGCACATGTAATCCTCCTGAATCCGATATAACTTATAAGCCGGAGATCCTGGTACTTGAACAAAGATTACATATATCAAAAGGAAGCATGTCGATAAAGCGAAACAAGCTAAGCCAGAACGAATGTTCACGATTGATGGATACCTAAGTGGTTTGCTTATCGCGATATATCTTTCGATATTGAGACATGCTATTGTGATACCAGAGAAAATAAATCCAAAGTAATATGTCGCGGACAGGAATCTGTACAGCTCTTGTGGATGACGGCAGTCACTGTCCACAATGTAAAGAATGTAGTAAGTGCATCCTGAGAGCCCACCTATTAGATCTACCACTCCAATAAACTGATAGAGGAACCGTGGGACTTCTTCAAAAACACACCAATGTCTTCGAAGGATAACTAAAGAGCAGACATTTGTCGATATCACGAGAAATCCGATGAAAACAAAAACAAAGCACAGAAAAATATCAACACTGATCATTGTTGACGATATGTATGGATAACGACTTGAACATCAAAAAGGGATCGACCGAAGTGGAAGAGATATGTAGTCAATACAGACTAATGTACGCTTTTAACATGTTGTTCCTTTCCATACAGCAACAACATAGATGAGTGAGCATAAAAATGATTATAAATAGAACGCGCCTTATAAAGTTTCAATCGAGTGACTGATTTGACAGTCCTTCGCTGACGATACTCATATAATCTGCCAGCTACGATGGACAAATGCTATGTTTTATGTCTGTATGCAAACCGAAATAGGACTTTGGGGCATCATAGTAATTAAAAAGGAGGTTATCAAATCCTTTCTTTAGATAGTCACGATATCACTATAATCATAAATTCTAAACCGTACTTATAATTACACCATGAGACTGACATCAGACTGACAGTAGACCAAGCGAAAATGTTACTATTTTCAATTCATGAATCATAACCGGTCGGTTTCAGGTTGGTTTGGCGGTGTAACTTATATATTGAGGTGGCCTAATGATTTCTAATAGTTTACAAAACCTCTCTTGGCATAAGATTTCTCGTTCTTCCTTAAAGCAAAAGGAAGCTCTATTACTTTCAATCATTTAAACAAAAAATCTTTGAGACAAAATGCGAAGCTAAAGACACGGTAAGACACTAGTTAGAGGCATTACATTACTAAATGTGTAGCTATAGCGGTACACAGGGGCGTCGCCAAAGGGGGGGAGGTGTGTGGGGGGGTGCGACACCCCTCCACTTGTCAGGATATTGTCGGTAAAATTGCGCTGCCGTCGGGAAAAAAGAGAAAAGGGGGAGGGAAGAAAAGAGAGGGAAAGGGAAAGAAAAGAAAAAAGAAAAGGAAAAGAAAAGAAAGAAAGGAAAAGAAAGGAAAGAAAAGAGAAAGGAAAGAAAGAGCAAAAAGAAAAAGAGGGAGAAGAGGAAAGAAAGGAAAAGAAAGAAAAAGAAGAAAAAGGAAGAAAAAGAAGAAGAAAAAAGAGAAAAGGGAAACAAAAGAAACGGGGGGTGCAGAGAGGAGAGAGGGGGAGGTAAGAGCCTGAGAAAGGAGGAGTGGGAGTAAAAGAAAGGGGGGGGGTTGTGGGTGGAGTCGTCTCGTCAAAGAAGCAAGAAAGACATGGGTAAATATGTTGCTGTGTCGGGTCAGCTGTGTCGGTATTCTTGCTCGATCCCCGTGTACTATATCAATGCAGAAGTTTGAAGTCGGTGAGATGTATATTGTCGGTCGGCCGACAAGTTTTTTTCCCTACGAACGGTGACTTTTTATCCGCTGTGACGACTTCGAGAGTGACTACAACTACAATGCTTGTATTTTTTTTCGAAGTTTCACTTTCCTATAATATCAGCTAAAGAAATCAGAGGTTTAAAATTTTCGGGGAAACTAATTCAAACAAGGATTAAGCGTCAACAACGGTACGACGAATCGTCTTCCTTCTCTATACTTTGATGAAACGCAAAAATTGAGGAAACGTCTAGGCTTCCGCGATTCTCGCAGAGGGGGGAAAACTGAATTCAGATAAGGATTAAGAGTCGAGAACAGTACAGCGAATCGTTTTCCTTTCTCTATACTTTAATGAAACGCAAAAATTTCCGCGCTTTGCGCGGGTGGGGGAAAACTTCATTTAGACGAGTCGAGAACGGTACAACGAATCGTTTTCTTTCTCTAATAATTTGAGGAAACGTCTAAGCTTCCGCGATTCGCGCAGAGAGGGAAAAATGAATTCAGATAAGGATTAAGAGTCAACAACGGTACGACGAATCGTCTTCCTTTCTCTATATTTTGATGAAACGCAAAAATTTCCGCGCTTTGCGCGGGTGGGGGAAAACTTCATTTAGACGAGTCGAGAACGGTACAACGAATCGTTTTCTTTCTCTAATAATTTGAGGAAACGTCTAAGCTTCCGCGATTCGCGCAAAGGGGGGAAAACTGAATTCAGATAAGGATTAAGAGTCGAGAACAGTACAACGAATCGTTTTCCTTTCTCTATACTTTGATGAAACGCAAAAATTTCGCGCTTCGCGCTGGAGAGGAAAACTTCATTAAGACGAATCGAGAACGGTTCAACGAATCGTCTTCTTTCTCTCATAATTTAAGGAATCGTCAAAGCTCCCGCGCTTCGCGCAAGAGGGGGGAAACTGAATTCAGATAAATAGAGCTTAATAAGAGTCGAAAAAGGTGCAACGAATCGTCTTCTTTCTATAATATTTAAATCAAACGTCTAAGCTTTTCGCGCTGAAAGGGGGAAACTGAATTCAGACAAGGATTAAGAGTCGAAAACGGTACAGCAAACCGTCTACATTTTATAATAATTTAATGAAACGTCAAAGCTTTCGCGCTTCGCGCGGGAGAGGGGGGGGGGGAACTTCATTCAGACAAGGATTAACAGTCGAGATCGGTACAATAAATCGTCTTCTTTTCCTAATGATATAAATTCAGATAAGGATTAAGAGTCGAGAACAGTACACCGAATCGTCTGCTTTTTCTCATAATTTATGAAACGTCTAAAGCTTCCGCGCTTCGCGCGGGAGGGGGAGAAACTGAATTCAGACAAGGATTAACATCGAGAACGGTACAGCAAATCGTCTACATTTTATAATAATTTAATGAAACGTCTAAGCTTTCGCGCTTCGCGCGGGAGGGGGGGGGGGGGGGACTTCATTCAGACAAGGATTAACAGTCGAGATCGGTACAATAAATCGTCTTCTTTTCCTAATAATTTAAGGAAACGCCTAAGCTTCCACGGTTCGTGCGGGAGGCCTAACACCGACACCCCCCTAATGAGCGCGCTTCTTTAAGTGAATCGCTTGCTCACTACCGCCCCTCCCTAAATTAAGATCCTAGCTCCGCACCTGCATTAAAATATATAGCTTTGATGTTGACTAAGTTGACGAAATAATTCGTATATTTATGTCGTCGAGGAAAATGACCATTGGCGCATACGCAATTACTATAGATCGTCCATAGGAAAAACAATTTAGCCTTCGGCCCCGGGTTATAGGGTTAAATTTGTAGATATTGGGACATTTAATTTTGTCGGTAATTGGTGGCTAGTTTTGTCGGTAATCGTTGGCCTCTACACCCCCCCCCCCCCCCCCCCCCCCCCCCCCCCCCCCCCCCCCACTGAAAAAGGTCTAGCGACGCCCCTGGCGGTACATAGATATCCTTTACATTAGGACATGCAGGATATTAGCTAATAAATCTATTTATTAATTATGTTTTTGTAGAAGGATACGATCATGCCCCCATCATAGTGGGCCTCATATGTAACACTAGGAACGTAAAGCCTAGCAATCCGGTACAAACAACAGGAACTGTGTGCCTCTTCATGTTCTTGCAAACAAATAATTTCCCATGTTTGGAAACCTCTTGCTCAAATAGAAAGTATTCACTTTCTTTATGAAGCATTTCATTGATTTCTTTTCTTTGCTTGACTGGTAAGATCAGTCGTTAAGCTTCTTTTTCATCTTTCACTGTTTTACTTCATTTTAAGTCTATTTGATAACTCATATTTTACTACAGTTACACTAGGAAAAACCGAAGAAGCAGTATATTGCTGTAAAATATATAAACAAACATAGAGAGTCTACCCAATTTCTTAAGAAAAGGAACAGGGCATACCCGTGTTATAATTTTGTGTAGTCCTCCCATACAAAGAGGAAATATGAAACGAAGGCTAGATTGGTGTTTAAACCAACACGTAGGCGGCAAGTCCCTAATAATGTGGCAAAATTCGTGTCATAAACTTCTCAAAGTACTTCTTAAGACTTCATTCCTTTACGAAGCAGGATATTGCTGTCAAATATATTTTTGACATGATATGACAAAGAAACGAGCTTTCATCACTACAAATAAAGAGCGAATGCTGACATCGAAGATTCATAATAGGCATGATCGTTATTAAAATGAAAATTCTCTCGGCTTTTATTATCGCACGTAGAAAAAAGTAATTGAGACTTTTCAAGACTTGGCATCAGAGAGATAATGAATAATGTCAAACAAAAATTGCAATTAATCGTGAATGATCGGAATCATGTCAAATGAATCCTATTCATATCACCCACGAAATTTCGGCCCTGTTTAATCTCGTCAATATTTCTGTCAAAAGAGTTTTGTGGTTACTGATAGCAATTAAAGGTGATTGGTTGTAGATGCACAGCACTTATTAAAACAAATTAATAACTTTTATCGGCCAATTTCAAAAGTAGATTTCGAATGTCAAAATGTCCTTAATAACAACTTTTGTCCTTTATTTTGATCCTAGCGATGTTAACATAAAACAATGCTACAAGTATTTAATTCCGTAATCTCTTGTTTTATATTTTATAGATTGTTTAAGAAAGTGTCAGCGTCCTAAATGAGACACCGACCACTTATTATCTAACACACTTAACACTTACAAAACATTTTCTTTTGTTTGTTTGCTAAAATAGTTATGGTAAAGTCGACAATGAGAGCTCCATAAATCAGTGGAAATTTTAGTCTGGGCTTAGATCTACCTAAAGCTTGTACGCATTTATGAATGCCGTCCATTATATTTCAATGGACAGCAAGGAAAATATTGCTCTGGTAATGCACAGTGGCTGCATCCATAGAGTATAGTCAGGTCGCAGGGCTGTCAACCACTTCAGGTGCCAACAATAATCGTAAGAAACCGCAGTTAGTTTTGGGAGCAAAAGATTGATCGATAGCTGTCTCTGGCTGCTCGCCGATAGGCTGCATTGGTCCGAGCGAATATGAATGCATTGCTCCAAGAATTCACAAGTGTTAACATCGTCAGAAAAACTTGAACAGGCTCTGATATAGAGTGAATGGTCGTAATCGTAAAGTACAATCGTACATTAGTAGGAACCCAAGAGATAAAATTCACTACGCTGATGAACAAGATAGTCTTGACCCCTTTGAGTTTTACTCTGCGATGTCCTGGGTTATGTTCGCCCGCCCCCCGAGGCACTGCTAAGGCGGCGATGGCTCGGGCTTGTCGCGTAGCTATGCCCATGGATATTATGTTCAATGTTATACCAGTGCATATTGGCACCATTGATACTGAATAGAGCGTGACGATGGTTGCTTTTTCCGAAGAAGTAAAATTTAGATTCAATACCGTTCCATTCTGGCTAATGTAGTTATCCTGAGACAACTTATAAATGGGAGTTCCTGGTACAAAAGTTAATATTATAAATATTAAGGGAAAGCCTGTTGCTAAACCGAAACAGGATAAGCCAGAACGAATGTTTACGATTGATGGATACCTCAATGGTTTGCTTATCGCGATATATCTGTCGATATTAAGACAAGATATTATGATGGCGGAGATGAGAAGTCCAAAGAAAAATGTAAGGGACAAGAATCTGTACAGATCCTGTGAACGACAGCACTCACTTCCCACAATGAAAAAAAAATGTGGTAAATGCATCCTGAAAGGCCACCTATTAGATATACCACTCCAATACACTGATAAAGGATTCGTGGTACATCTTCAAAGACACTCCAATGTTTTCGAAGGATAACTAAAGAGCAGACATTTGTCGATATCACGAGAAATCCGATGAAAACAAAAACGAAGCACAGAAAAATATCAACACCAAGCATTGTTGATGATTGTCAAGAGCAGATTAGTGTGGATGGAGGCTGGAACATCAAAAAGGGATCGACCGATTCAACAGAGACATGTAGTGAATATAGTTTTAGGTTCGCAGTTAAATTCTAATTTCTTCTCACCCAGCAACTACAAACATGAGTGATGAAGCCTTGTATATTCCTAGCAACCAAAATTACTTTCCTTAGCGTGGCAATTAGTGTAAATAGAACGCGCCATTTAAAGTCTCGGTACAGTGACTGATTTGGAGTTTCTTCGCTGACGATAATCAAATAATATGACAGCTATAATGGTACCGATGCCATGTTTGATGTCTGTATTTAAACCAAATTAGGTCGTAGAGGCAATATGGTAATATGATATGGTGTTATTAAATCCTTGCTTCAGGAAGTCACGATATTATTATAATCATATTTCTTTAACCCTATACTTATAACCAAATGACACCCGTGACAGACAGCACACCTAACAGTAGACTGAGCGAAAATGTCATTAAGCGGTGTAAATTTATATTGAGATGGCCTTATGGGTTCTAATTGTCTTTAAAACCTCTCTTTGCTCAAGGTTTCTCGTTCTTCCTCAAATAAAAAATAGATGCGCATTTCCAGCTTTTACTTTTAAATGCTCTATAATTTCATATTTATGACACAGCAAAAGAATAAACCTGGCACTTGCGATGTGTCCTTACGAATTATCATTGATATTTTTTGTTTTATTACTCTCATTCATTATTTTATAATTTTTTAACTAAGAGACAAAATGGTAATCTAAAGTCACAGTGAGACACTCGTTTTAGGCATACCATTAGTAAATGTGTTGCTAAAGCGTTACATCGATTTCCTTTGTCGTAGGACATGTAGGATTTTAGCTCATCATTCCATTCATTTATTAATTATGTTTAAGTAGAGGGATACGATTATGCTTCTATCCCAATAGGCCGCACATTTAAAACTAGCAACATAAAGCAGAGTAATTCGGAGCAAACAACGAGAACTACGTCTCTCTTCATGTTCTTGCAAACAAATGCTTCCCCATGTCTGGCATTTGCTTGCTTAAATAGAAAGTACCCACTTTCTTTATCAAGCATTTACTTGATTGCTTCCAAGCTCTTGTTAGCTTGGCCCTTTACTTGAATTTTAAGATCATCGGTAAGGTCACTTATTTATCCTTAATTTTTTCACTTCATTTAAGTCTATTCGATAGCTTATTGCTTTACTACAGTTACACTATTAAAAAAAAAACGAATCGCGAACTATTTAGCCATATGCATATATTGATACGATAGTATGATGGCAGAGAACAGGAAAGAGAGGTAAAAACATCTTGACAAGGACTCTGCAAATCTCGTGATAAATAATGGCACTCACGATCTGCATATATAGCATGTGATATAAAAAATACATCTCGATAAACAACTGGTGAAAGCTATCACACCAATACAACACTAAAGCAATCTCGGGACTTTCTTAAAGACAAACTGGGCGCAATATCAACACTAACCATACTTAATGTCAAGTAAAGTCATTGTTTATCACAACAAATATATCAATAATGAATATCACTTCTAAAAACCTAACAAAGAGCTTCTAGCCAATTTCGTAAGAAGGTAAACGGGGCACACGCGTGTCATAGAATTTGTCGTCGTCCAATACCAAGAGGAAAAATATATAGAACAAAGTCTAGTTTCGTGTTTATATCTAACAAGTAGGTGACAAGTCCCCAATAATGTGGCAAAATTTATGTCATAAAGTAATCGAAGAACTTCTTAAAAACTTCATTCCAATCGGAGCAGGATATCGCAGTAAACATTTATGTTTGAAATGATTTGACAAAGAAACGAGCTTACACTACTATAAATTAAGAGCTAATGCTGACATCTAAGATTCATAATAGGCACGCTCGCTATTAAAAACAGAATTCTCCCCGTCGTTTATTTCACACACGTAGAATAACTTATCTGAGGCTCTTTTAGGACTTGGCATCAAAGGGAGAATGAATAATGTCAAATAAAAATTGCAATTAATCGTGAATGATCGGAATCATGTAAAATGAAACCTATTCATATCACTCACGAAATTTCGGCCGTGTTTAATCACGTCAATATTGCCGTTAAAAGAGTTGGTGATTCCTAATGAAAATTACAGGTGATTAATTGTGGATGCATAACACTTATCAAAAACAAATTAGTGAAAGTTTGAAATATAGAGTGAATAGGACAGTTCTAGAATTTTACAATTATTAAATCGCAGAAAGAGTAGAGAAGTTCAAAAATACTAACGAGACGAAACAGATTTATTCATATATATTACATTTTAGTGAACTGTGCAAGAAGCTACAAAGGTTATTCCCAATCTGGACGGAGAAGTGTGAACCGAGCCGAGACCACACGCCTCGAGGTCAAGGGAGGGGGTCGCACAAGTATTGGCGTCAGCAATAAAACCAGTAAGGTTCGCGCCATACAATTTTCGAGCATGTTGGTAAAGGGAGGTGTTTTAACAAACGTTATTTTATCGAAGGGTCTGAAAAAAGAAGGATAGGGGCAATCATGCTAGAAAAAGTGGTCAAATCTACACCGAAAAACAACAACAACAACAACAATATGGTAATTTCGGTCACTATTTTAGCCCAACAATGACCATTGGTGTTGATATTGGTCCAAAGTCAGGCCAATTCTCAGTAAGATTCAATTGATGGGTGAATTTTGAAATCTTCCCTTTGATGATTCCCAAAAGACACGATGAAAGATTTAATTGTTTCCGCGATTTTAATGACTTTTTCATCTATCGCACAGTTGTGTTCGTTGTATTTCGCTGTTGCTAGACAACCCAATACCTGCTTTCAGCTCCGTGATGAATTCAAGTCTTTTTGTCCATAACGTGTGTGTAAGGGCATGTGTGGGAGTGTACGTGTGTGTTTGTGTGTGTGAGAGAAAGTGGGTGTGTGTGTTTTTGTGAGTGGGCGTTGTTATCCTTATCAAATACAATGTCACAGATTCATCTTTTTTTCTTCTTAGCGTGGTGTGTGGGTAGGCATGTGAGTGTCTGATTGTGATAGAGTGTGAGCGTGTATTTGCGTGCGTGTGTGTGTGTGTGTGTGTGTGTGTGTGTGTGTGTGCGAGTGTGTGTTGCTGCTTGAAGTAGTCATAGCTGCAGAGGTGTTCTGGCGTGGAAGTGCCTGGATGGACTAGCTCAATAACAAAACAAAACAAGCTTTTTAATTGCACTGCCTTTTCCTCAGTATTATCTTCTTCTTTTAATGCAACCTTCTTAAAATTGTGATGATTGTTTAATGTTATGTTGGAAAGTAATTATTTTGTCTGTATTTATATATTAAAGACAAATTTTATGTATTTTTGACATGACAATAAATTATCTTGAATCTTGAATCTTGAATCTTGAATCTTGAATCTTAAAGTAGATATTCATTGATTTTAAAAACTAACTTTATTTTCATTATTGCAAAGTTGAAACTGTGATTCGACAAGGTTATTAAAATTCAATGCTTGGAAACATTCGAAGTAATGATTATTATAAATTACAAAACGCTTAAATACAGCCCCGGCCTAGCCCCTAAAGAGCTCTCCGAACGCTGCTGAGATGTGTGAGATCACAGTATGGACATGACTTGCACAAGCAGACGATGCTCCATGACATCTCACACATTTTCAGTGCCTGTGTTTTCATCTTCTTTTGAGTTCTTTCTCTTACTTCACTACCGTCAGGCTAAATGTATAATCTATTGCCTCACTCTAAACCCCGCGCACGGTTTTATTTTGATGACAAATGCAGCGATACAAAAATAAAGGAATTTGTCGCTTGTAAACAAAATAAGACGCCATTGTATATTCAGCTGCACACACCGGGGTATGTTCGGCGTTTCAAGAGGGAAAAAATGCCGTCCTTAATATAATTCCGGGGGGTTTTCAATTTGAAAGTCTGGTTCTTTGATTGTTAATTAACCCCTATCCTGTGTATTTACAAGCAAAAGATGTTAGTTATCAGAATCGGGTCATATCCCCTTTTGAATGGTTTGACATGCCATTACATTTATATACACTAAACTCATTATAATTGGAGAAATAACAGCTTTGCAATTATGTTCATTCTCTATGGGATGTCGTCTGCCTGGGCAGTGTTGGTCCATATAGTGACGACATTAAACATCGTTATTTTTCCGGCGATTCTCTCGTATATCCCAGCTGCTACGGAGGTGGTTGTATTTGTATTTTTATAAATCCCCCGATATGTAGTTGACCTATAACCTGTACGATGGCCATCTGTTAGCTTACCAGTTTCTAGTGATACATTAGTTGGCATATTTGTGATTTTCTTTGAATTTCACCTTTAAACAAATATAGACTATATAGAATATATCGCCATGCACCAGCGAGATTTGGGCGACGTTCACGGTTTTGAGTTTTTTGGGCGACGGTCGCTGTTTTATGGGAAGAAAAAAAAGGAAGAAAAAAAAAATCATATTTCTAAAAAGCCTTATCCGCTGCAAACAAAAGCGATTCTTCATAGGAATGAGGATGCAGGACGCCATTAAAAAGGAGGCATGACGTCAGTGGAAGGCGTGGCTTGAGTATTAGGATCGGGTAGAGGAAGGAGGGAGAGTCACCATTTCCGGAGAGCTAATGTGATGGGTGTCGTCGTCTCAGGTCGTGGTGAATGGCGGATCTGAAAGAGAGCATAAAGATAAAAAGGCAAAGTCATAATGATGATAATGATAATAATGATGATAATAATATTGGGTTCTTGTATAGCGCTCTGTCAGACTTTACACTCTTGGTGCTCTAAAATAATTCCCTCGGTTTTATTGAAAATTGTTTTAAGAGGGAGGGGGGGGGTGGCTTGAACTCCTATATTTTACGGGCCTGATTGGTACAGAAATTCAAATAGCTCGTTATCCATGGATATTATACCATAATGCCATATACAAGCACTTGATTGACAACGCAAGATTGGAGTAATAATTTTTGTTTAAATTAATTCAAAACCTTGTTTTGACAGGAAACAAAATCCGCAATGTCATACAAGCACTAACTTGACATCGCAAGATTGAAAGTAATAATTTTTGTTTAAATTAATTCAAAACCTTGTTTTGACAGGAAACGAAAATCGCAATGTCATATATAAGCACTTTATTTACACGCAAGACAAACCTTGTTTATATCGTATTTACATAACCCTCGGTTGAAAATCTTGTTTTTAGTTTCCCTTCATTAAAGATAAAGTTGAGTTCTGGTCACGCGAACAATTCTAGACATTTGTTGTTGTTAAGAGGATGGTTATGTAGTACAACCGGTGTACATTGTGAGCTTTTTAAATCCTAAAAATGAAGAAATCGAATAATATTGATAGAAGCCACGAGCACTGCACACAGAATTGGGTATATTGTTCATGATACAATAATGTTATAAAAAAGCCCTTGATTGACAACGCAAGATTGAAGTAAAAACTTTTGTTTGAATTATTTCGAAACCTTGCTTTTTATTCAATCATTGTATTCAATCTCAAATTAAATGACGTTACGCTTCATTAAATGCACTTTGGAATGTATTCCCCCTCCCCTTTCATTCACTTCCCTTTTTTTCCTTTTGTATTGGTGTTGAGGTTTTCTCTGCTTATCTTTTCTCAACATCACAGTGTTTACTTGTCAGGAGTTGACGTTCATAAGGCTAATTGCCCGATTTGTTAACACCTCATTCCCATGCAACTTTGTTTGCTCCTTCCCTCTGTAGTTTTCTTGTAATCGACCTTTTATCTGTTTATCATGTTTGCATGTTATTTTTTTTTATGGAGAGTGAAATAAATGACATTAAATAAAATATATGGGATTACACATACATGTGGCATGACATTTTGGTTAAAGTGTTTATGCTGTTTCTTGTCGTATTTCGAATATGGCTTTTTAGCCATAAACATACCAATACATTGCACCACTTAACCAGGAGAAAAAAAATCATTCAATTGTTAGCACTAGTTTTCAGTTTCGATTTCTTAAATCATAAAATTATTGTCATATGAGAGCACTCCATAATTAATTACAAATGCTAAATCATGTTCTGCTTCAATGATTTAAAATCTGATGTCGAAAGAACTCGTGGAAAAATGGCATGCATGCCATACAAGCTGCCGGTCAACCAATCAGATATCGCGAATAAATGGGTTGATGTTTCATATATTGCTATGTAGTACCACAGTTTATTAATTTTCAACGAAACTGCAATTGGATGAATAACAAAATGACTCATCAGAAAGTTGCTGAATAAATCACGCTTTATCTATATTCCCTTGTCCGGCTTCATGGCCCAGTGATTGTTGGTTTGGTGGATCATTTTCGTCTCAAGGATTATTACCAAATCTAGAATTCTCCTTCACGATCGACTTTCTCGGATTACGTGAATCATTTAATCAATGGTGAGCTTCATTTTGACATTAAGACCATCAATGTATTTGATATGCACTAATTATCCGTATGTTCTCCAGTGTATGGCTGTAAACTTATTGCACTATTTGCTATATCTTGATAGAATACAGCACAAATATTCAACGACCAACATCTGCGAATATCTTATTTTAAATGTATCGATAAAGAGTTAAAATTAAAATGTACTATCAAGTCAATACATGTCATGTATAATGCTGTTATGTGTTCAACGTACATCAAAATAGAATTCACATCATAATTATCTTCCACAGGGTTCCTTTATTCATTATCAACATAAACATTTTCACGAAAGATCAATACATGCACTATTTAATGACTTGTCATATAAGTCCTGCAGTCTCAATCAGTCATTACCTTCAGAAAGGCCTTAAAAACACATCTCTTTTGCACTTTGTAGTTGCAGTTATTATTATATGTATTTAAGTAATTTTCATTTTCATTTACTCTAAGCGATTTTGGCCTTTTTGGAAAAGAGCTGTATAAGTAACAATAATAATACAAATATTTCAACAATAAAATAATACAATATAACCTAGGCCGCACAGCGACATAAAAGATATTAAACTTGACAAAATGTAATGTGTACAGAAATTCTTTATTAACAACTTTTGTCCTTTATTTTGATCCTAGCGATGTTAACATAAAACAATGCTACAAGTATTTAATTCCGTAATCTCTTGTTTTATATTTTATAGATTGTTTAAGAAAGTGTCAGCGTCCTAAATTAGACACCGACCACTTATTATCTAACACACTTAACACTTACAAAACATTTTCTTTTGTTTGTTTGCTAAAATAGTTATGGTAAAGTCGACAATGAGAGCTCCATAAATCAGTTGAAATTTTAGTCTGGGCTTAGACCTACCTAAAGCTTGTACGCATTTATGAATGCCGTCCATTATATTTCAATGGACAGCAAGGAAAATATTGCTCTGGTAATGCACAGTGGCTGCATCCATAGAGTATAGTCAGGTCGCAGGGCTGTCAACCACTTCAGGTGCCAACAATAATCGTAAGAAACCGCAGTTAGTTTTGGAGCAAAAGATTGATCGATAGCTGTCTCTGGCTGCTCGCCGATAGGCTGCATTGGTCCGAGCGAATATGAATGCATTGCTCCAAGAATTCACAAGTGTTAACATCGTCAGAAAAACTTGAACAGGCTCTGATATAGAGTGAATGGTCGTAATCGTAAAGTACAATCGTACATTAGTAGGAACCCAAGAGATAAAATTCACTACGCTGATGAACAAGATAGTCTTGACCCCTTTGAGTTTTACTCTGCGATGTCCTGGGTTATGTTCGCCCGCCCCCCGAGGCACTGCTAAGGCGGCGATGGCTCGGGCTTGTCGCGTAGCTATGCCCATGGATATTATGTTCAATGTTATACCAGTGCATATTGGCACCATTGATACTGAATAGAGAGTGACGATGGTTGCTTTTTCCGAAAAAGTAAAATTTAGATTCAATACCGTTCCATTCTGGCTAATGTAGTTATCCTGAGACAACTTATAAATGGGAGTTCCTGGTACAAAAGTTAATATTATAAATATTAAGGGAAAGCCTGTTGCTAAACCGAAACAGGATAAGCCAGAACGAATGTTGACGATTGATGGATACCTCAATGGTTTGCTTATCGCGATATATCTGTCGATATTAAGACAAGATATTATGATGGCGGAGATGAGAAGTCCAAAGAAAAATGTAAAGGACAAGAATCTGTACAGATCCTGTGAACGACAGCACTCACTTCCCACAATGTAAAGAATGTTGTAAATGCATCCTGAAAGGCCACCTATTAGATCTACCACTCCAATACACTGATAAAGGAATCGTGGTACATCTTCAAAGACACTCCAATGTTTTCGAAGGATAACTAAAGAGCAGACATTTGTCGATATCACGAGAAATCCGATGAAAACAAAAACGAAGCACAGAAAAATATCAACACCAAGCATTGTTGATGATTGTCAAGAGCAGATTAGTGTGGATGGAGGCTGGAACATCAAAAAGGGATCGACCGATTCAAGAGAGACATGTAGTGAATATAGTTTCAGGTTCGCAGTTAAATTCTAATTTCTTCTCACCCAGCAACTACAAACATGAGTGATGAAGCCTTGTATATTCCTAGCAACCAAAATTACTTTCCTTAGCGTGGCAATTAGTGTAAATAGAACGCGCCATTTAAAATCTCGTTCCAGTGACTGATTTGGAGTTTCTTCGCTGACGATAATCAAATAATATGACAGCTATAATGGCAGCGATGCCAGGTTTGATGTCTGTATTTAAACCGAATTAGGTTGTAGAGGCCATATGGTAATATGATATGATGTTATTAAATCCTTGCTTCAACCCTATACTTATAACCCAATGACACCCCGTGACAGACAGCAGACCTAACAGTAGACCGAGCGAAAATGTCATTAAGCGGTGTGAATTTATATTGAGATGGCCTTATTGGTTCTAATTGTCTTTAAAACCTCTCTTTGCTCAAGGTTTCTCGTTCTTCCTCAAAGAAAAAATAGATGCGCATTTCCAGCTTTTACTTTTAAATGCTCTATAATTTCATATTTATGACACAGCAAAAGAATAAACCTGGCACTTGCGATGTGTCCTTACGAATTATCATTGATATTTTTTGTTTTATTACTCTCATTCATTATTTTATATTTTGTTAACTAAGAGACAAAATGGTAATCTAAAGTCACAGTGAGACACTCGTTTTAGGCATACCATTAGTAAATGTGTTGCTAAAGCGTTACATCGATTTCCTTTGTCGTAGGACATGTAGGATTTTAGCTCATCATTCCATTCATTTATTAATTATGTTTAAGTAGAGGGATACGATTATACTTCTATCCTAATAGGCCGCACATTTAAAACTAGCAACATAAAGCAGAGTAATTCGGAGCAAACAACGAGAACTACGTCTCTCTTCATGTTCTTGCAAACAAATGCTTCCCCATGTCTGGCATTTGCTTGCTTAAATAGAAAGTACCCACTTTCTTTATCAAGCATTTACTTGATTGCTTCCAAGCTCTTGTTAGCTTGGCCCTTTACTTGAATTTTAAGATCATCGGTAAGGTCACTTATTTATCCTTAATTGTTTCACTTCATTTAAGTCTATTCGATAGCTTATTGCTTAACTACAGTTACACTATTTAAAAAAAAACGAATCGCGAACTATTTAGCCATATGCATATATTAATACGATAGTATGATGGCAGAGAACAGGAAAGAGAGGTAAAAACATCTTGACAAGGACTCTGCAAATCTCGTGATAAATAATGGCACTCACGATCTGCATAGCATGTGATATACAAAATACATCTCGATAAACAACTGGTGAAAGCTATCACACCAATACAACACTAAAGCAATCTCGGGACTTTCTTAAAGACAAAATGGGCGCAATATCAACACTAACCATACTTAATGTCAAGTAAAGTCATTGTTTATCACAACTAATATATCAATAATAAATATCACTTCTAAAAGCCTAACAAAGAGCTTCTAGCCAATTTCGTAAGAAGGTAAACGGGGCACACGCGTGTTATAGAATTTGTCGTCGTCCAATACCAAGAGGAAAAATATATAGAACAAAGTCTAGTTTCGTGTTTATATCTAACAAGTAGGTGACAAGTCCCCAATAATGTAGCAAAATTCATGTCATAAAGTAATCGAAGAACTTCTTAAAAACTTCATTCCAATCGGAGCAGGATATCGCAGTAAACAATTATGTTTGACATGATTTGACAAAGAAACGAGCTTACACCACTATAAATTAAGAGCTTATGCTGACATCTAAGATTCATAATAGGCACGCTCGCTATTGAAAACAGAATTCTCCCCGTCGTTTATTTCACACACGTAGAATAACTTATCTGAGGCTCGGACTTGGCATCAAAGACCCCGTTCTCACTCACTTTGAAAGTGGTCTTAGTTAGACCGCTCCAGAGGAACGGGTCTTGAGGAACGGTTTGCGAGCGTTCACACTCCGAGCAGTTTTTTATGGCTCAAACCGCTCAACGAGTCAAAGTGGTCTTGTTGCTATGGCAGCTCAGGTCAGCAGGTCAATTTTTTCGCGCGCGGAATACAAACCGTATGTACCGTACTACATGTTTCGCACGGAACGTCACTAGCTCACTTCCGCTCAAAGTACGCTTCCGTTCACATTGCACGTTAGAGCGGTCCAAACCGCTCTTAATAAGACCCGTTCCTCAAGACCACCTCCGGGGTGGTCTTCTGGAGCGGTCCAGAAGTCCACTTCCTGGACCACTTTGACCGTTCTCACTCACCTAAGAACCGCTCCTGAGGAACGGGTCTTAGTTAGACCGCTCCAACGAAGTGAATGAGAACGGGGTCAAAGAGAGAATGAATAATGTCAAACAAAAATTGCAATTAATCGTGAATGATCGGCTTAGAATCATGTAAAATGAATCCTATTCATATCACTCACGAAATTTCGGCCGTGTTTAATCACGTCAATATTGCCGTTAAAAGAGTTGGTGATTCCTAATGAAAATTACAGGTGATTAATTGTGGATGCATAACACTTATCAAAAACAAATTAGTGAAAGTTTGAAATATAGAGTGAATAGGACAGTTCTAGAGTTTTACAATTATTAAATCGCAGAAAGAGTAGAGAAGTTCAAAAATACTTACGAGACGAAACAGATTTATTCATATATATTACATTTTAGTGAACTGTGCAAGAAGCTACAAAGGTTATTCCCAATCTGGACGGAGAAGTGTGAACCGAGCCGAGACCACACGCCTCGAGGTCAAGGGAGGGGGGTCGCGGAAGTATTGGCGTCAGCAATAAAACCAGTAAGGTTCGCGCCATACAATTTTCGAGCATGTTGGTAAAGGGAGGTGTTTTAACAAACGTTATTATCGAAGGGTCTGAAAAAAGAAGGATAGGGGCAATCATGCTAGAAAAAGTGGTCAAATCTACACCGAAACACAACAACAACAACAACAATATGGTAATTTCGGTCACTATTTTAGCCCAACAATGACTATTGGTGTTGATATTGGTCCAAAGTCAGGCCAATTCTCAGTAAGATTCAATTGATGGGTGAATTTTGAAATCTTCCCTTTGATGATTCCCAAAAGACACGAAAGTGTTTCCGCGATTTTAATGACTTTTTCATCTATCGCACAGTTGTGTTCGTTGTATTTCGCTGTTGCTAGACAACCCAATACCTGCTTTCAGCTCCGTGATGAATTCAAGTCTTTTTGTCCATAACGTGTGTGTAAGGGCATGTGTGGGAGTGTACGCTCTCACCTCAGCATTCTTGTGGGGTTTTATGTGCGCTTCACATACCCCTTGTGAGGCATTTTTACTTTGTGGGGTATTTTTTCAGGACCCCACAGAGTAAAGTCTTTCAAATGACTGTATATTCGGTGTCCTATGCCCTGCGGGGCATTAGAAGTGGTACCCCATAAATTTCTCTTTGTGAGCGTGTGCTAAAACTTGCACACTTTTTTTATGGTAACATCGTAAGCACACCGCCGGGTTGTTATCGCCGGGTTGTACATACCCCACTAGTAGGGGACCACAAGGTATATCTGGAACGCACAGAAATACCCCACAATCAGGTGCCCCACAAAGGCCCTGATGTGAGAATGTGCGTGTGTGTTTGTGTGTGTGAGAGAAAGTGGGTGTGTGTGTTTTTGTGAGTGGGCTTTGTTATCCTTATCAAATACAATGTCACAGATTCATCTTTTTTTCTTCTGAGCGTGGTGTGTGGGTAGGCATGTGGGTGTCTGATTGTGATAGAGTGTGTGCGTGTATTTGTGTATGTGTGTGTGTGTGTATGTGTGTGTGCGAGTGTGTGTTGCTGCGTGAAGTAGTCATAGCTGCAGAGGTGTTCTGGCGTGGAAGTGCCTGGATGGACTAGCTCAATAACAAAACAAAACAAGCTTTTTCATTGCACTACCTTTTCCTCAGTATTATCTTCTTCTTTTAATGCAACCTTCTTAAAATTGTGATGATTGTTTAATGTTATGTTGGAAAATAATTATTTTGTCTGTATTTATATATTAAAGACAAATTTTATGTATTTTTTACATGACAATAAATTATCTTGAATCTTGAATCTTGAATCTTGAATCTTAAACAAATATAGACTATATAGAATATATCGCCATGCACCAGCTAGAAACCAGCGAGATTTGGGCGACGTTCACGGTTTTGAGTTTTTTGGGCGACGGTCGCTGTTTTATGAGAAGAAAAAAAAGGAAGAAAAAAAAATTCATATTTCTAAAAAGCCTTATCCGCTGCAAACGAAAGCGATTCTTCATAGGAATGAGGATGCAGGACGCCATTAAAAAGGAGGCATGACGTCAGTGGAAGGCGTGGCTTGAGTATTAGGATCGGGTAGAGGAAGGAGGGAGAGTCACCATTTCCGGAGAGCTAATGTGATGGGTGTCGTCGTCTCAGGTCGTGGTGAATGGCGTATCTGAAAGAGAGCATAAAGATAAAAAGGCAAAGTCATAATGATGATAATGATAATAATGATGATGATAATATTGGGTTCTTGTATAGCGCTCTGTCAGACTTTACACTCTTGGTGCTCTAAAATAATTCCCTCGGTTTTATTGAAAATTGTTTTAAGAGGGAGGGGGGGGGGGTGGCTTGAACTCCTATATTTTACGGGCCTGATTGGTACAGAAATTCAAATAGCTCGTTATCCATGAATATTATACCATAATGCCATATACAAGCACTTGATTGACAACGCAATATTGGAGTAATAATTTTTGTTTAAATTAATTCAAAACCTTGTTTTGACAGGAAACAAAATCCGCAATGTCATATATACAAGCACTAACTTGACATCGTAAGATTGAAAGTAATAATTTTTGTTTAAATTAATTCAAAACCTTGTTTTGACAGGAAACGAAAATCGCAATGTCATATATAAGCACTTTATTTACACGCAAGACAAACCTTGTTTATATCGTATTTACATAACCCTCGGTTGAAAATCTTGTTTTTAGTTTCCATTCATTAAAGATAAAGTTGAGTTCCGGTCACGCGAACAATTCTGGACATTCGTTGTTGTTGAGATGATGGTTATGTAGTACAACCGGTGTACATTGTGAGCTTTTTAAATCCTAAAAATGATAAGAAATCGAATAATCTTGATAGAAGCCACGAGCACTGCACACAGAATTCTCGCTACCCTAAATAGGTACGAAAATCTCGAAATTCGCGAGACGAGGTAATTTTCACTCTCTCGGGTCGTCACTACAACTTCCGGTATAGAGTCCCATCCCAAGTCACGGCCTTCATCCACCCCCATTTTTCAGGGTTCTTACGCTTGGAATCATGAGCCCAGCACTGTGCAGCCTCACAAAAGAAAACCATCGTCACTGATGTCAAAAGACGCAAAAAACAACGAATGAAATGTTCAAATAAACGTTGAAATATTTGCGAAAAAAAAACAAGACCGAGCAGACGACATATTCGGTGCATACGCTATCGCGCCTAGTAATATAGCGCCTGCACAGGAAGCTGTAATGTCGAAAAGCTATCCCATAATGCAATGCGCGTTTTCAGGATTTTCCCCGGATCTCGGCAGAATCGCTATTTGGGGTAGCGAGAATTGGGTATATTGTTCATGATACAATAATGTTATAAAAAAGCCCTTGATTGACAATGCAAGATTGAAGTAAAAACTTTTGTTTGAATTATTTCGAAACCTTGCTTTTTATTCAATCATTGTATTCAATCTCAAATTAAATGACGTTACGCTTCATTAAATGTACTTTGGAATGTATTCCCCCTCCCCTTTCATTCACTTCCCTTTTTTCCTTTTGTATTGGTATTGAGGTTTTCTCTGCTTATCTTTTCTCAACATCACAGTGTATACTTGTCAGGAGTTGACGTTCATATTAAAGGCTAATTGCCCGATTTGTTAACCCCTCATTCCCATGCAATTTTGTTTGCTCCTTCCCTTTGTAATTTTCTTGTAATCGATCTTTTATTTGTATATCATGTTTGTATGTTAATTTGTTTTTATGGAGAATGAAATAAATGAAATGAAATGAAATATATGGGACTACACCTACATGTGGCATGAATTTTTGGTTAAAGTGTTTGAGCTATTTATTGTCGTATTTCGAATATGGCTTTTTAGCCATAAACATACCAATACATTGCACCACTTAACCAGGAGAAAAAAATCATTCAATTGTTAGCACTAGTTTTCAGTTTCGATTTCTTAAATCATAAAATTATTGTCATATGAGAGCACTCCATAATTAATTACAAATGCTTAATCATGTTCTGCTTCAATGATTTAAAATCTGATGTCAAAAGAACTAATGGAAAATGGCATGCATGTCGTACATGCTGCCGGTCAACCAATCAGATATCGCGAATAAATGGGTTGATGTTTCATATATTGCTTTGTAGTACCACCGTTTATCAATTTACGACAAAACTGCAAACGGATGAATAACAAAACGACTCATCAGAAAGCTTCTGATTAAATCACGCTTTATATAAATTCACTTGTCCGGCTTCTTGGCCCAGTGATGGTTTGTTCGGTAGATAATTTTGGTCCCAAGGATTATTACCAAATCTAGACTTCTCCTTCACGATCGACTTTCTCGGATTACGGGACTCATTTAGTCAATGGTGAGCTTCATTTTGACATTAAGACCATCAATGTATTTGTTTGTACTCCAATGTATGGTTGTAATAACTTATTCCACTATTTGCTATATCGTGATGTAATACAGCACAAATATTCAACGGCCAACATCTGCGAGTATCTTATTATAAATGTATCGATAAAGAGTTAAAATCAAAATGTACGTATAAATCAATAATAATAATAATAATAATAGGCATTTGTATAGCGTCGTCTATCTAGACAATGCTATTCCGAGGCGCACAAGAAAAAAAAGAAATACATGTACACTGTTGTTAGGTGTACAACGTACAGCAAAATATAATCCAAATCATACTTTTCTTCCACTAGTATCCCTAACTTAAGGTTCATCTGTGAAAAAATTTAAAAGAAGCTAATTTCAACTGATTTGGGTAGGTATGGGTATGGACAACTACCAAAAAAAAGGAAAGAAGGTTGGGGGTTTGGGAGAATTTTTTATTAGAGGTCAAAGGTCAATGACCTCTGCCTAAATCACTACAAATCGTATTTCTGCATTAAAATATGATATATAGATGATCTTGGTGTCAAAATGCACAGGATTACAAAGGTAAATGACATAGAATAACTACTGACCCTTGGAATAAAATCTTGACCTCCGAAAAGGAGGTCAAAGGTCAAAAAAAATATTTTATCTCTAAAATGTCATATTTATAACACTAAGATTACCTTATCATATAAATATGAGCACAAACAAATCAAAGAGGCTAATTTCAATTTATTGTGGCAGATATGGGGGTATGGGGTTTATTATTTATTCCAAGAGCAGAGGGGAAGGGGTAAATTTCCTTTCTGAGGGTCAAAGGTCATTGAACTTGCACTAAAACACTATACATTGTATCTCAGCAACAAAATAAGGTATATAGATGATCTTGGTGTCAAAATGCACAGGATTACGAAAGAAGATGACATAGAATAACTACTGACCCTTAGAATAAAATCCTGACCTCCAAAAATTAGGTCAAAGGTAAACAAATTATGTTTTATCACTAAAATGCCATATTGGTAAAAGGAAACTGATGATATTATTTAAAAATGAGCACATACAAATCAAAGAAGCTAATTTCAACTTAATGTGGCCGGTATTGGGGTTATTGTGTATTCGAAGAAGAGAGGAAGTGGGGAATTTCCTTTCTGAGGGTCAAAGGTCATTGACCCTGCACTAAAACACTAAAAATTGTATTTCAACAACAGCATGTTTTACATAGGCGTCAATGATCTTGGTGTCAAAATGCACAGAATTATACTGGCCGGGAGATAAACAAAATATGAAATGGATTCTTCATCACCAAAATACGAGGTTGAGGGCCAAAATGAGCAGGGGGGGGGGGGTTAAAGTTCATTAGAGTCTATTAGTTTGTGTATGCAAAGTAATGTACAATTTGCAGATACTACTCACAACTTAGAACTTACAGTAACTATTGGCAACACAATACAAATTAATAAACCTCAGTCTGTTTCCTCTTCATTGCTATCAATAACTTCTTCTGCATCTATGCTTTCTGTTCCATTGGAGCAATGTCCATAGCACACTCCAAATGCAGATACACATGACATGCCAGCTTTCATGCAGCTGCATTTCATGTTTTGACACTGCCTCCCCCTTCTTTGCAGTTGCAACAAATTCCTTTAAGAAGGTTGTTTGGTGCGATACCAACAGACAGCATATCTTTCGTCTGAGTTTTCTGTTGGAATCTAACTTCTATCCTTTTTCTTTGGGATCAAGAATAGTGGTGGTCAAGATGCTTCCATACCACAACTTGAAGATAGGTTATTATTATTAAGGAGAGGAGTTTGGTGCACCTTGCAGAGAGTCCTGTATACAGCCGGTCCAAACATTTCTCTTCACAATGGATCGCATGAATTTGGCAATATGCTAAAGGAAACAGCAACAAAAAATGACTTGGACATAAACAGCAAGATGCATGTTGTTGATAGAGGGTGGTTACTTTATCAGGTAAAGTGGTCCAGCTGGCCGTCAACCATCAAGACTTTAGTTGATACATTATGTCCGGTATATGATCAAAACAAATTCAAGGATGCTACTGTAGTGTTCGACGGCTACGTGGAAGAATCTTCAACGAAAGATCATGAACATATGCGCGCCTGGTTGGGAAGAAGGTTTCTTTGGACTATATCATGTGACAGAGAGGTTTTCCTGGCAAATGAGAAGAACAAAAGAGCCTTAATCACAAAGATATCTGCAGGGATGGCAAGCCACAATATCACTGTACGCCAAGCAAAATATGATGGTGACACGCTGATCGTTAGGTCTGCAATAGACATGGTCGGTGTGAATTCCCCAGCTGCTAGATCATAGGCCTATCCACTATACTCATTTGTATTTCCAAGCAGGCTTTGATGGTCTTTACAACATCTGTAGCATAGACAAAGAATAGTGCCTCTTCAAATGTGCTCTCTACAAACGCTTTTAACCGACTCCAAAATTTGAACAGCTGGGTTAAAAGTAATGCAGATCGCAATATGGCTCTAGGATACTCCCCTAGAAAAAGCTTGCCTATGAAGTTCAAAAAGCAAGCAGCCAAGAACAAAACCGACCCTGACCCCCTCCCCCCCCCCCCCCCCCCCCCCTCTGCTCATTTTGACCCTCAACCACGTATTTTGGTGGTGAAGAATCCATTTCATATTTTGTTTATCTCCCGGCCAGTATAATTCTGAGCATTTTGACACCAAGATCATTGACGCCTATGTAAAACATGCTGTTGCTGAAATACAATTTTTAGTGTTTTAGTGCAGGGTCAATGACCTTTGACCCTCAAAAAGGAAATTTCCCCCACCTCCTCTCTTCTTGGAATACACAATAACCCCAATACCGGCCACATTAAGTTGAAATTAGCTTCTTTGATTTGTTTGTGCTCATTTTTAAATAATATCGTCATTTTCCTTTTACCAATAGGGCATTTTAGTGATAAAACATAATTTGTTTACCTTTGACCTAATTTTTGGAGGTCAGGATTTTATTCTAAGGGTCAGTAGTTATTCTATGTCATCTTCTTTCGTAATCCTGTGCATTTTGACACCAAGATCATCTATATACCTTATTTTGTTGCTGAGATACAATGTATAGTGTTTTAGTGCAAGGTCAATGACCTTTGACCCTCAGAAAGGAAATTTACCCCTTCCCCTCTGCTCTTGGAATAAATAATAACCCCATACCCCCATATCTGCCACAATAAGTTGAAATTAGCCTATTTTATTTGTTTGTGCTCATTTGTATATGATATAGTAATTTTAGTGTTATAAATATGACATTTTAGAGATAAAATAGTTTTTTGACCTTTGACCTCATTTTCGGAGGTCAAGATTTTATTCCAAGGGTCAGTAGTTATTCTATGTCATCTACCTTTGTAATCCTGTGCATTTTGACACCAAGATCATCTATATATCATATTTCAATGCAGAAATACGATTTGTAGTGATTTAGGCAGAGGTCATTGACCTTTGACCTTTAATAAAAAATTCTCCCCAACCCCCAACCTTCCTTCCTTTTTGTTGGTAGTTGTCCATACCCATACCTACCCAAATCAGTTGAAATTAGCTTCTTTTAAATTTTTTCACAGATTGGCTCAATATGTGGCTAATTTAGGGTTACTACACAGGGTTCCTTTATTCATTATCAACGAAAAATCAATACATGCACTATTCCATGACTTGTCATATAGGTTTTGCAGTCTCCATCACTTATTACCTTCAGAAAGACTTAAAACACATCTTTTTTTGCAGTTTGTAGTTGCAGTTGTTATTATATGTATTTACATTCACTGTAAGCGATTTGGGCCTTTTTGGAAAAGCACGGTATAAGTAATAATAATAATAATGATAATACAATTTTACAGACCGCACAGCGACATATAAGATATTAAACTTGACAAAATGTAATGAGGACACAAATTCTATAAAATAAACAGAAACAGACAAACTGAGCAAAGGCACTCAGAAACATTTGTTAAAATGAAACCATTTTTCACGTAATTATTATCTTGAAGATTTATTTCTGTCATATATCTTTCCATATCATAATAAGTTTCAACAGCTGACATAACTTGTCAAATAGTGGTATCTGATTTTCGCATCGGCTGAATAGATTTATTTCTTACAATAACGAAAGTTACAATTAAAAGCGTTGTTATGACTTCCTTTCAAGCCAAACGATTCATTTTGGTTTGTGAGTTTGGCCTATATTAGTCTTACTGAAAAACCATTGCTCTAGTTTTGACCATATTATATTTGAATATAGGCAGTATAAAACAAATGCAAACTTGTCTCTTCACTACGGTTAAAAAATGTACAATGTTTATCAGTAAACATTTTGAATGTAAAGCATTCTGTGAAAAATAATAAACTGGAACCACCTAATATGCATATCAACAGATGACCGATATAGAGAGTCAGACAGTACGATAGTCGGATAGTCGGATCGTAGTCGAATTGAGAAGTGTGCACTGGGCTTTAGGCAAATGTGACTTTGACAGATTTATTATCGTGTCTTATAATGCTGCCTACAATAAATTATATTCAATTAAATATCATATCCTATCATACCAGCATATCTTTAATCATGCGGTACAGGATTTCCTTTCCTTTTTATTCATGCTGTGTATTTCCGTGCACAGTTCACATTATTTGCTGGTCTGTTTGGAGCCAGTATAATTCATAACTAATGATAACTCATGATAACTCATAATAACATATATATTTCAACACAACATTTGATAACACCCTTCTGACTACAAACAGGGCTGTCAAATGGGCCTATTGTCCGCTTTAATCATGTTCAATTTTCATGTAGAAGTTCTCAAGCAACATATTATCACTTATGTGAATATATCAACATTTTCTCTCAAGCTGATAGTAGTTTTGTTTTACAATCTTTGCGGATTCATCAAAAGAATAGCCATGACAAGTCAAACTTTCCTGCCATTTGCTTATTTTTAAATTTTAAATTTTTGGGCTTGGACGGCGGTCAGAAATAGTCCATAATTCGTATTACAAAGAGCAGTGACTTAGATCGTTTCCAACTCTATATACTATGATTAATCGAACCACGAAGGCACTAAACTCTAAATTGTTGTTTAAATGAGGTGAGAAGATATGATACATTTAAATACTTTCCTTAACAATTACTTGCTTTTTCCTACCTTAAATATAAACGTCAAACATGTGCATTAAATTTATAATGAACGATTAAGAACTGTACATTTTTTTTCAGTCGCATGCAACTGTAGTTTTCAAATATTGCATGGAAACATTTGGTTCACCCAAATTACCTTTACAATTTTTTGGCAGAAAATAAATTGATATAATTTGAAGCTCTGTGTAATTGGTATTCGTTCTTTTCTTTATAAATTCTTTTCAGAAAGCCTTTAGTTGATCACAGGCTTAAGATGGCAGATGAAAGCACTCTCCCTACGTCGACCTTTGATCCAACAAACGGCAGTCTTCCAGGCGGTATTTCATATTATCAGTCTTTAGGCGTCGCCCAACGTTTTGTTCTCTTTATCATCCTCCTTATGATAAGCATCACCGGAATTATCGGAAACTCCATCGTGATCCTCGCCATCGTTCTCTCTCGCAAGCTCAGATCGACCCTCAACTGGTTTATCCTGAACCTTGCATGTGCCGATCTGTTGACGTCGATCTGCGTTCCCTTTTATATTGCAATCAGTGAGTTTGACTGGGCCTTTAAATTTTTGGTATCTTTCATGTGTGCCTGTGTTGGCGTAAGCCTTACAACCCATGCTTTCCTTGGCTTCACCAGTTGGTATCTCATCACGAGAAACCAAGAAAAATTCAAGATAATTTACAAAGCTCGAAATTTATGCCTCATGATTACATTCATGTGGTTGTTAAACTTCTCCTTGTCCTTCTTAATTGGCGTACTAGACGAGGTAAAACGTCTCCTTCCCTTAGCCGTTTGGATCTTCGGGCATATTGAAATTGTTGTCACAGTGTACCTAAAGCTATGGAGATTCACTGCACACCAAGCGGAGAAGTTGAAGCCAACGAAAAAAGTCGACGAAAAAATAATACAGAATGAAATATGCAAGGACACCTCATGCCCCGATGAAAACAAAGTTACACAACAAGGTGTTTTGAGGGTATCCCATTCGTCCGAGTATTTAGGAAGCCAAAACTGCGACCCATCAAAAGGTGAAAAATCTGGGCGGCTGGAGAACCCTTTGCAGGATGCGAAGACTTTGACGGTATCCCCATCTCTAGAAGAGATAGAAAGCACAGATGGCGGACCTGACCTAAGAGCGAAAGAAGTACCAGTACGTATCGAGGGATCAGAAACCAAATTACCTGTCAAGAAACAGACAGAACCTAAAATTGACAAGAAGCTTCTTGCTGTAACCAAGAATCTGTTGGTAATTCTAGTTGCTTTCGTCATCTGCTTCATTCCTTACGCTGTAACCCTATGTTTAGCGCTATCTTACAGCGCTGATTCTTACAGAGCAGATTCCAGCTGGCTTTTCTCCCTTCTATTGTTTAATAGCTGTATTAATCCCATCATTTACGCCAGAAGGATTCGTGCCTTTAGGGAGGTGATGGTATGCATCATACGATGTAGGCTCGGAAGCATTCCTATGCCAATCGACTTGGTAAGGAAAATGAGAACCACTCGCTGAAAAAAAAACTTGCAATAGCCCAGTGAAACTTAAAAATAAAGACCAGTTATGGTCATGCGATTGCATTGTGAAAGAAACGTTGTGTAATTGATTAGAAAAGGTTGATCACCTAGTATTATAACTTTTGGTGTGTACTGCAAGGTTCTGGAATCATCAAAATGATAAGAAATTTGGCCCAGTCTTCGTAAAGTTACAAGCACTGTACACAGAAAGATGTATAAAGGACTACGCACACGTGCGCGACACGTGCGTTTATCTCTCACATACCAATATATAAAGTAATTTACCAAATATATCAATTAGTAGGCGGTTTCCCAGCAAATTTTTATCATCATGTATTAGTCAAAACAGATTCTTTCACATGATTGGTAATAAGAGCTTCCATTTCATTTTTTGAAATTGGGGCGTTTCCAATACTGGTCTTTACCTTTAAAGCAAGGACAAAGGCATAGTGTGGACAAGTTCCTCAAAATTATCTGCGTGCAATTAAGACCCGGAACATTTAACCATATAATTAATGTAAGGCGGACAAGTTTCCTAGAATTGCCTCGTGGACAATTGTAATCTGGAAGCTTTAACATGAATAAAAACATCCGGTGAACAAGTTCCTCCAATTCCCCTTCCGCGGACAATGAAAAAACAGTATAATCATGAGTAACTATTCCAGATTTTGCCTGTCTAGAATCACAATAACATCACAATAAAAGTCACTAATTAGATATTAATCGACTACTTGGAACATCTAATCAATCCCATGGAAAAACTAATAATTGCGATTTGGTATAGTAAAATGTTAAAAAATATGAGAGTCCTTTTTCTTAAAGTATGCAGTTTTATTTTAGAAAAAGAAGCGATGCTTGTTCTAGTTTTTTGGGGATGACTATTTAGTGCGGTAATATTTTCTAATTATGTAATTGTGATATATTTTAGTCCTATACATTGTGAAATTATGAACAATGAATTATGTTGAATTTATGTACGTTTATCAAATGATAAAAAAAGCTCTGTTATAATTATGTTGCAGTTTGTATAAGCTAGGAATATAGACAATGCTTTGCTTGTATGTTATTTAAGGAAAGGAATTGGAGTTATTAGAAATAAATTCAATGAATACCCCCCAAAAATCCTGTGTGTACCAAAGCATGTATATTGGAGTTGCCGTAGTATGGTGATTCATTCACTAGACTATAAGTCCCAAGGTTCAGTGTTCGAATCTCAGCACAACATATGACACTCTCTATCCAGGTGTAAATGGGTACCTTGTAATTGCTGGGGGATAATAAGGAAAGAGCGGTATTAATACTGATTAATACTGTATTACTAATCAATATTAATCATTTCCTTAAGATCCTTTGATATATATTATATCCAGTTGAGTATCCAGCATTAAACATGTAAGATGGAGCCAGTGTTTACCCTCTAAAAGATAAAATGAATTGTAAAATACCTTTTTATAACACGGTTTGCCCGGTTAGATTCCAGAAGAAAAAAGAAGTTTCAATATGGGCGATCACACTCCCTATGGTTAGGGTTGCCTAAGAAACATTAGGCTGCCATTGGCAGTGAAGGTATACTAAGTATTAACCAACGTTATGAATATGCAAATAATTAATGTGTGTATTTACAATTTGTTATTTGTATGATATCTTAATCTTAGAATTAGATATTAGTGTTTGTATAGATATAAGTAAATATGTACACGTCAATAATATCAATGAACAAAAATGATTGTATATATGAATGTGTATTGTATTTATTCACGGTTAAAAACAAAATACAATAATTGTGCCCGCATTTAGCAAATACTCTTTTTCAGCGAGGCCGCGATTACATACAATTCGAACAATAGAATATAAGAAAATAAAAATACAAAAAATATTATTATTAATCACCAATAATTTATGTGTGTATTTACAATTTGAATTTGTATGTTATCTGAAATGTATTAGGTATCTAAGAGTTAGACATAAATGTTTTTCTGTAGATATAAGTAAATATTGACACGTCAATAATGTCAATGGACAAAAATGATTGTAATCGTGTACTGTATAACAATGTATTTTGCACAACTTTCATCTCATATTTATCGAATACAAAAAGAAGATGATAAGACATATCATACTAGTATACTAGGTCTAGTGGATAATTTGCGGGATTAGATTTTGATGAGAAGTGGAAACACCACTGCAAAGAGAAAATTGTGTATTTGTGTATATACTATAGTATTATGGTTGGTTGTCAGTTTGTTTGTATTACTTGACTGCTATTAGTAAAGAAAGCAAGTAAGCTCCCAGTGACCAATGATGAGGCTGTAAGTCCCTTTAGAGGGTCTTTGTAATGATTGCTGCCCTTCCAAAGGGCACTGGGACATCAACTTGGTATCGGACCCGGGACCTTCCGGTAACGAGACCTCTAGTCACCACTGAGATATGTTAACACAGTGTTTTTATAAATATGCGTTTTGTGCACTCTCTGATTGGAATTATAATGACTAAAGATGCAACACATTATACGAAATAAGATTGATGATGATGATGATGATGTTGATTTAGTTCACTGACTCCGATGAGTGCCAGGCGAAGAACTTAAGTATTTCTGTATTTGTTGCTATTCAATTATAGAATAAAGGAATGAAAGAATGAAAGAAAAAAAGACAGCGTGAGGTAGAAAAGAAAGCGAAATAAAATATTTGAGGAGGCTCAATGGCCCAGTGGAAGAGCAGTGGTCTCGTAACCGGGAGGTCCCTGGTTCGAAATCAAATCGATGCGCTAGTGCCCTGGGTATTAGGGCATTAATACTCTTACCAAGTCCCTCGGAGATGACTTAATAATAATAATAATAATAATAATACATTAGATTTTTAAGGCGCCAAATCCACTTGACAGTCAAATGCTTAAAGCCGTTGGTCCCCTATTTGCATATTTAGAAGCCTACAATGCTTTCATAGCAGTCAGGTATATTTGGAAGTGTTGAAGGAGAAAAACTAGCACACTATAACGTAAATGTGGAAACTTTGGGGAATCAAATTTTGTAAAGATGGTTATATGATAACAAATGTTCTTCTTATGAAATGAAAAATGTGAGCAAAATATACTTGAAGCAGACATTTTAAAAGAACAAAAATGAAGTGAATGAAATATTTGAAACTTGTAATTGAGCTTAAATGTAAGATTATACTTAATAAAATTCTTAAATTCGTAGTAATTTCTTGGTAGTATCTTTGTAATCTCTGTAGTAGTCTTCTACTGTTCATTCTTTTTTCACCCCGCATTTAAACATAACCTGTACACGAATTTTGTTGTACCAAAGTTTCTCGTGACGACTGAAAAAACTTGTCGGGTTTGCCCAATATAGCAACGCCTAGTGCGTTCTTTTTTCACCCTGCATTAAAAAAATATCATGGGTATGAATAGACCTGTACACTCATTTTTTGAATACGTTTTGTACCAAAGTATCTCTTGACGACTAAATAGCTTGTCGGGTTTGTCCGACATAGCAACGCCTAGTGCATGCAAAGTGAATTCCATCCATAGAGATGCCATTTTGCTGGTTAATCAAATAGTTGGTAAAAAATGGTTCGGAAGGTTTCGGGGGGGTGGGGGGATATGCATACATTGAAATACATTATTAAACGGGTCTAAAGATTAGGGTACAGTAATGGAAGACATTGTAGAGTAAGAAGTTTGTGTTGGGGATGCTTGAACAATGTGCATAATACATGTACACATATAAGGGAGTGATAACGAAATGTTGGAATAGAGAAGAGAAGAGAGGGATAAGGAAGAGCAAGAAAGAGAATAAGAGAGTGGTGGAGAGAGAGAGAGGGAGTTGTGGTGAGGGAGGGAGAGGAAGCAAGAGAGGAAGAGAGAAAGAGAGAAAGAGATAGAGAGAAAGAGATATAGAGTAATAGGGGTGATGGTATTGGTAGTGGAGAAATAAACCAATTTACTACCATATTCAAATTTCATGCATACTCTTTAAAGAACACCTGACTATGAGCGGTCTCTTCCTGTTTCTCTACCTCTCCCATGATCGCACTATAATCAACCGTCACTCAATGATTTTTGTTTTAAATGGTGTTTCTGCTTTAATTTGTGGCAGCGCCACCTCGTGTTTCCATTCAATTAAGGGTTTTGTTGAAAATTGCAGTTTAATTTTCTTTCTCTCTCCCTCCCCCCTCCTTTCGTTCTCGAGGGTATTTAGTTAATTCATTGGAACATGTTAAATATTGTTTTAAACCATTATTGTTCAATAAAAATTACTCTTCAGTTATGTACTAATGATACAATTTTCATAATTTTGCTGCCAAGGATGACTGAACAATTTTATTAAACGAATTCGTTTTCACTGGCTTCCTGCCGTAGCAACAAACGGAATTAACAAAAGACTTAACTCCGTTTCGTTGACAATCAACCGGAGACGAAAGATTTCATGCATAGGTGATTGTCAACGAAACGGAGTTAAGTCTTTTGTCAATTCTGCTTATTGCTTCGGCAGGTAGCCAGTGAAAAAGACTTCGTTGGTAAAATTATGAAATACAAGCACTACTTTAAACAAACAAAAAGCCTTATCCGCTGCAAACGAAAGCGATTCTTCATAGGAATGAGAATGCAGAACGCCAGTGAATATTGAGTATTAGGATCGGGTAGATGAGGGAGAGTCACCATTTCCGGAGAGCTAATGTGATGAGTGTCGTCGTCTCAGGTCGTGGTGAATGGCGTATCTGAAAGAGAGCATAAAGATAAAAAGGCAAAGTCATAATGATGATAATGATAATAATGATGATAATAATATTGGGTTCTTGTATAGCGCTCTGTCAGACTTTACACTCTTGGTGCTCTAAAATAATTCCCTCGGTTTTATTGAGAAAAAAAATTAAGAAGGCGGGGGTGGCTTGAACTCCTATATTATTTTTACGGGCCTGATTGGTACAGAAATTCAAATAGCTCGTTATCCATGGATATTATACCATAATGTCATATACAAGCACTTGATTGACAACGCAAGATTGGAGTAATAATTTTTGTTTAAATTAATTCAAAACCTTGTTTTCACAGGAAACAAAATCCGCAATGTCATACAAGCACTAACTTGACATCGCAAGATTGAAAGTAATAATTTTTGTTTAAATTAATTCAAAACCTTGTTTTGACAGGAAACGAAAATCGCAATGTCATATATAAGCACTTTATTTACACGCAAGACAAACCTTGTTTATATCGTATTTACATAACCCTCGGTTGAAAATCTTGTTTTTAGTTTCCCTTCATTAAAGATAAAGTTGAGTTCTGGTCACGCGAACAATTCTAGACATTTGTTGTTGTTAAGAGGATGGTTATGTAGTACAACCGGTGTACATTGTGAGCTTTTTAAATCCTAAAAATGAAGAAATCGAATAATATTGATAGAAGCCACGAGCACTGCACACAGAATTGGGTATATTGTTCATGATACAATAATGTTATAAAAAAGCCCTTGATTGACAACGCAAGATTGAAGTAAAAACTTTTGTTTGAATTATTTCGAAACCTTGCTTTTTATTCAATCATTGTATTCAATCTCAAATTAAATGACGTTACGCTTCATTAAATGCACTTTGGAATGTATTCCCCCTCCCCTTTCATTCACTTCCCTTTTTTTCCTTTTGTATTGGTGTTGAGGTTTTCTCTGCTTATCTTTTCTCAACATCACAGTGTTTACTTGTCAGGAGTTGACGTTCATAAGGCTAATTGCCCGATTTGTTAACACCTCATTCCCATGCAACTTTGTTTGCTCCTTCCCTCTGTAGTTTTCTTGTAATCGACCTTTTATCTGTTTATCATGTTTGCATGTTATTTTTTTTTATGGAGAGTGAAATAAATGACATTAAATAAAATATATGGGATTACACATACATGTGGCATGACATTTTGGTTAAAGTGTTTATGCTGTTTCTTGTCGTATTTCGAATATGGCCTTTTAGCCATAAACATACCGAAACATTGCACCACTTAACCAGGAGAAAAAAAATCATTCAATTGTTAGCACTAGTTTTCAGTTTCGATTTCTTAAATCATAAAATTATTGTCATATGAGAGCACTCCATAATTAATTACAAATGCTAAATCATGTTCTGCTTCAATGATTTAAAATCTGATGTCGAAAGAACTCGTGGAAAAATGGCATGCATTTCATACAAGCTGCCGGTCAACCAATCAGATATCGCGAATAAATAGGTTGATGTTTCATATATTGCTATGTAGTACCACTGTTTATTAATTTACAACGAAACTGCAATTGGATGAATAACAAAACGACTCATCAGAAAGTTGCTGAATAAATCACGCTTTATCTATATTCGCTTGTCCGGCTTCATGGCCCAGTGATGGTTTGTTTGGTGGATCATTTTCGTCTCAAGGATTATTACCAAATCTAGAATTCTCCTTCACGATCGACTTTCTCGGATTACGTGAATCATTTAATCAATGGTGAGCTTCATTTTGACATTAAGACCATCAATGTATTTGATATGCACTAATTATCCGTATGTTCTCCAGTGTATGGCTGTAAACTTATTGCACTATTTGCTATATCTTGATAGAATACAGCACAAATATTCAACGACCAACATCTGCGAATATCTTATTTTAAATGTATCGATAAAGAGTTAAAAAATTAAAATGTACGTATCAAGTCAATACATGTCATGTATAATGCTGTTATGTGTTCAACGTACATCAAAATAGAATTCACATCATAATTATCTTCCACAGGGTTCCTTTATTCATTATCAACATAATGGTTTTCACCAAAGATCAATACATGCACTATTCTATGACTTGTCATATAGGTCCTGCAGTCTCCATCAGTTATTACCTTCAGAAAGGCCTTAAGAACACATTTTGTTTTGCAGTTTGTAGTTGCAGTTCTTATTATATATGTATTTAAGTAATTTTCATTTTCATTCACTCTAAGCGATTTGGGCCTTTTTGGAAAAGCGCGGTATAAGTAATAATAATAATAATAATAATACAAATATTTCAACAATAAAATAATACAATATAACCTAAGCCGCACAGCGACATAAAAGATATTAAACTTGACAAAATGTAACAAATTCTTTAACATAAAGAGAAACAAACAACTTGAGCAAAGACTCTCCGAAACATTTGTTAATTTTCTTGAAGATTTGTTTTTGTATACATCTTTCCATATCATAAGTTTTAACAGCTGACATAACTTTTTCAAACAGTGGTTTCTGATTTTTGCATTGGCTGAATAGATTTATTTCTTACAATAATGAAAGTTACAAAAAAGGCGTTGTTATGACTTCCTTTCAAGCCAAACAATTCATTTTGGTTTGTGAGTTTGACCTTTTTACAATATTGGCCAAACTCACAAACCAAAATGAATTGGCCTTTGACAATTCAAACTTTCCTGCCATTTGCTTATTTTAAATTTTAAATCTTTGGGCTTGGACGGCGGTCAGAAATAGTCCATCATTCGTAATAGAGCAATGACTTAAATTGTTTCCAACTCTTTACAATAAGATTAATCGAGCCACAAAGACACTAGACTCTTAACTGTTGTTTAAAGTAGTGAGAAGATACCTTAAATATATACGTCCGCCATGTGCATTATATTTGCAATTAACGATTCAGAAGTGAAACAATTTTCTAGTCAGAGGCAACTGTCCACAACTTTGAACGAAGTAATTTTCAATATTGCATGGAAACATTCGGTTGACCCGCATTACCTTGACAATTTGACAGAAAGTAAATTTATATCATTTAAGCTCTGTGTAAATGGTATACGTTCTTTTCTTTGTAATTTCTTTTCAGAATGGTTAGCTGATCGCAGGCTCAAGATGGCAGATGAAAGCACTCTTCCTATGTCGGTATTTGATCCAACAAACGGCAGTCTTCCAGGCGGTTATTATGATTTTCAGTCTTTAGGCGTCGCCCAACGTGTTGTTTTCGTTATCCTCCTCCTTATAATCAGCATCACAGGAATCATCGGAAACTCCATCGTGATCCTCGCCATCGTTCTCTCTCGCAAGCTCAGATCGACTTTCAACTGGTTTATCCTGAACCTTGCATGTGCCGATCTGTTGACGTCGATCTGCCTTCCCTTTTATATTGCAAGTTTGCTGATCAGTCAGTTTGAACGGACCTTAAAGTTTTGGATGTTTGTCATATCGGCCTGTGTTGGCTTAAGCCTTACGACCCATGCTTTCTCATTGGCTTCACCAGTTGGTATCTCATCACGAGAAACCAAGAAAAATTCAAGATAATTTACAAAGCTCGAAATTTATGCCTCATGATTACATTCATTTGGGTGTTAAACTTCTCCTTGTCCTTCTTAATTGGCGTACTAGAAGAAAAATGTGTCTTTCCCTTAGCCTTTTGGATCTTCGGGCATTTTGTAATTGTTGTCACTGCTTACCTGAAACTATGGAGATTCATTGCACACCGAGCGAAGAAGTTGAAGCCAACGAAAAAAGTCGAACAAAAAATGCAGAATGAAATATGCAAGGACACCTCATGCCCGGATGAAAACAAAGTTACACAACAAGATGGTTTGGTCGATGAGAATATTGTTTTGAGGGTATCCCATTCGTCCGAGTATTTAGGAAGCCAAAACTGCGACCCATCAAAAGGTGAAAAATCTGGGGAGCTGGAGAACCCTATGCAGGATGCGAAGACTGTGACGGTATCCTCATCGCTAGAAGCGATAGAAAGCACAGGTGGCGAATCTGACATAGGAGCGAAAGAAGTACCAGTACGTGTCGAGGGATCCGACACCAAATTACCTGTCAAGAAACAGACAGAACCTAAAATTGACAAGAAGCTTCTTGCTGTAACCAAGAATCTGTTGGTAATTCTAGTTGCTTTCGTCATCTGCTTCATTCCTTACGCTGTAACCCTATGTTTAGCGCTATCTTACAGCGCTGATTCTTACAGAGCAGATTCCAGCTGGCTTTTCTCCCTTCTATTGTTTAATAGCTGTATTAATCCCATCATTTACGCCAGAAGGATTCGTGCCTTTAGGGAGGTGATGGTATGCATCATACGATGTAGGCTCGGAAGCATTCCTATGCCAATCGACTTGGTAAGGAAAATGAGAACCACTCGCTGAAAAAAAAACTTGCAATAGCCCAGTGAAACTTAAAAATAAAGACCAGTTATGGTCATGCGATTGCATTGTGAAAGAAACGTTGTGGAATTGATTAGAAAAGGTTGATCACCTAGTATTATAACTTTTGGTGTGTACTGCAAGGTTCTGGAATCATCAAAATGATAAGAAATTTGGCCCAGTCTTCGTAAAGTTACAAGCACTGTACACAGAAAGATGTATATAGGACTACGCACACGTGCGTGACACGTGCGTTTATCTCTCACATACCAATATATAAAGTAATTTACCAAATATATCAATTAGTAGGCGGTTTCCCAGCAAATTTTTATCATCATGTATTAGTCAAAACAGATTCTTTCACATGATTGGTAATAAGAGCTTCCATTTCATTTTTTGAAATTGGGGCGTTTCCAATACTGGTCTTTACCTTTAAAGCAAGGACAAAGGCATAGTGTGGACAAGTTCCTCAAAATTATCTGCGTGCAATTAAGACCCGGAACATTTAACCATATAATTAATGTAAGGCGGACAAGTTTCCTAGAATTGTCTCGTGGACAATTGTAATCTGGAAGCTTTAACATGAATAAAAACATCCGGTGAACAAGTTCCTCCAATTCCCCTTCCGCGGACAATGAAAAAACAGTATAATCATGAGTAACTATTCCAGATTTTGCCTGTCTAGAATCACAATAACATCACAATAAAAGTCACTAATTAGATATTAATCGACTACTTGGAACATCTAATCAATCCCATGGAAAAACTAATAATTGCGATTTGGTATAGTAAAATGTTAAAAAATATGAGAGTCCTTTTTCTTAAAGTATGCAGTTTTATTTTAGAAAAAGAAGCGATGCTTGTTCTAGTTTTTTGGGGATGACTATTTAGTGCGGTAATATTTTCTAATTATGTAATTGTGATATATTTTAGTCCTATACATTGTGAAATTATGAACAATGAATTATGTTGAATTTATGTACGTTTATCAAATGATAAAAAAAGCTCTGTTATAATTATGATGCAGTTTGTATAAACTAGGAATATAGACAATGCTTTGCTTGTATGTTATTTAAGGAAAGGAATTGGAGTTACTAGAAATAAATTCAATGAATACCCCCCAAAAATCCTTCTGTGTGTACCAAAGCATGTATATTGGAGTTGCCGTAGTATGGTGATTCATTCACTAGACTATAAGTCCCAAGGTTCAGGGTTCGAATCTCAGCACTACATATGACACTCTCTATCCAGGTGTAAATTGGTACCTTGTAATTGCTGGGGGATAATAAGGAAAGAGCGGTATTAATACTGATTAATACTGTATTACTAATCAATATTAATCATTTCCTTAAGATCCTTTGATATATATTATATCCAGTTGAGTATCCAGCATTAAACATGTAAGATGGAGCCAGTGTTTACCCTCTAAAAGATAAAATGAATTGTAAAATACCTTTTTATAACACGGTTTGCCCGGTTAGATTCCAGAAGAAAAAAGAAGTTTCAATATGGGCGATCACACTCCCTATGGTTAGGGTTGCCTAAGAAACATTAGGCTGCCATTGGCAGTGAAGGTATACTAAGTATTAACCAACGTTATGAATATGCAAATAATTAATGTGTGTATTTACAATTTGTTATTTGTATGATATCTTAATCTTAGAATTAGATATTAGTGTTTGTATAGATATAAGTAAATATGTACACGTCAATTATATCAATGAACAAAAATGATTGTATGTATGAATGTGTATTGTATTTATTCACGGTTAAAAACAAAATACAATAATTGTGCCCGCATTTAGCAAATACTCTTTTTCAGCGAGGCCGCGATTACATACAATTCGAACAATAGAATATAAGAAAATGAAAATACAAAAAATATTATTATTAATCACCAATAATTTATGTGTGTATTTACAATTTGAATTTGTATGTTATCTGAAATGTATTAGGTATCTTAGAGTTAGACATAAATGTTTTTCTGTAGATATAAGTAAATATTGACACGTCAATAATGTCAATGGACACAAATGATTGTAATCGTGTACTGTATAACAATGTATTTTGCACAACTTTCATCTCATATTTATCGAATACAAAAAAAAGATGATAAGACATATCATACTAATATACTAGGTCTAGTGGATAATTTGCGGGATTAGATTTTGATGAGAAGTGGAAACACCACTGCAAAGAGAAAATTGTGTATTTGTGTATATACTATAGTATTATGGTTGGTTGTCAGTTTGTTTGTATTACTTGACTGCTATTAGTAAAGAAAGTAAGTAAGCTCCCAGTGACCAATGATGAGGCTGTAAGTCCCTTTAGAGGGTCTTTGTAATGATTGCTGCCCTTCCAAAGGGCACTGGGACATCAACTTGGTATCGGACCCGGGACCTTCCGATTACGAGACCTCTAGTCACCACTGAGAAATGTTATCACAGTGTTTTTATATGCGTTTTGTGCACTCTCTGATTGGAATTATAATTACTAAAGATGCAACACATTATACGAAAGAAAATTGATGATGATGATGATGAATATTATTTTGTTCACTGACTCCGATGAGTGCCAGACGACGAACTTTAGTATTTCTGTATTTGTTGCTATTCAATTATAGAATAAAGGAATTGAAGTATAAAAGAAAAAAAAAGACAGCGTGAGGTAGAAAAGAAAGCGAAATAAAATATTTGAGGAGGCTTAATGGCTCAGTGGCAGAGCAGTGGTCTCGTGTAACCGGGAGGTCCCTGGTTCGAAACCAAGTCGATGCGCTAGTGCCCTGGGTAAGGCATTAAAACTCCTACCAAGTCCATCGGAGATGACTTAAAGCCGTCGGTCCCTATTTGCTTACAATGCTTTTTAGACAAACAAATAAAAAAAATATTTCGAAGGCTTGAAGGAGAAAAATTTGCACACTATCACGTAAATGTGGAAACTTTGGGGAATCAAATTTGGTAAAGATGGTTATGATAACAAATTTTCTTCGTATAAAATGAAAAATGTGAGCAAAATATACTTGAAGCAGACATCTTACAAGAAAAAAAATGAAGTGAATGAAATATTTGAAACTTGTAATCGAGCTTAAATGTAAGATTATACTTAATAAAATTCTTAAATTCGTAGTAATTTCTTGGTAGTATCTTTGTAATCTCTGTAGTATTCTTCTACTGTTCATTCCTTTTTTCCACCCCGCCTTTAAACAAAAACATTCATGGGTATTAATAAACCTGTATATTAAATTTTTGTACAAAAAATTCTCTTAACGACTTTAAAGCTTGTCAGGTTTGCCCAACATAGCAACGCCTAGTGCATACAAAGTGAATTCCATCCATAGAGATGTCATTTTGCTGGTTAATCAAATAGTTGGAAACCAAGGGTTCGGAAGGAGGGGCGGGGGGATATGCATACATTGAAATTCATTATTAAACGGGTCTAAAGATTAAAGTACAGGAAGGAAAGACCTCGCAAAGTTAGAAGTTTGTGTTGGATATACCTGAAAAATGTGCATAATACTGTACATGTATATAATATGGCAGTGATAACGAAATGTTGGAATAGAGAAGAGAAGAGAGGGATAAGGAAGAGCAAGAAAGAGAATAGGAGAGTGGTAGAGAGAGAGAGAGATAGAGGGAGATGTGGTAAGGGAGGGAGAGGAAGCGAGAGAGGAAGAGAGAAAGAGAGAAAGAGATAGAGAGAAAGAGAGATAGAGTGATAGGGGTGATAGTATCGGTAGTGGAGAAATAGACCAATTTACTACCACATTCAAATTCCATGCATACTGTTTAAAGAAAGGTTGTTCTTGACACCCCGACAGATTTCCAGCACCTTAAAGCGGTCGGTCCCCTATTTGCCCTTATATTATATTTTTGCCGGGGGCTCCTACCCTAATATCTTTTAGTAGGTCCTTACACTGTTAGAAAAAAATTAAACAAGTTGTTTAAAATTTTAAACAACCCCAAGTTAACCGGTGAATCGCTCAACTGTTGTTTAAAAATTAAACAACTTAAGGTTGTTTACGTTTTGAACACTAATTGTTTAAAAATTAGAAAAACTTTTAAACAACAGTTGTTTAGTAATAAAATTGCACAACTCGGTTGTTTAAAGGAAGTTGTGTAAATGTTAAACAATAATGTTTAAATTACTAAGCAACTGTTGTTTATTCAATATTACTACACAACTGGGTTGTTTAAAAGGAGTTGCTTAAATTTTAAACAGAACTGTTTAATGGTTATTACCTGGTTGTTTAAATTTGTAAAATGACCTACTGGAACCACTCCTGCAATTATCACAAAGATTACACTGTAACATGTAGAGCTTGTTGCCAATTTACTTCAACATTTGTTCATCATATTCATTTAACAGTGACAGAGAACATTATTATTTGTCTCTATAACTTCACCTAAACCCCGTCGGCGAAGCGGAGAAGAACCAAGACGTCGCCTTGTCATTGTCCCGCCATTTTCGTCTGCACTGCACTGCACTAGCACTTGCACTGCACACTAGCACTGCATGTTTGTATGCATGTACTATGTACGTACTTTGTGCATATCGAGATAATGTCAACGACGCGAAATCATGATTGGTTAAATCTATCACGTGATTTTTTTCCAGGGACTTTTTAAACAACTCTGTTTATTTTTTTTTTAATAAATAGTTGTTTAAGCCAATCGAGCACTGATTTTTTCGATTTTGAACAACGTTGTTTACGTTTTTAAACAACATTCTTTTAAACAGTGATATTTTAAACACCGTTCTAACTGTGTAGGAAGCCTTGTGCCAAAAATGGTGCTTTTATCCGGCAAGTTACGATAATCAATACATTTGACGCTTAAAGCCACCTGACTTTATGAGCGGTCTCTTTCTGTTTCTCATCCCCTCCCGTGATCGCACTATATCCAACCCTCACTCCATGATGTTTCTGTTTTAATTTGTAGCAGCGCCACCTCGTGTTTCCAATCAATCAAGGGTTTTGTTGCAAGTTGCAGTTTCTTTTCTCACTCTCTCCCTCCTCCCCGCCTTTCTTTCTCGAGGGTATTTAGTTAATTCGTTAGAACAAGGCTTAACTAGCATTTGTGCTAACTTCTAGTTTTCATTAACAACTTCACCTAATACACATATTTATGTGTATAACTTGTACATCAAATATTATGCAGATCTATGTCTAAATATTGTTTTAAAACTATTATTCTATTATTAACTAATTACTCTTCTGTTATGTACAGTGCGTATACAAAAGTTTACCCAACTATTTTAGCTTCTAACCGAAGAGTTATAATATATGTAATCTTTAATCATATATTATTGTAAAGGAGAACTTATGCCCTGACTATTGATACAATTTTCATAATTTTGATGACAAGGATGACTTAACAGCAAAAATTATTGTCAAAATCCTCTTGTACCAAGTTTGGGCTGAAGTAATGAATGATGGTCAAAAGCCATTATGTATGTGTTATCTCATTCCAAAAATGTTGCTGTTTTATTTAAATTTACTTTTAGGCAGTTGAAGAAAAAAAAAGTGTTAACATCGACGCGAACTCAAAGAAGTTCTTATTACAAGCAACATTTATGATATTCTTTTCGTTATGATGATTACAATCTTGACTTTATTCGCATCCCTTGTATATTTAAACATTTTCATTGAGTAATACAAATTTGATGAAGTTTATCTTGGGTGTTATCTTTTTTTAATGAGAATCTGCTGTCAATATATTGATATTTATCATCATAAATGTTCTTTCTTGCATTTATGTAGCCTTTGAATTTTCAATCGGTATTCGAGATAAGTTAACCTATGAATTAAAATAAATGAAAGCCTACTGAAATTACATCATTTTAAACAAGCACTGAAGCACGAGGCATAATTTAACCTTTTAAAAGGATCTGAGACCAAAGAAGCTCATGCATATGGCCTGACACAATTCGGTTTATTAAAGCTATGGGCACAAATCAGAGCGGCGACCGACCGATTAGTAGCCTGCTCGGTCGCCGCTGGAATTTAGGCATCGCCCAGCGATTCTTTTTTGAGAAGTCAAGCAGGCTGTAGAGCCCCAGCGATGCCTGGGCGGTGCCCTGTCGATTTCCCGTCGGTCGCCGGTCGATTTTAGGTCAAAACTGGGCGAAATCGCGGAGCTTTTCCGCGCGGTGTCCCGGCAGTCTCCCACCGGCCGCCGGCTGACTTTAAAGATATTGCACGGCGGCCGGCCAGTGATTGGCGGGGCTCCAAAATACGCTCGGTGCCCGGCCGTTCACCGCCCGGGTACCGAAGTAATCGAGCGTTCGCCGCCGAGCGATTTAGGTCAAAAATCGAAGCCGCCAGGTCAAAGGCTGCCGGCCGATTTTGGACTAGCCGCCTAGTGACCGACTGATCTCCCAGCGGCGACCGGCCAGCGACCGGGCGGCGACTGCTCGACAGCCTTTGACCTACCGGCTACGATTTTTGACCTAAATCGCTCGACGGTGAACGCTCGATTAGGTCGGCGCCCGGGCTGCGACTGCCCGGTCACCGAGCGTAGTCTGGGCGGCGAGTGAAAGTGAGCAGGCGCCGCCCGAATTTTAACTCCGCGCTAAAATTTCAGCAGCGACCGAGCGATGCCTTAAAAACAAGCGGTGCTTTGACGGCCACCGCTCGGTGGCCGGGCAAAATTGGCTAAAAGCTCGCCGCTCGGCCGCCGAGCAGGCTACTTTTGGGTAATGTGACCATAGCATAAGCCCAAACTTAGAACAAGGCGATTTTGACTACAGTTTTTAAAGACCCTGGTGTTCAGTCACCCGTGGCATAAAAATTATGAATAGGGTACCATTTGACAGAAAATAAGTTACTGTTTATCATGAAAGCAATTCCTAAGTCATATTGTTATGATAATATAATTATGAGCAACCAAAGTTGGGTCTTTTTTTTCTATTGATACGCCCTGAATACATGTATCAGTATTATTCCTTGTAGTGTATGATTGTTCATATACTGTCATTATTGTGACGTCTTGGTTGTTAATAAATTTAAAACAAATCAAATTCAAATCAAAATTCAATTCAGGTGTTTATACAATCATCGATTTCAAATTTTATTTAGAGAAGCCTGATAAGACTTATAGCCTTATAGACTACACGTATTGCACTTTTCGTATTTTTTGCACTTTTTTAATAAATGTTTTGTTTTGTTTATGTGTTTGGTAATTGGATGGAAATTTATAGATACTTTCACGTCTTTGATTGTTCTTTATGATCAAAGTATTGTAGAACATTTATTTTATTGTAAGTATGTTTAAACTGATAATCAAACATGCTCTACACAAAGTCATATCAAATTATTAAATTGTTTTATTTCATGTTTGGAAATGAAACTAAATAAAATGAAGACAAAAATGAAATGATAGATTATGATAATTATTATTTACAAATAACACAAGGCTAGACAATGCCACATTGCATCATTGACCGCTTACAACTCTTTTCCCATTCAGCTTCCGGAAAATACGATCTGGAACTTACCACTATGGCAAGTAACAACCATATCATGATCGAAGAAATTACATTTGCTTCTTTCTGATTGTTTAGAAGAGTGATAGTTTTACTTTTGCTTTTCTGAACATTTCTCCATTTGTTTAATTCTTTCTGTCAATGATGATATATTCACAATATTTCTCAAGAACCAGGTCTATGTAGCCTTTAATCCTCTTTCTAGCTCTTTGTTTATGAACCAACACTCACAATCGTAGAGACGAGCTGACCAGATATATGACTTTAAGACAAGGATTTTGGTTTCATGGTACTGTTCTTATTTTTCATTACTGATTTCATTAACTGTATCCTGTGCTATTGACATTGATTGATTTATTTCATGAATACTTTCCCATTTGATACTAAAGTGTATCTCAGATATGTAAAGGTGTTTACTTGCTTTATTTTTGAGATTTTTGAGATAACAAAATATATTATCATACACATTGTCTTTTTGTTGTATATATCCAAGCCTCTATTATTACTTTCTATTGAATTCCGCTGCTAAAATTGTATCACCTGCATAGCAAATTTGTTTATATTCTGGCCTCCAACCTAAACACCTAGGTGACAGACAAGGCCATTGCACTTACCTTGTGTTAATATGTTGAAAGTCCTTGCGATCGATCGTACATGTTTCATGTATCATGTGTAAAATACAAAGGTCTCTTGCCCGCTCTCAAGATGTCTGCCTTTTTATTATTTATTAAAATAACAAGGGCAAATAGAGTATGAAAATAGAAATAATGGGATATTTTTTTTTACAGATAATACTGACTTTTTGTTTGGAGAAATATGATAACAGATTTTGGCTCCACACTCAGCCATAGGACAATACATAAACATCGTGAGATATTTCGATAAAATTTCCTTTAAATTTGAAATAAAATAATAAAATTCTACCATTCAGAACTATGAATATAATCGTGTTACTTAAATACTTTTAACGCACGTAGGTCAACAAAATAAATGAGCAGAAACAAGGAAGTACTGGCTCTAAGATACTTTCCTTTCACTTTCAATACTGGAACACAAAATAAGCTATGATCTCAGCGGAAATAGCTCTAGGTCAATACCTCTCGTGGAAAATAATGAGACCAATTCCTTAAAGGTTACATGAACTATTCGCATAACCCGAAAGAAGTGCTTGAAGACTTTGAAATTTTTATTTATTTTCCATTTAATTTCAGTTACTCTAAAACAATGTGAACATATATAAGTGCAAGGGTAAGATAATAATAGCATTAAAATCTTATTAATCTTTATTAGAAGGTGGGATACTATACCTTAAAAAGCGTATTGCTTATTGGCAGGGTGCAAGTGTTACAGAATAAAAGTAATGTACGATATTAGATAACATCAAAATATTCAAGATTTACACATCACTCACCAAAACACGTTGAGGTATATCGCGCACGCACGCACGCATACACACACACACTCACACACACACGCACACACACTTCTTTCTTTATTAATCCAAAAACGGAAAACCTTCAATGGACCTATGTTATGGAGTCATCTTCCACCTGACATCAAAAATTGTTCTTCATTTAATTACTTAAGGCTAAGTTAAGATTATTCCTGATATCACTTTCACTTCGTAATTTTAGTGATTCCTGACTGCCAAAATTGCAAAGTTGGAAATCATTCATGAAAGATTGAGGACAGTTGCTGCTTGCATCTCGAGTCATTTGAGTTCGGTTGAACAGCGAAATAGTTAGATGTGACGATTATTATTTGAAAGGGTGAGTATAATCTCTGTAGGCTACTTTACAGCTTGGTTTATATTTTTTGGAAATACCACCTTGTCTGTTTAATTTAAAGGAGCCATCTAAAGAGCATACGTTTTATTCACACCTGATAATTATTGGCTGCTTTCACTTAGAGAATGAGAAACAAGTGTAAACGCAGTGACCAACACTAGTACTGCTACTAGTGTAAACGCAGCAGCCAAGAAATTCTGCAAGTGTATACGCAGTGACCAAGAACATATACAAATCTAAAGGCATTGTCACACCTTGACGATTTAGGCAGTGTATGCCAATATATGAAAAATGTTATAAATACGCTGGCGTTCGTCGAATAAGTTATGTGTAATAGGGTTTCACACCGGGCCATACATAGAGTTGCGTAGTGTTTGTACCGACTATGCCGAGCATACGCTACCCTACGGTGGCCTACGTAACTATACGCTGAGGGACGCAAAGGGGTACGCAATATTTGGCGTACTTTCGGCGAAGACACTAGACGAAAAAAGTACGCATTTTTAACGCAACCCTTCGCATCACTACGCAACATTACGCTACTGTTCGCCATGCCTACGCAATAGTACGCTTCCCTACGCCGGTCCGACGAAGCAGTAAATCAATATAGCGCCAATGGCTACACTGGCGGCTTCTACGAGCGTCTATTGCATTTTTGCACGGCGCTTGATCACACATTATAGAGCAACCGTACGCAACCGTAAACAAACCTACGTACCATTTAAGTCAGGCCTATGTAAACGTGGTGCCTATGCACAGGGTACGAAACCATTTTTGTCATGAACACGCAGCCTAATTTCGGCGTACTCAGTACACCACACTACGCAACTCTACGCAGATCCGGTGTGAAAGGGGCTACAATGTCTTGTATAAGTTTAGAGCAGGTAATACGTTGATGTACGGCGAGGTCGTTGAAAAGTTGTGTGCATGCACACAATTTTCGACTTTGCCAGCGTATGGCTCATACGTCCCGCATACGCGGGCTATAGGTTGTAGGTACGTAAGTTATGCGATCGTTGACAAACTTTCACATACGTTACATGTAAGTTACTCATAAGTGATAAGTCGACATACGTCGAGATAATGTCTAGCGTACCAAAAACTTATTTCTAACCTATGGGTAACGTGCTTTGAACCTATGTCGAACTTATCTCTAATACATATTGACGTTTGTAGACGTATTTTACTTCTACAACGTTCTGGACGACCACAGAACTTACTGAACGAGTTTTTAACTTACATCTACCATATATTGGTACCGTATAAGTTATCGAAACATTCTACATAAGCGTTATGAATGCGCTATGTATACGCCAACAATTGAAGAAGAACAAATAATCGATACGGTTTAGCGTATGCCAGCGTTTTAGAGAAATTTTGATACGTCGGCATACGCAGGCTAAATGTGTGACAGGTCCATAACTAAGAACTGCTTCAAGTGTAGGCCTACATGCAGTGACCCCAAAACTGCGATTATTAAAATTTAATTTTTGCACAGTGTGAATGAGCCTATTGATCATGCAGCAAGTATAACCAAGAATGTTTCCTCTCATGTTCTATACGGGAAAGAGTTTGCAGGCTTCAATATGATTTTGTTAACGATGTGTTCAGATGTTATTTCTAGTTGAAATGCATATTCGCTAACATAATCTATTTTTAGAGGTACAGTGGTCTAGTGGATTCGTTATTGGATTGTGGATCACATTATATATAATGGTTTATTCATTCAAAAATCACATTGCAGCCCAAAGGCTGAATTGCACGATTTTTTACAAATCTTTGACATAAAAACAGATTATAATGAACATTGTAAAAAGCATTACACAAAATAATAAATGCATACAAAATTAGTAAGGCAATAATATTCAACTCATATTTTTCTACATTTTAAACCGAAATAGCTAGGATTATCAGATGGTATAAAGGCATAAATACATGATATATTGATATATTGATATGTGAATATTGTAAAATTAAAATACAATTCAACATTTAAAAAAGGTTGTATGCTAAAAATAATACTTAAAAGTGAAATTAGATAAATTATACTTGTACACTATACAGAGTCCACAAATAGATACAACTAGGCTATTATTTACATTTAAAACATCATATATATATAATTTATGTAGAATGTTGGATGCGAGGAATTAGGCAATACAACAGCAAAGGCAGCATTCCTTGTCAACTGTTAATTTAAAACAACATTTTTCCTGTATGAGTATTAATTTATCTCCAAAAGTTTTGCACGTGGGATGTAGCTTTTAAATATACTTGGAATGTATACTTCTACAGAAAGAAAAACATTAGCGAAAATCAGTGATGTCAGTTTACAGGTTGCTTTTAAAGATAATACAACGTGTTAGCATGGGGTCATGGATTTGGTTAAAAAGTATATAATTGAAGCATTTATGATCGTTATCACAGTCCAAAACAAGGCTGAATTGCTTAAAATCTCAATAATAATCTGATTATGCTGTATAGTGTCAAATGTAGATCAATATCACTTTGGCTTTAAAACAATGATTTTTTTAACTATATACTGGATATATATACTGGATAGAATTTACACTTTTGTTACTGTATCAAGAATTCTACATGATATCTGAAAGCATGTTGGTTAACATATCACTTATACCATTTAGTGCCCTGTAGATTGGTATAACGCTTATACCATTTAGTGCCCTGTAGGTTGGTATAACGCTTATACCATTTAGTGCCCTGTAGGTTGGTATAACGCTTATACCATTTAGTGCCCTGTAGAATGGTATAACGCTTATACCATTTAGTGCCCTGTAGGTTGGTATAACGCTTATACCATTTAGTGCTCTGTAGATTGGTATAACGCTTATACCATTTAGTGGTCTTTAGATTGGTATAACGCTTATACCATTTAGTGCTCTGTAGATTGGTATAACGCTTATACCATTTAGTGCCCTGTAGGTTGGTATAACGCTTATACCATTTAGTGCTCTGTAGATTGGTATAACGCTTATACCATTTAGTGTCCTGTACATTGGTATAACGCTTATACTTTTTAGTGCTCTGTAGATTGGTATAACGCTTATACCATTTAGTGCCCTGTAGAATGGTATTATCTTTTTTATTCATTATTATTTTGATAAGGAATGAATATGACATTTGTAAATATGTTACCTGTCAATTATCTTTTTTATTCATTATTATTTTGATAAGGAATGGATATGACATTTGTAAATATGTTACCTGTCAATTGGTGATTTAAACAATAAAATAAAAATAAAATGCATCCCTGTATGAATACAATTTTCTGGTTTGTTTTAATTGCTTTGTGTTTTAAGATGAGGTACAAGGAAAGAGAGTGAATGCATGGTCATGTAGAGAGGTTGAGATGAATTTTATTTTGTTCTTGCAAAAGATAGGAAATAAAAAGGAACATTTACCTTTGTTTCTACCAATTAATAACAGAGATTTGTGACTTGATGGTTAATAAAAGATCAAATAAACAAGGATTTAATAGCATTTTCTGTATTTTTATACAGTCCAAAAATGAAGAAATAGTCCAGAATGGAATAATTTGTTGTTAGCTGTGCATATCATAATATGTATATGAAGTGGGAGAGCGAGAGAGAGAGAGGGGGGGGGGAGGAATAAGATAGAAAAGGTAGTATGTGAGAGAAGGAATAACAGAAGGAGAGAAAGAGTAATATAGTAAAAGAGAGAAAATGGAAGGAGGTGAAAGAAAAAGTCAAGATTCATCAATATCCAAATCTAAGGTATGTGTAAACCGAACATCATCCTTAATAACTATATACATCGATAACAATGTTCACCAATATCCACAATCTTGATATCATCAATGAATTTTAAAAAAACAAATTCATCAAAGGCAATCATATGATTATTAGACTTTTCATGTGGTATTTAGTATGTCAATCAAGAAAGGGATGGGGCTTTTTCTGTACCTTTCTGTCCTACAGCGCATTTGTTGGTATTGGGTTTGGTTTCTAAGTGATCGGGAACCTTCATGTTGTCTCCTAAGGGGTAACCAGCTATTGAAGTGGCTAGATTTCGTGAGGGCCTGGGCAAATTTCTTACAAAGATGATCCCTTCTAACTTCAAGTTTCTCAAGACGTGTGTAGTCCAGCGCTTCATCGTAAGATGAATAAGCTGAACCCATGATCAAACGAAGGGCACGTTTTTGCACTCTCTCAATTTGACCAGTTTGGAACAAGGTAAGACCTGGGTGCCAAACGGGGGTAGCATACTCTACAAGGGGACGAATGAAACCTGTATAAATGGTCAACAAATCACAGACTGGGATCCGAAACGGCAGTAGGGCGCTTAACATATACATTCTCTTGTTTGCTTTACGCACCATTTCTTGAACATGTTCTCCCCATTTCAAATCTGATTGTACCGTGACCCCAAGTATTTTCACTGATTTAACTTGGTTCAGAGAGTGAGCTGCAAGTGTTACACTTAAGGGGAGTAGGTCAGTCTTACCAAAGTACACCCTCATGGTGTGACATTTCTTCACATTGAGACGCATGTTATTTTCATCACACCACTGCACCAGATTATCGAGTGTAGGTTGTACCTCACTGATCGCGCCCCGTGTGATAGATTCTGCGATTGTCATGTCATCCACGTATTTCCAGTGGGCGGTTGGAGTCCAGCCGGGGCACTCAAGTTCTTTGGCAAATTATGTAGCACCATAATAGCCACTCTCCACCCAGGTGTAGTAAATGGATAGCTTTTCTGTATGAATATATTCCTTGAATGCTTTCAGAGCCTTGGGACAGTTGGGCTTTAAATAAGCCAGAGTAATGACAGTACTTTGTATAATTGTAGCTATCATTATTAACGATGTTTTATTTTTGCTTTTGTAGATTTCTTCAGACACGTTTACTACCTGAGTTTTACCTAGAGATGGCAGACTTGAGCACCATTTCCATTTTCACATCGACTCCACCAAGTGGCAGTTCTTCCAACTATGACTTTTATAAAGACTTTGACCTGCCACAGCGTGTCATTATAGCAATCCTCCTCCTTATCACAAGCTTCACCGGAATCATCGGAAACTCCGTCGTGATCCTCGCCATTGTTCTCTCTCGCAAACTCAGATCGACCCTCAACTGGTTTATCCTGAACCTTGCATGTGCCGATCTGTTGACGTCAATCTGCATTCCTTTTCAAGCGGCAGTTTTCCTTAGGAGGCCTACAAATAGGTCGGCCTTTGACTTTTGGACATTTTTCACATTGGCCTGTGTTGGCGTAAGCCTTACGAACCATGCTTTTATTAGTTTCACCAGTTGGTATCGCATCACGAGAACCCAAGAAAAATTCAAGAAACTTTACAAGGCTCGAAATTTATGCCTCATGATTGCATTCACGTGGGTGTTAAACTTCTCCTCGCTCTGCTTATTTGTCAAACTAGACGAAGAAAAACTTCTCTTTGCCAAAGCCTTTTGGATCATCGGGCACTTTGCAATTGTTGTCACTGCTTACCTCAAACTATGGAGATTCATTTCACACCGAGCGGAAAAGATGAAGCCAACGAAGAAAGTCGACGGAAAGATACAGAATGAAATATGCCTTGACACCATATGCCCTGATAAAAACAAATTAACCCAACAAGGTGGTTCGGTCAATGAGAATACTGTTTTGAGGGCATCCCATTTGTCCGAACATTTAGGAAGCCAACACTGCGACCTTTCAAAAGGTGAAAGACTAAAATCTGCTCACCCGGAGAACCACATGCAGGATGTGAACACTTTGAATGTATCCCCATCTCTGGAAGAGATAGAAAGCACAGGTGGCGGACCTGACCTAAGAGCGAACGAAGTACCAGTACGTGTCGAGGGATCGGAAACCAAATTACCTGTCAAGAAACAGGCACAACCTAAAATTGACAAGAAGCTTCTTGCTGTAACCAAGAATCTGTTGGTTATTCTCGTTGCTTTTGTCATCTGCTTCATTCCCTACGCTGTATGCCTATGGTTACCGGATTCTTACAACGCACTTCCCTGGTCTTTGGCCGTTCTATTATTTAATAGCTGTATTAATCCCATCATTTACGCCAGAAGGATTCGTGTTTTTAGGGAGGTGATGGTATGCATCATCCGATGTAGACTTGGGAACATTCCTATGCCCATCGATTTTGTACGGAAGATGAGAACCACTGGCTAAGAAAAAATAACTTGCAATCACCCAGTGAAACTTAAAACAAGGACAAAACCATACTGGAGACAAGTTCCACATTAATTATCGGCAGCCAATTGAGACCAGGAACATTTAACCACAGAAATAATGTAAGGCGAATACGTTTCCTAGAATATCCTCGCGAACAATTGAAAACTGGAACCTTTATAACCATGGACAAAAACATCCGGTAAACAAGTTCCCCCAATCCCCCGTCCGCGTATTATGAAAAGACAGTGATCATGAGTAACTATTCTATATTTTGCTTGTCTTGAAGAAATCGCACGGAATAATGCGATAAATTACAATAAAAGTCACTAAGTATTATTTAATCCTCGAAAATTATGTTTTTTTAAAACATCAAAATTTGCTGCTGTTCAAAATTACTTTGAACATCTCAACAATCCCATGAAAAAACATATAATTTTTAATTCTGTATAATAATATGTTGAAAAATAGGAGAGTTGTTTTTCTTAAAGTATTCAGTTTTATTCTGAAAAAAAAAGAAACAATGTTTGTTCTAGTTTTTTGGATGACTAATAATAATATATAGTGCAGTAATAATTTCCTAATATGTAATTATGATATATTTTAGTCTTATACATTGTGAAATTATGAACAATAAATGATGTTGTATTTACGTCGGTTTATCAAATGATAAACAGTCTTTGTTATAATTATGTTGCAGTTTGTATAAACTAGGATTATAGAAAATGCTTTGCTTGTATGTTATGTAAGAAAAGGAATTGGAGTTATTAAAAATAAATTCAATGAATACCCCCCAAAAATCCTTCAGTGTGTACCAAAGCATGTCAATTGGAGTTGCCGTAGTATGGTGATTCATTCACTAGACTCTCAGTCCCAAGGTTCAGGGATCGAATCTCAGCGCTACATAATGACACTCTCCATCCGGGTGTGAATGGGTACCTGGCAATTGCTGGGGGATAATAAGGAAAGATAGGTATTAATACTGATTAATACTGTATTACTAATCAATATTCATCATTTCCTTAAGATCTTTGATATATTATATCCAGTGGAGAATCCAGCATTATACATGTAAGATGGAGCCAGTGTTTACCCTCTAAAAGATAAAATAAATTGTAATATACCTTATTATTACACGGGGTGTCGGTTAAATTTCAGAAGGATAAAAAAGAAGTTTCAATATGGGCGATCACACTCCCTATGGTTAGGGTTGCCTAAGACACATTAGGCTGCCATTGGCAGTGAAGGTACAATAAGTATTAAGCAATGTTCTGAATATACCAATAATTCAAGTGTGTATTTACAATTTGTATTTGTATGATATCTTAATCTTAGAATTAGATATTAGTGTTTTTGTATAGATATAAGTAAATATGTACACGTCAATAATATCAATGAACAAAATTGATCGTATGTATGAATGTGTATTGTATTTATTCACGGTTAAAAACAAAATACAATAATTGTGCCCGCATTTAGCAAATACTGTTTTTCAGCGAGGCCGCGATTACATAAATATCGAACAATAGAATATAAGACAATGAAAATACAAAAAAATATTATTAATCACCAATAATTTATGTGTGTATTTACAATTTGAATTTGTATGTTATCTGAAATGTATTAGGTATCTTAGAGTTAGACATAAATGTTTTTCTATAGATATAAGTAAATATTGACACGTCAATAATGTCAATGGCAAATGATTGTAATTGTGTACTGTATAACAATGTATTTTGCACAACTTTCATCTCATATTTATCGAATACAAAGAAAGATGATAAGAAATATCATACTACATAAGTATACTAAGTCTAGTGGATAATTTGCGGGATTAGATTTTGATGAGAAGTGGAAACACCACTGCAAAGAGATAATTGTGTATTTGTGTATATACTAAAGTATTATGGTTGGTTGTCAGTTTGTTTGTATTACTTGACTGCTATTAAAAAAAACAAGTAAGCTCCCAGTAAGGGCACTGAGACATCAACTTGGTATCGGACCCGGGGCCTTCCGGTTACGAGACCTCTAGTCACCACTGAGACATGTTATCATAGTGTTTTATAAATATGCGTTTTGTGCACTCTCTGATTGGAATTATAATTACTAAAGATGCAACACATTATACGAAAGAAAGTTGATGATGATGATGATGAATATTATTTTGTTCACTGACTCCGATGAGTGCCAGACGACGAACTTTAGTATTTCTGTATTTGTTGCTATTCAATTATAGAATAAAGGAATTGAAGTATAAAAGAAAAAAAAAGACAGCGTGAGGTAGAAAAGAAAGCGAAATAAAATATTTGAGGAGGCTTAATGGCTCAGTGGCAGAGCAGTGGTCTCGTAACCGGGAGGTCCCTGGTTCGTAACCAAGTCGATGCGCTAGTGCCCTGGGTAAGGCATTAAAACTCTTACCAAGTCCCTCGGAGATGACTTAAAGCCGTCGGTCCCTATTTGCTTACAATGCTTTTTAGACAAACAAATAAAAAAAATATTTCGAAGGCTTGAAGGAGAAAAATTTGCACACTATCACGTAAATGTGGAAACTTTGGGGAATCAAATTTGGTAAAGATGGTTATGATAACAAATTTTCTTCGTATAAAATGAAAAATGTGAGCAAAATATACTTGAAGCAGACATCTTACAAGAAAAAAAATGAAGTGAATGAAATATTTGAAACTTGTAATCGAGCTTAAATGTAAGATTATACTTAATAAAATTCTTAAATTCGTAGTAATTTCTTGGTAGTATCTTTGTAATCTCTGTAGTATTCTTCTACTGTTCATTCCTTTTTTCCACCCCGCCTTTAAACAAAAACATTCATGGGTATTAATAAACCTGTATATTAAATTTTTGTACAAAAATTTCTCTTAACGACTTTAAAGCTTGTCAGGTTTGCCCAACATAGCAACGCCTAGTGCATGAAAAGTGAATTCCATCCATAGAGATGCCATTTTGCTGGTTAATCAAATAGTTGGTAACCAAGGGTTCGAAAGGAGGGGGCGTATGCATACATTGCAATTCATTATTAAACGGGTCTAAAGATTAAAGTACAGGAAGGAAAGACCTCGCAAAGTTAGAAGTTTGTGTTGGATATACCTGAAAAATGTGCATAATACTGTACATGTATATAATATGGCAGTGATAACGAAATGTTGGAATAGAGAAGAGAAGAGAGGGATAAGGAAGAGCAAGAAAGAGAATAGGAGAGTGGTAGAGAGAGAGAGAGATAGAGGGAGATGTGGTAAGGGAGGGAGAGGAAGCGAGAGAGGAAGAGAGAAAGAGAGAAAGAGATAGAGAGAAAGAGAGATAGAGTGATAGGGTGATAGTATCGGTAGTGGAGAAATAGACCAATTTACTACCACATTCAAATTCCATGCATACTGTTTAAAGAAAGGTTGTTCTTGACACCCCGACAGATTTCCAGCACCTTAAAGCGGTCGGTCCCCTATTTGCCCTTATATTATATTTTTGCCGGGGGCTCCTACCCTAATATCTTTTAGTAGGTCCTTACACTGTTAGAAAAAAATTAAACAAGTTGTTTAAAATTTTAAACAACCCCAAGTTAACCGGTGAATCGCTCAACTGTTGTCTCAAAATTAAACAACTTAAGGTTGTTTACGTTTTGAACACTAATTGTTTAAAAATTAGAAAAACTTTTAAACAACAGTTGTTAAGTAATAAAATTGCACAACTCGGTTGTTTAAAGGAAGTTGTGTAAATGTTAAACAATAATGTTTAAATTACTAAGCAACTGTTGTTTATTCAATATTACTACACAACTGGGTTGTTTAAAAGGAGTTGCTTAAATTTTAAACAGAACTGTTTAATGGTTATTACCTGGTTGTTTAAATTTGTAAAATGACCTACTGGAACCACTCCTGCAATAATCACAAAGATTACACTGTAACATGTAGAGCTTGTTGCCAATTAACTTCAACATTTGTTCATCATATTCATTTAACAGTGACAGAGAACATTATTATTTGTCTCTATAACTTCACCTAAACCCCGTCGGCGAAGCGGAGAAGAACCAAGTCGTCGCCTTGTCATTGTCCCGCCATTTTCGTCTGCACTGCACTGCACTAGCACTTGCACTGCACACTAGCACTGCATGTTTGTATGCATGTACTATGTACGTACTTTGTGCATATCGAGATAATGTCAACGACGCGAAATCATGATTGGTTAAATCTATCACGTGATTTTTTCCTGGGACTTTTTAAACAACTCTGTTTATTTTTTTTAAATAAAAAGTTGTTTAAGCCAATCGAGCACTGATTTTTTCGATTTTGAACAACGTTGTTTACGTTTTTAAACAACATTCTTTTTAACAGTGATATTTTAAACACCGTTCTAACTGTGTAGGAAGCCTTGTGCCAAAAATGGTGCTTTTATCCGGCAAGTTACGATAATCGATAAATTTGACGCTTAAAGCCACCTGACTATGAGCGGTCTCTTTCTGTTTCTCATCCCCTCCCGTGATCGCACTATATCCAACCCTCACTCCATGATGTTTCTGTTTTAATTTGTAGCAGCGCCACCTCGTGTTTCCATTCAATCAAGGGTTTTGTTGCAAGTTGCAGTTTCTTTTCTCACTCTCTCCCTCCTCCCCGCCTTTCTTTCTCGAGGGTATTTAGTTAATTCGTTAGAACAAGGCTTAACTAGCATTTGTGCTAACTTCTAGTTTTCATTAACAACTTCACCTAATACACATATTTATGTGTATAACTTGTACATCAAATATTATGCAGATCTATGTCGAAATATTGTTTTAAAACTATTATTCTATTATTAACTAATTACTCTTCTGTTATGTACAGTGCGTATACAAAAGTTTACCCAACTATTTTAGCTTCTAACCGAAGAGTTATAATATATATAATCTTTAATCATATATTATTGTAAAGGAGAACTTATGCCCTGACTATTGATACAATTTTCATAATTTTGATGACAAGGATAACTTAACAGCAAAAATTATTGTCAAAATCCTCTTGTACCAAGTTTGGGCTGAAGTAATGAATGATGGTCAAAAGCCATTATGTATGTGTTATCTCATTCCAAAAATATTGCTGTTTTATTTAAATTTACTTTTAGACAGTTGAAGAAAAAAAAAGTGTTAACATCGACTCGAACTCAAAGAAGTTCTTATTACAAGCAACATTTATGATATTCTTTTCGTTATGATGATTACAATCTTGACTTTATTCGCATCCCTTGTATATTTTAACATTTTCATTGAGTAATACAAATTGGATGGAGTTTATCTTGGGTGTTATCTTTTTTTAATGAGAATCTGCTGTCAATATATTGATATTTATCATCATAAATGTTCTTTCTTGCATTTAGGTTTAGTAGCCTTTGAATTTTCGATCGGTATTCGAGATAAGTTAACCTATGAATTAAAATAAATGAAAGCCTACTGAAATTACATCATTTTAAACAAGCACTGAAGCACGAGGCATAATTTAACCTTTTAAAAGGATCTGAGACCAAAGAAGCTCATGCATATGGCCTGACACAATTCGGTTCATTAAAGCTATGGGCACAAATCAGAGCGGCGACCGACCGATTAGTAGCCTGCTCGGTCGCCGCTGGAATTTAGGCATCGCCCAGCGATTTTTTGAGAAGTCAAGCAGGCTGTAGAGCCCCAGCGATGCCTGGGTGGTGCCCTGTCGATTTCCCGTCGGTCGCCGGTCGATTTTAGGTCAAAACTGGGCGAAATCGCGGAGCTTTTCCGCGCGGTGTCCCGGCAGTCTCCCACCGGCCGCCGGCTGACGTTAAAGATATTGCACGGCGGCCGGCCAGTGATTGGCGGGGCTCCAAAATACGCTCGGTGCCCGGCCGTTCACCGCCCGGGTACCGAAGTAATCGAGCGTTCGCCGCTGAGCGATTTAGGTCAAAAATCGAAGCCGCCAGGTCAAAGGCTGCCGGCCGATTTTGGACTAGCCGCCTAGTGACCGACTGATCTCCCAGCGGCGACTGGCCAGCGACCGGGCGGCGACTGCTCGACAGCCTTTGACCTACCGGCTTCGATTTTTGACCTAAATCGCTCGACGGTGAACGCTCGATTAGGTCGGCGCCCGGTCTGCGACTGCCCGGTCACCGAGCGTAGTCTGGGCGGCGAGTGAAAGTGAGCAGGCGCCGCCTGAATTTTAACTCCGCGCTAAAATTTCAGCAGCGACCGAGCGATGCCTTAAAAACAAGCGGTGCTTTGGCGGCCACCGCTCGGTGGCCGGGCAAAATTGGCTAAAAGCTCGCCGCTCGGCCGCCGAGCAGGCTACTTTTGGGTAATGTGACCATAGCATAAGCCCAAACTTAGAACAAGGCGATTTTGACTACAGTTTTTAAAGACCCTGGTGTTCAGTCACCCGTGGCATAAATATTATGAATAGGGTACCAATTGACAGAAAATAAGTTACTGTTTATCATGAAAGCAATTCCAAAGTCATATTGTTATGATATTATAATTAGGAGCAACCAAAGTTGGGTCTTTTTTTTCTATTGATACGCCCTGAATACATATATCAGTATTATTCCTTGTAGTGTATCATTGTTCATATACCGTTATTATTGTGACGTCTTGGTTGTTAATAAATTTAAAACAAATTAAATTCAAATCAAAATTCAATTCAGTTTTTTATACAATCATCGATTTCAAATTTTATTTAGAGATCGAAGCCTGATAAGTAACATAATATAAAAGTATAAAATGCATATATAATTAAATAAAACAGAACATAGGCCTGCAATTAAATAATAAAAATGGAACTGGTCAGTTGGAAGTAATTACTATAATTACCCAGCCGGAAAAGTTTCCCATAGGATAATTATAGACTACACGTATTGCACTTTTCGTAATTTTTGCACTTTTTTAATAAATGTTTTGTTTTGTTTATGTGTTTGGTAATTGGATGGAAATTTATAGATACTTTCACGTCTTTGATTGTTCTTTATGATCAAAGTATTGTAGAACATTTATTTTATTGTAAGTATGTTTAAACTGATAATCAAACATGCTCTACACAAAGTCATGTCAAATTATTAAATTGTTTTATTTCATGTTTGGAAATGAAACTAAATAAAATGAAGACAAAAATGAAATGATAGATTATTATAATTATTATTTTAAAATAAAATTAGGCTAGACAATGTCACATTGCATTATTGACCGCTAACAACTCTTTTCACATTCAGCTTCCGGAATGTACGATCTGGAACTTACCACTATGAACAACCATATTATGATTGCAAAGCCTTTCGAAAAATCAAGTCTAAGGCAATTGTAATACCATATTGTATATACAGAGATCATTTTCGGATAACGTAATATGTTTGCACATATAACTAGTTGATCATCATCCTCATCATCATCAAGTTTCATGTCTGTTTCAGACATCAGTGGTCAAGGACCTCGATTTCTATCTGTTATATGCTATTCTCAAAAGCTTGTATTGCTAATATCATTTGTGGTTGCCCATTTGTTAAGACTTTGCAAATATGTAATGCGTTGCTTTCCCATTCTACGCTTTCCAGCAATCTTACCTGTTAATATTGTTTTTTGTAGATGATCTTTTCTGTATGATTATGTGACCAAGAAATTATATTTGCCTCTGTCTTATTGTTTAGAAGAGTAATAGTTGGACTTTTGCTTTTCTGAACACTTCTCCATTCTTTAATTTTCGGTCAATGTTGATATATTCACAATATTTCTCAAGAACCAGGTCTATGTAGCCTTTAATCATCTTTCTAGCTCTTTGCTTATTTATTGTCCAACACTCACACTCGTAGAGACGAGCTGACCAGATATATGACTTTAAGACAAGGATTTTGGTTTCATGGTACTGTTCTTATTTTTCATTACTGATTTCATCTTATCAAATGTATCTTGTGTCATTGGAATTGATTTCTTTATTTCATGAATATTTTTCCCATGCAATCTATAGTGTACCAGGATATGTGAAGGTGTGGACTTGCTTTGTGTCCCCCCTTTATTTTTGAGATTGCATGGGGGTGCGTCAGTCTTAAAAAATATGTTATTATACTCGTAGTCTTTTTGTTGTATAAATCCAAGCCTCTATTAATACTTTCGTTTGAATTCTGCTGCTAAAATGGTATCATCTGCACAGCAAAGGTTTTTTCATATTCTGACCTCCAACCTAAACACCTAGGTGATAGACAAGGCCATTGCACTTACCTTGTGTTAAATTGTTGAAAGTCTTTGCGATCGATCGTACATGTTTCATGTATCATGTGTAAAATACAAAGGTCTCTTGCCTGCTCTCAAGATGTCTGCCTTTTTATTATTTATTAAAATAACAAGGGCAAATGGAGTATGAAAATATAAATAATGGGTTATGTTCTTTTACAGATAATACTGACTTTTTGTTTGGAGAAATATGATAACAGATTTTGGCTCCACACTCAGCCATAGGACAATACATAAACATTGTGTAGATATTTCGATAACATTTCCTTTAAATTTGAAATAAAATAAAATTCTACCATTCAGAACTATTAATATAATCGTGTTACTTAAAAACTTTTAATGCACGTAGGCCAACAAAATAAATGAGCAGAAACAAGGAAGTAATGGCTCTAAGATACTTTTCCTTTCACTTTCAATACTGGAACACAAAATAATCTATGATCTCAGCGGAAATAGTTCTAGGTCAACAACTCTCGTGGAAAATAATGAGACCAATTCCTTAAAGGTTACATGAACTATTCGCATAACCCGAAAGAAGTGCTTGAAGACTTTGACATTTTTATTTATTTTCCATTTAATTTCAGTTACTCTATAACAATTTGAACATATATAAGTGCAAGGGTAAGATAATAATAGCATTAAAATCATAATAATCTTTATTAGAAGGTGGGATACTATACCTTAAAAAGCGTATTGCTTATTGGCAGGGTGCAAGTGTTACATAATAAAAGTAATGTACGATATTAGATAACATCAAAATATTCAAGATTTACACATCACTCACCAAAACACGTTGAGGTATATCGCGCACGCACGCACGCACACACACACTCACAACACACACACACACACACACACACACGCACGCACACATACACACATCAGGTGCAGAGAAAAAGAAATAAATGAAATGGTTTTAGAAATAAGGAACTCAGCAATGAGAACTACTATATTTAAACGGATGAATATTTTAAATGTTAATTCTATATATATTATGCAGCTTGGTCAATTCATGTTCCAGTACAAACATAACAACTTTCCACCTGTCTTTGATGACCTTTTTATACTGAACTCTTCTATTCATTCATATGCTACAAGAAATACAAGTAGTTTCCATATACCCATAGCTAAGACTTCTTTCTTTATTAATACAAAAACGGAAAACCTTCAATGGACCTATGTTATGGAGTCATCTTCCACCTGACATCAAAAATTGTTCTTCATTTAATTACTTAAGGCTAAGTTAAGATTATTCCTGATAAGTAATCCATCCTTTACAACATTCACATATAGGTAGATGCACTTTTTTTCCTGTCTTTGATATTTTTCTCCTTCATCTTCCTCGTTATTGGTACCACCTCATAATTTTACCCTATATTTACTTTTAAGTTAAAATTGTATAATTTGTTTTGTATTATTGGGGGTAGTCCTCGACAAATCATTTTTGATTTTTCACTACCCCTTCCACATTTGCTGATTATTTTCTTTTTAAAACATATATTGCCCCAACTGGAGTCGTTTTTATATATGATGTACATGTTCTATTATTGTATTGTATATATGTATTTTATTTATGTCTCTCCCTAATTTTTGCATTTGCGGAGAAATAAATTGAATTGAATTGGATTGATTTGTAAATATTTTATGGTATCGTTTTACAAATTTTAAGAACAATAATATATTACTTTAAAAATAAATCTTGGTTTAACAACACCTAGCTATTATAGGTACATGTATATGTGAAGACAGAAGCAGATCACGGGGCAATTGTAGAACGTATAATGACGTCGAAAAGCTTTGCTTTTATACTAAACTAGCATTCCGGTAATGTAAGAAGGTGTAAAAAAAAAATACAAGCAAAGTTTTTGCCTAGTACCCAGGCTAGTTTATCTGTATATTTTTAAATTATCAAATACACTTAAATTAACATGAGCACAAAAAATACTAAAGTAAAGAAAATGTATGATATAGATATTTTGTAAAGGCAAGTCGTAATGTAAATGTGAATTTCAGTAGAAATAAATGGACCTAAACAGAATTGGAAAAATATGTCTACCTTTGTTTTTGTTATTCGATATGATTACAAAACATCTTATATTTAAGTTAATGCAAAGAAAAAAAGAGTAAAACATGACAGGATAGACCTGCAATTCATTTCCTTGTCCCACATTCTTTATTCAACTGAACATTGTCCTCTTACAAAGGCGGCTCCAGAATTTGGATTGGGTCCAATTCCAATACACGATGATTCCACTCCTTTCCATACTAAATGCGCTAACTATATGCAGTCCATTTCTTTGATTTCGTAGGATTTCAAGAAATTATTCTTTAGCTCTCAATGTGTTGTGCTACCGTCGTTCCCCATGGAGTGACGTCATCCTATAATTTATGTGTTATTTATTTATCTAAATCATATGAAAAATTCCTCTGAAGTACTTTCATTTACTCTCTTTCCTGATGACTCCAATATTTCTTATTACACATCACGATCCTATCAAGCTTTTGAACACAATGAATGATGAACTTTAAAAAGTGACAAATTTGATTAAAGCCAAGGAACTTCTTTACATGCGCAAACAACCAACAAATTACGTGTTTTTCAGTTACTCATTGCTAAATCTACTTCATCGAATCACATTAGATAATATTGAAAATAAAGAAGTTCGAGCAATTCTTTTCTTTTAGGTTTTACAATTGATAATAATATATCTTCGAACACATATATTGATAACGTTTGCAAAACGGTGTGAAAATACATTAGCATCACCTACCAACTTAATCACGTTTTTTCACTGCCAGCACTCATTATCTTATATTTTATTATCATCTTAAATTATGACATTCTGACGTTGGGAATTGCAGCACAAGCAAGACCGGATAAAATAGTACTGCTCCAGAAAAAAAAGGGTTTATCATTTAATTCAGTGACACAGTAACAAATCAGTAATACCTCAGTCACACGGCCAAACCGACTCCATCCCGAAGCCGATTTCCATTCTTCTGAGACTGGAGCTTTTGCTCCCCGAGAATTCAGAAATACCAACACTCAGGCAACCGTCACCTCGTATGGAGGATGCTTCCGGATATGTAATTTCGTCGGCGTACGAGGCGGGCGGGGAAGGGGGGGGGGGGTTTGGGGGATATGGGACGCATCGGTGGTAGCGGTAGTTACGATATTCGGGCAACCCATCAAATTCGGGCAGCGAGTTGAACGAATTTATCATACCTGTAATTTTCTCTACAAAATGTGGAAAATTAGGATGCTGAAGAGTTGATATTCGGACAAAAGGCGTCAGCTCCCTTCTATGCATCTATGTGTAAATTATATATCTTATTTAGTCTATTTCTGTGATAAAACGAAGATGTCTTTTCAGAAATGAAAAGTTGAAATTCAGAAAAATGAGCAAGCCCCCCACACCCCCAGTCCCTGTCGAAGATGTGCCCGTTCGCTGACTTGCGAAGTTTTTATGAACTAATTTAAAATAATTTATAATCACTGTCCCGATTTTTTCCCTTATTCTGAGAATGAGTACAAGGTAATAGAATTACTTGCGTTCGTCACGGCTTGTTGCACGGTATTTGAGGAAGTTTACGGATATCAACTCTCTTTCTCTCTATGTAATACAGGAGTTATATGCTGGTACTCTAAATGCTGGTTTCTCGATTGATTGCAATATTTATAGTAAATTTACAGTCATCGAGGAAAGTCTTTCTGTTATAGGGACCACTTCATTGTTGAATCTTAAAAGTCACCTAGCAGAATATTTTCAGACAAAATAGGGTAAGTTGAAACTCCTTTGTTGCTTTAATGTTGAAAATGTTGAATCTTTCTGAAATACTTTGCTATACTTTTCAATACTTTAGGCCAATAGTGAGAGGAAAAAATAATCAGAACAAACTGTTTAATTGAGATATGTGATGAAATTAACAAACTCCACTCTAGCATAAGAGAATAACACTTCATAGTTTCACAACAAATTTCCTTGTGTTGCCTTTGTTCAAGAAATGTTGCCGTTCTGTATTCGATGTTCTTGAGAAATTCGAATTAAGTCATGTGGAAATTAAAAAAAAAATAACTACATCATAATTATTTCATTATTACATTGGAGCAAGTCATTTAATTGCTTTAATAATAATGAAATAATAATGATATTTAATCATTTTAAGTCTTGATGCGTTTAAGCGACATCAATTTTTTGGTAGGTCGTACAGAATAAAAGCTATGTAGGTCCAGGTTTTCCGTACTTATTTTATTAATGCTCTGCCTTGTTCTTTAACATGTATACATATTTGGTGGTTTTTGCTGCTTAATTTATTAGTTTTTCTATCAAATATTATCTTATCTTAGCAACTGAATGTGTGTACGAATTCTCTGAAAAGCAATTCATGAATATTATCGTTGCATGTTTTGTTTTTTAATGTGTGTTAGTGTAAAACGGAACTAAACTAAAAAAAATAAGACTCACTAAAATGATAAAGAACAAATGATGGTAGTTACCAACAAGACGAAAGGCTCATGTATACCTGATATATATATGTCGAAAGAACTCGTGGAAAATTGGCATGCACGTCATACAAGCTGCCGGTCAACCAATCAGATATCGCGAATAAATGGGTTGATGTTTCATATATTGCTATAGTACCACTGTTTATTAATTTACAACAAAAATGCGATCGGATGAATAACAAAACGACTCATCAGAAAGTTGCTGATTAAATCACGTTTTATTTAAATTCCCTTGACCGGTTTCTTGTTTCAGTGATTGTTTGTGAGGTGAATCATTTTCGTCTCAAGGATTATTACCTAATCTAGACTTCTCCTTCACGATCGACTTTCTCGGATTACGTGACTCCTTTAATCAATGGTGAGCTTCATTTTGACATTAAGACCATCAATATATTTGATATGCACTAATTATCCGTATGTACTCCAGTGTATGGTTGTAATAGCTTATTGCACTATTTGCTATATCTTGATAGAATACAGAACAAATATTCAACGGCCAACATCTGCGAATATCTTATTATAAATGTATCGATAAAAAGTTATAATCAAATTGAACGTATAAGTCAATAACTGCATGTACACTGTTGTTATGTGTACAACGTACATAAAAATAGAATTCAAATCATAGTTTTCTTCCACAGGGTTCCTTTGTTCATTATCAACAAAAAATCAATACATGCACTATTCCATGACTTGTCATATAGGTCCTGCAGTCTCCATCAACCCTTTTTTTTTAGCAGTTTGTAGTTGCAGTTCTTATTATATGTATTTAAGTAAGTTTAATTTTCATTCACTGTAAGAGCTTTGTAAGATACGTCGCCGGACTGTCGATCTCAAGGTCCGCGGTTCGAATTCCACCGTGGCACTAATGTCCTTTGGCAAGACATTGATCTACATTTGCCACACCTCCACCTAGGTGAAGTAATTGGGGACCGATAGAAAGTAATTCCATGAATGCTGTGAGCACCGACATCGGTAGCCTAAAAGAGCCGGGGTAATATTGGAGCGCTTTGAGCACCCTGCAGGGTGGACATGTGCGCTATATAAATATCCAATATTATTATTATTATTATAAAATATTTCAACAATAAAATATTACAATATAACCTAGGCCGCACAGCGACATATAAGATATTAAACGTGACAAAATGTAATATGTACACAAATTCTATGACAGAAACAGACAAACTGAGCAAAGACACTCAGAAACATTTGTTAAAATGAAACCATTTTTCACGTAATTATCATCTTGAAGATTTATTTCTGTTATATATCTTTCCATATCATAATAAGATTTAACAGCTGACATAACTTTTCAAACAGTGGTTTCTGACTTTTGCATTGGCTGAATAGATTTATTACTTACAATAATGAAAGTTACAATTCAAAGCGTTGTTATGACTTCCTTTCAAGCCAAACGATTCATTTTGGTTTGTGAGTTTGGCCTTTATATTAATCTTACAGAAAAACCATTGCTCTAGTTTTGACCATATTATATTTAAATATAGGCAGTATAACAAATATGCATACTTGTCGCTTCACTACGGTTAAGAAATGTACAATGTTTATTAGTAAATATTTTGAATTTCAGCAATAAATCTTTCATGTAAAGCATTCTGTAAAAAATAATAAACTGGAACCACCTAATATGCATATCAACAGATGACCGATATAGAGAGTCAGACAGTATGATAGTCGGATAGTCGGATAGTCGAATTGAGAAGTGTGTACTGGGCTTTAGGCAAATGTGACTTTGACAGATTTATTATCGTGTCTTATAATGCTGCCTACGATGAATTATATTCAAGTAAATATCATATCCTATCATACCAGCATACCTTTATTCATGCGGTACAGGATTTCCTTTCCTTTTTATTCATGCTGTGTATTTCCGTACATAGTTCACATTATTTGCTGGTCTGTTTGGAGCCAGTATAATTCATAACTAACAATAACTCATGATAACTCATAATAACATTTATATTTCAACACAAAATTTGATAACACCCTTCTGACTACAAACAGGGCTGTCAAATGGGCCTATTGCATGTCCGCTTTAATCATGTTCAATTTCCAGGTAGAAGTTCTCAAGCAACATACTATCACTTATGTGAATATATCAACATTTTCTCTCAAGCTGATAGTAGTTTTGTTTTACATTCTTTGCGGATTCATCCAAAGGATAGCCATGACAAGTCAAACTTTCCTGCCATTTGCTTATTTTAAATTTTAAATCTTTGGGCTTGGACGGCGGTCAGAAATAGTCCATGATTCGTATTACAAAGAGCAATGGCTTAGATCGTTTCCAACTCTTTATACTATGATTAATCGAACCACGAAGGAACAAAACTCTAAATTGTTGTTTAAGTTAGGTGAGAAGATATGATACATTTAAAAACTTTCTTTAACAATTACTTGCTTTTTTCCTACCTTAAATATATACGTCAACCCAGTGCATACATTTATAATGAACGATTCAGAAGTGAAATATTTTTTCAGTCACATGCAACTGTAGTTTTCAAACATTGCATGGAAACATTTGGTTCACCCAAATTACCTTTACAATTTGTCTGAAAATAAATTGATATAATTTGAAGCTCTGTCTATTAAATGGTATTTGTTCTTTTCTTTGTAAATTATTTTCAGAAAAGCTTTTAGTTGATCACAGGCTAAAGATGGCAGATGAAAGCACTCCTCCTACGTCGGCCATTGATCAGTCAAATGGTAGTTTTCCAAGCGGTACTTTTAACGATCAGCCTTTAGCCGTCGCCCAACATGTTGTTCTCTCTATCATCTTTCTTATAATCAGCATCACAGGAATCATCGGAAACTCCATCGTGATCCTCGCCATCGTTCTCTCTCGCAAGCTCAGGTCAACCTTTAATTGGTTTATCCTAAACCTTGCATGTGCCGATCTGTTGACGTCGATCTGCCTTCCCTTTTATGTTGCAAGTTTGCTGATCAGTGAGTTTGAATGGACCTTTAAATTTTGGCTTGTTGTCATATCGGTCTGTATTGGCGTAAGCCTTACGACGCATGCTTTCATTAGCTTCACCAGTTGGTATTTCATCACGAGAAACCAAGAAAAATCCAAGAAAATTTACACAGCTCGAAATTTATGCCTCATGATTGCATTCATGTGGGTGTTTAACTTCTCCTGTTCCTTCGTAATTGCCGTAATAGACGAAGAAAAACGTGTCTTTCCCGTAGCCGTTTCGATTTTCGGGCATTTTGCAATTGTTGTCACAATGTACCTTAAGCTATGGAGATTCATTGCACACCGAGCGAAGAAGTTGAGGCTAACGAAAAAAGTCGACGAAAAGATACAGAATGAAGTATGCAAGTACACCTTATGCCCCGATGAAAACAAAGTTACACAACAAGGTGGTTTGGTTAATGAGAATACTGTTTTGAGGGCATCTCATTCGTCCGAGAATTTAGGAAGCCAAAACTGCGACCTATCAAAATGTGAAAAATCTTGTCAGCTGGAGAACCCTATGCAGGATGCGAAGACTTTGACGGTATCCCCATCTCTAGAAGAGATAGAAAGCAGAGGTGGCGAATATGACAGAGGGGCGAAAGAAGTATCATTACGTGCCGAGGGATCAGAAACCAAATTACCTGTCAAGAAACAGACACAACCTAAAATTGACAAGAAGCTTCTTGCTGTAACCAAGAATCTGTTGGTAATTCTGGTTGCTTTTGTCATATGCTTTATGCCTTACGCTGTAAACCTGTCTTTACCGGGGGCATCTTACAGCGCAACTTCCTGGCTTTCGACCCTATTATACTTTAATAGCTGTATTAATCCCATCATCTACGCCAGAAGGATTCGTGCCTTTAGGGAGGTGATGGTATGCATCATAAGATGTAGGCTTGGAAGCATTCCCATGCCCATCGACTTGGTAAGGAAAATGAGAACCACTCGCTGAAAAAAATAACTTGCAATCGGTCGGTGAAACTTAAAACAAGGACAAAACCCTACTGGAGACAAGTTCCACATTAATTATTGGCAGCCAATTTATTTTGAAAAAAAAACAAACACAATGTTTGTTCTAGTTTTTTTGGATGACTAATAATAATATATTATAATAGTGCAGTAATTTTTTCCTAATATGTAATTATGATATACCCTCCCATGCCATAAGTATTGCAACATAGCTAAAATGCATGCATTTTTATTTTATTTTACAAGCCTTTATATTGTTATATTTCATTCATAACCATAGTGTTGTCGACCATTTTTGTATATTTTGAGAGGGAAAACTAGTCCCTTTTCATTCCTGAGAGAAGTAGATGACCAGACCCGGTCATTTCTGAAACAAATTGGAAGACAAATGAACAAAGGCAAAACAAATGAAATTTTGGGAGATGGGGATTATCAGTGAACGAAATCATGAAACTGTTTCATATTTCTCCCAAAACTGTTTACAGGTCTCGTTTATACTTGTCGCAAAGAAATAATGGCCATAAGGTGCCAAGACAAGGGCAGAGGAAAACGGCAACACCCAGAGAAGACAAATTTATTTGTGCCGTTGCCAAGGAGGATTTAGATCTGTATTGCAAAGACGTTTTAATGCAACTTTATTCCACCGATATATTAAATTATAGTCAGTTTCTAGAGGTGAATATATTGTACTAGTTTATTGAAAGTAAATTTTCACACATTTATTATATTTTGTTGGATAATCACAACCTCTGATTTTGGCGCGCATCCTCCTTAGCAACGGCACAAAGAAATCTTTCTTCTCTGGGTGTTGCCCTTTTCCTCTGCCCTTGTATTGGTACCTTACGGCCATTATTTCTTTGCGACAAATACAAACGAAACCTGTAAACAGTTTTGGGAGAAATATGAAACAGTTTCATGATTTCGCTCACTGATAATCCCCATCTCCCAAAATTTCATTTGTTTTGCCTTTGTTCATTTGTCTTCCAATTTGTTTCAGAAATGACCGGGTCTGGTCATCTACTTCTCTCAGACCACCCGTAGGAGCGCAAGGGGACACTCCGTCCTGTGCACTTAATTCAAGTAAGTCAAAGATTAAAGTACGGGAAGGAAAGACCTCGCAAAGTTAGTTTGTGTTGGATATACCTGAACAATGTGCATAATACATGTATACATGTATATTTATGGCAGTGATAACGAAATGTTGGAATAGAGAAGAGAAGAGAGGGATAAGGAAGAGCAAGAAAGAGAATAAGAGAGTGGTAGAGAGAGAGAGAGAGAGATAGAGGGGGATGTGGTGAGGGAGGGAGAGGAAGCGAAAGAGGAAGAGAGAGAAAGAGAGATAAAGTGATAGGGGTGATGGTATTGATAGTGGAGAAATAGACCAATTTACTACCATATTCAAATTTCATGCATACTGTTTAAAGAAAGGTTGTTCTTGACACCCCAACAGATTTCCATCAACTTAAAGCCGTCGGTCCCCTACTTGCTTACTATTTGCTTGCTTAGAAGCCTACAATGCGCCCCCACACCCTTATATGATATATTTGCCGGGGGCTTCTACCCTAATGTCTTTTATTAGGTCCTAAGGAAGCCCTGTGCCAAAAATGGTGCTTTTATCCGGCAAGTAACGAAAATCGATAAATTTGACGCTTTAAAGCCACCTGACTATGAGCGGTCTCTTTCTGTTTCTCATCCCCTCCCGTGATCGCATTTTATCCAACCCTCACTCCACGATGGTTCTGCTTCAATTTGTTGCAGCGCCATCTCGTGTTTCCATTCAATTAAGGGTTTTGTTGCAAGTTGCATTTTCCTTTTCTCACTCTCTTCTTCCACCCCTCCTTGCGCTTACGAGGGTATTTAGATAATTCGTTAGAACAAGGCTTGACTAGCATTTGTGCTAACTTATAGTTCTCATTAACAACTTCACCTAATACACATATGTATGTGTATAGCTTGTACATTAAATAGTATGCAGATCTATGACTAAATATTGTTTTTAAACTATTACTATTCAATCAAAATTACTCTTCTGTTATGTACAGTACGTATCAACAAAAGTTTACCCAACTTCTTTAGCTTCTAACTGAAGAGTTATAATATGTAAACATATGTTATTGTAAAGGAGAACTTATGCCTCGACTAATGATACCATTTTCATAATTTTGCTGCCAAGGATGACTGAACAGCAGGATTTTCAAAAAGTATTGTCAAAATCCTCTTGTCCCATGTATGGGTTGAAGTAATGATTGATGGTCAAAAGCCATTATGTATGTGTTATCCCATTCCAAAACGATTGCTGTTTTATTTACACTTACTATTATGCAGTTAAAAAAAGTTTTAACATCATCTCAAACTCAAAGAAGTTCTTATTACAAGCAACATTTATGATATTCTCTTCGTTATGATGATTACAATCTTGACTTTATTCGCATCCCTTGTTTATTTTAACCTTCTCATTGAGTAATGCAAATTGGATGAAGTTTATCTAAGGTGTTATCCTTTTTTAATGATAATCTGCTGTCAATATATTGATATTCATCATCATAAATGTTCTTTCTTGCATTTGGGTTTAGTAGCCTTTGACTTTTCGATCGGTATACGACATAAACACCTTATATGCTTCTTACGCGTGTGGACTAATGAGCAGAGAAAACTTACATATCATGAAACACGAAGTTAGTACACACAGAGAAATAAAAGGTGTTCTTGAGGAGTAAAACGAAATTGGAAATATAGGGCGCCCTCTATTACACCTTTTAGGGAGTAAAACACGGAAATACGCATGGTGTACATACAAGTCATTTGAGGGGTGTAATTTTACACCCTATTTTAGTCAGACGAGCTCTGATTGGTCAATATATTTTTCTGTTGTGATTGCATATGCGCATGCGCTACAGCAATGGCGCATCGTGTCGATATAGGTACTGCCAAATGAAGGAAAATTAGCATAATTTACATATTTTAGTCATGTTGGGGGAATTATCATGTTTCATTTGGGCATATTATTTGTGTGAAAGTTATCTGATCAAGAATAAGGGGTTTTACCGAAGGTTATATTTAATAATTTAATGAAATTAGTAGAAGTGTTGTTTACTAACTAGTACATAATTGCCTTCTTATACGTGTAAGTAAAAGAGAAGATCTTCGGGAGGCAGGATTGTGTATTTTGGTTTTTCCACTACATTTTACCCTATACGCCCATCCAGGCCAGCCTCACCGAGGCTAACTTTGATTGGTTCTTACAGTCTGCCCTTGTGTTGAGTTCACACTAACTGTTGATTAGCATTGAAGCTTTTCGACATACAACCCGAGATTCTGGTCTGATTTCTTTAGAGCAGTGACAAAAGGGTGAGAATCAGTGACTGTTAGGTGATGACAAAACATGGATGATCAATTGGTTGATGCTGTGCATAAGTAGGGTGTAGATTTACTCCCCAAAGGGTGTGGAATCGATCATATAGGGGATAAAATTTAACCCCACGGGTGTAAATTTGAACCTATTTTTCATGAAAATGGAACTAAAAGGTGTTAATTAAGCACCATTGGGGGCAATTTCACTCCTTAAAGGGAGTGAAATCATAACCTTGGGGTGCAAATGCACACCTTCTTGTGGGTCGTAAATTTACTCCCTACATTGGGGAGTAAATTTACTCCCTGAGGGGTGTCACTTATGCGACAAGCATTTACTCCCTATAGGGAGTAAATTCAACCTCTTTTTCTCTTTGTGTAGGCTATTCATAATAATTAAAAGTTATCCTTGGGATTAAAATCAATGAAAGCCTACTTAAATTACATCATTTATCAACAATCACTGAAGCACGAGGCACAATTTAACCTTTTAAAAAGTATTTAAGACCAAAGAAGCCCATGCATATGGCCTGACACACATCGGTTCATTAAGCCCAAACTTGTGACAAGGCGATTTTGACAACACTTTTTAAAGACCCTGGTGTTCATTCACCCGTGGCGGATATATCATGAATAGGGTATCATTTGACGGAAAATAAGCTACTGTTTAGTCACATTCGTTATGACTGTTCAATAAGGAGCTATCCAAGTTGGGTCATATTTTTTTGTTGATACGCCCTAGTTACATGTATCAGTATTATTCTTTTTAGTGTATTATTGTGACGTCTTGGTTTTTAATAACTTCAAATAAATCAAATTCAAATCCAAATTCAATTCAGTTAGCTATACATTCATCGATTTCCAATTTTATCTAGAGTAGCTTGTTCAGTAACATAATATACAATTATAAAATGCATATACAATTGAATAAAACAGAGCATAGGCCTGCAACTGAATAATAAAAAAGGTACTGGTCAGTTGGAAGTAATTGCTATAATTACCAAACCGGTCAAATTTCCCATACGATAATTATAGACAACACGTATTGCGATCGATGACTTTTTACGGGTTTTACGGGTTAAAGACCTTGTAAGAAGTGAACGATTAAATAGATGAATTATATATCAACGGAAAACCTGTAAGCAACACATTATAATCATATCAATTATATGCTGTTTAAGTGTCTTTCAGAGGAGTAACAGTTCTCTGGAAATTCGAAATTCGAAAAGCTTTGACCATCGGAAGTTGGCCTAAAACCGAGCTATCGACTTGATTACATTATCTTATGTGAAGTACCCTACGCATATTCACGACGACTTTGCAATAATTAAGCTTATCGCCTCAGCTATACCGTGTGAGTCAAAAAAAAGTTTACACCTAGAAAATTGCTAATTATTTTAAAAATCATCTATGAACAGTAAATTATTATGCATCTTATGAAAGAGCGTTTTATCCCAAATCATTTGGTATCATTTTTGTGTGGTATGTGTTCATGCTTGGATGAACAGGAGGCATTGTTTGCGAGAGTGCAAACATCGACTTGCGCCAAAGTGATGCCTACAGTATGTAATATGTTGGAATTAAAGTGAGAGAATGAATTGAATGTATCAAATGAGATGCATTTCATATGCTTTTTGCAGAGGCAAAGTCTCTCACACACATGCACGCGCTCGCGCACAAATGTTTGTTGATATTTGATATTCGATATTTGATATGTGTGGCATGATAAATTTTGTTAGGGATGTTATTTGAATCTGCAATGACCGAATTAATACCCAAACCCAATTGTTTTTATTCAAACATCACATAAGCAACTTTGGCGCATGTCGATTTTTTGCAAACAATGCCTCCTGTTCATCCAAGCGTGAACACATGCGATACTAAAATGATACTAAATGATTCGGGATAAAGCACTCTTTCATAGGATGTATAAAAATTTACTGTTCATAGAGATTCATGAAATAATTAGCAATTTTCTAGGTGTAAACTTTTTTTGGACTCACACTGTATAGGCGAGCCGATCGTGTCCACATGTTATGTCATCAACGTAACTGCGGCAAATTTGACCTCTATTGACCCGTAATTTGGAGGGGTGCGGAAAATGAGGTTTTAATGTGCTTTTGTGTAATACTGAAGGGAAAATATTTGTATTCTACATTAATTCAGTTTTCCATTTAAATAACATTTTAGTTTCTTCGGATACGGTCGTAATGCGTTAAAAAAAATGCATTGCCCTTTGCGACCGACCCAAACATTTTAAAATCTACGGTCGGCTTTTTAATAGCATATAATTGAAAAAGCCATTTAAAAAAAGCCTTACCCGCTGCAAACCGAAGCGATTCTTCATAGGAATGAGGATGTAGGACGCCAATAAAAAGGAGGCATGACGTCAGTGGAAGGCGTGGTCTGAGTATTAGGATCGGGTAGATAAGTGTCGTCGTCTCAGGTCGTGGTGAATGGCGGATCTGAAAGAGAGCATAAAGATAAAAAGGCAAAGTCATAATGACGATAATAATAATAATGATGATGATAATATTGGGTTCTTGTATGGCGCTCTGTCAGACTTTACACTCTTGTTGCTCTAAAATAATTCCCTCGGTTTTATTGAGAAAAAAAATTAAGAGGGAGGGGGGGGGTGGTGGTTTGAACTCCTATATTTTACGGGCCTGATTGGTACAGAAATTCAAATAGCTTGTTATCCATGGATATTATACCATAATGTCATATACAAGCACTTGATTGACAACGCAAGATTGGAGTAATAATGTTTGTTTAAATTGATTCAAAACCTTGTTTTGACAGGAAACAAAATCCGCAATGTCATATATACAAGCACTAACTTGACATCGCAAGATTGAAAGTAATAATTTATGTTTAAATTGTTTCAAAACCTTGTTGTGACAGGAAACGAAAAACGCAATATCATATATAAACACTTTATTTACACGCAAGACAAACCTTGTTTATATCGTATTTACATAACCCTCGGTTGAAAATCTTGTTTTTAGTTTCCCTTCTTTAAAGATTAAGTTGAGTTCCGGTCACGCGAACAATTCTAGACAGTTGTAGTTGTTAAGAGGATGGTTATGTAGTACAACCGGTGTACATTGTGAGCTTTTTAAATCCTAAAAATGAAGAAATCGAATAATATTGATAGAAGCCACGAGCAATGCACACAGAATTGGGTATATTGTTGTAATTAATGTTATAAAAAAGCCCTTGATTGACAACGCAAGATTGAAGTAAAAACTTTTGTTTGAATTATTTCGAAACCTTGATTTTTATTCAATCATTGTCAGTCAGTCCGCAACGCCCGCGATAATTAGGCAGAATGCCCAAATTTACACAGCACCCGTAAGTGCGATAAACCGTCGTATTTCGTCTCCCGCGATTTGCGAGATTTCGCGAGACTTTTGCACAGGTCAACAAACTTTATCACAGCTGCTATGTCTTTCACTGTGCTGCGTAGCATGTAGGGGTAAGTGTATCTCCATACTTTTCTACGTATTTTGATATGAAATTTTCCTAATTTTACCGCATCTAAGTGATTGTAAATATTCATTGAAATGTGTCCATATTTTCCTTCTTTCGTAGGAGGTATTCTGACATTACCTTGCATTTAGCGTGTTCCTGACTGGTATAAACGATGTTTTTCCCCAATTGTTTGATTTTTCACAAGAACAATGTTGGCAGAAGTGAAAAAACGCAGAGTTCGATTGATGCACGATGTATTTTATTAGCTTTTATGGCCATGAAAGTTACACATTTTTCGATTTTCAACCGGAAGTTGTGTGACGGCTACGTTAAAATCACTCATTTTTGCCGATATGGCGCGAAAAGTGTACGTTTCGCCAACATGGCCGCACTTTCGTAGTCATCACCGCGACTGCGTACCGGTCCCATACATAGCCTTTTCTGTACCGATCCGGCATAAAACAAAGCCATATCTGATCTGGGGCCCTCGACTTACGTGTACTTTCCCATTAAATTAGCAAGCTCTCTTGATAATATTTATGCTTAATCCATTTTATTTTTACACGAATTTAACAGTCAACTGTGAGAGTTAAACTGTGACTCTGGCGTCTGGTCAGACTCAGATTAATTATTAATTTAGGGATTCTCAAACTAGTTTGGTTGTGCCTTTTGTTTTGGTTCTGGTCAACTCAAACTTTACAACCAGCCATAGAAATAAGCAGCATTATGATTATGAACAAAGCAGAATTGAAACAAAAAGCCAAAGTTAAACACTTACATTTTACAACTTGTGCACATGTGGAAAAATGAAGGGAAAACTTCATGAATTTGACACCTGTAATTTTTTTTCATTAATTTTTTTTTTTAATGCAAGCAAGTTTTGTCTACCATAAATGGCTAGCTACTTTGATCAGATCTTTTAAAATCCCCATACCTGAACTAAGCCATTTTATATTCCTTCTTATCATTTGTCATTTGCCAGGACCAAAGAATACAAGAACAGCTTCTATCCTCGTACCATTACGCTATGGAATCAACTACCTAGTACCAGCCGGCAGCCACCATCATCAAAGTCAACATCAGCCAAGTCTTTCAATACCAAAGTTTGGAGCTACACATGCAGAATGACCACTCAGCGCAGCTGTACACAGGTGGGCTAGAGCGTCGATGTGGCTCTACTTCATCTAAAAATTAGATTATGTCTGCAACCCACTGTATTTTTATGGGCACCTTTTCATTTTTATTTTTGAACTCTGCACCCTCAGTTGTGATGTTTGTCGACAGTTTGCGATGCCACGGAAGTCTGGACGTATATACCAATTGGTCCTGTCCAGTACCACCTTAGATGTAGATGTTGTTGTTTTTCTGACGGATGCACTCAACCATCAAAACTTGCGGAACATTGACAACAAATTATCTAAGACACAGACTTCACACATCAGTCTCCATTGCATTCCTGGATCAGCATTTGCTGGACTTCACATAGGAACAAACAATCTTGAAAGCGGAGTTTGGGAGAAGGACAAGAAGGATTTTGTTCAGCTTATATTCTTTGAGTAAAAGAAAAATCCATTTCAAGTGAATACATTTTTGTATCTCTGATACTTTGAAGGTGGGATTCCAGAGCTTTACATGAACAAAGCATTTATTATAATAAAAAACTGATTGAACTGTTTTACTCTGATAATACTTTTATTCTCAGCGACACATGTTATGCAAGTAATGGTCTCAAGCAGGGAAAAAATTAATATTTATTTTTCAGGGGCTACTTTTCAAGCTTGCCTGCATAAAAATAACACTCTAAAATTTGTTTTGCATTGAACTCTATGGGGGCTCTTTTCTGATCTTCGGGGGCTCTTTTGGGCATTTCGGGGGCTATTTCGTCCTGAGCCCTGCATATTTTTTCACTGGTCTCAAGTTCTCAACATACATGTCAAAGTCAGTTTATAAATAAAATATGAATATTATAAAATGGAAATGTTATTCCTAGTCCAATTTCATTTTTTATAATTATTTATCATTAGTAAGGTAGTAGTCTTAATAATATATTTTTTGTTTAACCGGCTATGGTGATAATGATGACGATGGCGATGATCATGATGGCTATGGTGATGACTGTGATTATGATGATGGCAATAGTGATAATGCCGACGGTGATTATGATGATGATGGTGATGGCTATGGTAATAATGCTGACAGTGATTAGGATGATGATTATGATGATTGTGATGGCTATGGTGATAATACTGATGGTGATGATCATGATCGCTTTGGTGATTATGATGATGGCAATGGTGATGGCGATGATCATGATGGCTATGGTGATAATGATGGTGATGGCAATGATCGTGATGGCTATGGTGATAATGCTGACGGTGATTATGATGATGGTGATGGGGATGATCATGATGGCTATGGTGATAATGCTGATGGTGATTATGATAATGGTGATGGCGATGATCATGATGACAGTGATTATGATGGTGATGTTAATAGTGGTGATGATGATAATGATTGTGATGGCGACGATGACTTTGATGATTGTGATAATGATGTTGAAGGTGAAAATTAGAATATTATTAATTTCATTTGCGTCCTTTCAACCCACCACACATTAAAATTTCTATCAAATGGTCATTACCATATAAACAAAAACAGAAAATAAATGATCAGATATATATTTTGCGGGTCACTATAAAACAAAAGCGAACAGATAAGAGAATAAGGGAAAGAATTTTGTAATTATTTTATTTCTAAAAATACACATGAACTGGAGTTACATAAATTGACAAAAGAAACATCAAATAAAATATTACTATCAAAGAATGCCTGGGGATTACCAAAATAAATTAATGTTTAAAGGCTTTTCCCATTGATTAGTCCATGGTTTACAATTTAAATAAAAACACATTTCAGAACTGTTACAACCAACCGCCTGCAATACAGCCATGAAATTTATAAGCAGGGATGGGAACAATCATATTGTCATTGTTCAATCACAATACCAATGCCCATCGCTCCCCCCCCCCCCCCCCCGAAAGTTTGTATTTTCACAAATATACATTTGAGAAAGAAAATGTGTCTTCTTTGTATCAGTTTGATATCAAAGCCTGGCCAAAAATAGCACATAAAGACACTTCAACCCTCCCCACTGTCCCCTTTTCATTCTAGAGGTGGTATTCTATAGTGTACTTGATTGTACTTGAGTACGTATCCGCATCCAACTTGTACTCTGCAGCTCAGCTCTGTAGACTTTTATTATTAAGTAGCGCATGAGTATGATACACAATAATGAGTATGTGGGGCAATACAACGCCTCTACGTCCGGGGGTTACGCACCAGAGTGTAATACGTGGATATCCCTAATCACCGTCTATCCTCCGGCCGTGCGTGTTCATGTACAGCGCACGGACACAGAACATCGATAATCGACGCAAAGCTAGATATAACGTAGTATCCCCCGGTTGGCACATGACGTCATACTCTGATGACACACGCATATCGTCTGTGTCACCGCTGTTGAATATGTTGGAATGAACATGGTGTTGTATTTACCGTGTTCCTGACTGGTATAAAGAAGTAAAACAAAGGAAACAGTGATGATTTGAAAGTTTGTATATTTATCATCACAATGAACCAAATTACTTTTTGATGCAGTAGCGTTTTCATATATTTTTTTAATGCTGCAAATCGTTAAGTTGCTATGTTTTTTAGACTGTTTTAAATGCTCTTTTTAGAGCATGTTAACGTTAAAAAAATATCTTGATGTTTTGTAAAGATGGATTAATTGGTCTATCTTCTTTATATTGGTACATAAATGAAAAAAATCCATAGAGAAACATTGATGCAATCGTAATTTTCATGTACCAATGTTTTCTGCTTAATGTCCGTTTTTACCGTACATAGCTTGCATACGACTTGTGTAAATACGTGCGAATTCGCGGACGCTGCGGACTGACACTTTGGAATGTATTCCCCCTCCCCTTTCATTCACTTCCCCTTTTTTCCTTTTGTATTGGTGTTGAGGTTATCTCAGCTTATCTTTTTCTTTTTTTCTTTTCTCAATATCACAGTGTATACTTGTCGGGAGTTGACGTTCATAAGGCTAATTGCCTGATTTGTTAACCCCTCATTCCCACGCAACTTTGTTTGCTCCTTCCCTTTGTAATTTTCTTGTAATCGATCTTTTATTTGTATATCATGTTTGTATGTTAATTTGTTTTTATGGAGAATGAAATAAATGAAATGAAATATATGGGACTACACCTACATGTGGCATTAATTTTTGGTTAAAGTGTTTGAGCTATTTATTGTCGTATTTTGAATATGGCTTTTTAGCCATAAACATACCAATACATTGCACCAGTTAACCAGGAGAAAAAAAATCATTAAATTGTTAGCACTAGTTTTCAGTTTCGATTTCTTAAATCATAACATTATTGTCATATGAGAGCACTCCATAATTAATTACAAATGCTAAATCATGTTCTGCTTCAATGATTTAAAATCTGATGTCGAAAGAACTCGTGGAAAAATGGCATGCATGCCATACAAGCTGCCGGTCAACCATTCAGATATCGCGAATAAATGGGTTGATGTTTCATATATTGACCACCGATTATTAATTTTCAACAAAATTGCAATTGGATGAATACAAGACGACTCATCAGAAAGTTTCTGATTACATCACGTTTTATCTATATTCCCTTGTCCGGCTTCATGGCTCAGTGATTGTTTGTGAGGTGGATCATTTTCGTCTCAAGGATTATTACCAAATCTAGACTTCTCCTTCACGATCGACTTTCTCGGATTACGTGACTCCTTTAATCAATGGTGAGCTTCATTTTGACATTAAGACCATAAATGTATTTGATATGCACTAATTATCAGTATGTTCTCCAGTGTATGGTTGTAAACTTATTGCACTATTTGCTATATCTTGATAGATGTACAATTTTTATCAGTAAATATTTAAAATGTCAGCAATAAATCTTTCATGTAAAGCATTCTGTGAAAAATCTTAAACTGGAACCACCTAATATTCATATTAACAGATGACCGATATAGAGAGTCATACAGTACGATAGTCGGATCGTAGTCGAATCGAGAAGTGTGCACTGGGCTTTAGGCAAATGTGACTTTGACAGATTTATTATCGTGTCTTATAATGCTGCCTACGATGAATTATATTCAAGTAAATATCATATCCTGTCATACCAGCATACCTTTATTCATGCGGTACAGGATTTACTTTCCCTTTTATTCATGCTGTATGAAATGGTCCACATTATTTGCCGGTCTGTTTGCAGCCAGAAGGATTCATAACTAATAATAACTCATACTAACATATACATTTCCATACATAATTTGATAACACTCTTTTGACTACAAACAGGGCTGTCAAATGGGCCTATTGCTTGTCCGCTTTAATCATGTTCATTTTCCAGGTAGAAGTTCTCAAGCAGCATATTATCACGTATATGAATAATTATATAAACATTTTCTCTCATGCTGATAGTATTCTTGTTTTACAATCTTTGCGGATTCATCCAAAGGATAGCCATGACAAGTCAAACTTTCCTGCCATTTGCTTATTTTAAATTTTAAATCTTTAAATCTTTGGGCTAGGACGGCGCACAGTGGGCCAGGGAGGAACCAAAGTGTGCCAAAACTAATTTCTGGGGATTTATTTTCTATAAATCCATAGGAAATGTTTGGATGTCCAGGGATTTCCGCTTAAATGGTATTACCAACATTTTCTCTGATATCTAAGCTTTAAGTTGATACCAGATTTGGCTGCCCGATTGTGCCCGTTATTATGTTAGAGCGATTTTCTTTGCAACATTGCCCCGAAAAATGTGTTTATTTTGGTCCGCGGTGTCAGAACAAGTGTCACGCGCCCCCAAGCGCCGTGATTTATGACCGCGAATCCTTCATGATTCAGCCGCGGACTAAAAACAAACATATTTTTCGGGACAATGTGGCAAGGGGAATCGGCTCTAACATGACAACGGGCAAGATCGGGCAGCCAAATTTGGTATCAACTTAAAGCTTAGACATCAGAAAAAATGGTGGTATTAAAATATAAGCGCAACTCTGCGGAAATCTAAACGTTTTCTCTGGATTTATAAAAAACATGGATAATTAGTCCATTTTTCAGTGAATTAACCTTTAATACATCATGAAGATTGTGTTTCTATACATTTTAACCAATTCATGCAACGAAATAAACTATCAGGAATATGTGAGAGCAATTTCATATCAATAACTTAAGAACTTCATGTTAAATTGAAAGATTTATAAAATAAGTCACTTTTGCACTAAAACTGTGAATATGTAGGATTTTGCTGTTTGAAGGAGTAAATTTATTCCCTAGTTGTGCTTACCGGAATTAAATATTTTACTGAGGTATTCCTCAATGTATTACAGTTCAACTGGTCAAGAAGAGAATTGAAGAGAAATAAATCACCAAAAATGAGTTTTGGCGCACTTTGGTTCCTCCCTGGCCCACTGTGCGTTGCCATGGTTACGCGGACGAGCGTTGAATCGGCTGTGCGTAAACGAAACAGTACAAATGTGTACCGATTGTGCCTAATAATAATCGATGGACGTGGGGAGGAAAAGCGCCTGCACATGCAGTGTAGCAAATTCTTGCAAAAAAAAATACCATACATGGAAAGCTTAGGTTTGGGCGGACATTTTGAGATTAACATCACTGCGGGAATCGGCCGGAATCCTAATAAACATGCTACTTTTATAAAAAAATGCAATTTTTTCTTTTTTGTGTGAAATTTAATGCTCATTTTTCCCCAAAATGAAGCTTCCATAAATTTGGTCTTTGTATTTTCTAATTGGGTTACCAATAGGCAAAAAGTGCACGCAGTATCAAGATGATTGCTTTTCCCTTCATAAATTCTCAACACCTATTGTAAAGTTGCCACTTTTATCATTTTTGGAGCAACATACAGATTTTCCCATGTTCGCAGGGGTATATGACACTTTTAAAACTCGCTAAATATTAAAATATGGGTGGAAAAATATTCTTTAGAATGTTTTCTTCCCCAAGCGAATGAAAAAAATAAAAAAATTCACATTCGCCAATTTTGAATCTTGGCACACTTTGAGGCGATTCTGGCCCACTATGCGGCGGTCAGAAATAGTCCATAATTCGTATTACAAAGAGCAATGGCTTAGATCGTTTCCAACTCTATAAACTATGTTTAATCGAACCACGAAGGCAAAATAAATTGTTGTTTAAGTTAGGTGAGAAGATATGATACATTTAAATACTTTCTTTAACAATTACTTGCTTTTTTCCTACCTTAAATATATACGTCAACCCAGTGCATACATTTATAATGAACGATTCAGAAGTGAAATAATTTTTCAGTCACATGCAACTGTAGTTTTCAAATATTGCAATGAAACATTTGGTTCACCCAAATTACCTTTACAATTTGTCAGAAAATAAATTGATATAATTTGAAGCTCTGTCTAAATGGTATTCGTTCTTTTCTTCGTAAATTCTTTTCAGAAAAGCTTTTAGTTCATCACAGGCTAAATATGGCAGATGAAAGCACTCTTCCTACGTCGGCCATTGATCTATCAAATGGTAGTCTTCCAGGCGGGACTTTTAACGTTCAGCCTTTAGGTTTCGCCCAAGGTGTTGTTTTCGTTATCATCCTCCTTATAATCAGCATCACAGGAATTATCGGAAACTCCATCGTGATCCTCGCCATTGTTCTCTCTCGCAAGCTCAGATCGACCCTAAACTGGTTTGTACTGAACCTTGCCTGTGCCGATTTATTGACGTCAATCAGCATTCTCTTCGAATTGGCTAATTTGCTAATTTCTAATGACTTGATCTCTCTCTTAACTGCATTTGTAATATTTGCCTGTGTTGGCGTTAGCCTAACGACACATGCTTTCATTGGCTTCACCAGTTGGTATCGCATTACTAGAAACCAAGAAAAAATCAAGAAAATTTTCAAGACTCGGAATTTATGCCTCATGATTGCATTCACTTGGGTGTTTAGCTTCTCCGCGCTATTTTTAAGTTACACACAAAACAACAAAATAATATTTACCATTTTGATCTTCGGGCATTTTGCAATTGTTGTTACTGTGTACCTGAAATTATGGAGATTCATTGCACACCGAGCGGAAAAGATGAAGCCAACGAAGAGAGTCGAGGAAAAGATACAAAATGAAATATGCATGGACACCATATGCCCCGATGAAAACGAAGTCATCCAACAAGGTGGTTTGGTCATTGAGAATACTGTTTTGAGGGCATCTCATTCGTCCGAGCATTTAGGAAGCTACAACCGCGACCTATCAACAGTTGAAAGACGGAAATCTGCTCAGCCAGAGAATCCTAGGCAAGATGCGAAGGCTTTGACGGTATCCCCATCTCTGGAAGAAATAAAAAGCACAGATGGCGGACCTGACCTAAGAGCGAAAGAAGTACCAGTACGTGTCGAGGGATCGGAAACCAAATTGCCTGTCAAGAAACAGCCAGAAACTAGAATTGACAAGAAGCTTCTTGCTTTCACCAAGAATCTGTTGCTAATTCTGGTTGCTTTTGTCATCTGCTTCATTCCTTACGCTGTAACCCTATGTTTAGCGCTATCTTACAGCGCAGATTCTTACAGCGCACTTCCCTGGCTTTTTGCCCTTCTATTGTTTAATAGCTGTATTAATCCCATCATCTACGCGAGAAGGATTCGTGCCTTTAGGGAGGTGATGGTATGCATCATAAGATGTAGGCTTAGAAGCATTCCTATGCCCATCGACTTGGTAAGGAAAATGAGAACCACTGGCTGAAAAACGCCTAATCTGCAAGACTACGTAAAAACTAGTTTTATTCAATTTGTAATCTGTTTCTTTCTTGATTATTTAAATTTAAACGACTTAAATTATTATTCCGTAAATTCTATTATAAACGACTGATGTGGAAGACTAGTCAACGTCCTTCAACGTACCCTTTCGGCCAAACCCGGGGGGGGGGGCTTTGGACGAATGGTCGCGTTAGACGCGACACGACACTCCCAACGCTCCCTTTCGGACAAACCGGGGGGGGGCTGTGGACGAATGGTCGCGTTCAAGTCAACGCGCCGCGACGCGACGCTATCCACCCTTTCGGCATAAGCCCATTTCCTATGGTTAGAGTTGCCTAAGGCACATTAGGCTGCCAGTAGAAGTGGAGGTACAACATTTATTAATCAATGTTCTGAAGATGCCAATAATTCATCTGTGAATACAATTTGTATTTGTATGATATCTTAATCTTAGAATTAGATATTAGTGTTTTTGTATGGATATAAGTAAATATGTACACGTCAATAATATCAATTAACACAAAAGATTGTATGTATGTATGTATATTGTATTTATTCACGGTTAAAAAAAGAAAAATACAATAATTTTTTTCCAGCGAGGCCGTGATTACATAAAATTCGAACAGTAGAATATACAACAATGAAAATACAATTTACATACAAATATGCAAGTTATAATACATGAATAATTACAAAATCGAATCATAGTGAGATAGAAAGAGCATAACAACATTTAGTATCAACGAGATAAGGAAGAGAGCCAATATTTGCAATTGCACTGATCTCAGTACTGTAAGAATTAACAACATTTATAATTCTGAGATCGTTAGGGAAGGTATTTAACAGTTTTAATACATGGTTTAATGGGCTATACTGAAGAAAATTTTGTCCTCTCTTCCTTATCTCGTTGATACTAAGGTCCGTGGAAGGGCATCGAAACATATAGCCTACATCAGTATTAAATTCAATCAATAACGATATAACAGGCGGACCAAGATCATTAGATATAGTAACGAGAGCCTGCTTGACCCAGTGTTCTTTTGGATGTCAATTTCAAGGGTTTATGAAGAATTTCAGTGTGAAATTAACTATTCACTCCGAGTAAAGATCTCAAACATCTATTTTGTAAAGTTTGAAGTTGTTTTAAAAGAGTCTCTCTACCGTTCATCCAGATTGTGCTGCAATATGTGAAATGATACTAAATTGAGGTTTTGTATATTATTAATGCTATCTTGTCATATGTGAATTGCCTCATTCGCTTTAAAGCAAAATGCGTTTTTAAATAAACACATTCTTTACATGCTCTAATATTTTGTGGATTCCATTCAAAATTGCAGTCAAGCAATATCTTAACATCTAAGTAAAATTTCGTAAATTAGACGAATATAAACATTACAGAACGACCTCAGTGTGACTTTGGACCGGTTAACATGAACTGACATTGTCGACGTTAAGTGTTATCGTGTAATGTATAATAATGTATTTTGCACGACTTTTGTCTCATATTATCGAATGCAAAAAGAAATAAAACATATGATACTACATAACTGAACTGAGTCTAGTGAACAATTTGTGGGATGAGATTTTGATGAGAAGTGGAAACACCACTGCAGAGAGATAATTGTGTATTTGTGTATATACTATAGTATTACGGTTGGTTGTCAGTTTGTTTGTATTACTTGACTACTAAGAAAGCATGGGCATGATTGTAAGTAAGCTCCACATGACAAATGGTGAGGCTGTAAGTCCCTTTAGAGGGCCTTGGTAATGATTGCTGCCCTACCAAAGGGCACAGGGACATCGACTTGGTATCGAACCCGGGACCTTCCGGTTATGAGACCTCTGGTCACCGCTGTGCCATATTATCATAGGGTTTTATAAATATGCGTTTTGTGCACTCTCTGATTGGAATTATAATTACTAAAGGTGCAACACATGATACGAAAGAAGATTGATGATGATGATGATGATGATGATGATGATTATTATTCATTATTTTTGTTCATTGACTCCGATGAGGTCAAGACGAAGAATTTAAGTATTTCTGTATTCGTTGCTATTCAATTATAGAATAAAGGAATTGAAGAATGAAATAAAAAAGACAGCTTGAGGTAGAAAAGAAGGCGAAGTAATTATTTGAGGAGGCCCAATGGCTCAGTGGCAGAGCAGTGGTCTCGTAACCGGGAGGTCCCTGTTTCGAAACCAAGTCGATGCGCTAGTACCCTGGGTAAGGCATTAATACTCCTACCCTATCCTATCCCTCGGAGATGACTTAAAGCCGTCGGTCCCTATTTGCTTACTTAAAAGCCTACAATGCTTTTTTAGCAGTCAGGTAAGACAACAAAAATAAACAAAATATTTGGAAGGGTTAAAGGAGAAAAAAATTGCACACTGTCACGTAAATGTGGAAACTTTAGGGAATCAAATTTTGTAAAGATGATAACAAATGTTCTTCGTATGAAATGAATAATGTGAGCAAAAGATTCTGGAACCAGAAATCCTAGAAGAAAAATATCAACTGAATTAAATATTTTGAATTTTTACTCGAGCTTAAATGTAATATTATGATAAATAAACTCCTTTAAATTCGTAGTAATCTTCTTGGTAGTATCGTCGTAATCTCTGTAAAAATCTTCTTCTGTGTTTCATCTTTTTCACCCCGCATTAACAAAAATATTCATGGGTATGAATGAACCTATACACTAACTTTTTGTACCAAAGTTTCTTTTGACGACTGAATAGCTTGTCGGGTTTGCCCGACATAGCAACGCATAGTGCATGCAAAGTGAATTCCATCCATAGAGATGCCATTTTGCTGGTTAATCAAATAGTTGGTAACAAAGGATTCGGAAGGAGGGGGGGGGAGAACCATGTATACATTGGAATACATTATTAAACGGGTCTAAAGATTAGGGTAAGGAAGGAAAGACCTCGCAAAGTAAGAAGTTTGTGTCGGGGATACATGAACAATGTGCATAATACATGTACATATATGGCAGTGATAACGAAATGTTGGAATAGAGGGGAGAAGAGAGGGATAATGAAGAGCAAAAAAGAGGATAAGATAGTGGTGGAGAGAGAGAGGGGGAGGTGGCAAGGGAGGGAGAGAAAGTGAAATATGCAGGCAGACACAGACATGGAGGGCGGAAGAGAGAGAGAGAGAGAGAGAAAGAGAGAGATAGAGAGGTGATGAAAGTAGAGGGAAAACAAATAATTTACTACCATATTCAAATTGAAGAATATTGTTTAAAGAAAGGTTGTTCTTGACAACCCGAAAGCTTTTCTGAGACTTGCCCGACATAGCAACAAGTAATGTATGCAGAATGGTTTCCAAGTATTGTAGTTCATTTATTAATGAAAGGTTAATGGAATACCTTGTCACTAGGTCCCCAGGAAAGAAATATCAATAAATTTGAAAGTGTTAGTAAACCGGTCGATTGAACTACTACAAGGATTGGGTTTGGGGCAGTCAACTTGCCTGCCTGTTGAATACCATAGCATTATGAAGTATAAATACCTATGACATTCCCTAACCCATAGCCTGTGTAGAGCAGGGGGGGGGGTTAAGCTACGCATTTAGTCTAATACTAAATGTCATCTAATTAAATGTTCGTCTCTTTCTGAAATTGACGTGTGAAAAAAAAATAAGATAGACAAATGTCAATAATACATTATTTGAAGTCATTTTCTATGCCCGTATACAATTTATTCAACAAAATGAATGGGTCCATAAGCTAGGCACACATGTAATAAATGTGATTGTTGCCTCTATGACAAGATGACAGAAAATAATCGAACAATTTATAAAATAATAAACTCTACCAATGAAAGTTTGTTACCATACATCAGTCTCAACTTCGTTCTGAGAGTAATCTAGACAAAATTTAATTTCCTCTGTTTCCGATTAAACCTTGTACTAAATTCTCTTCCGGGAGGCTTAACAAAAACAAATGTTAGATTGCCCTTTGCGACCGATCCCAACATTTTGAAATCTAAGGTCGGCATTTAATTTTTTATATTTTTTAAAAACTGTTTTTAGAAAGAAATGTATTAAAGCATTCAAATCTGACAAATATCAGCCCATCGACCCATGTTTTTGCACCTAAAGGGCAATATAATTTTATTTGTTTAGGCCTTAGGGGTATATTCATGTTCTTTTACTTTTTCTTTTGGTCTGTATTCAAATGCTCAAATAAATACGGCAAACTCACAAAATTTCTATCTTGTATGGAAATGTACATCTGAAGAAATATACTTAATAAATTCGTTGTTTTTTAAGCTTTCTATACCTACTGGTTTCTTATCAATTTACAAGCGACGTGGGCGTTTACAAATATCATATTGATAGTTTCCATTTGCGTGGAGCCAAGATTCTGGATGCAGCTTTTCACTTTCCCTTCTACATTCTCAGTCCTTTCTCTTTTTCCCCATACAGCAGGAGATTCAGCTTCCTGTTATGTAACTCTAGAGCTTAGATTGACTCCCTTATTTCCGCTTCCATACCATTTCTCTCATTTCCCACTTTCGGGAGTGCCTGATTTTCTATCGCACTGAATTCAGCCGCTGCTACTAGCGATTCGGCAAGCGAAGCATGCATTCCAGAAATGTCTTTCTTGATAGCCGTCATATCGACCTAAGGTATATAAACGTTGTAGATATTTGTTAGACAATTTCCTCAAAGTCTGAGCATGCTACTGCCGACTTATCATCTGCCAATGTGAAAGGCTCATTTGTAAGCATGTTTGAATCTCTTGTTACAAAATCCGCGATTCCATTTATTTCCATTAAATGCGCTAACTATCTGCAATCCATTTATTTGATTTCGTAGAATTTAAAGAAATTATTCTTTTATAGCTCTCAATGTTGTGCTACCGTCGTTCCCCATGGAGTGACGTCATCCTATAATTAATGTGTTATTTATTTATCTAAAGCATATGAAAAATTCCTCTGAAGTACTTTCATTTACTCTCTTTCCTGATGACTCCAATATTTTTTATTACACATCACGATCCTATCAAGTTTTTAAACACAATGAATAGTAAATTTAAAAAAGTGACGAATTTGATTAAAGCCAAGGAATTTCTTTGCATGCGCAAACAACCAACAAATTACGTGTTTTTCAGTTACTCATTGCTAAATCTACTTCATCGAATCACATTAGATAAAAGTGAAATTAAAGAAGTTCGAGCAATCAATTTGTTTAGGTTATACAATTGATAATACTATATCTTGGAACATATCGATATTGATTGCAAAACGGTGTGAAAATACATTAGCATCACCAACCAATTTAATCATATATTTTCACTGCCAGCACTCATCATCTTATATTCTATTATCATCTTAAATGTTGACATTCTGGCGTTGGTAAATGCAGCACAAGCAAGACCAGATTAAATATTACTGCTCCAGAAAAAGGTTTTATCGTTGTTATCAGTAAAAAAAAAAAATTATGCCAATGGCTGACCTAAAAAAGTGACCTTACCCCCCCCCCCCCCCCCCCAACTGAAGAAAATGTCAAATTTTCAAATTTCGAGACAGAAAAAGAAGAAAAGAAGTGACCGCTTACCCCCCCCCCCCCCCCCCCCTACTGAGCGACTTTTCGGCTGAGTCGTTGCGATTTTTTTTTGGACTCCAAAAAAAAAAAAAAAAAATGTCCGCTCCCCCCCCCCCCCCCCCATCCCCCCACTGAGCGACTTTTCGGCCGGCGCGATTTTCAAATTTTCGGGAGCAAAATAATAAAACTGAGGCGATGCGAAATTTTGGGCCCGATTTTAAAACCCCCTCCTTGAAAAAATCCTGCATACGCCACTGGCTCAGGCAACCGTCACCTCGCATGGAGGATGCCTCCGGATATGTAATTTCGTCGGCGTACGAGGCGTGCGGGGAGGGGCGGGGCAGGAAGGGGGTGGAGGATAGGGAATATGGGCAGGATCGGTGGTAGGGGTAGTTACGATATTAGGGCCACCCATCAAATTCGGGCAGCGAGTTGAACGAATTTATAATTTCTGTAATTTTCACTACAAAATGTGGAAAATTAGGATGCTGAAGAGTTGATATTCGGCAAAAGGCGTCAGCTCCCTTCTATGCATCTATGTGTAAATTATATATCTTATTTAGTCTATTTCTGTGATGAAACGAAGATGTCTTTTTAGAAATGAAAAGTTGAAATTCAGAAAAATGTGCAAGCCCCCACATCCTCCCCCCGTCCCTTTCGAAGATGTGCCCGTTCGCTGACTTGCGAAGTTTTTATGAACTAATTTAAAATAATTTATACTCACTGACCCAATTTTTTCCCATATTCTGAGAATGAGTACAAGGAAATAGAAGTACTTGCATTCGTCACGGCTTGTTGTATTTGAGAAAGTTTACGGATATCAACTCTCTTTCTCTCTATGTAATACAGGATTTATATGCTGGTAGTACTCTAAATGATGGTTTCTCGATTGATTGCAATATTTATAGTAAATGTACAGTCATCGAGGAAAGTCTTTCTGTTATAGGGACCACTTCATTGTCGAATCTTAAAAGTCACCTAGCAGAATATTTTCAGACAAAATAACGTAAGTTGAAACTCCTTTGTTGCTTTAATGTTGAAAATGTTGAATGTTTCTGAAATACTTTGCTATACTTTTCAATACTTTAGGCCAATAGTGAGAGGTAAAAATATTTAGATATGTTATGAAATTAACAAACTCCACTCTAGCATAAGAGAATAACACTTCATATTTTCACAACAAACTTCCTTGTGTTGCCTTTGTTCAAGAAATGTTGCCGTTCTGTATCCGATGTTCTTGAGAAATCCGAATTAAGTCATGTGGAAATTAAAAAAAAAATTAACTACATCATAACTATTTCATTATTACAGTGGCGCAAGTCATTTAATTGCTTTAATAATAATGAAATAATAATGATATTTAATCATTATAAGTCTTGATGCGTTTAAGCGAAATCAATTTTTTGGTAGGTCGTACAGAATAAAAGCTATGTAGGTCCAGGTTTTCCGTACTTCTTTTATTAATGCTCAGCCTTGTTCTTTAACATGTATACATATTTGGTGGTTTTGCTGCTTAATTTATTAGTTTTTCTATCAAATACTATCTTATCTTAGCAACTGAATGTGTGTACGAATTCTCTGAAAAGCAATTCATGAAAGTTATCGTTGCATGTTTTGTTTTTTAATGTGTGTTAGTGTAAAACGGAACTAAACTAAAAAATATAAGACTCACTAAAATGATAAAGAACAAATGATGGTAGTTACCAACAAGACGAAAGGCTCATATATACCCGAAATTGATTATACATCCTTAAAAATGGCTCATTTTCATCAACCTAAATTTGATTTACTAACAAACCCTACATAATAAACTAACCTTAGCATCAGTTTGTTAAACTGATGTTATTAACGTCTACGTTCTGAAAACGGAAGTTTGGACCGCAGTGCAAATGTGCTTAAATAACATGATAATTGAGAATACTCATGGGTTCTTGCTTTTGTTTTTATATAAATTATTCCCCCAGATACAGCCCTTGAGATTTAAAAAGAAAAATGGCAGCTGAGGGTACACTTGAAACAATGACAGCTGATCCTTCAAGCGTATTTTACGACTATGAGTTGTATAAAGAAATGGGCCACCAAAGTATCATATTTGTTATCATCTTCATCATGATCGGCGTCACAGGAACTGTCGGTAACCTGCTCGTGATCCTTGCCATCGTCCTCTCTCGTAAGCTGAGATCGACCACCAACTGGTTTGTCATGAATCTTGCGTGTACAGATCTTCTGACATCTTTCTTCGTTGTTATGTATGCCGTAGCTTTACTAAGTCTGGATTTTGGGTCACACTCGGATGGATTATTTTCTGTTGCTGCTAGTGGTTCTCTGGTATGCGTTGGCGTAAGCCTTACGACCCATGCTTTCATTGGCTTCACCAGCTGGTACCTTATCACCAAGAATCATTCCAAATCCAAGAAGCTCTTCTCCAATCGGAACATCAGCATCATGATTGTGTTTTGTTGGCTGTTTACTTTCATAGGTGCCCCGGTAATCTACCTCACTGGAAGTCTCCATGAATATGCGGGCAGGTGTGTTTTGGCTTTTTTGATAATCGGACATTTTGGAGTTATTATAACCGTTTACACAAACATATGGAGATTTGTTGTGCAACGGGACAAGATCATGCGACAAAAGAGGAAATCTTCTGCAAAACCACAGAGCGAGAGCGAAACGTCTACCAGAACCAGTGAAAAAATCATCGTCAATCCAATAGAGAAATGCGCAGAAGATACTTTGCAGGTATCTCCATCTCTGGCCCATCAAGCTCAAGATGAATGCCGAAGTTCTGACGGAACCAGCGGAAGAGCAGATGCCGGTCCACCAGAGACCCGTGGTAATGGCCCGTCTGCTCTGCGGACATCCCAATTACTGGAGGTGATAGGAGGTGAGGAAGACGAACAAACCTCCAGTGCGAGTCCAGCAGAAGTTCAGATACCCATACCTAGAAGTGATCGTGTGATGAATGATATATTCAAGAGACAGACAAAACCTAAAGTTAGCCGAAAGACCATTGTTGTAACCAAAAATCTCTTGATAGTACTGGTGGCTTTCGTCATTTGCTTCATTCCCTTTTCTGTCTGCTTGTATATCCCGACAGGGTCAAATGCAGAGCCCTGGCTCATGCTCCTGCTTTTTTCGAACAGTTGCATAAATCCCATCATCTACGCCAGAAGGATCCGTGCATTTAGGGAGGTGATGGTGTGCATCTTACGATGTAGTATAGGAAGTATTCCCATGCCCATCGACTTGGTACGGCGAATGACGCATAGGAGCTAAAGCAACTTTCCTGAAAGATCTACATTGGTTGCCAGTACCGTTTCGTATCCACCAGAGAGTCTATATCCCCGTTTTCAAAGCTCCAGATGTATCTCAGAATATTACATCCCAGGGGCGGCTACGGTCATTGTCACAACGCCGTCTCACCAGCGAGCTTTGGGCGACAGAGACCTCTGGTGACAGAGCACCGGCTTGTGGAGGTCGACCACTTTGGAACACTTTCCAGTAACCCTACGCTCCGTGACATACCTCGAAGTTTTTAAGGAAATCGCTAGAAACAGTCAATGTAAACCTTTTCAATCCGTCGCTGTTTTCACGAAGTGACGGTAGTGAAACAAAATTGCATTCACTTTGCGTGACGATTTTCCTCACTACCGTTACTTCGTGAAAACAAGGACGAATCAATGTAAAAAGTAAAAATGCACTTAGGGGGTCTATACGACCATGGACGCGCAATAGAAGCTTATTTGGCTCCGCATTTTTTGCATTTGTTATAACTGTTTTGTTTTGTTCACTTGTTTGGTAATTGAATTGAAATTTATAGATACTTTCACGTCTTCGATTGTTCTTTATGATCCAAGTATTGTAGAACATTTCTTTCATTGTCAATATGTTTAAACTGATAATCAAACATGCTCTACACAAAGTCATGTCACAATTTTAAATTGTTTTATTTCATGTTTGGAAATGAAACTAAATAAAAGGAAGACAAAAATGAAATGATAGATTATGATAATTATTATTTAAAAATAACATTAGGCTAGACAATGTCACATTGCATCATTGACCGCTTACAACTCTTTTCCCATTCAGCTTCCGGAAAATACGATCTGGAACTTACCACTATGACAAGTAGCAACCATATCATGATCGCAAAGACTTCGAAAAATCAAGTTTAAGGCAATTGTAATACCCTCTTGTATATACAGAGGTCATTTTCGGATAACGTAATATATTTGCACATATTACTCGTTGATCATCATCCTCATGATCATCAAGTTTCATGTCTGTTACAGACATCAGCGGTCAAGGACATCGATTTCTATCTGTTATATGTTATTCTCAAAAAGCGTGTGTTGCTAATATCATTTGTGGTTGCCCATTTGTTAAGACTTTGCAAATGTGTAATGCGTTGCTTTCCCATTCTACGTTTTCCAGCAATCTTGCCTGTTAATATTGTTTTTTTCAAGATGATCTTTTCTGTATGATTATGTGACCAAGAAATTACATTTGCCTCTTTCTTATTGTTTAGAAGAGTAATAGTTTTACTTTTGCTTTTCTGAACACTTCTCCATTTTTTAAATTTATTCCGTCAATGATGATATATTTCACAATATTTCTCAAGAACCACGTCTATGTAGCCTCTAATCCTATTTCTAGCTCTTTGTTTGTGGTCCAACACTCACATTCGTAGAGACGAGCTAACCAGATATATGACTTTAAGACAAGGATTTTGGTTTCATGTTACAGTTCTTATTTTTCATTACTGATTTCATCTTATTAACTGTATCCTGTACCATTGCCATTGATTGATTTATTTCACGAATACTTTTCCCATTTGATACTAAAGTGTATCTCTGATATGTAAATGTGTTTACTTGCCTTATTTTTGAGATTTTTGAGATAAACAAAAATATTATCATACACATTGTCTTTTTGTTGTATAAATCCAAGCCCCAATAATACTTTCTGTTGAATTCTGCTGCTAAAATTGTATCATCTGCATAGCAAACTTGTTTATATTCTGGCCTCCAACCTAAACACCTAAGTGATAGACAAGGCCATTGCACAATACCTTGTGTTAATTTGTTGAAAGTCTTTGCGATCGATCGTACGTGTTTCATGTATCATGTGTACAATACAAAGGTCTCTTGCCCGCTCTCAAGATGTCTGCCTTTTTATCATTTATTAAAATAACAAGGGCAAATGAAAATATGAAAATATATATAATGAATTACGTTCTTTTACAGATAATACTGACTTTTTGTTTGGAGAAATATGTTAACAGATTTTGGCTCCACACTCAGCCATAGGACACTACATAAACATCGTTTAGATATTTCGATAAAGTTTCCTTTAAATTTGAAATAGAATAAAATTCTACCATTCAGAACTATGAATATAATCGTGTGTACTTAGACATTTTTTACGCACGCAGGCCGACAAAAATATGAAAAAATGAGCAGAAACAAGGAAGTACTGGGTCTAAGATACGTTTCCTTTCACTTTCAATACTGGAACACAAAATAAGCTATGATCTCAGCGGAAATAGTTCTAGGTCAATAACTCTCGTGGAAAGTACTGAGACCATTTCATTAAAGGTTACATGAACTATTCGCATAACCCGAAAGAAGTGCTTGTAGACTTTGATATTTTGATTTATTTTCCATTTAATTTCAGTTATTCTAAAACAATGTGAACATATATAAGTGCAAGGGTAAGAAAATATTATTGTGGGATACCTTAACAAGCGTAATATTTATTGGCATGGTGCAAATGTTTGCAGAATAAAAATAATGTACTGTATTTCATAAAATATAATTATTCAAGACTTACACATCACTCATCAAAACACGTTGAGGTATATCGCGCACACACACACACACACACACAAACATCCTTAGAGCTGGTACAGAGAAAAAGAATAGATGAATTGATATCAGAAATAAGGAACGCAGCAATGAGAACTACTGTAGATCTTTTATGCTATCGTTTTACACATTTTAAGAGCAATAATATATTACTTTAATAATAAGAGATCTTGGTTTGACAACGTCAACCATTGTATATAGGTAAGTGTGAAGACAGAAGCAGATCATGGGCAAGTGTAAAACGTATAATGACATTGGATAACTTTGCTTTTATACAAAACTAGCATTCTGGTAATGTAAGAAGGTGTATATTGATTTTTGTTTTGTTTACAAGCAAAGTTATCGCCTAGTATCCAGGCTAGTTTACCTGTTTAACTTGAAGTTATCAAATACATTTAAATTAACATGAGTACAAAAATACTAAAGTAAAGAAAATGAATGCTATACATATTTTGCAAAGGCAATTCGTGATGTAAACGTGAATTTCAAAAATAAATGGACTTAAACAGAATTGGAAAAATATGTCTTCCTTTGTTTTTGTTATTCGATATGATTACAAAACATCTGACATGGAAAAAAGAGTAAAACATTACAGGATATACCTGCATTTCATTTCCTTGTCCCTCATTCTTTATTCAACTAAACATTGTCCCTCTTACAAAGGCGGCTCCAGAATTTGGATTGGGTCCAATTCCAATATACGATGATGACAAGCAAAAAGAAATGAATATACAAACACAATCAAAGGAGTCGTGTCAGTCATAAAAAGAAGGCGAGGAGGGGGGTCCATCCAATTCAAAACAAACTTTGGTAATCAAAAGAGGGGAATCTGACCCCATCGACACCCTAATTCGGTCCCTCCTTTACCAGATGAAGACCATTTTTCAATCACTTTTACTTCCTTCACTTGGTTGTATAATCACTGATTACCCAGGTGTTAAATGGGTACCGGTAGGAAGGAATTCCTTAAAATGCTGTGAGCGTCGAACTCGGCAGCCTAGCATAGCCGGGTAATGTTGGAGCGCCTTGAGGACCTTGCAAGGTCGATACGTGCGCTATATAAGAAGCCAATATTATTATATTATTATTACTGAAATGTTCATAGATTTCCATTCTCTTGGCTGTTGATAAAGGATTAAATCTATTTAATCTAATTAAAACGAATGTGCAATTGTCAGTTGTTTTCAGGGTACATGTATAGAAAATAAATATGATTTTGTTTAGATTAAATGGAAATTCATGAATTATTTAGTATAGACCAAATAAAATAGGTCCTTGGTATGAAGAATTGTCGCGGATTTGCCAATTTACGTCTGATTGATCACAACTTTTAAAAATCATAATTGTCTTAATTGCAAAGATGTTCATAGCTTTCTTATTCCTAACGGATTTTCCTAAAGCATTCCGCTCCTTTAATTGTCCGCCTTTAGTAGAAGCTCAAGGTTCATGTACCTCGAAATCCGGTTGCATTTTGTGTTACAGGATATTATCATATTTTCCATTGAAAACATGTTAAGTTTGGTTTCCAGCTAATGACACATTAGTATTCATATGAAACTTGTCAGCTTTCAGCAATATCACTTTCACTTCGTAATTTGAGTGTTTTCCTGACTGACAACATTGCGAAGTTGGAAATTATTCATGAAAGATTGAGGACTGTGGCAGCTTGCATCTGGAGTCATTTGAGTTCGGTTGAACAACGAAAGAGTTAGATGTGACGATTATTATTTGAAAGGGTAAGTATAATCTCTGTAGGCTATTTTGCAGCTTGGTTTATATATTAAGGAAATACAACCTTGTCTGTTTAATTTCAAGGATTCACTTAAAGAGCACGAGTTTTATTCACACCTGATAATTATTGGGTGCTTTCACTTAGAGAATGAGAAACAAGTGTAAACGCAGTGACTAACACTACTACTAGTCTAAAAGCAGTAACCAACAACTGCTGCAAGTCTAAACGCAGTAAACAAGAACTGATACAAGTCCATTGTCACACCTTGAAGATTTAGGCAGCGTATGCCCACATGTGAAAAATAGGGATTTTAGATTTGCGTGGATTGATAGGTGTGACATACGCGGGCTATAAGTTGTAGGAACGTAAGTTATGCGATCGTTGACACATGTTCACATTCGTTATTTGTAAGTTACTCATAAGTGATAAGTCGACATACGTCGAGATAATAGGGACTTTTAGATTGAGTGGCCGAGAACACGACAAACGCCGACTGTTCATGCGTGTCAACATACTTAACTGCCCATGTTGACTACAATTAGAAATCTTTTAGATTGCACTCGAGTGACTCGACGATATACATGCATGCAGGAAGTAACACTATGAACATCACGGACAAAGAAAGAGGACAAAATATACAGTTCCTCATTATACCCTCAACAAAAGAACATCCCTTCACTGCTATTAATATGTAAAAATATGTAGAACAGGTGAATATGCATGTGACACCTGTTCTACACATTTTTACATAGCAGGGAAGGGATGTTCCTTTGTCTACCTGAGGAACTGTATATTTTATGCGCACGCGGCATACTAGTACCTTGAGCATGTAAAGGCGCTATATAAATATCAATATGTATGTATGCGTATGTACTAGATTTAGGAAAATCAAGGTTGACGCATTCTCGATCGCCGACTGAGACCACGTAACGCATGCGCAGTGCCTTAAAATGACGTCACACGTTGCAGTCAAAGCTGTTGACGTGCAAATCTAAAAGTCCCTAATGTCTAGCGTACCCAAACGTATTTCTAAGCTATGGATAAGTATGTGTAGTAAATAGATAGCTATTATGTATGAATATATTCCTTGAATGCTTTCAGAGCCTTGGGGCAGCTGGGCTTAAGTCAGGGTAATGACAGTATTTTGTAGGTCCCTTGAGCATTCCTTGAGATGGATACGTGCTTAATATAAATGTAGCTATCATTATTAACGATGTTTTATTTTTGCTTTTGTAGATTCCTTCAGACACGTTTACTACCTGAGATTTATCTAGAGATGGCAGAATTTAGCACCATTTCCATTTTCACATCGACTCCACCAAGTGGCAGTTCTTCCAACTATTACCTTTATAAAGACTTGGACCTGCCACAGCGTGTCATCCTAGCAATCCTCCTCCTTATTACAAGCTTCACCGGAGTCATCGGAAACTCCATCGTGATCCTCGCCATTGTTCTCTCTCGCAAGCTCAGGTCAACCCTCAACTGGTTTGTCCTGAACCTTGCATGTGCCGATCTGTTGACGTCTCTCTCCGTGCCCTTCCATGTCGTAGATTTGCTCGGACGGATGGGATGGGTCCAACTGAACTGGTTTCAGCTAGGCTGGCCATACGTGGCCTGGTTTTACGTCAATACGACCTGCGTTGGGGTTAGCCTTACAACCCACGCCTTAATCGGCTTCACCAGTTGGTATCGAATCACGAGAAACCAAGAAAAATTCAAGAAACTTTACAACGCTCGAAATTTATGCCTCATGATTGCATTCACGTGGGTGTTTAACTTTTCCTCGCTCTGCTTAATTGCCAGACTAAACGAGGAAAAAATTGTCTTTGCCATAGCTTTTTGGGTCTTCGGGCATTTTGCAATTGTTGTTACTGTGTACCTAAAACTATGGAGATTCATTGCACACCGAGCGGAAAAGATGAAGCCAACGAAGAAAGTCGACGGAAAGATACAGAATGAAATACGCATGGACCCCATATGCCCCAATGGAAACAAAGTTATCCAACAAGGTGGTTTGGTCATTGAGAATACTGTTTTGAGGGCATCTCATTCGTCCGAGCATTTAGGAAGCCAGAACTGCGACGTATCAAAAGGTGAAAGACTAAAATCCGGTCAGCTGGAAAACCATACGCAGGAGGCGAAGACTTTGACCGTATCCTCATCTCTAGAAGAGATAGAAAGCACTGATGGTGGATCTGAAAGAGCGAAAGTACCACGACCTGTCGAGGGATCGGAAACCGAATTGCCTGTCAAGAAACAGTCAGCACCTAAAATTGACAAGAAGCTCCTTGCTGTCACCAAGAATCTGTTGGTAATTCTCGTTGCCTTTGTCATCTGCTTCATTCCTTACGCTGTAAGCCTATGTTTACCGAAATCGTATAGTGCACTTCCCTGGCTTTTGGCCCTTCTATTGTCGAATAGCTGTATTAATCCCATCATCTACGCCAGAAGGATTCGTGCCTTTAGGGAGGTGATGGCGTGCATAATAAGATGTAGGCTCGGAAGCATTCCTATGCCCATCGACTTGGTAAGGAAAATGAGAACCACTCGCTGAAACTTAAAGCAAGGACAAAAGCATAGTGTGGACAAGTTCCTCAAAATTATCCGCGGACACTTTAGACCCGGATCATTTAACCATATAAAAAATATAAGGCGGACAATTGAAAACTGGAGGCTTTGACCATGGACAAACAAAAAAATCAGATCAACAAGTTCCCCCAATCGCCATTCCTCGGACAATGCAAATACAGTTAAATAGCATGAGCAGCTATTCCAGATTGTTGACTGTCTTGAAGCAATTGCAATTAATCGATTACTTGAAACATCCTGCAGTGTGTACCAGGCGCGGATCCAGGATTTCTAAGGGGAGGGGGCCCAACTTTTTTTTTTTGCTCCTGAAAATTTGAAAATCGCGCCGGTCGAAAAGTCGCTCAGTGGGGGGGGGGGGGGGGGGGGGGGGGGGGGGGGGGGGGGGGAAAGCACCATTTTTTTTTTTTTTGGCTCCCAAAAATTTGAAAATCGCGCCGGCCGAAAAGTCGCTCAGTGGGGGAGGGGGGGGGGGGGGTAGTGAGCACATTTTTTTGTTTTGGTCCTCGAAAAAAAAAATCATTTGCACCCCTCCCTTGAGCGCCAGGAGGGGGGGCCCAACCCCCAAAAAAGGTAAAAATCACGTGATTTTACATGATTTTTTTCTCAAGGGGGGGGGGGGCTGGATCCGCCACCGGTGTGTACCGAAGAATGTAAATTGAAGGTGTCGTGGCATGGTGATTCATTCACCAGTCCAAAGGTTCAGGGTGCGAATCTCAGCACTACCAATGACACTCTCCATTTGGGTGTTAATGGGTACCTTGTAATTATCAATAATAATAATAGCAATACGCATTTGTATAGCGCCGCACAGTGGGCCAGGGGGGAACCAAAGTGCGCCAAAACTCATGTTTGGGGATTTATTTTTTATAAATCCAGAGGAAATGTTTGGATTTCCAGGGATTTTCGCTGAAATTGTATTACCAACATTTTCTCTGATGTCTAAGCTTTAAGTTGATACCAGATTTGGCTGCCCGATTCTGCCCGTTATTATGTGAGAGCCGTTTTCCTTGCAAAATTGCTCCGAAAGATGTGTTTATTTTGGTCCGCGGTGTCAGAAGAAGTGTCACGCGTCCCCTCGCGCCGTGATTTATGATCACGAACTACTTCATGATGCAGCCGCGGACTAAAAAAAAACCCATATTTTTCGGGGCAATGTGGCAAGGAAAATCGGCTCTAACATGACAACGGGCAAGATCGGGCAGCCAAATTTGGTATCAACTTAATAAAGCTTAGACATCAGAGAAAATGGTGGTATTAAAATTTAAGCGGTACACCGCAAAGATCTAAACATTTCTTCTGGATTTATAAAAAACATGGATAATTAGTCCATTTTTCAGTGAATTACCCTATAATATATCATGAAGATTGTGTTTCTATTATTTTTAACCCATTCATTTAACGAAATGAACTATCAGGAATATGTGAGAGCAATTTCATATCAATAACTTCATGTTGAATTGAAAGATTTATAAAATAAGTCACTTTTGCACTAAACTGTGAATATGTAGGATTTTGCTGTTTGAAGTAGTAAATTTATACCCTTATTGTGCATACCGGAATTAAATATTTCACTGAGGTATTCCTCTATGTATTACCTTTCAACTGGGCAAGGAAAAAGTTGAAAAAAATAAATCACCCAAACTTAGTTTTGGCGCACTTTGGTTCCTCACTGGCCCACTGTGCACCGTCTATTGAGACGATGTTATTCCGTGGCGCACAAGAAAAATAGAAAGAATGAGAAAGTTTCGACGAAAAAGTTCGGATGAGTGTCATAGTGCCAAGTACAGGTATTGTTAAAAAAAGATAAGATTTCAGCTTGGTCTCTAAGAAAGTTATGATTCTCAAATTAAATGGTAAATTATTCCAAAGACAAGGTGCTACAGATGAAAAAGCCCTTTCACCACAGGCTAATCGTGTCTTTTGGATCTTCAGAAGATGCTGGTGTGATGATCTTAGACTACGAGCTGGTGTATAAGGCATAACTAGGTCTTATCTTACCTTGGATATCTTACCTTGGAAGTAGGCATAAAGTAATACAAAACTTATTTGCCCCTCGGTGTCTGCTAGTGGGTTACTCTTGAATTTGGCGTTGTGCAGTTACGGATGAACATGGACAGTTGAATAGTTCATCAGGATTAAACTTGTCCTTCTTCAGTGACCAGTACTTGTCAAGATTTGATTTGAAAGAATTGAGTGATGGACTTTCTGCTACATATGATGGGAGACCATTCCATTCATTTACTACTCTCTGTGAAAAAGAGCTCTGCCTCAATTTAGATTTTACATGTTTCTTTTGTAGTTTAAACTGGTGACCTCTTGTTACTGTGACAGTGGTACGATGAAAGAAATTAGTTGACTGGAGGTCGTCGATTCCATGCATTATCTTATAGACCTGTAGCATGTCGCTTCTATGACGTCTGTATGATAATGAAGGCAATTTTAGATGCTCTAGCCGTAACTTGTACTGAAGACTTCTGAGAGGTTGAAGGAGTTTAGTTGCACGGCGTTGAACTTTTTCCACTTTGAGAATATGTTTCTTCTTATAAGGGTGCCACACGGGAGAGCAGTATTCTAGTGCTGGTCTCACAATTGACTTATATAACTGTGTGAGTCCCTTGTTGTCCATAGTTGAAAAAGTACGCTTGATGATACCTAATTTCCGGTTTGCAGCATTGCAAGCAGTGTCAACGTGATTAGAAAAGGACATTTTATCATCGAATATTACTCCCAGATCCTTTTCATGATGAACTGCAGGTAATGGCTCGTTAACATCATTCATCGTGTCAGGCGCGGATCCAGGATTTCTTAGGGGAGGGGGCCCAACTTTCTTCATTTTTGTTTGCTCCCGAAAATTGGAAAATCGCGCCGGCCGAAAAGTCGCTCAGTGGGGGGGGGGGGGGGGGGGGTAGTGAGCACAATTTTTTTTTTTTTTTTTTTTTTTTGCTCCCGAAAATTTGAAAATCGCGCCGACCGAAAAGTCGCTCAGTGGGGGGGGGGGGGGGGGGGGGGGGGGGTAGTGAGCACATTTTTTTTTTTTTTTTTGGTCCTCGAAAATTTTTCAATTTGCACCCCCCCCTTGAGCGCCAGGGGGGGGGGCCCAACCCCAAAAAAAGGTAAAAATCACGTGATTTTACATGATTTTTTTCTCAAGGGGGGGGGGGCCCGGGCCCCCCGGGGCCCCCCCCTGGATCCGCCACTGCATCGTGTAGTCACACAAGGGATTACTTCTTCCATAGTGAATGACTTTGCATTTCTAGTAGGCTACCAGAGACCGATGCATCACCGACAGTCATCGCATAGCCTTGGCCGGTATTGGAGGGGCCTAGGCTGCGCATGAACATGCAAGCCGAGGAGCCTGTTCAATGTACCGAACCGGGCTGGCCAGAAAATAAGCAAAAAACGGTCAAATGATTTTATGTAGACAGCCTGTCTAGAATCTCCGCAAAAAGCGAAAAATTGAACAGCGTCGATTTTGTTCTCTTCTCTTTTCTGCTTCTATTTAGAATTATTAATAAAACTTGAATTCGGCGTAAATATTCATAATTGAATGACACACGCCTTTAAAACTAAAACAACAACACCAACAACACCGGCGTGCGTTGTATAGCTGTCGCCAGTTGTGTCTTGTTGTGTGAACAACCTTACCTTATTTTCACTATTTCCTGCAAATCTCTTCTGAAGATTTTTGGACTATTTGTTTTTTAACCTCTTGGACAATTTATAGCTGCTGCTGGATCTATTTCGAAACATCATTTTCGTGCATTTTATGAGTTTGTATTTATTCAACTGTTATATTCTTCCAATGAATTTGCTTAAGTCATACCATAAAACTCTTATTTTCCACCACCATTACCAACTTCCGTTATCCCACCATCAATATTCTTTGATCTAAGGTGTACTTATAATTGTTTGTTATGAATGTACTATTTTTAATGACTTTTTAAAACTATTGTATTTTGTGTTATTACTTATGTAAATTGCACTCAATTCAGCCGAAAGGCTGCCATGTACAATGTTTTTTATACCACAATAAATATAAATAAATAAATAAAATATTATGGTTGGTTATCAGTTTGTTTGTTTAACTTGAATTCTAAGAAAGCATGGGCATGATTGTAATTAAGCTCCCAGAGACCGATGATTCGACTGTAAGTCCTCTAAGAGGGCGTTGGTACTGATTGCTGCCCTACCAAATGGCACTGAGACATCGACTTGGTATCGAACCCGTGACCATTGCTTACCACTGAGCCATGTTATCATATTATAATCACTAAAGATGCAACAAATTATACAAAAGAATATTGATATTGATGATGATGATGATTATTATTTATTATTTTGCTTATTGACTCCGACGAGTGCAAGACGAAGAACTTTAGTATTTCTGTATTCGTTGCTATTCAATTATAGAATAAAGGATTTAAAGAATTTCAACAAAGAAAACAGCGTGAAGTAGAAAAGGAAGCGAGGTAAAGTAATTGAGGACGCGCAATATCTGTGGTAGAGCAGTGGTCTGGTAACTTAGAGGTCCCTGGTTCGAAACCAAGTCATTGCGTTAGTGCCCTTGGTAAGGCATTAATACTAATTATCAAGTCAAGTCGAGGGGTGGTGGTAAGAGCACTTTCTTTTTTTGGGGGGTCCCATTTGTTAGAAAATAATTAGCAGCGAATCATCCAGCCGGTGAATAAGCGGGGGGGGGGGGGAAGATTCCTTTTTAATTTTTTTTTTCTTCTAGGGGGGGGGGGGCACTTTAGTTTTTTGTTTAAAAAACTTTTTATTTTATGGTTATTTATTTAATTAACATTTTAACTTTTTAACGAGTTTTTTTTTTAGTTGGGGGGGGGGAGAGATGCATACATTGAAATTACAGGAAGGAAAGACCTCGCAAAGTAAGAAGTTTGTGTTAGGGATACCTGAACAATGTGCATAATACATATGTACGACAGTAATAACGAAATGTTGGAATACAGGAGAGAAGAGAGAAATAAGGAAGAGTAAGAAAGAGAATAAGAGAGTGGAGGAGAGAGAGAGAGGGAGAGGTGGTAACGAGGGAGAGAAATCTATATATATATATATATATACAGAGAGGGAGGTGATGGTAGTGGAGAAAAAGAACAATTTACTACCATATTCAAATTCTATGCATACTGTGTAAAGACAAATTGTTCCGAAAGCCTTCCCGAGGCTTGTCGGACATAGCAACAAGTAACGTGTGTAGAATGGATTCCAAGTAATGTAGTTCAATAAAATATAAATGGAATACCTCGTCACTAGGTCCCCAGGGAAGAAATATCCATATATTTGAATATGTTAATAAACCGGTCTTTCGAACTACTACAAGGATTGGGAAGGGGCAGTCAACTGGCCTGCCTGTTGAGAAGCATAGCATTATGAAGTTTACATACATATGACAAACCCTAACACATAGCCCTATGTTGAGGGAGGGGGCATAACATACGAATTTAGTGTAATACTAAATGTCATCTAGTTAAGTGTTTAGGATAATTTATTTTGTCTATCTCGGTTCTACATATTCGGAAATTGACGTGTGAAACAAATTGAGACAGAAAAGCTCATTCCCTTTGTACCATCTTCGATGCCGCCAGAAGAAAATATGTCAGGCATGTGCTTAACTGGATCTGTCTTGCAGATATGTAGACAAAATGTTCCTGCCTAGCTGCAAACTACCGGGCCACTTATAAAGGTAAATATGGTTTTGTAATGATAATTATTTTTCGCTACCCCTCGTCTGTAGTACACAGTGCTTTACCTTTACACGAGGCAAGCGAAAGGAAATGGAGCAATTTTTCCTGAAACATTAATCAAAATTACTCGATTGGGCATGTGTGGGCACTAATCGGACATATAACATCATAAAGAACTGTACAAGAACGCATTCGCTCTTTATTTTCGTGAGCCGGAAGTAACCGTAAAAGTTCCAAATTGCAGGTTTTAGTTTTTTTTAAACTGAGATAATATAACAAGATGACACGGAATAATAGAAATGTGTCTCAATAATACATCTGTGCAATGAGTCCAAGCAATCGCCGTCTACAACCATACAATTTCAGCAAGCCTGGAGATTATAAGTAGTGTGTATTTGTTTATTTGGGATTTGTACAGTCATGTATCAATTAGATATGATTATTTACGTCTGTGGACCGACTTTTATCCATCCGAAAAACGTGACTCAGTTTCTAACCGGGTCGCCTGAGCCAGTTTGTCGTCGAAGACTAGAGATCTGTCCAAGTAAACGTGCCGCTAGAACAACTCACGTTTCCCTTTCACGTTTAACGTTACTAGAGTTTGTAGCAGACCAAATATGAAATTAAGAAAAAAGACCTGATGTAATTATGTTCATAACTCTGATGAACATACTGATGCATGAGGAACCGAAGGACCAAATACCCTCTTTACTTGCTCATCTCTAAAGGGGGTTTCCCTAATCATTCTAAGAGGAATTATATAAGTCTAATATCTGCGCAGTTCTCGAAAGGAAATACAAAGGAAATTGAATTCACTTTTGAAACAAAGGTGCCCTGAGTGAAATATGAACCACAACTGAAGAAGGAAATATAATTACAATTAATACAACAAATGACTTGCTAGAAAACTAAAGAATTTGTTAAAGCTACAATGACTACATGATATCAGAATTAAAGTGGAAGTTTTAGCTCTAGATATTTCTGAATCTAAATCTCAACAATTTTGGGCAACCCCCCCCCCCCAAAAAAAAAAAAGAAGAAGATATATATATATATATATATATATATTTAAACTTATTTTTGTCTTCAAATTTAAAACTATTGGGAGAATTGAAAATAAAAAACTTCCGCCTAAACCCTCCTTCAAAGTGAGGTCCCGGCAATGCTCTATTCCATTTACACCTTAACCTTTCTTTCTGCGTACTACCCTTTTGTTGAAATGTGCTTATTTGAACTTTTATGAACTGAGGATGCTGCACCCTGTCTCTCTCTCTCTCTCTTTCTCTTTCTTTTTTGTAATACTTTTTTCTCCTTCTTTTTATTCCTTGTAGATCTTATGCTCTTCCTTTTCTCCTCTAGCTCGCTCTGTCTTTCTTACTCTCTCTTTCTCATCATCATTCCTGTTCTTTCACTTTTCCCCTTCTCCTTCTTTTTTTTCTATCATATTCTCTTTCCATTTCCCTCTCTGTCCTTCCACTAATAACGAGTTTAAAACTCGTTATTTTTGGTCCGTTTTTCATTTTTGAAAAACAAGTTTGATTTGTTTCCTAAAAGGGTACGGCTATAGCTTCACAAGCTTTGCTTCTCAAATTTTTCTCAAATTAATAATAATAATAATATAATAATAATAATAGCCTAATAGTCCACTCCAAATTTTATTAAACCGAAACGGAAATTCTTTTTGCCCAATTGATCGTGAGCCCGGCAGCCACTGAGCAGCGCCAGATCGACGTTGCTCTATCCCTTATTGTTGAACGCCAAACAAGGTAGCAACAACTCCCATTATTTAACGTCTTTTGGTATGACACGGCCGGGGTTCGAACCCAAAACCTCCCGGTTGTGAGGCGGACGCTCCACTGACTGAGCCAACACTCCGGTGTGGTTAAGAATGATTATATTTTTTCCAATTCTTTGATAATGATGCAACGTACAATGTCCACTAAAAAAGTATGTACATCATTTAACAATTGCAACATTATTGTTGTACAGATTTTGGAAATGCACTGCTTTTTTTTTGTTTATGTTTTATTATATGTCATTTTATATATGTAATATGAGAAATTGGCAATAAATTTGGCCCAATGAACCATAAACCACATATTTCGGTCAAATAACCCGGATCTTGTATCAATTTCCGAAATGATAACCTGAAAGATATCCTTTTCCCCCGGATATCATGGTAGCGCATTCTCGATTCAAGATGTGTTAGCTTTCCGGATATTTGTAATGGCAAGGAGAGAATTGTGTCGGACCATTATTGAGCATAATTTTCCTTCCTCCACAAGTTGAGTTGGCAGATCTTCGTGAAACATCAATTTCAAGGTTTACCGCGTCGCTCTGTTGCAGATTTAGATTGGCTGAACCGACTACTAGGTCTGCAAGGCGGCAAGGAATATTTCTTTAGTTTTAATAATCAACGGTAAGTAAGAGATATAAGATGAGACGAGGCTACTTTGATAATAGAATTATTATTTGTTGGCAGTGACGTATCTATGGATTATTGCGCCTGAAACTGACTACATTAAGCCCCCCTCTACAAGTACAAGCTTTATACATTTTCCGTATTGAACCCCTCCAAAAAAGTCTAGTTTTATTAATGCACTTTATGGTGTGTATGTGGGGCGCATAAGTATAAACCTTGAGAATCATGATTTCTACCCCTTCCCCCTTCCTTTGCTTTTCAGGCGCCTCCTCTTTATTTGCGTTTGCGCCCCTTCAAGTGTCGCCCCGCCCCGCCGGAGGACTAATTTTTTTCCCACTTGAGTTCCGGACCTTAGTATGTACTCATTTGTATACGGCCAATCAGAGCTCTTCTCTGTCCCTGCTTCCGATCGATGCACCACTGACAGTTGTGCAATTTATCATTCTATCGTTAAATTTTCCCTTTTTTTCTTGTAATGGTAATGAAGAGAATGACATTTCGCCTGTGAATGGACATTTAAGGAAATGTAATTGATTTTTTTAACTTTAAAACCGAATTAATATGCAATGAAATTAGTTTTATACATTTTTTCTTCAAAAAAGAAAAGTTTCGAATAATTAATGTTAGAAATAACGTAAGGAAAATGAATTATAACTCTACCATCTACACGGAATTGCTAAACGTACAGCTCAGAGTTTTACTGTTGATGATTTCCAAAATTAAAATATGGTTTCATGTTGATGATTAAATTTTGGATGACATTTACTGTCCTTGCAGATATATACCTTCAACGATTCATCTTATCAAGAAAAGAAATGGCGGACAAAAGCACCCTTATGATGTTAACCTATACCCAACCAACCGTCAGTCTTCCCGATGATGATTTTAATGACAACACGGACTACTCCCAAAGAATCATCTTTTCAAGCGTCTTCATCGTCATCAGCATCACTGGAATCGTTGGAAATACTCTCGTGATCCTAGCCATCGTTCTCTCTCGCAAACTGAGATCGACCACCAACTGGTTCGTCTTGAATCTCGCATGCGTTGACTTGTTGACTTGTGTCTTCTTGATCTTCTACGTCGTTGCTGTGCTAAGGCTGGAAGTCCTGTCCTACACGGGTTGGTTGTTAGCTTGGGCAGTCGGTATCACTTTTACCTCCATGTTGAGCCTTACCACCCATGCACTCATTGGCTTCACTAGTTGGTACCTCATCATCAAGAACTATGCAAAAGCTAAGAAGCTCTTCACAACTCGGAATATCTCCATCATGGTTGCCTATTCATGGCTTATCACCATCATCCTTTGCATCGTTCTTTTCCTGACTGGAGCATTCTCTGAATACGCGGCCCATTTTGTCATAGGCAAAAATCCGTTGCCAGTAATCCAGATCGTACGATCAGGGATGCTACCCTCAAACCAACACCCCTTTCAGCGGAGTGTGTATCAGTTGAGGAATGCGGGCAATCTTCCTCTCATCCTACAAGTCCAGCTGATGTGTCACCACGAGAAGGAAAGGCAACAACATTCCAAAAACAGACAGCGCATAAGCTTAATCGTAAGACGATAACTGTTACCAAGAATCTCTTAGTGATTCTCATTGCTTTCACCGTCTGCTTCATTCCTTATTCCATTTGTATGTTCATTCCGGACGACTCTCTGGTGAAGCATTGGCTCTTGGTCCTACTGTTTTCTAACAGCTGCATCAATCCCATCATTTATGCGAGAAGGATTCGTATTTTTAGGGAGGTGATGGTATGCATCATACGATGTAGGCTTGGAACCATCCCCATGCCAATCACGTTTCTTCGGAGAATGAGATAGACATGATAGAGTGCTTAAACGGATTGGATTCCCCAAGACTGACCACTTGAACCTGATACTTTTCCCCATGCCTCTCCCCAGGAACTTTGCCGACCATATTAATTAATTCACATCAACGTTTCACCTAAGGATAGCAGAAGATATCTGGACGCCGTTTAATAAAACTTATGATAAGTTACAATAGCATCCACTCATCTTCATGTAAATTATATGCATGCATTTTTTTATAACTTGCAACCAATAAAATACAATGATCTCTTAATTTCAGTAAATGTTATCGTTTTTATAAATACGTGTACTATCAGAGGCGTAATCATCCTTTGAATTTTCCTGGAGGAAAGTTGTAAGAGTATCCTGTTCAGGGCTTGGAAGAAACCGTATATCATCCAGATTTATATGCATCTGTCGGAAGTTGGAAATTTGTGAAAGTCTTTATTTTATGTTTAAGTTTAAGGCAAATTTATATTCTGCTTCCAATTAAGTGTTAAGGATCGAGGTTAGATCTGATGTTTTTTCACTTGGAAAATTCCTTTTCCATAGAATAATGTGACCTGCATAGCTGAGTCAGGTGTTAATTTCAGTCGTACGCTAGATTGCGTAATGACATTAGGCCAAGTGGCAGTGACATTCCTTTTTTATTGTATGCATGAATTAGTCCGTATGTTAACGTACGTACGTACGCGGCATGGGCGAGTAGCTCTATCTTGGGTGTGGTTAGCTCAGACACCAATTGAGCATCCACATGCAGGGACGTGTTCTAAGTCGGGCAAGACTCTGGTTTTGGAGATCCTTCGGGTATGTGAATTTATACTTGTAAATGCATTTTAATCTTAATTGAGACATTAAGAAGTTACTTAGGATTCGGAACAGAGTTTGTATAGTATTTTGCATTCGGTTAATTGGAGTGCATGGATGAATTTTTGCCACAATTTCTACGTCATGTGTAAACGTTTATGAAACGTCTTTCGATGTAACGAGTTCGAAGCTATCAGTGAAATTGCAAATGATATTTGTTGAGATTGAAAATAGACAGTGAAATCACTGTTGTATTTGCTTTGTTAATTATTGCATGTTTAATAATAACAAGTGCAGAAACTTGCTTGTTTTTAGTAGTTGAACAGAATTATCAACTCAGCTAATTTTTGTAGTTATGATTGTAGAGGGCAGCATTTTGTATACAAAGATGGCGGCGCCCTTGATTCGTAGATACCGACTCATGGTATGAGATAATGCTTTACCATGTTTTGTAAATGCTTTCAAATAATATTATAAAGGATGATTTATCGAGTGAATGAATTGATTCTTTATCAGAGGGTTTGATAAGATAATGCATTTCATGGAGTGTAACTTTATTGTCTTATATCTGGTTGATGATTAAGATGCTTTGATGATTAAGATGCTTTGATGATTAAGATGTTTTGATGATTAAGATGCTTTGAATATTTAGATAAACATTATTTGAATATGAGGAATCTCTAACTAAAGTATGAGACACACATATATTGTTTGTAACAATATATGATTATTCGATGACTAGAAGTCTGTTTGGTTTTTATACAATACATGCATATTGAATATGTACGTGAACGATGACATTGAACTATTTGAATCTGTAATGTGGTACAAGTGATTTATCACTGGCTTTTTCTGTATCTTTACAGGGTTTTTTGTTTACGGCACAGAATAAACTTCAATGCCCTTATATCTGCTGTCCTGTCTCATCATTGATACTACCGGTCCCTAGCAAGGTCCAACCCCCACCCACGACACATCCATACAACGACTACATATCCACTTTTGGATTACCTTTATCAATATGCTTTGAAAAGTAGTAGCAGGTACAATGTAAACATTGTATTTTTATCTTCCACTGTATGTCAAGATTTAGTTATTATTACTATTAACATTAACATGTAGAAAGAGGTCATGGACTGAAATTATATGTTTAATGGTGGCGATACAATGTGTCATCATTAATTGGTACACAAATATTTTTTCCCTATCTGTATTAGTAGCATGTTCAGCCTTTAAAAGATCAGACTCTCATTGTAGCACTCTAAATGCACGTTTGCGTGTGTTCGTATGTATGTTTGTGTGTGCATGAACATGTGTCGTTTGTTTGTTATGAAGAAATATTATTATCATGGATAATTTCTTAGCTGCATGATGTACACAATCATGACTGATCTTCGACAATGTTTTCCTGAAAACATCTCCAGTGGCATATCCAAACCTTGGCCTCAGGAGGGGCAACACATTTCCAACTGTCATCCATATACCTTCAGTAAGGAAGGTCCTGGTCTGCGTTACCGGGGGCGGTGCATCACCCCCAAATGACTTAACTGAGGAAGAAATAGTTACTCTGTATCATGCCTACACCTCATGCGTATTTTGGCTTAATACAGTAAATCATAACCTACTTGCTACCAGGCTTTTTCCTGGTCGGAAACCTGTCAGGAGGGGCGAATCGCCCCCTTGTCCCTCCTTCATAGTACGCTAGTGAACAACTCCAACTCCTGCTGGTCCCGGATATGAGTAGGATATGAGTGTATCAGAAATGAAAATGAATAATTTTTAGCTCTATTAGTTTGTTGTCAGATCTGAAGAGATATCTGTTATGAGGAAGGATGTTGATCACAAACGAAAAGGAAGGTTCCAATTACTAATATTTCACCTGATGTAAAGAGGATTTGTATACATTCTTATTTCTTTAATGCCTAATCCTTTCTCTTTTTATTCTGGGGCGGGGGGGGGGGGAGGCATTTTTATTTTTTTGTGTAAAAAAGGTAAAATTTACGTTACTATCATTTTTTTACATGTTCTTTTGCCAGAGGGATCCCCCCGTGGATCTGCCCCTGGGTAGATGGAATACTTGCATTAAAGAAGTAGGCTGCGAGATTGATTCAGGATTATCAAAGCAATAAAATAGAATAAAAGTAGCAACAAATCCATCAGAGAGAGAGAGAGAGAGAGAACAGGAGATAGAGGGAATACTTGTAAAACTTATCATTGAAGAAGTAGGCTGCAAGATTGATTCTGGAAGTGAAGTAGAACGATTTAACAAATAGATTTTTTCGTTTTTTATCAGACAATGTGAGAAACGGGAAGACAAGATAGGATATGTGTGTTTGTGTGTGTGCGTGTGCGTGTGCGCGCGTGTGTTTGTGTGTGGATGTGTGTCAGAAAGAAACAGAGAGGGAATATGAAGTAAGGGATCAGATTGAGAGATTGCATCGGTATGTGAATCTGAGATATAAAGCGATCCTCAAAAAGGGGGCATGCTTGGAAAGTCTCAAAACAATTATATTTCAAAAGCATCTCATCGTTTGGTGTCAGTTGAAAGACGACACTCTCTGCTATCCGTAGAAAAACAAATTTACTGAAAATATGTTGATATACATCTTTAGGAAGACTTTTCCCTACTTTCAACTTCATTTTTTTAGATGACGTGTAAAGAGATGAAAGGAGAAGTAGACAGATTGCGATATGAGAAAATGATTACAAAAAACTATTTCGCCGTTACGTAGCGGTGAAATTTTATTGGACAAACATGTTGATTATCTAGATAAGTATGGGAAAAGCCGTACATGTTAATCATTTCACATATATAGTGCTCTTACAAATTGAATTTGTGTTATTAAACAGCAGCACAGAGGGCTGCGGGCACGTCAAGCTAATTTGCTTATTTATGTAGCCCTCCTGCATCTAATGTATGCTTATTATGCATTCAATATATGTGTTTAATTTCGTTTATTATCTGTATGAAATTATATACACTTAAAATATTGTATCAAACTATATTTTGTTCATGAAATGTATTATGAAAAAAAAAAAAAAGATGCAGAAACCAATAAATCAAAACAAATCAAATCAAAAGGGCATGGTAAAATCGAATGTAAATTTGAAGAAATAAAAAAGAGCGAAAAAAGCTGTATCATTGTCTTTCTTTTATAAATGTAATGCTTCCTGGAACAAATTTGTCTTTCTTGTTGTCATAATTCAGATCTTCCCTAAAGCATAAAAAATGCCTTTAAGAACGCTAAATACATGACAGATGCGACGTCGAAATGTACTCTCCATATGCATCAATGAGTATCAACAAGGCCTCAACGAATAATGGTAGGGCGTCCTCTATAGTTGGGTCCAGCTCCATTCCGAGCCAATCCAATGTTATTCAGGATGGTCACCACTCTTGGTTTCCCCAGCCCCGTAGTGCGTTGAGCCTCTATAGTAGGGACTTTTAGATTGAGTGGACGAGAACGGCGTGAACGTCTACTGATCATGCGTGTCCATGTCATTTCGTTATAATATGTATTCCTATTTCTTGATATCGAGAATTGGATTCTTGATATTAAGAAATGATTTTCTGTTGTAAAGCAATGGTAATGCGGATTTTTTGTTGGTCCTGCTTAGTCGATACTTCACGTCTGCCCCCCCCCCCCCCCTATTGAATGATCCTAGCTACCCCTTCGGTCTAGAGGAGACTTTTAAATTACGAATGAAGACATATGTTAATACATTTAATTGCCACCGCTTAGCCTACAAAGTAGGTGTTTATTTTTCACTTGTTTACAAACAAAAGTCAAAATATTTTCGTGTGTCAGTAATTAATTGAGAACAAAACAGTTGCCCTATGAGTCGCATCTGACAACGAAAGCCTCTCTTGCAAACAATTAGAGAAATGAATTATTCATGACACTAAATAATGGCAAAAAGGTTTTCGGACGGAAATGACCCGTATGATGAATGATAATTGTTCTGAATTATTTACTGATTTATTATATTCATGGTTTGTTCAAAACTGAAAATCTGATATACACTGTCGCTCATAAAGTTGGAATATCTTTGTTTCACCCCAATTTATGGAATTATTTTAAAAATAATTCAAAAATAATAGATATAGATAATAGTATACATTCTCAGATTTTATTGAATAATATTTTGACAATGTGTGTTTTCCGTGACTGCTAAAGCATGTGTATGCTACTATGCTTATCAACTAGGGGACCAACGCCCTCAAGTCATAAATGACAGTAATGAGGATTAATGCCCCACAAAAGGGCACTAATATAGCACATCGACACGGTTTTGATCCTGGGGCCTCACAATTACGAGGCCATTGCTTTGTCACTGAACCATGACTGTTCGCAACGGGGGCTAGGGTAGGGGGCAGTTTCCATAAATAAAATTTTAAAAAGAAAAAGCAATAAATTGTCAATAATTTATTGCACTTTACCCCAGTTCCCAATATAAACAAATCTTCTGTGTGCCCATGCCTTGAGCCATAATACATGGCCGTCCAGAGGATTTTGTTATGTTGGGGACCGGGGTAAAATGCAAAAAATTATTGAAAATTTATTGTATTTTCTGTTGTTTTTTTTATTTATGGAAACTGCCCCCTACCCTAGCCCCCGCGAGCGAGCACATTTTTATTTTGGCCCTCGAAAATTTGAAAAATCGCACCCCCCCCCCCCACCCTTGAGCGCAAGGGGGGGGGCTATCTCCCAAAAAGAGTAAAATTAACGTGTTTTTACACATTTTTTCGCCCTCGATCCGCCCCTGAGCGGGACAATCACCCCCTGGAAAACAGGCCTCCCCCCGAATACAATAACCCCTATTGGACAATCACCCCCTGAAAATTACCCCTCGGAAATCAACCCTCGCCCCAAGATAATTAACCCCCGAAAAATTTAAACCCTATTTATTGTCAGGGCGGACTTCCCCTTTAAATAATGAACAGGGAGGGTAATGTTCCCGGGGGGGGGGGGGGGTGTTTGTCCTTGGGAGTAATTTTCTGGGGGTGTTTGTCTAGGGGTGATAGTCCTGAAACGGTTGAAATGACCTAGCGATAATCTTGTTGACAAAACATTCATATTTAAAAAAAAGTTTATTTTCCTCCCCGACTGCTCCAACGCGAACGGACGCCCCCAAGCGACCGTACACAGGTAATAATGACAAAACACAACAATGTATAGACCATATTGCAAACAGTACACGAAGAACAACATATCAACTATATAAAACACACTAATTAATAATTTTTAGACATTGGTTGTAAGTTCTGTTTTTCTTTACATGCCGGTTTAATCGATTTCAGATTTCTTTGAAATATATAGTGATTTATCATGCTATCATAACATGCAAACCTAGCCCTGTACTTTCATTGTCAAAATTAGACCTTCAAAGCCTCAATGTGAAGTGTATGGTGCATTGCTATTTAACAATTGAAAGGTTGGACAATTACCCCGTGGAAAATCACCCCCGGCCTCTTACCAGCCGGACAATTACCTCCAAGGACAACAATTCCCCCTGAAAGTTACCCTTTGGACAATCAACCCCCCCCCCCCCCCCTCCTCGAGGAAAATTACCCCCCGAAAAAATTAAAACTAATGTATTTATATTAGGGCGGACTTTCTCTTTAATGATCAAGGGGAGGTTTCGGGGGGGGGTAATTGTCCTCGGCGTAGGTTGCCCTTGATTGTCCGGGGGGGGGGGGTATTGTCCTTGAGAGAGGGGGGGGGTAGTTTTGCCGGGGATGATTGTCCAGGGGGGTATTTGTCGTGATATGCGAATATTTAAACAAATTTTGATATGAGTAAATTGTGCCGTGTTTACACAAATCCAACCTTATACCTGTGTGTGTGTTTTAAAGTTTTTACTTCATCAAATGTGTGTACAAGCTCCATGACTTTCATGTTCTTGACAAACGACATGAAATATTGATAATGATGAGTTATTGAAAGCACCTTCTACACGGTCAAGAAACGACGACATCTTTCATTTCAAAGGAAATACTTCATAGATTACCTTTTTGCGACCTTGCAAAATGTGACCATGGCGAAGTAGTAGCGAGTAAAAATTGTCTAAATAATACAAATTTATATTTAATAAATATGTAATAGCGCACTCACCTCGCAACATACTCAAGGCGCCCAGATCACAATCCTGACTCTAGCTAGTTTACCGATTTCGGTACTCAATGCATTTAAGGAATTTATTCCTACTGGTACCCAACATATCGCAAAGGCCAGAAACATCCGTGTGTAAAGATATTACCTAACTGTGAATGAGCATGCCAAGAACTTGTATAAAAATGCTTAGTTAATTCTAAACAAAGATTTACAAATACACCTCAAAATATTAGAACATATGAATTACACTTCGGAAATTAAAATTGTCGCAAAATTCATCAAAATAATAGCATGATAAATCAGCAATATCAACAATAGGCGGAAATGAAGGTTTACTCATACAATACTTTCAGTTGTATATTACTTTCAACTTTTGTTTTACTTTATATAAAGAATGAAATGATAACCTGGACATTTATTTTAGAAGTAAAAAGTGTTTTTACAATACAAATGCATTACATTAAAATGATTTCCTTCTTTATCATTCATCCATTCATTAATCAAATAGTATCATACAATAATGTAAAATGATGTAAAAAATTGTACACCTGTAATATACAGTTTTGAACATTTAAATGATTTCCCTTTTCCAAATAGCGAACAATAGTCTTGCAATAAACCATGTGCCATATTCTGAAAAGATATCATATGTCATAATTATAAGGAAAACAGATGTTAATTTTTATAACAAACTCCAATTGCACGGGACTAAGATTTACCATTGGTGCTTGCAGATATATATTTTAAGTTTACGCGAACGCAGCCAGCTTTGCGCAAATATTAACCGATGACTAGTCCTAATTTAGTTGTGTTATGATAATTAACATCGTTTTACAAAAATAACATATAACATCGTTTTCAGAATACCAACCCACACTATCAAACATGACGCCTTGGTGGATATATTAAACTTTATTATCTTTAGCTTATGTGAAGGAGGAACAATGTGAGTAATTTACCTGAAAGATTTCCCATTAAGAATGAAATAACAGGTGAGTGAATTATTTTTTTGCTATGGTAAGCATTGCTTTTTGAAAGAGCATGAAACATAAACACATTAGAAAATATTTAAACCTGATAAATAAAAAAAGTAATATTTAACATTTGTTTGAGAGGGAGGCACCCAGAGAACGAGGTGTGGATACGCCACTGTTTATTTTCACTTGCGATCGTGCCCACAAATAAATGAATAAATTCAAATGAAAGGAATAGCCCGAATCTTTAAAAAAATCAACAAGTCAACTTCAGGGAAATTTTGAGTGGCCTATTGATAGATGTGAATATACAAATGACATAATGCAAATGTGATTTTCATGGGTGATAACATCGGGTGATTGGTGAAAATCATTGCACTCGTGCAAATAATGTTTTGTACAAATACTTAGTAATTGTTTGTGTTTACATATTCCATTGATTCCATGGACAGGGAAATTCACCGTAAGAAGAGATGACATGATAAAAAGAGAAGTGGGAAATCTCCCTGTTATGACTACAATTCCTGCCCCCCCCCCCCCCCCCATCACCAGTAAGTCAGTGTTATTTAGGGTCCGCGTATGCATGTTCCCTCCCTTTGAAAGCACCTGTATATCTCCGGTGATTAAAGTCAATAGCTAATACGGGCCGGGCTTCGTTGAGTGAAAAGCATCCCTTTACTGGAAATTTTGGGAACACGAATTCGAGGGGGGGGGGGGGACCGGGCCACAGTTATGGTTCATTCAGATATCAAGTAGTATGAAAGGCAACTGCGTGCAACAAATGTCGTACGCGTATTGACCGAGCTCTGTGTTATATATTTACGTCATCCTAAAATAAAATACACTGCGGTTGGTCGCGTCGTATCCAAACGAGACTGTACGTTTGGAGAGTTATGATGTTTTCAAGGAATATTAAAAGTAAATCGCTTCTTAGAAAGAATGGGTTGCATCTTTCAGTGTAGAACATTCTGATTTCCTCTTGAATGCCTATAAGCCCTTCACCAACCGCCATTAGAACAAGGCATTTGAAGACTTATCTTTCCCAAAAATGACAATCGGTCGAATACATAAAAACTAGCGAAAACATCGTAGTTACTTTTGTTTGCAACTCCACATGCATCATGTAAATTTATACCAGGATGAACACACAACCTGTATAAACTATTTGCCTACCGGAACCGGGTGGCTCCTGCGTTACAGCCTATGGGAATGATCGAATTCAGTGGTTGATGGGTTAAAGGCATCATATAATCGTCCAAATGTCAGCAATACAGTTGACCAACGTGCACATATCCAACTTCACGTGCGATCGAAAAAAAAAAAATATGTAAAGTCCTTGACTCCCCGATTCGAGGGCGGGCGCACTCCACATGAATCACTTGAAGCTGATTGGCTGAGACATTGGATCACGTGGGTATGTCCGATGCTGGTTCTTGATGGCGCCGATTCGTTACAAAACGTACCCCGGCCCATGCGACTAGAGGCAACATCATCCATACTGAAAACGATATCCACGTTGCTGTCTATAAATACACAAAACGAAAAACACGAGAAAAAGTACAGTTTTAAGAAATGGTGAGAGCTGGTAAAGATGAAAAAATGTATAGTGAGCTTTCTCATTCTCATTTTTTCTTTATGGCGGTTAAAAGATTATTCAGCGATAATTAAAACCCAACAGACTATTATCCTATTTGGTTTGTTTTACACTTGAATAATAATTTTAATTTGCACATGTTGAAAAAGCATAATATTATGATATATTTAGAGAGATAATTAGTTTTCATAATTCTTTATTAATTGTATGTATTTATTTCTGATATTTCAACAGGGTAGCATATTTTCACTAATAGTGGTAGTCTTCCATAAGACCCTGTTTGGTAACAAGACAAATGCACTTACAACCATACAAAACTTACAACAATAACAGAACGAATCACAGAAGAAAATAAATATTTACAAATACAGGTATACAAAGTATTTATGATACTCGTAATAAATAATGCAATACTCTATTAAACGCTAAAGGACTTTGTAAATTTATTATTATGCGCTATATTTTCATTATTATTATTATAATTATTATCATATCGTTATTGGTATTATTATCATTACTATTATTGTTGCTGTTATCGTTATATTATCATTATTGTTTATATCATAACTACTACTACTACTACTACTACTACTATTATTATAATTATTAGTATTACTATTATGACTTGTATTATTACAAATTGCAGACCTCATATAATACCTGTGCCGTAGATAGTACGTCGTAAAATCTGTCCCCTCTAATAGACGAAGCTTCATTCCATTGAATTTGCTGAACAGCTTTGCAGTTTAGATATCTAAAGAGACACCAAAAATATTGAAGAAGAAGGAGGAGGAGGAGGAGAAGGAAAAAGTAAAGGAAAAACGAGGTGTGAGAAAGAGATTAAGTGAGAGAGAGATAACGAGAGAGAGAGAGAGAGGTAGAGAGAGAGGGGAGGAGGGGTATGGAAAATAAAGTCAGAAAAGAGATAATCTTTGGGGTGCGAAAATGTGAATTTGAATGGAATGCAATTTTTTTCTAAATTTTCATCAATAATATTAATACCGTTCAATATTTTGTAGCATACAGGTCGTGTATTACTTGATCCCCAGAATAACATCCAAGGCGATAATATCTCGAATTCTTCGTTTTGCTGGTTATATTAAGTTGTAATACTTAATGTCACTTTCACTAACAAAAAGACATTCAAGTATTTCAAATATAATTATTCCAGAAATATTCCCTTAACAGTAAAGTCTAAAATATCACAAATTTCCCTAACATCGCGATGTTATGGTACAAGGTGCTTAGCCAAATGTCCTCTTTATATGTTGGGGCCCGACATGACGAGATCTTGAGGAAGGGAGCTAAGTGATTGAGCTTTAGAAAATATTCTCATTTTGCACTTCACCCTGGGTTAGGGGCACACACAATAAATCCTTAAGGATTGTGACTTTTCTTCCCTTTCTCCTCCGTCTCTTTCTTTTTGTGTGATTTTGGCACCCCTTAATTTGACACTTTGTCCCCTTCACTTATAGACACACCACGGTAATAGTCGATACGCCATTTTTGAGAAGTAATATACTCGACCATGACTTACTCCTTTCCTATTGACTGTAGCCAAGAATCGCAGTACTCTCTGAACCCCGCGGATAGAATGCAAGATGAAACGAGGATAAAGGTCCACGAGACTGTGTAGAGACCGGTAAACAGAAGGGGCACAGAACTGCAGCAGAAAAATTAAAAATTATTCCAGCATTTGTATTAAAGTGCTATGACTGCTTTAGTGCCTATCCGCAAGAGAGAGGGGGGGGGGTGGCTTTTATCACAGTAATATTTAGAAAAAAACAATGATTCATGATATGGAAAATCCACAGTAATAATAACAATAACAAATAATGATTGTATTGATAACAACGGCAACAACAATAATTATACATATAATATGATGCCAATGATATAATGTCAAACTCACGTTCCATGTGATTTGCGTTTTAGTAAAAAGTAACCCTGGACGGCTATGGTGATCAGAGCAAAAATAGCTGCAACAACCTGTATGAAAGCGGTATAGAAAAAGAGAAAGTTAAGAAAATATCTTAAAGGTACTATGTCCCATTTGCAGGCCAAAAAATGAAAACGTTAAATTCCAACGGCATTTGAAAGACAATACCAATTTTGAGCTTCCCTAAAAAAAAAAAAGGGGGGGGGGGGCTTTGAAATGTCTGTAAGTGGGAAAATAAGGACTATTAGTTGTCGAATCGCCTTAGGAGCTATAGAGCCAGTAAGTAATAGTCTGATTTTTCAGACCACTGTACCGAATGGTCGTACGTTTTATGTCTGCGCAAAGATTAAATCAGTTTAATTTTGGCCTTTACAAGAAGTGGGTTATTGATGTAGACTTATGCTAATGTACCATTTACAGCTCATTGTATGTATGTTATTACCAAAGATGAATAAATTCCAGTCAGTCACTCAATAGTGTCTGACAGTGAAGTCTAGCAAGTAAACGGGTTTCCTTGCATAATTTAAATATTAGGACACTGCTAACGTTTTTCATATTCACATATTCATAATTCCTGCAAAGTTCTACAGAATTTGATGTTGGCTGCAAAAGGGACATAGTATCTTTAAACAAAATTAATATTAATATGTCGTACGCTTAAATATTTATTTACATAAATAAAATAAAATAAAAAGAACATAAAGATATATATGTCTTTCTCTGTTTTCTAACCACTGGTAATATAAATATTAACTCTAAAATACATTTTACGGTTTGAGTTTTAAATTATTATGAACAGTTCAGTATTTATAATTCGTTCGCTTATATATTTATTTATGTAACTATTACAAAAATATTCAAAAATAAAATAAATCTAAAGATGATTGAAAAGAATGATTGCTGATGGGGAGGGGTTGTTGGGTGGTAGTACCTTGGTTTATACATGTTCTTTTTTCTTCTTTATACTTTTGTTCAACATTTGTTTTTAAGATTTGTATGTTGTGATATGTTTTATCTTATAATTAATTATACATGTGCGCGGATCTGCGGAAGAACAGGCTTTGGCTTAATTTGGTGCCGTGCAAAAATAAAATAGAATGAACTGAAACTGAACTGATCCACAAGTTAATTTTTAAGAAATGAACCCTTAAATTGTCAGTATTCTTGTCTGCTATTGTTTTAATAGGCCGAACACGACAATGATGTATTACGTCATCCGGATAGGATTTATATTGGAAATACGACAGGATATTGAAACTGCTCTAGGCTTGATTTCTTGAAAGTTCATGGATCATGCTAAAAATGTGGACATGAAGCTAATCTAATTTAAGAGCATACGGTACACAAAATATGTACTCTGTAGGCTCGATTACTTTTGCCTCTAGCTGTGGAAGGATTTTTGTATAAAGTGGTCAGTTCGTAAAAGTCGAGCAATTTTCTTTTTTCAGGAATAAAATTTGTAATGAACAACATAAATGTTAGATATCAAAGGTAGCATTAGCCATTAGTCATGTCATACTTACGAGAATTAATAATGATTATATTATTAATGGTTCAAATATAAAATTGATTCTCAAAATGTTATATTAAAAAAAAATTATTTGCATGAAAATAACTTAGTTTTACTTGTTTCTTTCCTTTTCCACTTTCGAGTCAGGGTTATTTTAGAGAGTCAGTTTCCTGTCTACCTATGACATAGCTGGGATATGATTTGTATATCCAATCAGAGCTTTAATCAGACCACATTCCACCCCCTCCCCCTAACCTTCCCCGCGGGAAGAAAAAAAAGATGATACACTATGAACATGACGGACAAAAAAGTGGACAAAATATACAGTTCCTCAGGTAGACAAAGGAACATCCCTTCACTGATAATATGTAAAAATGTGTAGAACAGGTGAATATGCATGTGACACCTGTTCTACACATTTTTACATAATAGCAGTGAAGGGATGTTCCTTTGTCTACCTGAGGAACTGTATATTTTGTCCGCTTTTTTTGTCCGTCATGTTCATAGTGATAATAGATTGAGTTCCTCACCTGTACTATTATAATAAACCGACAGTTTGCTGAGCCTTTCCACGTCATGGTGTATATCATATGTTTTTTTTCTGCTTTTGAATCGTCTACGTAGCTATATAGTAAACATTTATCATCGAAGTCACCCTGCAAGAAGAAAAAAAGTTCAAACGATAAGATATTAACCTAACAAGTTTTTGTTTGATGGACTGATTGATTGATTTTTTTTAAATAATTTATTCTCGAATGGATCTACCTGAATTCTTTTTCACAAATAATTGCAAACAAGAGTTTTCAAGTTTTTCATAATGAACACGATTATGAACAAAAGTGATCTTTGATCGATTGATTGATTGACTGATCAATAGTTAGTTGGTTAATAGTATGAGAATGTGATAATAATAAAGACAAAGAGAGGGAGGCAGAGAGATTGAGAGAGAGAGAGAGAGAGGGAGACAAACAGAGCAAGAGAGTAAGAGAGACACACAGAGAGCGAACAATTACTATCTTCAATACTACTAGTAAACAAACATACCGCATTTATGAATAATATACGTAAAATAAGATATAAGTTTAGGTCGGAATTATCCGCAGCAAATTCTTTACAGGAATAATTAGCACCACACGTGACGTCACACTTAGTAGTAAAGGTTTAGCACACAATATTAAATAATTGACTCGGGAATATAATATACCCATAACGAAATAGAAGTGAAAACAGTTAGACGTTTTGGAGCATACAATTCATTTTATGTATTATGTTGGAACAAATGGATTGAAAATCGCCGGAATATAATCAGGCATTGATGGCAATTAATTTTCTTGCCACACAAACAATACAAAAGATGAGTACTCGCTGTTCGGGTTCATAACTATTTCAGTTTATCGATAGCTTTTTAAAAAAAAGTATCAGTGAGGTAGGTAAGAGCATCATATTCACGCTTGAGCTGAAATTATTCATGAGCTTCTAGAAAATGAAATGAAGGCCCATAATACAACAAAAAACTCCCATCTGTTTTTAACAGCGCCATCTTAAAATAATATAATATTTTACCAGGTTCGAATATCAAAAGGTTTAACGGTATATTACAATGTCTTGTCTTGATAACAATTTCAGTATGTTTATATTCGGCCTCAGGATGAAGAGTGTATTGGGTATTGTAGATTGACAAGTTAAGTGGAAACACATTGGACCAGAATGCAACAGCGTGTGTCTCTCAGGGCGCATTAAAGGGACTTGGTAACATTGTTCAGATGAGAGAAACTGGTGATAAGGTAGTGACTTCAATGGTAGATGTACAATTAAAGATAATCTACATGTTAAAGTGACAACAGACCATTATTACTATTGTATTGTACTTGATACAAAATGGGAAAAACTAATCTGATCGATTCCTTAATTCTCCCAACTATAATATTACAATTTAATTACAATTTACGTGAATGTAAATTATCACAAAGCAATGAATAGGTTTTATAAACCATTGCAGACATTTAGGTGTTTTTCAAAAGCCTCTATTTGTCTTATTTTCATGGAAAAAAAGGTTGGGTAAATTCAAAAAAAGTTGGGAGAATTTACTGTTAGACACCTTCAAAGAAAACCATAAATATCTTTGTGGTTTAAGAATGTTTTCAGGATTTTTTGCATGTTAGAGGGTTAGTACAGTAGAAGGAATATACTTAGTAGCATTTCGTACAAACCTCAACAATGTTACCGAGTCACTTTAGAATAGTAGCCAGTTAGTTGTATTAAAATACTTGTTCGTGTTTTAATTAAACCTTGTAATATTAAAATTATATATCCTTACGGTTGCTTATACACATTTTCACATGCCATTTATTCATAATTTGTCAAACGAACCTACAAGCCTATTATATGTGTGAAAGTTAGAATGAGATTTCAAAGACTCATTTTCGTCATAATTATTGTGTTCATTGCACTGAAACTCGAATCGCTGCCTCTCAGGTTCTGCAGACATTCAAACTTCTCCACCACTTACTTTGGTAAAATGTGAATCTAAAGGCAGGACGGAAACAACATCATCGTCAAATGGAGAACGATGTGCCCATGCCCTCGGGAGGCTCCGGTACACCTAATTCGACTCATTCAGAGCATGATTTGCTTAAGGGAATGGGTTCGGCGTTCGACCCATTTTCCTATAATGCGGCTGTCAAGTTGCAAGACTCACAGCATGGAAGAGGCGACACCGTCCTTTTGTTTTCCATGTAGCAATTTCACTTTGCTATTTCGTTTCATCCCCAGGTCAGACTTACTCTCTGTCTCCAGCTCTTTACTTTGAGTGATACATCAGGGGGAATTACATAACGTTATGCCTCCGTCACACCTTTGCGCATTTGGCTTGCACATTGCTGCGTATTTATGGCAAGCCATTTTAACTTGTTTATTCCTGTTTCTTGATATCGTGGAATTATTTTCTGTTGTAAAGCAATGGTAATTATTGATATCAAAAATTTGATTTCTTGATATCAAGAAATAGGAATAAATTTTAAAACGGCTTGCCATAAATACGCAGCAATACGCAAGCCAAATACGCAAATGTATGACTGACACATTATGCCCGATATTCAGGGCAAAATATGGTGCCCTTTTTAGTAAAACATTAATATTTGAGTCTCATTATTTCACCCTATATTAGTACCTTAGATTTGATTCTTGGGTAGTAAATTATGATACATGTATCAAATATTACTGATAAGGGGTACTAATAAGGCGTAACTCGTCTTTGTACAGTTTGTGTCATGTCCTGGGCTTGTAACGCTAACTAATCAATATTCTACGAAAGGTAGAGTTGAGACTTCGTGTGATCTTTTTACAGGCCGTTAAATTGAGAATACTCACGCTTTTTCGTGTACGCGACTCTTTTCCTACTTATCCCTACATTTTTACAGCCTGACAAAAATTCTGATTTAATCTAGTCATGGCGTTTGTTTATGTACATGTATGTACTATCTTTTTTCCCCATTTTTTTAACTCTTGGTTATCGTTCCTTTTGTATAGGGAGGACCGGTCGCCTGACCCTCCTTCCCCAAGGGGGGGGGGGGGGTGCCACAACAAACTGTCAGATAGAATCATAGGCGGACAATCATGCATGATTCGTTTTTGTTAGTCCGTTCTCTTTGACCATTTAAAATTATTCCGTTAACATATGCGTCAAGTTCCTTGGCTGTTAGTTTTTCACAATGATATTTCAACGAAATGTTGGGTCACGTAACCCAACACTTCGTAGATCAGATAGTGTGTTCTCCGCAAGTACTCAAAACGTGATAACGTCAATACGTGAGTGATCGTTTCAAGCCCATGTTCGTTATAATTACAAAGAGTCCACTTTCTCTTCAACTATGCAGTGAAATACTGTTAAATTTGCCACGTAAGCCCTGCTAGTCAAATGTATATAATTCACTGAAAATTGTCTTTAAGTACCCAACAACAAAAAATATTCTTATTGCATGTCCGTTGCGCTAAAATTGCCCACATCCCTTTTCCTCTCCAACCCCATTCTCTCTCTCTCTCTCTCTCTCTCTATCTATCTCTCTATAATCTCTATCTATATCTCTATCTCTATCTCTCTATCTCTATATCTACCTCTCTATCTCTATCTTTCTCTGTCTATCTATGTAATATATCTTCCTCTCTCTCTCTCTCTCTCTCTCATTCTTTCATTGTCACTGGTAACCCACTCACCCCATCCTCTACCCCCTCCTCCTCTACCTTTCTTCCTCGCCGATTAAACACACCGGACCTAAAAGATGATACATGGCAGAAGCTATCTTTAAAGTGACTCGGTAACATTGGTAACATTGTTAAAGTTTGATTTTTAAAAAATACTTAGTTTTTCACTGAAATGTTACTCATTATCTTCCTTTTACTGTACTTACTCTCTCACATGCAACAAATCCTTTACAAATTCTCTAACCACAAGGATTTTTACGGTTTTCTTTGAAGGCGTCACTATGCGACACCCTCTAACAGTAGATTTTCCCAATCATTTTTAGATTTGCCCCACCGTTTTTCTTGAAAATAAGACATAATACAGACTTTTTAAAAATTTGTCAACACTTAAATGTTTGGATTGGTATATAGAACCTATTCGTTGCTTTGTGGTGATTCACCTAAAATGTAATTAAATTGTAGTAATATAGTTGAGAGAATTAAGGAACAAGATAGAATAATTGTTTTGCGTTAAACAGAACTTTTAAAGAACAGTACAATAAAAATAAAACTATTTTGCTAAGAAATTGTATTTCTTTCTCTTTCGGAAATGTTCAATGAAGTTGCAGTAGGATCTGGTGAGACTATACAGAGTCATGTCGAATTCTCACTCTAAGATACGGATGTTATTGTTAGGAATGCTTTTAGCGTGCTTGACAGACGGCTTACCTATATTAAGGGGATGTCTTTTTACCGCGACTAGACTAAACCAAGTTGTGATTGAAATGGAGACGGATGAAAATGAGATGAAACGTATCTCTACCTCACGTCCAAAACGGCTGAGCTTAATGCGGAACATGCATCATGCCAATGTTTACACAATGACTATATGTACCACCAAGTGCGGATTTATGGAGGCACATCCGACATTTTTTTTCAAATGTGTTTGTATTGATTCCAAATATACAAATCATTCTTAGAAATGCAGTTGTTTTTCATCTTGACATAATTCAATATATTTTTCAATACATTGATTGTACGATTGATGAAACCAAAAAATGAAATCAGTTGTAACATAAAACAATTAACCCCATTCAACCAAACACATTACTACCCCCCCCCCCCCCCCCCCCACCATGCGACACACGACACTTTTTTCTCCATATTTTTTATTGGAGATTTCATTCAAAATAAATCATTACATAAAGAATCAATGTAAATAATTCCATACAAATACAAAACTTCATTTTGTTTTTTAACACAAATGAATTATTCACAAAACAGTAACCAAAGCAGGAGAACAATATAATGTATACAATGCCCCTCCGTTACCCCTCCACCCCTTCTGATACTAGACACACACAGGCACACACACACACACACGCACAACGCACACACACATACACACATGAACACACACATTGTACCATCCTAAAGTTGTGCCCTCCCCTTCAAATGTAGTATTTGTTTCCTCTATTTTGCATCGTTTGTTTGTTTAATTTTGTTTTGTTTATGCTTTATTATTCGTCAGATCGTTTTTATGTTAAATGTTATTGGATTTGACCCTTTCCCTTCACAAAATCATGGAGCCGCCCCTATGCACCGCGGGATAAGCCGAGGGAACACGTAGGACCAACCCTTGAATGTTACGTCAGGGAATTAATGACTGTTGTCGACCAATGTTTAGTTCGGAATCTTTCTGTGCTGTGTTCTGCATTTTTCAATCCTAATTTTAGGACTTTCCGTTTGCTTGTGATTGTTTGTATATTGTGTTTTTTAAATCTTTGGACCGCTTGAAGGATATCTGGAGAATCGGATGCTTTTGAAGATTTTACTTGTTTTGCTTTTATCTTTGTAAACCTGCCAGCATGATGTTGTGGCAGACTCTGTTACCGTCCCCTTCCCCCTCCCCTTCTCCCACCCCTTTCCCCTCCCCTTCCCCTTTCCCCTCCCCTTCCCCCTCCCCTTCCTCTCTTCTTCGTTCTGCCCGCCATAGCGACATCCATATCTCCAAGAGAAATATTAGTGATAAGCAGTAAGTGAGTGGTTACAACAGAATCATTTCAAAGTCCCAAAGAGGACAAGACGTTTCATCAAAATAAGTAAGTGAGTGGTTACAACAGAATCAATTCAAAGTCCCAAAGAGGACAAGACGTTTCATCAAAATAGACGATATACTTTCACATCTAAAGGAATTAAAGGAACATAAATGAAAGAGGGTATCCCAATTCAAACGAAAGATACAATCATTCTGAAAGTGGACGACAAATCGAGTAGGCTACGTGGGCGTGTGAGGTAAAGGGCACCTTCCTCAAGGGGGTTGGCAGGTGACTAGACGTTTAGATGTGATAGTCATCGGCCTGTTATGCTTCTCTCCCCCTTGGGCTCTCTACTCATATCTCATGCATGATAACCAAGGAACTGAACATGCCTAAGGCGATGATGTATGTTTATCACCGGCATTCAAGAATTCGTTTCAGACCAGATCAAGTGCAATGGGACATGCTTAATGCGTCTCAAGATAGGCTGAAGACACTTATTTCACCTTAACAAAGGTTCATATGCTTTTCCCCTTTCTATATCTCTTTCTATCTGTCTCTGCTACTCTAAGCTTTTCTATTGTGGTCCTTTCATTGCTTAGTCAATGCCACATATTGACCATATTTTCACCGTATTTTCTTCTTTCTCGTTGCTATTTTTTAGGCCGTCGACATTGTGAAATTATGCGGCTTCCATTACGAGGGATTCATTTTTTTTTAAATAAAGCACATTTGATAACTAAAAGTAATCACAAAATACCTTTTTACTAAAACTATATTAATATTTACATAGGGTTGCTAGTTAAGGGCTTGGATGAAAAGATTTTAACCAGTTGCATATGTATTGAATAAGTTATGCCAATCAAATTTCTCTCTCTTGATCATTGATTAAAACTCCCATGATTTGTTTGTTGTTGTTTTGTTTTATCTTTATAGGCAACGTATGTCACTTCTGACTTTTAATTTTAACTTCTCTGTTGCTATTGAGATCTAATGAATAAAATGAAATCTAATGTCGAAACAAGAACGGAGAGAAGAAAAAAACCATAGGCGCCTTTTCGCCGAATACATTTTTATACCTCGTAAGCTGTATTACACAATCCAAATTCTGCCGTCTTTTTACTGATTTTGAAAAAGCGTGAATCTATCTTAAGTTTTGAGAAGAAAAAAAACACACTAGAAGGGTCGTTGCTATTAAATCTGATATTCTTAATGTATGTTAGAGAATTGTTTTCATTTTGTTTTTTTGTAACCCTGATGTCAGTTTGATAGCCAAACAGGCTACACATAGCGAACACGTGCACTGTAAAAAATAATTTGGTCATTGGTAATTTTTACGTATTTTTTCCATGTAGAATTTACTTGAAAACATTAGTTTTGCCACTTACGCACTAAATTTAAGTCTTGCTAACTCAAACTTTCAATTTAGTAGATCATACGTGGAATATTTAAGTAAAATCAAATACATCAAAACTTTAAGTAATTTCAGCTTGTATTAATTTAGTAATTTTAACTCAAAATCAGAAATTATACGTATTACTCAAACAATTTATGTTGATTATTCTTATCTTTTTAAAGTAAGGACCGATGCAGTGTGTAATAGAAATATTTACATAATTTATGAATATTCATTAAGACCAAATTAAACTCTTTTTTAAATAAAACAATTCTTTTTTGTGGTTTAATGAAAATTTAAGGACTTTAAAACATTTACTAATTCATTTAACATGGCTAAGCAAAGACAAGACAATTTTTAACTGTTACCCAGTTCAAAACAAATCAAAACTTGATATTTCAGGAAATTGTCAACCAATTTTCCTTTTAAGATGCTACGATCAAGTATATATAAAATTTGGAGCCTTTCAATATGTGTCGAGTGTAAGTGATTAGTGATTAATCTTAAATAGAAGTAGTGAATGATTAGTGGATGTTACTTGTTAGATTAGATGGGTACCAAATCGTGCAATATGTAATCCTATCATAGTTTTTTTTTAATTATCTAAAATGATTACAATACTTAAATTATTTACGTTAATGTAACTCGATTTAACTGAGTAAAAATTTATTCAGCAAAATAAGTAAATTCTACTTAAGATGCCGTAGGTAATATTTACTTAATAAAAAGAAGGCAATTCTTTTCCTCAATTTTATTGAGTTATTTCGACTATTATTTTTTTACAGTGTGGGTATCGCAGCCTTCTCTCCCCCCCCCCCCCCCCCCCTCTCTCTCTCTCTCTCTCTCTCTCTCTATCTGTCTCCCCCCTCTCTCTCTCTCTCTCTGTCCCTCCCACTCTCTCTCTCTCTCTCTCTCTCTCTCTCCCCCTCTTTCCCGTCCTCTCCCCCTCTTCTCACTCCCCCTCTCTTTCTCCCTCCCATCTCTTCCCTCCCCCTCTCTTTGTGTATTATCCTAGTGGAATAGCTCTCGCAATCGATCGATTGCCGATTCCTCGTGGCACTTGTCAGCGAAAACCATGGACATTGCATTACTTTGCACTGAAGGGCATAATATATCACAAAGCAAAGAAATGTTACATCATTAAAATCTGTGAAGGGTTTTCTACTGAGCGGATAAGACTCTTTCTGGGTTATAATTAGATTGCCAAATGATATCAAGAGTGAGGCGAAACATCTAAACTAAACAGAAAATATAATGACATGTAGTGCAAAGGAGGGATGAAGTATTTAATACACCAAACGAAGCTTGAATCTCAACCGGTTTATGGAATCATTATTGCCAAGAGGGGGAGGGGGTACTCAAAGCGTGCATGTCACGAGGGCGCATGCTTCTACCACTTTAGAATGCTGGACTTATTACGAATGATAGGGCTTAAGACGGCTCTGCATAGCTTCGGAAAGACTGGAAAGTAATATCATCTCTGCCTATATAGGAGTACAGTGATCCCTGTTGACTCTAGATTGTTGACCGTCAAAACTGCGGAAAGTAATACCTGGATAATACCCGCAGTGATTATTGATTTCAAAATGTTATATTTGAAAAACGAAGCACAAGCACAACGGTCATGATTGTGGCACACTGATAAATTGCTTTATAGGACATGTAGTATTAAAAGATCTTACATCCGATTCTTTGTCATTTTCTATACAAAATTGCGTTCAAATTATAATCGTTTAAATTAAACATACAGATACTCATTGCACTTATATATAAACGTTGCTTAATGCTGGAAACAAAATGACACTCCAAATATGAGACGTCGTATTTTCTTTTGTAAATGGACTCTTGACAATAGTTCACGTCATTGTGATATAACTATGGTTTCCAATACACCCACGCATGTGTATACAATTAATTGGAGATGCTCAAACACTTCTTTATTTTCTCAGAAATTCAATTTATATTATTTGTTCCATTAAAACAATAATATCAAGCAATTAATTTTATTCTTTTGGAGATCCTAACAATACTTTTTTACAGTCGTATAGAAAGTCAATTTAACAAGATTTAATGAGACAAGGCAAAAACGTGAGGGTTTTAACATATCAGCTTAGTTAGCAAATTATGAAGCGGATGGACAGAAACTATATAAAATAACTTCCCGTTCACCAATTGAAGAAAAAAAATTATAGGACTACCCTGATTCATTCTTTTAGACAAAAATGTACATTTCAAATGGTTTTAGGGTGTCCCTCAACGGCTAGTCAATAACGTTGCGGCATGAAGATATGTGCCTAGAATTTAGAGTCGGGTAAATATTCGCTTCGTCAAGATTGTGTCTGCTTTCCAGATGATTAGACATCTTCCCAATGGTGTTATATCCAGGCGCGGATCCAGGATTTCTTAGGGGGGGGGGGGGGCCCACTTTTTTTTTTGGTCCCCCAAAAAATCGTAACGACTCAGCCAGCCGCTAAATAAGCGCGGGGGGGGGGGGGGAGGAGGAAGAGGACACTTTTTATTTTTTGGTCTCGAAATTTGAAAATTTGACATTTTGTTCCGTTGGGGGGGGGGGTGAGGTCACCTTTTTTAGGTCAGCCATTGGCATATTTTTTTTTTTTTTTTAAATTAAAAAAAAACAAACAAAAAAAACAAAAAACACAGAAAAGGGGGGGGGGGAGGGGTTGCTCCAAAATACACACATAAAAAACCGAAGGGGGGAGGGTCAACCCCTTAACCCCCTCCCCCCCCCCCCCCCCCGCCTTCCGTACGTGTCTACTGGTCGGGAAATAGTTTTTCCCCTCCCGCGCGAAGCGCGGAAGCTTTTACGTTTCATTAAATCATTAGAAAAAGAAGACGATTCGTTGTACAGTTTTTTACTCTTAATCCTCGTCTTAATTCATCCCCCTCTCCCGCGCAAAGTTCGGAAGCTTTTACGTTTCATTAAATCATTAGAGAAAGAAGACGATTCGTTGTACCGTTCTCGACTCTTAATCCTCATCTGAATTCATTTTCCCCCTCCTCCCTCCCGCGCAAAGCGCGGAAGCTTGTACGTTTCATTAAATCATTAGAGAAAGAAGACGATTCGTTGTACCGTTCTCGAAAATAATCCTCGTCTGAATACAGCTTTTACGTTTCATTAAATCATTAGCGAAATAAGACGATTCGTTGTACCGTTATGACTTTTAATCCTTGTCTAAATTCAGTTTACCCCCTCCCACGCGAAGCGCGAAAGCTTTTACGTTTCATTAAATCATTAAAGATAGAAGACGATTCGTTGTACCGTTCTCGACTCTTAATCCTTGTCTAAATTCAGTTTTTCCCCCGTTTCGACGTTTCATTAAATTTTTAGAGAATGAAGACGATTCGTTGTTCCGCTCTCGAAAATAATTAAGTTTCCCCCATCCGCGCGAAGCGCGGAAGCTTTTACTTTTCATTAAATCATTAGAGAAAGAGGAAGATTTGTCGTACCGTTCTCGACTCTTAATCCTTGTCTAAATCAATTCCCCCCCCCCCCTTCCGCGCAAAGCGCGGAAGATTCGACGTTTCATTAAATTATTATAGAAAGAAGACGATTTGTTGTACCGTTCCCGAAAATTATCCTCGTCTGAATTAAGTTCCCCCTGCCCTCCCCCGCGCGTAGCGCGGAAGCTTTGAAGTTTCATTAATTCATTAGAGAAAGAAGACGATTCGTTGTACCGTTCTCGACTCTTATTTCTTGTCTGAATTTCAAATATGTTCTTTGTCTATTCCCTTTTTTTCCTACGTCCTCTTCCTTTACACTCCTCTCTTTTTTGGCCGGCGTTTATTGGGGGACCACCCCACCGCCCTCCTGGCTACGCGCCTGCTGTCAGATGAACATATGTTGATACCTTGTCCGCCCCGGAAGCTCAGGGGTTTAAGGTTTTAATTTACGGTCAGATTAGCATTCAGGGGTCCGCCTTAGCGCCCTAGACGGGGTCCAGGGGGCAGAGCCCCGGAAGTTCAGGAGTTTTAGGCATTTAATTACGGTCAGATGAGCATTATTTTGATACCTAATTGTTACAATGGCAGGTCACTAATTGGCTTGGGGTTCAGGGGGCGGAGTCCCGGAAGCTCAAGGGTTTTAGGCACTCAATTACGGTCAGATGAGTATCGAGGGGCCCGCCTAAGGGCTCTTGGTTGGGTCCAGGGGGCAGAGCCCCCAGAAGCTCAGGGGTTTTAGGCGTTTAATTACGGTCAGATGAGCATTTTTGATACCTTATTATTTGTGACACTAGCAGGACACTATTTGGCGTGGGGTCCAGGGGGCAGAGCCCCCAGAAATCAGGGGTTTTAGGCATTAAATGACCGTCATATGAGCATCTAAGGGCCCGCCTTAGGGCCCTAGGTGGAATCCAGGGGGCAGAGCTCTTAGGATTTTAGGCATTAATTTTAATCATGGTCAGATGAGCATATTTTGATACCCCATTATAATGTGACACTGGCAGTTAACTATTTTTTCTTTCTCGCTCTCTTTCTTTCTATTTCTCTTAAATATACTTTTTCAAAGAAAGTGTGGGAGAGGGGGGGGGGCTCGAGGATCCCGATCCCCGCCGTTCCGCGGGCCCTGATATGTAGGCATCTCAAGAAGCATTTTCTTGCCTGGCTGTAAATTTAGGAATTTGTCATTTTCCAACAAACGCATGAAGTGAGGAAAATTATCTCATTTCAGCATTATTTGTAAACCACCGTTATGGAATTATAAATAAACCACGTTTGAATTCTATTTCTCCAAAGCCCCCCCCCCCCCTCCCCTATCAGTACGCCAGTGGCCCCCCTTTTCTTTCCCTTTCTCTCCTCTTTCACTTTCCCTTCCCTTCCTTATCTCTCTTTTAGGTTTGCTGGGGGGGGGGGAGGGGCAAGGTAATTTTGGTCCCCAACCCGCTCCACACATTGTTGGCGGGATTAACCGCAACTGATCTCCGCTTCTTTTCTCCCTTTTCTTTTTTTCTTCCTCTTTTTTGTTCCCTTTTAGCTCTCCTCTTTTTCCTTTTCCTTCCTTCTCTCTTTTTTTTTAGCGGGGACGGGGGGGGGGAGGCTAGGGTCTTTTGCCCCCCCCCCCCCCCGATCCACAACTTGTTGGCGGGAAAATTGCAAAACTGATATCCCCCTTCTTTTCTTCTTTCTATTTTGTCCTTCCCTTTATCTCCTCTTTATCTTTTTTCTTTCCCTTACCTTCCTTCTCTTTTATTTTTTTATTGGGGGGGGAGGGGAGGCAAGTCCTTCCCCCCCCCCCCGATCTCCTTCTTCCCTCTTTTCTTTTCTTCTTCCTCTTCTTTTTTCCCTTTCTCTCCTCTTTCCCTTCTTTTCCTTCTCTCTCTCTCCTTTTTTTTTTTTTTTTTTTGCGGGGGGGGGGGGGGGGGGGGCCAAGGCAAGCTCGGCCCCCCCCCCCTGGATCCGCGCCTGGTTATATCATATTATAGATGATGAATCCATCGGGCATAACTATTATGTATTTAATTTCGTCATGTATATCGGATCAGACATACATTGATTTTTATTACAGAAAGTTGGCATTATGTTTGTATGTCAAGTCTGTTGTGCCCCATCTTATTAAACAACTGAAGGGGTCAGAGGAAGGAGCCAATTAGAGACGATGCTGAAGGGGTCAGAAGAAGAGGTAGAGGTGTCGTGGACGAGTGGATATGTCACCGGACTGTGGATCACAAGGTTCGCGGTTCAAGTCCCACCGCGGCACTAATGTCCTTTGGCAAGACATTGATCTACATTTGCCACTCTCCACCCAGGTGTAAATGGGTACCCGGTAGGATGCGAAAGCTAATGTGGTTAGATTAGCACGTGTGCGCTTGTAAAACAGACGCCTGGCTGGAATGCTCCCCAGGGAGTGGAGAATGTGCATACATTGTGTGCGGGTAAGCCTGAATCCTATGACCGGGGTAATAATATATATATCTGTAAAGCGCTTTGAGAGGGCCTTCGGTCCTGAAAAGCGCTATAAAAGAACTAGCTATTATTATTATTATTAAGAAGGAACCAACTATAGACTATACTGACATGGCTGAAGGGAGGAACCGAGTTAGATGCGGTGCTGAAGGGGTCAGTAGAAAGAACCAACTAGAGACGATGCTGAAGGGATTGGACGAATGAACCAGTTAAAGACGATGCTGAAGGGGTCAGAATAAGGTACTAACTAGAGCCGATACTGGAACGGGTGAATGGAGGACCAAGTAGAGACGATGCTGAAGGGGTCGGAGGAAGGAACCAACTAGAGACGATGCTGAAGGGGTCGGACGAATGAACCAGTTTAAGACGATGCTGAAGGGGTCAGAAGAAGGAACCAACTAGAGACGATACTGGAACGGTTGAATGGAGGAACCAAGTAGAGACGATGCTGAAGGGGTCGGATAAAGGAACTTACTATAGAAGGGTGCTGAAGGGTCGGAGGAAGGAACCAACTAGAATTTGACATTAGCACTTCGGTACCCTATTGAGAAACATTATAATTGTCAGCTAGCAAAAGACATGTTTGCTGATTTTATGCATACATTATTTAAAGAAAAGTTTCCCTTCACGAATATAAAGCTTGTCATAGGCTTGCCTCCCATAGCAACAACTAATGTGCAGATCGAATTCCATCCATAGAGATATCATTATGTATAAGAGGTGAATTCAATTCTTGGTAAACGAGGGTTAGGAAGAAAACATGCATAGATTGAAATACATCTGTGAAGAGGTATAATTGCGCATAAAAACCCATGATTTATTGATTGAAAGTCAGATGAATGAACCACTGCACAGCTTTACCAAAAAGAACGTTGGCAGAATTGACAAATGTCAGCTTTTCATGTAGACCACTCGACCGATAGAGAAGCTACTATTTTTTGTACAGATCTCATTTACCTCCGCTGGACTTACTCAATATGTAACTGGACCTACCCACACTCTTGATCTCATCCTAACTCGACATAGGCCTTCTGATAACTTTGTCTCGAATTTAAATACTACCAGTTATTTGCCGTCTGATCATTCTGCTGTGATATGTTATTTGACCAAAACCAGCAAAATTTGAAAATCTCTTTCTGTAAATTTAGCGATATTGATATTAAAGGTAAAGACCAGTATTGGCAACGCCCCAATTTCAAAAAATGAAATGGAAGCTCTCATTACCAATCATGTGAAAGAATATGTTTTGACTAATACATGATGATAACAAATTTGCCGGGAAACCGCCTACTAATTCATATATTTGGTAAATTTATTTCTCTCATGGTCTGGTGAGAGAGATAGGGTAGTCCCATATACATCTTTCTGTGTATAGTGCTTGTAACTTTACGAAGAATGGGCCAAATTTCTTATCATTTTGATGATTCCAGAACCTTGCAGATGCTAGATGCTAGATGATCAACCTTTTCTGATCGATTCCACAACGTTTCTTTCACAATGCAATCGCATGACCATTACTGGTCTTTACCTTTAATGTCTTTCGCACTGATATATCAAATTCACTTCTGTAAAAATTTCCCGCATCTGAATTGGACAACTTGGTTTGTCAATATGACTCTGTTCTAAATGACCTTAAAAATAAGTGCGCACCTTTAATAACTCGCACAACAATGTGTCTTCCTAACGCACCTTAGTTTAATGAAAAATTACATGAAATGAAACGAAGCTTACGACGCCTTGAGCGATGTTGGATTGCTTCTAAATTAGAAGTTGACAGACAATTTTTCAAAAACCAATGTTATGCATATAATCGCATGATCAAACAATCTAAACAAAACCAGAAGGCTGTAATTCAAAGCAGCTATTTCTAAAAGTCAAAAAACTGTGCACACCAAAAGTATCCAAGGTGTTACCTTCTGATGATTCTGATCTTTCACTTGCTAAACGTTTTTCTGACTTTTTTACCGACAAAATTCGGAGTTTCACAAATGTTCTTAAGGATTCATCAAAACCGGATATTTCCATATTCATGCTTGATTCATGCTATTCTTCATTTCCTGAATTTTCACTAGTATCAGAGGATACTGTCAGAGTTATACTAATGAAATCTCCATCAGCTAATGTAGTCCCGATCCAATGCCGACATGGCTGCTTAATAAATATTTAGATGAGCCAGTCATTATCAGTCGTATTAGAAATGTTTTTGATCAAAAATCTATATATATATATATATATATATACAGGAATTTATTACATTCCGTCTTGATCGATGCAATAGCCTTCTTGTTGGCCTTCCGGACTCGCACATTGCAAAACTCCAGATAATCCAAAACTCTGCTGCCAGGCTTGTAACACGCACACGTTTTTGTGAACACATCACTCTGGTATTTCGCAAATTGCATTTGTTGCCGGTGACGTACCGCATTATGTACACAATCTTGGTTTTAACTTACAAATACATTCATGAATTGGCACCAATTTATCTGCAAGAATTAATCCAGGAATACAAACCCTCACGCAATCTACGGTCATCTTCACAATTTAACCTCGTGTCTACTTCGGTGTCAACTCTTTCTTATGGTCATCGCTCTTTTTGCAAAATTTCTGCTGAACTTTGGAACAGACTACCTTTAAATGTCAAAAAATGTCAAACTGTTAACCAATTCAAAGCTTGTCTTAAGACACATTTATTCAAAATTGCTTTTGATGATTAACTTACTCTGTTCACATTGATGTTTATTTCATTAGTACTTTAAATTGTACGTTTATTTGCATTTTTTTGTTTTGTTTAATATGTAATTGTTTATCAGTCTATTTTGTTTGTTATAGCGCTTTGTAAGTAACGTTTTTATTAATATTATTATTTGAATTGGACATTTCCTAAGTAGTGATTCGGAGTAGATATTGAAAGTGTACATTGTCAGTGGTCACGTGACACAACCCGATCTCCTCGATTTTGAGTTTATCTCCCATTAGTGCTTTGTTGTCTCATTGCAGTGGATACAAAGTATATTCGTGATCACGCTGAAGATAATTGCCAGACTTGCAGATGGTAATGATTTCGAATCTCTTTTCCATTAGTGCAAATTATTTTCCAGGATATCTGATATTTGTGTGAATATATGACACAGGGAGCAGAGAAGGAGAGGAAAATCGAGGTAGAGAGAAAGGAAGAAAGAGAGAGAGAGAGAGAGAGAGAAGGGTGACGTGAAAAAAGATGTCCACAGAACAGGAAAAGGGATGAAGAAGATGCAAAATTGTTATGAATGATGATATAGATATCTTCAATTTCATTAGTGACAGTGAAGTAAGGTTCTGTTGACAGTTATGGACTTCATTTCTGCTATCTTATTTTCGTTTTTATCTAACTTAATTGACTTCTTAATACCCTTGAGTAGTGTATTCAGCATAGGCAGAAGCAGGAACCCCTACCAACTTTCCTTGTCTGCATATCCAGGAGGAAAATAATAATCAATGAACACTGAGGTGGGTCAATACGTAGGGTAGCCAAACAATATTTGATGATAACGATGATAATAGTAATACATTTAATTTGTTTTATTCAGCCTGAGTAGCCACTGTTATAAGTTCATGCTGCTGTCCTGTACTACCCCAGCTTTGCCAGGTACTCGTTTAATACACCTATCCTCTCTCTCTCCCTCTCTCTATCTTCTTTCTCTCACACTTTCACATCCCCTCTTTCTCACTCTTTTAAAATCTCTCCTTCTCTCTCTCAATCACTCTCACTGTCAATCTCTCCATCTCCCTCACGCTACCCATCGAGTCCATATTCCTCGGTCTCTTCAACAAAAAAATTATATTTTAACGGGGATGAATTATATTGCACACATGCGGGGGTGTATAATACTACATGAATAATGTATGCCATCAAAAGCATTTCGAGACTTTCCATTTTGTATAATATCGAAAGTAGATCCATAATTTGACCCGTAATCATGGCTTTTCCCCCCTAGAAATTATAGTTATTTTTTTCATCGAAAAGCGCTTGGAATATCAATGAATCAGTGCGTTTGAACAGTTCACAATGGAAATTTTCCCCGAATTAATTTGTCAATTTTCATATCTGTGCATATAGTTAAGCGTCTGTCGGTATTTTATGCTTAAAGTTCAAGTTCAAGTTTATTTGTCTTTCAGAAATCACATGCAATAAAATATGATAGAGTATAAGCATAACAACTCGTCTGTACACTGTATTCCATAAAACACAATGGAGACTAAAGAAAGACGAGGAGACCTTGGTTGAAGCACAGCTCTGTCTAGTATTATGGCTTTGCATTTGATTATTTATTCTTAAGATTTAAGCAACGGCAAAAAAGAGGTCCCCAGAGTGAATACTTAACACGAGTATTCCAAGTTGCATTCAATAGAGATCTTCTACTTGTAGAATACTGTTTTCATAATTATTAAAGTAGATTTGTATGTGCACGATAATTCGCTTTATAATAACCCGCTTCTACACAACAAAAGGCCTGTCAATTTGGTTTTTGGATGATTTGCCCCATGCCAACAGTGCAAATACACACCTATTGTGTTATCAAAGACGCCCGGTACAGTAGGTACCCCGCGATAAAATAATGGGCATCTGAAAAAACATAATCTATTTGAACTTTATATGCCACGTACAAAATTTTCTTTAGGATTTTTGTATTGAGAGTCTGTGCATAATGGCAGCAGTGCCGCAGGAAGGTTCAAGGGATGTTCAGCTTTATCCAAATTTAAACAAATTACGGGGGAAAAAGACTCTTCATAGTAACAATAGTGCAGATGTGCAATGCGATATCTACAGTGTGTCTCTAAAAAAAGTAAACCCAACTTCAACGGCAAATTTTCAGAAAACTATAAAATATTTACACATTATTTTTTATGGTTAGATAGTCCAATAAGTCCTCTGTCCAATGATACCACGTAGGTTATGTAACTCTCATGCATGACTGAGCATGATTCAACTTAGTGAATGGGTGTGAAATCATCACTGTGGCAAGTTAGAATTGCACTGGAAGTTCATCAATCAAATGACATAGGAAATGTCTGATTTCTTACAAGCATAGCTTAGGGATGTGTACCCTCGACATGACCGCCATTCCTTTCCATGCAAAGCTCGCAACGCCTCCTCATGTCCCTGACAGCACGCCTGATCATTCCCTGATCTTGTCGTAATCGGTTCACTTCACCTGTTATCTGTTGCCTCAGCTCCTGAATTGTGGCCGGTGGGGTTTGGAACACTTTTCCTTTAAGATACCCCCAAAGAAAGAAATCGCATGGTGTCAGATCTGGTGAACGTGCAGGCCACTCAACTGGGCAATGAAGAGCAATGATGCGATTGCCAAAGAGTTCAGTCAAACGATTCCTCACAGCAATAAGTCTGTGGGCTGGGGCCCCATCCTGAGCCCACCAGGCCCTGCGGAATGCTCCACGTCGTTGTCGGGGGAAGATCTGTTCCATCTCAGGCACAATAAAATTGTTCAGCATGTCAAGGTACGCCCTGCCATTGATGTTGCCTTAAAAAAAGTAAGGTCCCACCAATGAACCATTGCCACAAAGACCAATCCAGACACTCACTTTCTCCCTGCTCATGTTCTTATTAAAAGCATATCCCGGTGGATGATGGAGTTCAGCATACTCGTGCTCATTGTGGGTGTTTACCATTCCATCCATGGAAAACGTTGCTTCATCCCCGATGGTAAAAAACTGGAGGAACTGTCGATCTCGGTTGCACCGGTTCACAAACCATTGTGAAAATTGAAGTCGTCTGGGAAAATCAGCTGGTAGAAGTTGGTGCTGAACATGAACATGATATGGATGGAGATGCAAATCCAGTCTTGCTATTCTGTTAAAAGTTGCGCGTGGTATTCCAGTATCATTTCTCCTGGTGCTTATGCGTGGGTTGGCTTGGATGGCCTCTCTTACCACTTGGATGTTTTCAGCAGACCTCCCAGTTCGTCTGTGGCCAGAGTGTCCTTTATTCCTGTTCAAACTGGTTCCGTGATCAGCATACTTTCTCACATTGTACCAGATGGCTCTTTTTGTTGGAGGCTGCCTCTCGGGGAACTGCACCCGAAAAGCATCTTGAACTTCCACGAAACTTCTTGTTTCCTGGTATCGAGTTACCAGGAATACTCTCTGCTCAATTGTCAACTGTACCATGTTTGGAAAGCATGTGAAGTGTGCCTGTGTTAGGAACAACCTTTGCTGAAGTTGTTATGTAATCATAGGCCTAACATGTGACAAAAATTTAACTTCAAATAGGCCCTGAATGCATGACAATAGCAAGAAATAACTTGCCACAGTGATGATTTGACACCAGTTCACTAAGTTGAATCATGCTCAGTCATGCATGAGCGTCAGATAACCTAAGTGATATAATTGGACAGAGGACTTATTGGACTATCTAACCATGAAAAAATAATGTGTAAATATTTTATAGTTTTCTGAAAATTTGCCGTTGAAGTTGGGTTTACTTTTTTTAGAGACAATTAACACTCCGGGGACCTCGGGCTGTCGCATAAAAGTGAGAATTGATGATAACTTTGCCATTAATGGTAAATTCCATGGAAACCTTGATGGATGGTAATGACGGCGAGTTATCATCAGTTTTAATGTTTGTGTAACGGGGCCCTGGTTGGTTAGCATCGCCACAAATACGGTATAGAATTGCCGGCAAACAGTCACGAACATTCAATACAAAATGACAAGCAGATATTAATAATTCTAGAATTATTTCTGCGTATAATTCTTTGCATGTATGGACATGCGTTCTTCTCGCTAAAACAATATGGATTTATTTCGGGTGCATTAGGCGGGCAAACATAATGATTATTTTAAAAGAGCGGAGTGGGCAGAAGACAAATCAATCAAATAGATAATGAATTCAAGGAACCAATAAAAGGAGTCTTATATCACAGTTAGATTTATCTGATAACACGAAAGCTGATCATCTCGAAGCAAACTAAAAGCTTTTCCATGAAAGGTAAAGTGAGAATCTTACGCTAGGAAGTAAAGACTGTGGCTCTATACGTTTATCTTAAACTGCTACAGAATGATCAGGGGCGTAGTAAGAAAACAGAGAAGCCGATAAAGCTCCCTCTCCAATGTTTTAAGGCCCACAGGAATAATCGATACGATATTAATAACAACAACAATAATAAAAGTAATACAATTAGAAATAATAATAGTAATGATAATAATAATAATTAAATATTAATAGCGATAATAATGATTATGATTATAATAAGAATAAGGATAATAACGATAATTATACTAATATTACTACTACTACTACTACTACTACTACTTCTACTATACAACTGCTACCTACTACTACAACTACTACCTACCACTACTACTACCTACTACTTCTGCTACAACTTACTTTTGGAGTCGAGTACTACAACATTATTGGAGAGTTTCAAGTTAAGTCAAGTTAAAGTCCTACCCTTTTTAGCAATGCTTGACATGATAATATATATGGAACCTATTTTTCCTTGTGCGCCTCAAAATAGAAGTTCTAGTTATACGGCGCGATACAAATGCCTATTATAATGCCTGCAAATATACATGGGGAGAATTCCGTCCCATGTGTATACATTTCTGATTACACCCCTGACCATATTACGTGTAGCCTGAGGCGAAGCGGGATTTGAGACACAATAGGGGGAGGGGGCACCGGTCTTACGATAAGTGTGTATTAATAAGTAGGTCGTCGGTAAGGGGTGGGTTTTATATATAGGAAGGGTATGTAATTGTAATATGTAATATGTAATTTGATATTTAATATATTCCAAAAAGAAATACAAATAGACCAAAAGATAATAGTTGTATAGGTAAGGATATCGGAAACACGAAATATTTACTTTTGAATATTATTTTAAATTATGCACAAAATGCAATAAATGTTACGTTAAGAAGATTGTTAATGGTTCTGTTTACTGCCCACTTACTTTGTTTTTTTAATTCAAGTCGTTGGTAAGATTATTTTTAAGATATGAATGTGTTAGCAAAGAAAATAATACTAAGCTGGAAGAATTGTTGAATCTACTTTAATTTTTAACCTATGTTATGTTTCACTAAATCATTGAGTTATTAATGTAAATATGTATTGCTATTATGGAAATAAAAACCTCGCTTGAGGATAAGAGAAAAAAATATATAAGAAGGGTCTTTTCAAGTTCCCTCTTATCTGTCAGTTTCTTTTCCCGCCTCTCTCTCTCTCTCTTTCTTTCTCTCTTCTTTTCTTTTATTTTTTCCCCGCGAAACTTTGCCACTGTGCGTAGCGATGGTGCGATCAGTGTATATTGATTTCAGAATTTGAGAAGGAGAAAATCTCTCCTTGACCGGTGATGGAATACGGATATAGGGTACATGTCACAAGTTTTAAATTTCCACCAGTTTTCTCTGTAACGTGATACTAGCGAGTATAGGCAGAATATGATAGCGGATAATACTTCATAGCGCAGTTTGTATTGGAACTGAGCACTCAAAATAGCCCTATTTTTCACGTTTGCATATTATCTGCAAAAACCATGTCCATGCTTTTTCGAGCGAGCTTCGCTACATTATTGATTGTGTATTTCAATCTAAAATTTTGTATATGTTTAATGTGTATCCTCATAAGCTTTTCGTATATTGATATTGGCAGCAGCGCGGCAGTATTTCTTGTTTTGTTCTTGATGTGTGCATGTGCGGGTATGCGTGTGCGTGTGTGTGAGAGAGAGAGAGAGAGAGAGAGAGAGAGAGAGAGAGAAAGAGAGAGGGAAAGAAATGAAAAAGGGCAAGGGCTATTTGATTTTTACGATATTTTTGCACACATAATTCGTAAACAAAACATTTTCTACGTTTCTGCGTTGCATATGTATTCGCTTTGAAGGAGCATTTTATATCATATTAAAACAGACCAAAACCAAACCAAATTTGTTTATCTTTTGGGATGAAAGAAAATACACTCATATACGGATACATGCCTATCACATGTCTACCCACCCCCCCCCCCCCCAAAAAAAAAGATAACTATAACTAAGTAACCGTTTATTATCATTCCAATCGAATAGTTTTTGTTATTGTCAAATACCTTATTTATTGAATATAACAACAGAAAGCATGTAAAAAGAAACATTCAACCCCATGCTACTGCCTGAATACACAGAACAGTGCCAGGCGGAAAATAATACACATAATTACACATTTAAGTTTACCACCAAAATAGGCACAATGTGTTCGGTAAGTCGACTAAAAATAAATCGATTATACATTCATTTACGTTAAACCATTGCAACTATATAGCCATTACATTTTAATTTAAAAAAGGAGGAACATAACAATAATAGCAAAACAAGTTGGTCATTTGAAAACTAAACGAAAACAGAAACAGAGCCTCCGCCTGATGGTCACCAATGCTCGTATTTACTACACCATCAATCACTCTAAATAAATCCCAGATAGTTTCTTTCAAAATACAATTCCATTAATATAAGTAATCAGCACATTCGAATTTCAGCTTTGTTCTATTTCCCGTCCAATTGATTGGAATTTGTTTTCAACGAGGGTGCACGTCTAACCCCTCTCCCGCCCCCGTTTATTATCTTTATAGTGCAGAAGATTCCTCGGGTCAGTAAGGATTTGAGATACAGCTTGGTTGTTGTTTTTATTGTTGCTCAATACTTTTTCATATGAATGGTTTTCAAATTAAGAAATAAAAATGATAAACAAAACAGCAGTGAAAATCGGAATAGCAATTTTGAGAAATCGTTTTTTGCTGCCTGGCACGGGTATCCTTGCCCTTGCCCTATTTGTATACAACCATGTACATCATAACGATTGCATTTTTGGTCTATTTATAAAATTATTATTTTTCATAATGGGTATGGGTATGATATTAGGGATTCGAATTTGATATATTGTTTTAAAGAGAGGAATGACTCACAGACTAAAAATAAATGAACTTTAAAAGTACAACACTGTCCTGGAAATTGGCTTAGTTATAGCTGTACAAATATTATCTTCTATTATTTTGTCTAAATTGTTTGTGAAATTATGTTATTGTTGAAAATTGAATAAATACTTCATTAGAGGCGAAAAGAAGCAACACAAATATATATGTAAAATTGGGGAGGGTGGGAGACAGAAGAAAACAAATGCATTTATGGGAGAGAGAACAAAATAAAGCCTGAAAAATACCTATTGAGCGGTAGCGACCCCAGCACCATCGCCACTGACTACAATAACAATCTCCCCTATTTGTCTTTCTCTCTCTCTCTCTCTCTCTCTCTCTCTCTCTCTCTCTCGTTATGATGTATTCAGATGCAGGAAATATCTACTCAATGGGGAATTAGATGATCGCCATGCGATTTCCAATCATGCCGCGCGAATTGAAAGATATTCTCTAAAATTGGATCGGTTGTGCACGGTTTCTATATATCTCAATCCTTTGCAGATTGTAAGGTGTTCTCCGCTTTTCAATTAGAGTCACATCACTAGGCGCCGCTGGGAAAAGAAGAAATAGAATAATGAAGGAAAATAAGAAGAAACAAATAATGAAGAAGATTTTTTTAAAAAGGAGAAGAAGAAGAAGAAGCAGAAGGAGAAGTAAAACGGGGGGGGGGCCGAGAAGGAAGATGAGAACGAGAAGACTAACAAGAAAAAGAAGAATCAGATATATAAGAAGAAGAATGAGGAGAAGTAGGAGATGGAGGAGGAGTAGGATAAATGAGAAGTGAAAAATAAACCTCAAATAAACGAAAGCAAAAACAACAAAAAGGGGGAAATACGTCTCGATGATTACTGAAAGGGACAATATCAACGATTCAGAGAGAGAGAGAGAGAGGGAAAAAGACACAATAAAACTTTGTCACAGATAGGATTTGACTATTAAAGGGCTCCGGTTACTTTGTCTCAGATTCTGAAATAAAATTCTGGATTTAGCTCATGATGCAATGATAATTATAAACCTTTAGGTCAGTCAGGAACCCCATGACTTTTACAAGCCGATCGTCTGTCTGATTATCAAGATATTTATGTTTGGAATTACAAATTTTGAAAAGCGTTCGCCTGACGGTTTTCATAACACTACAGTCTATCGGGGGAAACGAGTATGGTAAAACCTGTCACTCAAAGATTTTTACTTTTTTGAGGCACTTCTTGATCATTTTGAAGCGCAATTTTTGTAAGGCTTCAATATTACACCATATCACATACACTGATAACACGTAGGGCCGTGTATCTCAGATTTAACATTGTTAAACGATCCCTTAAAGTCTCGGCGACAGTAAAAAGAAGAAACACAATACGCTTGAAATTGTCTTCGTCCTTTTCTATTCTATATAAGTCGAAAATAGTCATTATCCATGGCAACTGCAAAATCGATTGTCTGGATTTAGTATTTTGCTGCGGACAACAAACTGACATAGACATGATAATGGTGATTGGAATGGAATAATCTCCTATCAAGAGACTGGATTTTACTCGTCTAATTATTAATTAACAAATCCTGCGAATACAAAAAACTGAGCCCATTTTGGAAAATCGTTCAAGCGTTATTGGGCCTTGCTACAATGGTTAGGTTCCTTGGTGTAATTTATTTATGTTATGATAATACATTAAAATTCATTTGGCAGATAAACTTGAGTAAAAGAAAATGGGTGGATAGTGAATCTTTACAATTTTTATATATTTGGATGCCCCTGTGGATGTATTAAAAGCACTAGAAATTTTAGCCCCTAAAACACTTCTGCTTTAGAGAAAATTGAATATTAAGATTTACCGGTGCTCCCGGTAAATGTTGATAAATTTCAAATAGCTCCTACGGCCGTACAGTGGTAGATGCGACCATGATAATCTCAGAATATGTAGTTGTGGTATATAATTTACGAACGGGAATAGCTTATCGGTCGATTTTAGTCAAGAAACATTGTTTTATAGCTTACTTAATATCTTGACCTTGAGAAGGAGCTATACAACATAAAGTGTTTATTATTTACAATTTCATAATTTTAGAGTCGATTTCGACCGCGACAACGATCAGTGAATATTGTAGGATCGCATATGCTTCCAATATGTTCATTTGAACCTAATTCAAGACCCCATACCAAAACTTTGTATTACCTTTAAAAGCCGATCACACAATTGATACCATCTATTCTTTTCCTATTTCTGTTGTTTAATATACCGTGTCAACCCCCTATCTTTAATGAGTGGGGGTGGGGTAAAGCGGGGTTCTATTTTGGCTTATCGCTTCCGATCTTCTCCGTCTGTTTTGTTCACCTCCTATTCTTCTCCTCTTCTTCTTCATCATCTCCTCTTCCTTCTTGTCCACCCGCCTCCTTATTTTCTTTAATTTTGTCTTTTCTTTTCTTTTTTCTTTTCTATTTATATTCCTTTTCTTCTCTTTTCGTCTCCTTCCTCCTCCTCATTCTTTCCTTTTTTATTTGTTTTTACTTATATATCTTTTTCCTGTTTCCTCGCATACCATGATTTTTAAAAACATTGACAATCGGATGTTATTTTGCAGTTTTTACGAGCGATTTACAATACAATGAGCCAGCTGAGATCCAATGCTTGACATTTCCAAATCTTTAATATATACTGAACAAAAAAATAAGGTATAAATTAGACGTTAATTATAATCATATTTTAAAAAAGTATCGATATTGTAACAATTTAATTGAAACCTGGAACAACGCAGCCATCTATTATCTTAACGGGATATTATTTTGTAGATTTTATAAGCAGTGTGAAAAAAATAATATTATGGTAACACTGTTTGTAAGGTTATTTCCACGCAATTATATCTGTCGATTGTTTTTTTATAATTTGTCCTTGTTTCTTATCTTTCTAATACAGTCGTCATGGCAACAGCAACCCACACAAAATAATACGTGGGTAGAAAAACATTAAAGATTCTTTTTATACGATCGCGACTAATTTGAAGAAAACAAAAATCATCTTAAGGCAATCTCAATAGGTGTGTGCGTCAGCTATATGAAATGTGCGAACATGACAACGACGATTACGTAATCCGAACATGATTTTATAGGACATACAATAGGGTATTGAAATTGCTCTTCAGTTGATTTTGTTGATATACACCTGTAGTTGTTTCCTGCGGTTAAACCAGTACCGTAGGATCCGCGACGTGGAGTCATTTCTCGCTTTTGAATATTCACCACAGATCCAAAGTATTCACATAACACCTATACCGAATAATGGGATTGAAAACGATTCGCGCATTTTGAGGGGAAAATAAAGCACCTCAAATATCTCGGGGAAATAGGTGAAGCACCATTTATTCCTTAGCAACCGAAGAATTACCCCTCTATTCTTGGCATTGCTATGGAGAAGATAAAGGAGAAGCTCCAAACGGTGTACGAAATGATGAAGATGCTCAGGACTTGAAGGATACTCAAAAAATGCGTTTTATAGAACATGACCCATTTTATATATTGGCCTGGGGTTATTCATACTGCTTTCATATGAATGATAGTTGAATAGGGAAAGGAGATATTTCCCCCGAGAATTGGAAACCTTAAACGGCGATCACTCTGTAATCCAGAAGAACGTACGTACGAATGCGTTGCTCTTTCTTTCTCGATGTCTTTCAGTCTAAAAATGTATGTTGTTTTCATAAAAGTCAGGCGTTTCATAGCAATTCCCATGAAATTTTGCTGTATTATGTTTAGACAAAGTGATTTTTTGTCAGAAAGTTCGCTACAACTGGATGTTATGCTATATAATTACTATTATATACCTCACTTAAGAAATCCAGCCATCTGATTGGTCGAAATTGCCGTCATGGTTTTAACTATTCCATTAAAATTCCCGGTAAAATTCCAGTTACCGGGAAAATAGTTCAGTCTTGGTGAAATACCCATAGGTCCACATGTTAAAAACTGGTTTGAGCGATCGAGGAAACCGTACGTGTGCGAAGAATTGGTCGGTATTTTCAATACGGCAATCTCGATCGTACTGAATTCCAAACAAGGCGAAAATCGCTGAAGAAACCCTCCCAAGATTTCAACTTCTTGATGATGATCAAATGCAAGACTTGCTGACAGCAAGAACACCAAAAAGGGTACGTGAAATTCTCCATAATTTTTTTCCAAAATAGATCTAGTAGGCCTAGATTCTAGTAGTAGGCCTAGTGCTAAAATCCTTCCCGTAGAGATTGCACACATCCCTATGCATTGGCCATTGCGCACTCATGCTAAATTGGTCGATGTTTTAATTACCGAAGATTCAAACTAATATTGCTCGTGATCCTGAAGGTGATATTTAATAAGTGAGGTGTTATATGAAAGCGCAGGTTTTTCTCCATATTCCCCACAGGGCCGGCCCACCCCCAAAATTGTAAAAATATCTTGCTTAGACTAGAATCTAGATCTTGTCTACTCTCAAAGATACAATCATAAAAAACAACCGTGCAGATAAACTAGAAAAAGGCCAAGGTGGTTTCATAAGTTGACTCTTCTTTTTTTTCGGCATATAAAAGTATTAATGGCTGCTTTAATATTCGAGAAATAGTTGATTTTATACGCTCTCGGGAAGGTTACAATTGGGCTATTGTAACCTTCTCTTGAGCGTATAAAAACAACTATTTCTCTCAAAGCAGTCATTAATACTATACTATTATATTATAGGAAATAGAAAAGATATTATCAATCTCAGTTTGGAGAAAGAAATAGAAGATGATGAAGCCTGCATACATTTCTGAAACTTCTCCAACGGCATACGGGGAATTTCTGCTAAAGAGATAAATTGTATTGTGTTGTTTTGATTAATTTTTCTTTTTGGCCCTTAATTGTTTCAGATTGTTTGTTTTCTGATCTATCTTCCGTTTTTAAGGAAAATTAGAACACATTGCAGTATTCTTACATTTAAATAAAAAATGGATAAGCCTAACTAAATTTATACTATTTACCAAAAGGGGTTTGAGCTTTTGAAATCCTAAGTAATTATCTATTCTGAAGACAATGCTAGATGAGCATACATGATTCAGCTACATTTCAATGTGTTCAGTGGCCGATTCCAGGAATAGAGATTGCAGAGGCGCTCATCTGGTTTATAGAATTTAAATAATTATAGTTACCATTGGAGGGATGCGCCTCCTCATCCCCGCCATTCATATGGGAATTTCGTCAATGGGCGGACGTCAAATATCTATTTTTGATTTTTGCGAGCTGTCAACATTTTGTCGTCGAAACATACAAAGTGTTATACAAAGAAAGAAACAAACTTTGTACAATTATAACCTCACAGCCCGAATATATTAGGTAGCGAATGCCAAAATATTGTTTTTTTTCACATTTCCGGGATGCTGCAGCCCCCATCCCTCACTCGTACGCCTGATGGCCCTTTGAATCTGATTCATTTGTAGCACTGATTTGACATGTAGTGTGTGGTGAGGCAAATGAAGGGGAATGGAGGAAAGATAGTGATGAATGGGAAGTCTTTGGACGAGGCAAACGCCTGGAAACATCTCAAAGATGTCGTGCTGATCTGTCTCCGCAAACACGAGGAGATGTGTTAAATAGAGCGAGATTGCTCGTGGTTTGTCAGCTAGACCAGAGAGAATACAATCAGTCGGTTTTTCCCACCGTTACATTTCCCTGAGGCGTGAAACAAGTATCGAGCATGCTGATGCATAATAGTGGCGTATCGACAGGGAGCATTGGGCCCACGCGAATGATGAAAACAAGATAAAAAGAAAGACAAATCAAGAAAATAGGGGAAAGGGAGAAGAGGGAAACAAAATTGAAAATAAGAAGACGTTCCGACTATCTGTCAATGGTCACACCCTTCTCCTAATCTGGACCCTGTTTCATAAAACTTGATATAAAAAACAAGCTACAAGCTACTGTTACAAGCTACTAAAATCAAGACATCTGATTGGCTGAGAGCAAATTTGTCATAGAAATTTTGCATTTGTTATAGACAAAAAGTTTTATGAAACGGGCCCCAGAAGCCTTGTAAACTCGTGTTTCACTCTCTATTTAAGACCGGTGCACACCCGATCTTAACAGTGCCCCCCCCCCCCCCCTCAATAGATAGACCTGCGCTACGTCACTGCATACAACAAGGTAAAACAAGCACTAGAATCACTCCATGTCTATAAGGGAAAGGGGGGATTAGTATTATTGCGAAAAATAAAACAAATTGAATTTCTCAGATTTTTCTGTCTGTTTTCATATCGCTGACAACCAAAAACATAACGATGAATTGTAAAGCGTGCATATGAAATAAATGTGTGTGTGTGCGTGTGTGGGAGAGGGTGGCACTCGACTTCAATTTTGGTGCTTAAGTAGATTTGGTTTAGCCATAGTAGGGGGGCGGGGCGACCTTTATTTGTAGCACTGTTAAACAATTATTGTGGCAAGCTGCACACGCGAGAGTCGCGTCATTAACCCAGACTCTAGTACTGATATTCAAACAGGTACAACACTTTTCTATTCCTACTTAACTACTACTAGCTTAATTAATCCTGCGTGACTGATTGATCTAAGGGCATACTAATTATCTCTACATTGGTAATGTCATATATCTAAACCTCGCTCACGCTAGACTACAAGGCTTCTTCTCGTGCCGTGCATTGCAATGGCTAAAACGTCAATAATTGGCCGAGTCGTCACAACTTTTCGTAACTACACTGTAAAATTGTTAGCGTTTGTTTTACTAACATGCTTTTGTCCCAAAAATCCAAAGACATGCACTTACACATACATGTTTATGTGTTAGTATTCAAACACTTAAAACGCAGGTAAATTAGCACTTATAGCAAACAGTTGTGTCTGTCACTGTTAGTTATCCGTTGTGAAATTGGTCAAGATAAGGAAGCGTGTGTAGACTCGCCGCTGCTAACAGTTCACAAGCAATATTTTCAGAAACAAGTGGTTGAATCGTTTGAACACAAGCACATACAAATTGCCAAACCGTTGTAGAATTTAGAGTGTACCTGTTCCGAAAGGATATTCAATGTATATTTGGGTTAGGATAATGGACCTTACGTGGGAAGAAATTATTTAAAAGTCATGATGAATTGTTAATAATGAAGTCAATGTAATGGGCGATGGACTCTCGGGGGCCAAGTTGCCACCCAAGCTAATATGATTTATGTATTTTTTAAATATTTTTTAAATATTTCATTCTTTTGGAAATCATTTCATTGGGGAACTAGACAAAAATTCACTTCCACGTGCCCCAATTCCCACCAATTCATCAATGAAGTAAGTCATTTGGAAAACAAACTTGTAAAAAAACATCAACACACAAAAACAGGTGGGACTTGGGAGCTGTATTGGCCTATCATCTGGGACTGCATGAATATTTTATTTTCTCTCAAATCTAGAACTTGTCGTGTGTTTTGTTTGCATCGTCTTTCTTAGAACTGATTTGCATTGGAACCATTGCTGTGTGGCACTCCTATATATTGCTCTATCTCTCTCTAAAAGAGTTTTTTTTTTTAATACAAAAAAATGAACAAAAAAAAAAAATATATATATATATAATAAAAAATAATAAAAAAAATCGAATTTCTATTTAATTTTAATCAAGTGATTGTTTAGCGTAGATTGATATCATTACTTGTTGAGCAGGTTACATTTTATGTTTCAATCTGTTGTTTTTATCTGTTACTTTAACCATGGAAAGATATGTGTTTTAACCTCAAACCATGACTATGTATCTGTTCTCTGTAAAAGTGCCATCTATGTAATTGGTTGAAGTAAAATCTATTGAATAATGTACATGTTTATCACGAGCACTATTATTTATCCAAAGCTTTCTATCTCAAAATGTATAAAGTTATTACTTCACAACCAGCAGGGTAATTTTTTCATTTGATTCAAGCGAATAAGCGTTGATGTTGCTTTTTTTTTTTTTTTTGCTGTTTGCCTTGTTTTCTTCTTTAGTTTTGTGTGTTCTGTCTTGATTTACCGTTGTAACAGTGTGCAATCAATTTTGTTCCCACCACTCAATTCTTGCAAACAGATAAATAATGTGGAGTGGCGTTTCCTCTGAATACGAAGCACAGTTGTTGTCAAACCTTCTATCATGCATGGTTAGTCATGCGGGTACCCTATAGAAAATGCACGATCTATTTCATGAACAGCTGGGTTACAATATTTATTGACATACTCAGTTCCAAGAAAAGGCAATCTACAATTTTCATCTATAACAAATTTATTAAAATCATCACACTGAATGTTATCAGAATCATAAAAATCTATTTTCTTTAAAGAAAAGTAAAATAGTTTTTCCCCATGCATATACCTTTTGGCAAAACGTTCTCTCAAAAATGTGCCGCGATTTTAACAAATTGTTGTGTTAAGTATTTTGGTTTAAGATGATGTGCAAAGAAAACGTTATTATGTCGTACAATGTAGTACCTGTTTAGTCAATTTTTCATTGGCATTGAGCATGCATAACAATAAGTGTTTGAGCTACCTGCCCAATTTTATATTCAAATGATATTTTAACAAGTTGTTTTTGTGTAATTAAGAGCACCCTTCGGCTTAATGTTATTAGGTGGAATACACGAGTCCCTCATATTGCCATTATGTCATTGGACGTATTGTAACGATCACACGTTTGGCAAACTGCCTAAACGTAAGATTTTGACATTTAGCGTGTCCTGAATTTAGAATCGGCATAATGGGTGTGAAGAGTAGTCTATGCTACACCATTTAGTCATATACCGTACAATATCTGTCCCCCAGGTACTTCAGCTGCATAGATATGACCATACTTTCAGCAAACTGCATTATTTGTAACAAATTAGTATGTCCAGATTTAGGAATCAGTAGTTTGGCGTAAACAGTTCCCTGTGGAACGCTATTCTGATAAACCACGCACTACCTGTTTAGTATTATACGACAAGTTTCTACGATATGATGATATTCATCAGCAAAATCCCATAGCATGCCTATCATGATTTTATTATAAGAGCGAGTTGACAAGTTAGTTTGTCCGGAATTTGTAATCAGCAAAGGAAGAGTACTTTTGGCACACTATTCAGTCATACCAACAAAATACCTGCCTTCCTAGTACTTCGGCATCATGATACATATCGCAACGATACAATGGCACAAATAGCAAACTGCTTTATTTTGACTCCAGATTTTGGAATCAGCCCAGGAGGTTATGTAAAGAGTACTCTTTGACACACTATTCTGTCATAATTTTGTCGCAATACCGCCTTCCTCGTACTTCGGTATCATTTGACAGGTTTTAATGATAACATTATATTTAGGAACAGTCTCCCAAATCGTAGTTTCATTATAATAATTATTCAATTATAATTATAATTTAACAAATAAGTGTGTCAGGAATTTGGAATCAACAAAGGAAGTTGTCAAGAACCCCCTAAGGCGCAAATCTCTGTCATACGACGACGCAATGCCTGTCTCCCACATACTCCACTATCATTTGACTTGTAATAATATAATTGCTTATAATATTCATCAGAAATCTCCATAATTTCGTGATTTAAGCTCGATTTGACAAATTAGAGTGTCAGGATTTTGAAGTTGAAGATTGTGTAAAGAGAGCAAATTCGCTCACGGCACTCTTTTCTTTCATTCAGCAGCGCTGGCACTTCAGTATCATTAAACATTTTGCAATGATACGATCTTCCGACGCAGATGTTAATCATTGATGCATTACAAATACAGTATTTATCAAGGATGGTACCTTTTATACCAAGTTTGTCGACGCTCTTGTAATTACACTCAAGAGCTCATGTACTTGATATCAGAATATAGGAATGTGTGCGACCAATCAGGGATACAAACACTGTGTCAGGATTTGGGGTTGATGCGTACAAAGCTGCCCCTCCCCCCCACCAAGTTTTGAAATTATTGAATATTTGGGCTCCCGCCATCACATATTTGGGCAGTGAAGTGGTCTAGTTGCTATTTTAAAAAGTTGTTTAGTATACTCTGATGGCAAAATTACGTTGTCAATAGATTACGGTGTAAACAGTTTAGAAACTCAAAATTTGATATTCTTGCAGTTGCGCCAGCCCCTCGTCCGTACGTCCATAGTTGGAGGTGGATTGGTTAAATTTAAGCATAAAAACCTGGGAAGGTAATTGGAAATAACAGATAAATGGAAAAACAACTCAACAACATGTCACGAGGACGAATCCGTTTCCTAAATTTAGACCTTAATTACTAAAGCTACAAAACGAAACCAGACAGCTGGCGATTGCGCTGCGACTCTGTGAGGTAAATCAATATTCACAACTCGCAAAATAATCGTCAATGATACGAGTTCTGTTGACTTTCAAATTTGATCTTCTTCGTTTATATCTCTCCGCGATGGATCATCAACATCAAACTGCTATACCATATTCAGTTATCGTTTAGCCCTCGAGAGAATGTCACGTCTTTCGATCAAATCATGACGCCCGAGGGCGAGAGGTATGTGAAAATGATCATTGGCTCCAGGCATGTACATGTATATACCATATCAGAAGCACGCATGTAATTATTTTTCCATGACAAAAGGTTATCTGCTACAACACCGATATGTAGAGTAATAAATCAATAAAACCGAGTGTGCATGTGCTCCAGACATGAGAATATTCTCTAAGGCGAAGCGCAGAAATAAAGTGAGGATGTAGTGGCGTATTCATAAAAGGGTGGAGCAATGGGGGTAAAGCCAGATCAAGCTATTGAGAGGTAAAGTGAGCTATCACACTAGTCAATTAAAGGAAATAATGGGGAAGGAAGTCATAGTTGTTCTCCTTTTTTCTTTTCACCGGTTTCTTATTCGTCACTTGATTGGGGGCAAGTACCCCTTTGTGTCTACATAGCTATACTTCACTAGATGTATCCGTTATACGCATCCTTTTTTAAGACATAAAGTTCACTATACCGAGAAGTTTCACATGTACCCTCTAATTATTCTGATCTGGATACGCCACTTATCCTTGATATGAAAGAAGATTAAAAAAATTAAACCATAATCTACTTCTTATTCATGTCCATTGTTCACTTCTTCCTGTTATCACTATTCAACACGTTTATGTTCTGTAACTATCGATGTTCTCCATTTAAAATGAAAGAAACTACTGCATTGATGTATTAGGTCATATTTAAACAAAAAGACAAAGCAATCCAAAACAAAACAAACTATCCGGCAACCAAATAAATTGATATGAATTGATCACTATCTAGCACCTATCATCAGATATGCAGCTGATCATTGTGCGTCTAGAATTAAAAGGGCTACGCACCCATTTATCCAATTATGCATCAGGCCTGATCCATCCTCAGAAAATCTGTCTGTTTCGAGGTCAATCTACATTTGTTTTGCCATGGCATATGTGGCGGGCAAAGACTCAGAAAAATTGCCTCGGGGATGGATAAAGAATATGCATTTCACCTAATGGAAAAGTTGATATATGTGCGTGCAGGCTAGTATTATTCATATATATCAGGTTACGTGTTGTTTTTCCGAAGGCTCTGAAGGTTCGTTTATGCGAAGGTTTATTAATCAAAAGGTTTTTTAATCCGAAGGTTTGAGATAATTCGAAAATGACATAGAACTCTTTTCAGGTTCGGAATGACGAACCCTCCTAAGACAAACCCTGAGAGTAAAGTATCAAATATTCGAACTTATGAACCTTATTTGATTTTCGGAGTAATGTGTAAGCCTTCAGAAATACGAGTGGTCGCTCACGCATTATTTAAAATGTATCTGAACAAAAATATGCAAAAGGCACACGCTTCATCAGTGCCCGTACATCCCTAAAGTATACACTTAAATTACCACCATGTTAGAAAAGGCGTGGTACGACACGGCACTAGCAGTCGATTAAGGAAATAAGCAGCACAAATTGACCGTTCCTTGCCATGGTTTCCGGGCAAAATCGAAACACGATGCAGAAATAACGACTGCCATCGATTGAAAACGATGTCATGTACGGAAGGCAGACAGATGAGACAAAAATCTGTTTACTTTAAAGGTTTAGTTCAATAATTAAAATTTAAAATACGAACGGTAAAGGTAAAATGCTAAGTTCGTTTATTAACCTAAGCGGGCCATCTGGCAGAAATAATGTGACAATAATCATAATTAGAATTACCCGCTAAATTGTCAATGCAATATCTTATGAATTGAAACTACTGTGAGATTGCATTCTGCAATATTGTTAACCAGATTATGTTAATATATGAGACAAAATATTTGTTGAGATTATTGTTTATAAAGATCTAATGTAGTAAGCAACCTTTAGGAAGGGTTTACGGGCATGTTCAGTACTTCAACGGTTCATTTCGCATAACAGGATTATGCTCGGGACTTGAACGGTAGAGTTCGTCAGTACTTGAACAAAAACCTCGTATTATTACAAGGCATTAGTACTTGAACGGCAAAGCTCGTATGTGAAAGAGTAAGTTTAACATAGTCATTAAGGGTAAAATTCATACATTAATTTAAAGGGTATGGCATCCGCACCTGAACGGCAAAGTACGTTTATTGAACGGTGAAGTTCGAATTTTGACGACTAAAGTCTTCTAATGAAGTTCGTGTTGTAAACATGAAGTACAAAGGTTCAGTTCCTATCAAGGCAAATGCTATATTATTAAAGCATTCATGTGGTATAAAGAACTTTCACAATTACGTGTACATAACATGATTAGAATTATAAATTATGCAAGCGAACGTTATTGTAACATCAATACAAAATGCGTTACTAATCAAGCCAAATACTTTTCTGATCAAAACTGACTACGATGTCCATTTCAAATCCAAAATAGCTTCATATTCAATATCAGTGACTGAATTGTCAATTTTAGAAAAAACGCCCGTTATGATATTGAGCAGTTCCTGAGTAGACCTAACCCTAGATAATGGAGCTCGTAAAGGGAAGGTTTTCTGAAATGGAGAAGAAAAACCCTGTATAATTTTCTAAGATTGGCCTATCTTGTGACTAAACCATCTCATCAAATAGAAAAACAAAAACATCACGATCGGAATGACCTAATTCCCGGCGGTCTTTAGGCAATATTCTCAGTCGAAGTAAACTGAGAGGAACGGGGGGGGGGGGGTGAAGGATGTTTGCTTTTGGTTTGGTTTGCCATGGTCGTGGCACAAATGCATGCAGTTTAAAGCTATAGATTTCATTCGTTATTCCAGATGTATTTTCTTTCTAATTATTGGCAGACTCGAATAATGAAGAGTCGACAGCAGGCCAAATTTTGTTTCATCTACATTTTTAAATTTAGATTTCGTCGCAGTTATTATGTTAAAGTAGATTTACAATTAAAGGTACTGGACCGTATATAAAGAAATATTCAACCAAACCTTCAAATACATCAAAATAAAATCCATATAATTTATTTGGTAATGTTGATAATTTTTTCTTTATACAGTGTTTTTTTGTTAACGTACTGAAACGATATGTTCTCTTTTGAGACATTAAACGGATGTGTCTTTAATGTTATGATATTGAAACTTCACATTGGACAATTCATCCTCTCATCGTTTTCGCCCTAAATGTGAAATAGTTATTTTAACCAGCACAATTACAAACTTCCAAATTCATTTATACGTTTCTTGGTACACATGCATTGTTTTTTGACCCAACCAGTCAAAAATTATTGTGTCTATTTTTCACATAATAGCTTTTATGCATAATGTAGAAGGTAGTCATATAAAATAGGCTTTTAGGTATCATGTTTGATATGGCTGCCTTGCAATACATAGCCGTTCATTATATTGTTTTTACTTTAAAGGGATCCGGTAACTTTGTCTCAGATTCTGAAACAAAATTCTGGATTTAGCTCATGCTGCAATGATAATTATAAACCTTTAGGTCAGTCAGGAACCCCGTGAATTTTACAAGCCGATCGCCTGTCTGATTACCATGATATTTATGATTGGAATTACACATTTGAAAACCGTTTATCAAACGGTTTTCATAACATTACAGTGTATTGGGGAAAACGAGTATGGTAAAACCGGTCACTCAAAGATTTTTACTTTTATGAGGCACTTCATGATCATTTTGAAGCACAATTTTTTAGGGCTTCAATATTACACCATATCACAGACACTGATAACACGTAGGGCCGTGTATCTCAGATTTTACATTGTGAAACGATCCCTTTAATGTAGACACACAGGAAGACACATACTCTTCATATATCTCTGCTCGTATTTCAAAGTATATCCCATTCTCTTCCGCATAATCATTAGAAACGCAATAGCTGCATGATTGCATCGATCTTTTGCCTCTAATCCGACTCTCCCGGTTCTTAATTATCATTACCATACTAAGATGATAATCTCGTGCAGAGGAATCCGTTGGTATTTACATTTTCCATTC